>JAYDYQ010002534.1:4800000-6000000 GCA_034814905.1 Penstemon davidsonii
CTTCCAAGATGTTCCGTGGATAGTCTCAAATATTGACAACAAACTTCATTATCCCAAAGATTTGTTCCAGGACTGTGTGGCAGTAAACTCGATTCTCGGTATTAGCGCTCCATATAGCATTCCAAAGGTTTGTCTGTTTAATAACTTTTTTTTGTGTCCTTTTCCAGTGCTGTCTTAAAGAATTAGAGGTCCTTAACTTTTTCAATAATATGGCTCAAGGTAGAAGTCAGGTTTTACCTGTTGTTATTTGCAGCCAGGTCACGAGAAATTGTTTCTTTATGGCCTTTTCTGGTTGTATCAGTCTCTTTCTCTGACTCTCGCTTTCCCTCACTGGCATGACCTAAAACAATTACTTTTTCCCTTTTGTTTGTTTTATTCTAATTGACTTTAAGTGTCCAAAATGCCCTCCATCATCTTTAATATTTGCACAAAAAAAGTCAACCCCACCTTCTTCTCCTCCCCTAACCTCTACCCCTCCCGTTACCCCCCACCCACGGCATTAGCATCTCGCCGGCGCACAGGGGGTTGGTGGGGGGGGGTGATTTGTTGACGGGGAGGGGGAGGGGTGGGTGGGCTGGTTTTAATTGTTTTTTAAATGTGTATTTTAAAAAAATAAGTAATACATTAAAGTGATTTTTTTGTTATTTTTTTATTGAAATGTTAATTAGATTTATATTTATTTAAATAAAAGAAATATGATTTTATTTTATAGAATCTTTTAAATGGGTGTTTCTGTTTCTGTAAATTTTTATTAATTATGTTATTGAAATTTTATATATTGATTTATGTTGTTGAAATTTTATTTAATGATTTATGTTATTGATATTTTATTTTATTAGAAATTTAATTGTTTGTTTTTATTTATGTCGAAAAATAAATTGATTTATGTTATTAAATTTTAAAATGATATAATTATTAAAACAAAAATTGATTTATTAAATCTCAAATATAATATTTTAGTTTTATTTTATTTTTAATATAATCTTGGAAGAAATTATTTATTTTATTAATTTTTTTAAATAGGTATAACAAACAACCCCTGATCTACTAAAATCATTACAATGAACCCTTAGTTGACCGAGGGGCAATTTTGGAACACCATTTCATATATTTGATGACGTAAACAAGTTCCGTTAGAAGTTATTTCCGCAAGGGTTGTTTCAGTAAACAGGCTAAAACAGAAGTGGGGTTCTTGTAATTTCTGAAACAGGAGGGGTAGGCAGTGAATTAGGGTTTACCTGAGGGATAGCCGGGGTAGCAAGTGAAAATTACCCTTGATAATAATGTTATCGTCAATGCTGGTATGGATGGTGGTTAAGTCAATTACGTTTGGACATTAGTGTCATGTGAGGAAACAGTTAATTTTTCTACCGGTAATTTTACTATTTACATTTTTTACTGCTTTTCTTCTTCATGTAGTCAGCCTTGTTACATCAATTTTTGGCTCAACACTTTATAAAATTGCAATTCTGATTCTACACATTACACATTTGCACTTCTAGTCTCAATTTTCTAAAATATGTTGCAATTATGGTCCCCTATTTGATGGGAAGGAGGCGATAGGAAAAAAGTGCAAAATACTTTAAAGTTCAGGACCGGAAGCGGCTCCAAAAGTGTTGAAGGTTTAGTTTTGTCGGACCGAAAATGCAATTTTCATTAAAAAAGCACTAAGGCTGTGCTTCCCATGTACACCAAAAGAACTTAGCTATTTTTACATGAACTTACATAATCTAAGGATTTGGCAAAAGATAAGAAACTGTTAGGTAAGAATTCCTTGGTCCAGAAAAACAGAAGATTCAAAAACTCTAGCATTCCTTTCATTCCAAACTAACCAAAATAGACACATCAAGGAGGTGTTCTTTTCCGTCCTTAATTCGTCTCCTGTATAATAAATTCCATGGGAGCAAGTAATTTTCTACTGATTTTGGCATTATTGCAAATTGCTCAGATCAAAACAAGAGACCATAAGACACTCATCACTTCACAATGCAACAAGTGATTTGTGGTCTCCTCTCCTTGACGGCATATGAGTCTTCCTATTTTCTGGATGCCACTTGTAGTGTGCTCGTTTCAAATGGTTATTCACATACATTAATGAATCCAAGTGGATTATATGATCCCCCCTCCCTGGTGCACATTGGGCTCTGCTATGATCTTCAATTTTCAGGGGGAGATATATTTTTTGCCTTTATTTTGACTTAAGAAGAAGTTACATTAAATACCTGCCGCTTCAGGCTTATCCCAAATATAGTATCAATTTGAATCACTGCTCAGAGGTGGATGATCGCAGGCATATGTTGCAATTTTACTTTTATAAAAGATGGAAAGCTGTTGCATTTTGTCATTAATAATGAGGCTACAATTATTTGTGCTTGACTAGCCACTTAGGTGGCGTAGCATAGTTTTGACTCCAATGCGGAATACTCAATAAATTCCTATTTATACTAATCACTGAGAACTTTGAAACTAATAACTTAATAACACACACTTGAAACTGAAACACTTGATAATCTCTTGGAGCTTTGACTCTGATTCTACGACTATTATACTTATCATAAAGAACTCTTGAAGCAAATAACTTATTAAGATTTTTGAAACTAAAATATGAACTGATCTTTTCTTAGTTCTCTAACATTCAAACTTCATTTTCTGCACTTATTGAGAATTTCAAATTACCATTTTGCAAACACCCTTGGAGGATCTTGGGTCCTTTCGATCTTTAGTAAAAGGAAGCTTTGGGTCTTAGTCTTCTTCATCATATGGAAAAGCTCTATTCCAATCTTTCCCCATGAATCTTCACTCTGTGTCCTATCTGATTTTAGGATAACTTAGTTGCAGTATCTTATTCAGAATATAATGAATTTCAGTCAATTTGTTACCATCTGTAGATTGACTTACACCTACTGTTGTATTTTATTAATTCTCTAACCTTTTTGTTTACAATAGAACTCGCTAATTTCTTTCATTGGAACAGGTGAGAAATGAAAAGTTACTTGCTGATATTGGTTTGAGAACTGAAGTTACTTTGGATGATGCTCTATCTGTTCTTGGAATTTGGAGAAGATCTGAATCTCCTTTCAAGGCTAGGTACTGTTTTCCTGAGATTGATAAATTTTTCAAAACTCACTGTTGTAAAGATAAGCTAGAATGATATCTTTCTCCTTTTTCTTGTTACTGCGTTTTCCTGCAATTCACCATGAATAGTGGGAATAGTGTGTACACTGTACGTTCAGTGATGATACTTGTACTTTAGTTAGTTTTCAGGATCTGCACGTAACTGTACGATCAGTGATGATACTTGTACTTTAGTTAATTTTTCTTTTGCTATATCGTGGCAGTTGGAGTTGGATTAGGTTTTGGGGAATGAATTATTATTTAATATTGGTTTGAATTTTATTTGGTAGGGGTTCCAATATAATTTTATTTCATTTTAATTAGATTTGTAAATGTAAAATTAAATAAGATTACCTTTTTATATGATTTTCTGCATTTAATTTACATGTAAGATTACTTAGATATTTGGCGATTTTCCTTAAAATTGCGAACTAGTTAGTAGATTCTTGGATGGCTAGCAGTACAAAAGTATGCTGACAAGTTGATCAAAATGTACCCTAATCTGTTCACGTACAAAATAGCTGGTGTTGACCGTCTAGCATTTTGAATATTTTTTTTTGGTTGGATTTTCCAAAACGAAAGCTAATCTTAGAAGCAGACAAAGTAGGTGGACTAATTCTGGCAGACAAAGTAGTTATCAAATGGTATGGTTGTTGGAAAACATTAAGTTCATTTCAGCTCCGGCATTGGGCAGACAGACCTCATACGATAAAATTACAGATATTTCTAATATTTCTAGTGATTGCCCCCTTTTGCTACAAATAATTTTATTCCTGGGTTGAGAGGGTTGACCATTTGTCATGATATACATTTAGGAACAATTGCTTCCCCTGTTCTTATTTGAAGCATACAAGAAAATGAATATATTGGAGGTAATACCATACCAAGCTCTGCAAAGCCTTGCCATGCTCTTCTTTTGAAAAAAAATGTTCATTACACTTTTGCTAGATAATATTTGCTGCCTTTTTAATTTATAATAACTGTTCTTGCTTTGGCTCTCCCATTGTTTATGTATGATACATTATTAATGTTCTGATTGGGGGCTTAGCTGATGTCTGCTTCTGTTTCTTTCAGTATTTTCTGTATTTACGTTTTTCATTGCAGTCTTTGATTGATGAAGTCACTTTTTTGGACTTTTTTTTGGGTTTAATATGTATCTCATCTTTGAATTAGATTAAGTATAACATTATTTGCTTACATTGATTTTCAAGGTATATTTATGTCGGTCATTTACTTCTGAATTCACACCCTCAATTTCTATTTGATGCCTCAAAGTAGCCTGCACACCTAAATGGTATTTGAATTTTCTTTGCTAGTGTTTCACAAATGTCCAACTTCTATGGATTCCTGTGGAAGGGAATGGCTCTTTCTAAGAAGAAAATCATTGAGGAACTACATTCTGGACCTTTCATATTTGTTCCATATTCATCCAGCTGTTCGCATGGGGATGTTGTATCTGGTGCACTTTTGTCTCCTCAGGAAGTGTATTGGCACGATAGTATTAGTTTGATGGACCAGGTCAAGTCTGTTCATCCTGAATCTGTTGCAGGCACAACTACTTCTACCCACAGAAACATGTTGTATAATCTTTACCCCAACCTTCATAACTTTTTTGTGAATGAATGTGGCGTGAATGAAACTCCTCCTTTACGAAATTACCTCCAGATTTTGCTGCAGTTATCTAGTACTGATATACCCCACCGGGCAGCAAAGAAGGTAAAAGTTCTTAAATTGTCTACAGTCTTTATTCATAAGTTAATTCCAACTTAAAAAAATTTTTTGTTTCTTTTTTCTTTTAATTTCTTTTAGGTATTTGAGGTGTTCTTAAGGTGGGCTGATGCGCTAGTAACTGGATCACTCAGTTTGGAAGATGTCGAGTATGTGAAAGAAAGTCTATTTAAAAGGGAATTTACAGTGCTCCCAACTAGACAAGATAAATGGGTTTCTCTACACTCATCTTTTGGTCTCGTTTGTTGGTGTGATGATGATAACTTAGGAAGGGAATTCAAGCACCTAGAAGGTGTCGACTTCCTGTATTTTGGGGAATCTACTGATGTAGAAAATGAGATGCTTCGTGCAAAGGTCTCAATAATTACGCAGAAACTAGGAATCCCTGCTCTTACGGAGGTTCTCTCTCTCTCTCTCTCTCTCTCCATTGTGCAAAAACTAGATTCAGATAATAGCGAGCTTGAATAAATCTCAACACAATTTAGTCATATATTTCCATATATGATTAATGCCTGTTCCTTGAACTATTATTTCCTTAGGTGGATAAGCCTAAGGTTGAAATTATCCCACATTTTCTGAATTTTTTTGTTACTCTTGAGATTTGTTATGTTTCCTTTCATTCCGTTCAAAGCATATATCCATTCAAGTTATTTTATTTTGGAAAAATAATATACAAAGAGTAAGGACATAATGCAACTGTCTGCAATATTTCTTTATTTACTTAAAGTGTGATTATATATATATATATATTTTTTTTTGGGACATGAAGGCATATATCTCTTTTTATATATTGTATATATATATGCATGTATGACACATATACATATTCTAATTCTAATGCTTAAGCCTATTGTATAAGATAGTTCAAGTATTTCTCACATACACTGCACACACATATTTACTGTAATTTACTTCCCTGATTCATGTATTTAATTCATATAAACTATATTGCCGACTTTGCTTAGGATTCAACTGTATAAGAACTCTACTCCTACTTTCTGTACTCTGGAATAATTCATTATTTCTATCTTAGTCTGGTCAAAAAATTGAATATATGTGAGGAGTAAGATTAATATGTTCGGTTATTGATAAGCCCCACATATATATAACTACCTATATATGGAAACCTAGTGCGTATATGTTTTCTTATTAGATGCATGCTTTTAAATTTCTTTAGTTCCTTTTAAATTATGTCAATTGAATAATTTTTTTTTTTTTGGGTTTCCCAAGGGTTTAATCCCTTTCGAGGCGGGTTGGGCACAATAAGTGGGTACCTCTCCACAGGGATTCGAACCTGAGTCCGCTACTTTGTAGTGACTAGTCCCTTCCACTAGACCAATCACCTGTTGGTAGTCAATTGAATAATTGATTATACATTGCTCAGGACATATTTCCTAATTATACCCTCATTTTACTTTATGTAATTTCACTTTTTCTTTTCTATATTTTATTACAAATTTCCATTTTAGAAATCTTCCTTTTACAAATTCATATTCTAGTCATGATTTAAAACTATTATGCTTGAACTATGATTTGGACAAGTTTTTTCTTTTTATTAATATTTGTGTCATTTAAATTACTTATGTACTTGTTAGGTCCAACTATTGCATACATTAATTGTAATGCATGTATGCTTTTTCATACTATGGTATACAGATGGAGGGTATTGGACTAAAGCTTATTTCAAACATCTTATAAGCTCCTAGTGGGGCTTTTAAAAGTTTAGGGTAAGGTGGGGGGAGCTTGCTCTTATTTAAGGAGCTTATAAACTCCCAAGGTCTTGCTAATGTGATATCATATTTTATGTGTATATCTCTTTCTTTAAAAATCGTTTACATTCCGTGGTGATTCCATCATAAACATCTCTATTCAAATTCCATTTTGAACATTTTTCCTATAAATAGTATATATTTTTATATGTATGAAATAATATATGCATTTTCTTTAATAAAGTCTAATCATTCAAAAGTTATGCCATATTTTTTGTCTTATTTCATATGCTTGTCTTACTAATTCAATATAATAAATACCTTATTTACATGTGTTATATCCTTTGACTTAAATTCCTGTAATGAATTATGTAGTTGAAATATATTTCTCATGTTTATAGTTATGTACACAATATAATGCATATCTTTCCAAAAATCATTTCAGCAGTCAGTACCTACTTTTGTTTCTGTTAATGCTATTTCCTCAACTATATCTTACATTACATTGATTTATGTTAGTCTCGTTATAATTAGGTTTATTGCAGACAATCATGGTCTGAACTTAGACTTCACTCATTCCTACTCCCTAATGCACAATGTCCATAACATGTTACTTATCAATGCTCTATGTACTCTTGAGATTAACTTATTTTCATTTAATTGTATATAGTTGTCATGTTTAAATATCCATAAATTTCTCGCCTTTATATTCTTATCATCTCTACAAGTATTAACTAGTATTACATTATTTTATTTGGTATTCAGTGGATTTTTATTTTCTTTATGCTTAACACCCTTATTAACTCCATATATGTATTTTCCTTTTGTTTTATGTGATTTCATGGATATTGATGTCATCATACCATTTTCCTCACTTATTTCATTGTACATTGGCATTGAGAAATTACAGTTTTTCTAATTTAGTTATTACCATTTGTCATGCTGCTATGAGCCTCTACCTGGTAGTTGTACTGTTTAACCTCATTTCCTTAATAATTTTTTTTTCTAGCCATGCCCACCACACAGATATATTCGATGCATATATTGCGTCTATCAATGAATAAATTCTGTAAATTTTCAATTTTGGCAACATTATATATTATTCAAAATACTTTTTGTCTTCTCTGATTTTCTTGAGCAGAAAAAGAATAAATCTGCACGAATTCTATTTTAATTGCCTCAATCTTCCATTTGAGTACATCTATTATTCTTGAATGAATTGACTTTAAGGGAGTTTTTTTCTTGATAAACCCTTTTCAGTTTTGGGGGAATGATAGTGTAAAATAAACTGTTTCCCTTATTCCTTAATTTGATTGGTAAACTTTCACCCGGTTCATACTTTATCTTTCTTATGCACGAAAGAAACTTCTTTGCTGACAAGGTGTTAATACTTTATAGGAGGCTAGACAAAGAAAAGACAACTTTAATTTTTTATATTTCTAGATGAATAGTTGTAAGAGTGGAATGGGATTCACATTTTTTGTTTCGACATACAACTATACAAGGCCCTAATATCTTTCTTTATTTTGTTGCTTACTTTCTCATTTTTTATAAATTAAAGGCTGCATATAGTTGAAAAAGCTCTGGAAGTATTTCCATGCTTATTTGAACAATATGATAAGTATATAGTAAATTGTCTCTTCAAGTTCGTTGTCATCTGTTGCAATGCTTAAACCCAACTAGATTAGTACAAGATCTAAATGCACTTTTCTATGATCTTATTTACTTGCATGCTTTTAGCATTTTTCTTATCTCGACCTTTTGGGACATTATTTTCGAAGTTCTACTCTGAAATCTATTGTGTGACGGGACTACAGCGCCATAATAGAAATCTCTTCGATGTGTTATTAACTTCTGCAGCATCCTCTTGTCTTTTCTTGTGGCAGATTGTAACTCGTGAGGCAATTTATTATGGTCCAGATGAATCTAGTTTCCTTTTCTCTCTGGTGAATTGGATTCTTCCTTATGCTCAGCGCTACATGTATAATACACATCCTAACAAATATTTTCAACTCAAGCAGTCTTCTTTTGAGAATCTTAGACAGCTGAAGATTATTGCTGTTGAAAAGTTGTTCTATCGTAATGTTATAAAGAGAGTTGGGATTACGTCAAAGAAAAGATATGATTGCAATTGCCTTTTACAGGTATAACACTAGCATCATTTTATATATGATTGCAATTGCCTTTTACAGGTATAACACTAGCATCATTTTTGGCTCTGTTACCAACTTCAGACCCAATACCAAATATATTGTTTGCACTAAGTCCCATTTTGATAGATTTTTAACGGTTTCTTCCTTTCTGTGATTAATCTTTTAACAGGGCAACATCTTATACTGCAGTAGTGGATCAGATCCACACTCAATATTTTTGGAGTTCTCTCGTTTGCTGTACAATGGAACTCAAGAACTGAACTTTGCAAATTTTCTTCACATGATTACGACAATGGCTGAATCAGGTTCTACACAAGAGCAAACAGAATTTTTTATTTTGAACAGCCAGAAAATTCAAACACTCCCAGCCGAAGAATCTTCTTGGTCCCTTCAATCTGTTGAGAACGATGTTACAGCAATAGAAAATTATCTTCCACAAAAAGTCGAGGAACAAAACTTGTCGGTTTTCAAAAAGAGACCAGACTTCAACTCAAACTGGCCTCCTGCTGATTGGAAAACTGCACCTGGTTTCAGTTCTGCCAGTGCATTTGGGCTTAAAAAACCAGTTCCTGAAGCAACTGTTGAACTAAGAGACATACTAACACCAACAGAGATGAACAGTGAATTCAATATAGAGAGTGATAACATAGTAATGGCACCACTAAATACGGAGAATTTATCAGAATCTCAGTTTAATAACCTTTCAAACAACTTAGGCGTGAATGTGAATTTGAATGTAGTGCTTAATGAGAGTAATGAGGTATTGGCAGATCAGGCAAAGCTTACAGGAAGACTGGGAGAGCTCGTTGCCTATAAATATTTTGTAGGGAAAGTCGGAGATGAGGTTTCTGTGAAGTGGGTGAATGAAGCTAACGAAACAGGACTACCTTATGACATCATAATAGGAGGAAGTGATGAAGAAGATAGTACTAGTAGGGAATATATCGAAGTGAAAGCAACGAAATTTGGGAGAAAGAATTGGTTTGTAATAACAATGAGAGAGTGGCAGTTTGCGATTGAAAAAGGTGAATCTTTCAGCATTGTGCATGTAGTTTTAGGAGACGACAATATGGCTAAGGTGGCTATATACAAAAATCCAGCAAGATTGTGTCAGCTTGGTAATCTCAAGTTAGCAATTGTTGTGCCAAAAGAATAAATAGCCTGAGGAACAACTATCTACTACATTTTTGGAGGGCATATATAAAGCAATGCCTTTGTTATTTACTATAAACAGGGCTGCACTGCACTGCACTCTCTATTCTTCAACACATACATAGCTTCAGTGATTATGAGTAGATTTATACAAGCCAAATGTACAGGTGAGGGTGATGGGCAAATGTAGAAATGTTAATTTATGTTTTTTCAATGATGAGAGTATGATGTTAAGTGTTGTAAGCATGTTCGTGGTTTTTATTCACATTTTTGTTTCACTAAAAACGTTTTGAATATTCTACTTTTATGCAATTTATAAGGTTTAACAAGCAACAGGTATTTCACAAAGTGATGTTTTTTGTAGTGACAATCAAGTCATTTGAGATCGATTGGAATATAACATTAATTGAACTTGAATAATCTTGCTGACTATGAGCTTGATAACTGAAATTTGTAAAAAGAAAAATCTTAATGAATACAAAAATATCAAATAAACTTCTAGTTTGCTTACTTATATGACAATCAGTTTAAAAAAAAAATATAAACTCAATAAGGATCATGAAACATTTTATTAATTGGGTTCGAGAAGCTTAAAAAAGAAAATAGAAAAATATAAATCCCTAATTTCTTCCCTAAAACCCTGCAAGCCTCCCACCTCTCTCTAATCCCACACATTATAATCAGTATGTCCCTCTCCTGCCAGCTCCTCCGGCGAACACCGGCCAAATCCGCCGTCCTTCGCCACTTTTGCACCTCTCAGCGCCACCAGGACCACGAATATCTACCTCCGACCTCATACATCAACTCTTGGACTCCCTCCACGAACCCCAAGGATGCGGCGGCACGTCTTGCCTCCCTCCGACGCGAGTACGATCGAAAAGTGAAGCAAATTCGCAAATCATACGCACAGGAAGTGGAGCTTCAGCGAATCGAGAAGCTTCGCAAGGACGAGGCGAGGAAAGAGGCGTTGAGGATTGCTAATGAAGAGAGAAGAGCCGCTAAAGATGCAAAGAAGAAAGCTCAAGCCATTCAGAGGCAGGCAGAGCAAGAGGAGTTCCGTCAGATGTTGGTCAGTGAAATTACTATTTTGCCATTCATTTTGATTTCACAATTGATTACCTTCCCTCTGTTGTTTTGCCTCTGTGCCCTATATTTTTGTTTGACCACACATGAATTTTCTCTTAAGTTAAGTCTTTTACTGTGGGATTCTGTGTGGTTTTTATTATCTTTGTGATTATTTGATGTGGTTTTGTTATATAAAATCTTCAAATTACGCTATTTGTGTGTTTAAATGTGTGGAATGTTTGTCGTGTATTCTCATGATAATGTACTCATTCTTCTATATATGTAAAGAACAATTTACGGAAATCACATACTTGTGCTCTTACTATTTTGACTGGATTGATTTTGTGGTTTCTTTGTGCGTTGTTCTTTTATCAATGGTGACTATATTAATTCCGTCATACATATGCTTGAGAATATATGGCACTTAGCCGAATGATTGCTGTAGTTCACTATGTATGCTGTTGAAGAGCTTGAAAACTAAAGAATCCCAATGGTGGAGCTGGTCGATATTTCAATAATGATCTTTATCATTTGCATCATATTCAATTTTTAGTAGTTTATGCTCGTGTATGTGACAATATATCCCATCTCATAGTAGTATAAGCCATGATAGATAATACTAACTTGTCTTTCTCAGTTTACTCATTCGAGAAACTGAAAGAAGAAAGAGAAAAGAGGATTTCCTCATGGAAAAAAACTAATTTAATATCGGAATGTTATCTATTGTATCTTGTTCTGTATTACTATTTTTTTTACCAACTTATGCTTCTGATATTCTGTATGATCTAATATTCCTTTATTATATGGTACATCATCGGATATAATTGGTGCTTGATTGGCAGATGAAAGAAAGAGAAGAGAAGCTTGAGTATTGGAGAATGAGAGAAACAAAAGTTTTGGAGAGAAAAAAGGAGAAGAATGAGCTTGTGCGCCGACAAAGTTCTTTGTGGATTGATGAATCTGAATTAGAAAAGAAGGCATTTGAAGCCTGTGTTGACACTACTCAACTTTGATCAATCTTTCAGTTCTTGATTTAAGTCCTCCCTACAGTTATAATCTGACATTTTATCTTTTTCAATTCAATTTTGAGTTTTAGACACGAGCCAGAGTTAAGTTGATTCTGCCTGAAAATAACAACTAGTATTTAGAGTTTAAACATTTATCGTCAGTTTATTGTGAACTGGCAAGTGTACTTGTGTTGGTATTGTCAGGGCATTATCAAACTTTGTAGTTTGTTTGATGTATCTCGACTCCTTGAGCTGTAATTGCATGAAAACAGAAGATTATAGCTCTTTTGGCTCTTTTTAGTAAATGTGGGCGTTTGATCTTATAAAATCCATGTTCTTGTTAAGAAATTCAGCCATATCTAATAAAAAGTAGGCTTTGTGAATCGTTAAAAAAAATTTGAATTTACTGGTTGATTTGTTTCGACAATTTGATTACCATTTCATTCACACAAAATTTTACTCGATTATGTAATAAATTATATCTAATCCAGAAATTAATATTCTAAATAGATAATTATGCTGCAATAAACTTTCAACCCAAAAAATATACATAATTGCATTACTACATTTGCCACTTGGTAGCAAAGAACGGCCAAAAAATGAAAAAGTATTTGATAATCTGGACACAAATATTGTACATGGATTTACAGATTCAGTAACAGATTTTGTATCAATCATCTAACCAATTCTCCAAATTCAGACCAACGTCACGTTTTTAGTTCGATTCAGCCGATCTACCAAACCATATACAATCTTATGGCACAGTAGTAACCCTGCCTCATGAACATGACATAAAACACATTTTTTATCATACATAACATATTATGCACTGTAAACACTAAAGGGAAAATCTTAGCAGCAAAAAAAATTTAATCATGCTCAATAATCAAACTAAAGACCATATCTCATTGTTTCAGAACTACTAAAATGAATCCACATCCTACAAAACGGTGAAAGAAAATAAATTCAACTAATTTACCTAGTCCATGTGACCTTTATGTGGGAGTCTATAAATATAGTACACGACCAAAATGTTAATTTAAACAACTAACAATAAACCAAAATCACTCCCAGCTATCATGTACAATGCATTTTTCAAAAGGGAAAAGACAAAAATGAAGCATGTTCCTTCACGAGAGATGATGTTTGATATTATAGAGCAGGTACTGATATTACTGGGCTTTTGGTTTTTGAATCTTCACATAGGGGAAAAATCCCAAAAAGTGCTTTACTTTTGGCTCCCATCCCCGTTGTTGAGCACGACAGTACATCAAGAATGTATTGGCAAAGTAAGAGTTAAAGCCCATGAAAATATGCCACAATGCATGGCCCTGTGGATTGAAGTGCCAATGTGAGATGTACTTGCAAAAGAGACTGTCAACAAGCCAGCAGAGAGTCCCGGCACATAGAGTGACCACATAAAACTTAGCAAGCCACTTAGCCGATTTGTCTTCTGTGTGGATATAGTACTTGTATGTCCTAGGAATGCAAAGGAGACAAAGCAGTGCATAGTGCACCTTAAAACCAATATCAAAGCGAAGCTGGGAATGTGCAACCGCAAATACCGCACCATAGAGGAACAAAAAGGTGGGCATTGTACTCCGATAATGCCAATCTGGTGAGTAGATGATGTAAATATATAGGAGCATTTCCCACACCATAGGTGTTTCATCCCCTTGTTGTTGTCTGAAAGAGATAATATTTAAATGATTGCAAAACCAAGATAATATTATTTGCATCAAATATGTTAGTCATGAAGCTAGCATAACACCACTTTTTTCACATGTGTATTAATCTTAACAACGAGGGAAAACTCAGAAGGAAGAATGTTACTTTTGTTACAGTTATTATTTGATTGGATACCCTATACATTCCAATCGATAGCATGCGAATCTAATAACATCTGTATCTAAGATAAACAAAACGTCATGATGGAAAATAACTAACAGGCTACTTCTTACACCACTTGTATTATACTAACCACAAGCAAGGAAAGTAGCAATTCGTACCAAATGGTGATATATATTCCCAACAGGATTCCACTTAATAAAACCCGTCAATAACAGCACTAGAAGCTAGATCAGTGCTGGAACTTTACACTCTGACTTTGTTCACTTAGCATCCTTAACCAACAAGCCAGTGTTCTTCCATCCAAGATCTAATACTAGCATTAGGATCTTTCAAGTTCACAATTAATCACAACTTTCCTTGGAGAAAAAACACAATTAAACTTAATCCTAAACTAGCATATTCAAGTAATATCTTTTTCTTACAAAATAGCAGTAAAATCTCAATCCTGATATTATACCAACCACAAGCAAGGAAAGTAGCAGTTCGTACCAAATGGTGATATATATATCCAACAGGATTCCACTTAATAAAACCAGTCAATAACAGCACTAGAAGCTAAATCAGTGCTGGAACTTTACACTTTGACTTTGTTCACTTAGCATGCTTAACCAACAAGCCAGTGTTCTTTCATCCAAGATCTAATACTAGCATTTGGATCTTTCAAGTCCACAATCAATCACGACTTCCCTTAGAGAAAACACTATTAAACTTAATCCTAAAATAGCATATTCGATTTCTTTTTCTCACAAGATAGCAGTAAAATCTCAATCCTGATGCAGAGTGTGTAAAGACTTGTCAAGGAGAGAATTGCCTACAGTATATGAGAAGATGGAAAGGATGCAAGTAATTTAAAATTAGCAGATTGAAGTCGAATAAAACCTATCATCAAGCATACATAATGAAAACGGGTATCAGCCTTATAGGCATCTGGAAAGGTTAAAAAAGTTACTGAGTTTATTCTTTTGTCATTATTATTTGTTTTTGTTTTCTTTAATCTCGAACTCCATCTCGGATATGGTACAAATAGCTTAAATTTTAGGGTGAAGAAGTATAAGAAATGTACTTTGGACAGGAAAAGGCAGGACCAGCAAAAACTTTTGCACTTTATAGGTTCATACAGTTATTTTGATCAGTAAAGTGGAAAGAAAGGGACATAAAATAAAAACTTACAGCCGCTGCAAAGTAGCATGATATAGCATGCTGCCAATTGCAAGTATGATGTTTGAAATGTGAAGGACACTGAACCTTTTCTCAAACCGCTGTCTCAATGCATTCACAAGACCAATAAGTGCCAAAATTATGCACGGAACATTAGAGATGGTGTTGAAGAATTCCGCAATATAGGAAGAGAAGGCATAATTTGGCTCGCACCACTCATGCGTAGATGTGACAGGCCCCCAGAAGCTAGATATTGCATCTGCCATTTCTTAATATCTAGGCCCGAATGTAAATCCTTTCGAAGAACAGGTCCAGATTTAAATAATTAACAGAAATCCTATAGATGAATTGCAAGAAAAAGAAAACATGCACATGAGTCATTAAAAATTTGAAAGGTGATACAATAGTCAGCTAAATGATGAGAACTTATAAGCTAGAAGAATCAACAGAAATCAAAATGCCGCTCATATTTTCCAATGAGAAGAAGTCAAGCTACTTTCATACAATCACATTGGAGACAGATAATAGTGGTTGTTTCCATTGGATAATTGACCCAAGAGAACAGAGTATAAGGAAATGTGTTGACCACCAAGTTTCAATTATACAAATCCACAACAATAGATAATCCTAGTAATCTTTTAATAAAGGAAACTAATTGGTCCGCTTTTCATTCTAAACACAGTTGCACAAAGAGGAGATAAACATCAGACACTACACTAAATAGCAAGATAATTTTAACCTTCGTTTCATGTAAATACATATAAAGAGAATGTGCCCTTCGAATATGAAACTGAAATCTACAATGCATTGATTGGAGTGGGTTTTAGGTGATACTGTGGAGGATACCAGATTGCAGTACCATGTGAAGTTTTTACACTTCATAATTTCTTTTGAGGCTCTAGCACACTACATCATGCAATCCTAATATCTCTACTCCTAATAAATTATCTAAATCCTTGATTCTTCATTGAGCTCCGAAGCAGTGAGGTAGGGCAGCCTCATACAAACTCCCTTGTTTTCTTTAACCAAATCCACCACAATGTTTATTTGTTTTTCTTTTACTTTAGAAAACTCTTTGCAATTTTCAGTAAATTTACTTCAAAATGGAACAGAAGAAAGAAGCAAATGCCACCATATTCAACATGTGAAAAATGGAGCATCAGTACGAATAAATCTAAACATGCGCCTGGAAATTTCATAAAAATAATCAATTAGTCCTAAAGGAGCACGTATTATGGCAACAAAATTCAACTATCACTATTTAATATCTAAGAGAAAATAGAAAATCAAACAAGAATGCGAATATAATTAAAAGCGAAACGAAAAACCGTTAAAAGTATTTCTCAAACTATTAAATACACCAACAACAACATATAATACAAAATTACACGCATATAGATGAAAAATAACAGCGATTTGTGTGTATACATACACTATAGATCCAAAATTCAGATCTGATTCGCCTTCACCGTAAGCACCAAAAACCTTTACCGATTATAATATATTACCACTGTATGCGCATGTCTATGTGTTCGTGTGTGCAATTGAAAGAAGTACTTGCCCTCATTTCCTGTTTTTTTTTTCTTTTAACCTGGATTCGGAAAGAGGGATTCTTTAATTAATTATAACTATAAAATAAAATAGGTATATTTGTTCTTTTATTATTTGTTGGGTGTTGTAAATAAATTGTGAACATTTCAAAAGGGTTTGGATTCGAAATACTTTTGAACTAATTACGGTTCGGGTTGTGGGCTTCGAGTTAGGCGTTTCGTGGATCCTCATGAATGATTTCTGATTAAAAGATTTATATATATAAATTAAAAGGATAGAAAAAAATATTGGTATGGAATATTTTATTTTAAAAAAATATATATATTTTTAGAGAAACAATATTTATTGTCAGTCTAAAAAAATAATTAATATATTTTACAGAATAGTTACATCAACTCCTTGAGGTCAAGTAAACTTCATGATAGACTTTTCCTTCAACTTTTAAAATTAATTTAAAATACCAAAGATTTTAATTGAAAATTTATTAGATGATTCAATACAATCAAAATTTTCATTAATTTATATATGAAAAAAAAAGCCTAAAAAAGACTTGGCATTTTGATTAACCTAGCACAGAGTAGCTGGTATGTTTCACTTTTCACAAAGCATTTAAATGATCCATGAGACAAGTTTTTATGTTTTAAACAATTGACTTATCATAAAAAATCTTTCAATTTTTTTTTAAAAAATCTTCTTAAACAACTTTATCTTATTCTTCTAAAAAATTAACATATATCTCTAAATACTCAAACAAATATTTTTTTAATACTACTAATAAAAATTAATTTCTAAAAAAGAATCTCGTAAGAGCATCTTCCGCCCTTAACACCATTTTTTTCACCAAATACTATATTTGGTGTCGAGGAAATGGGTTGATCTCCCACCCTTAGCACACCTTTTCATCATATAGCAATTTTTGGTGAGAAAATAGTATTTTTAGTCTCCCATGATTTTCACCAAATTTTACACCATGGTATTTCACCAAATGTCTCACTCAATTATAAATTTGATGTTTACCATGGTTTTATTTCAGTATTTTATAAGTTTAATATTATAAGCATAAAAAGAATATTAAAATGCTTATATTTAATTGAATGTGTTAATAAGTTTTTTTAATTAAAGTTTAATAATATAAAAAAAAATGTTTAATTAATTAGATGTGTAAGTAAGTTTTTTATATGTATAACATATTATTATTGTTTAAATTATAGGTAATTTATTATTATAAAAATTAAATTTTAACTAAGTATGTAAACAAGATTTTCTCTTTTTTCTAATTTTGTTGAAGCTTATGTGCAAGTTTACAATTTTTTCAACTTTTGTGGTAAATATTTAATTTTTAGTTTTATAATTTATAAATATTATAATTAGTACCCATATTTTAAAATTTTATAAGATATTGCAAACATTACAAATAACCCAAGGGACAAAATTGAAGCTTTTTAAGGGTAAGGGGGTAATTATAAAATAGAGACAAACCTGAGGGGAATTTTCTGAGTACCCAATATGTGAGTAAATTTTTGTTATTTGACCTTACTTCAAGGGTATTTGTAATTTAGCCTTGCTAAATTGTAATTTATCAAGTTTTGCTGAATTTGAGTTTAAAAAGTTATTAATTGATATATATGTTCAATAAATATATAACAAAACGAACCAAAAAAGAAAACAGAAAAAGACTTTTCTAGGTCGTACCCGAATCAAATATTTTGATCTGATTCTCAACTTTAATTAAGCAAAATTATTTAACCATAGTAACTGGTAACTGGTTCATTGGCCTCTTTTGTAACATTGTTATAGGAGTAATAAAAATTAATCCTTAAATTATTATTCTAAAGTTTAAAGTTGTAGCATTTTACGGTGTATTTAACAAACTTATATCCACTAATCTTAGATTAAAAGAGAAAGTGTTTTGCTTTGCTTTTACACGATAGTTGATACCCTTTTCCACTTCCAGATCCCCATTAGTTATACTTAATGTACAAGAAAGACATATTCTAATTCTGTAGTTAAACTAAATTATATTGTTGCTGTTTCAGCAGCTTAAACAACTTTTTGTTTACTGTTTGCAAAAATCGCATTACAGTTTTTCATTTAGCTAAGAATGAAGTTAAGAGAACCATAATCTAAAAAAGCTTGATTTGGTAGAACTACAATAAAAATAACAAAGGAGAAGTTAGTCCGTGGAATAAAGTTATTGCAATTTACCCCTTTGATATGCATATTTAATGTTCAATTTTTTCTATAGTGATTTGAAAAAGAACATTTTACCCCCTCTAATCTTATAAAAGTTTCACACCACATCCCTGATATTTTTAAACTTAAAAAGATATAAATTGACAGACTACCCCTCTTATATACTAGACTTTGACTCAATCAATATATAATTGTTGCACTCTACCCCATGTGTCATTATAACTATGGCATTTTACCCCCTCTATTTTGATAAATTTGACACTTTACCCTTTTGTTGTGATAAATATGACACTTAACCCCTCCGTGTCATGATAAACGTGACACTTTACCCACTACACCTTTGTCCTTTCACGCAATATTTTTCATGCTTACTCTCAATTTCGGCGAGTATGTTATACCATCCATTGCAAGGAGGTTAATTGTTTCTCTTAAATTTTTACATGGGGTAAAGTGTTTTTTTTCAATTTACATGGGGATAAATTAAACATTATGTATATTACAGAGGGTAAATTGGCATTACACCGGATAAATTTTCACACATGGTAAAGTACATTATTTAAATTTATCTCAATTTTCTAAAATTTTGCCAAATATCTCATACTTTTGTTCTTAATCCACATCTTCAACTTTTTCTAAAAGAGCAAAAGACAAAAATACCCCCTATGCTTTGTCTAACTCCCAAAATTCCCTGCGATCTCAAATAAGTGATAAATACACCCCCAAAAAAGAGTGTGTTTCAAATGCCAAAATTGTAAGTATTTGTTCACATTTTGCTTTTGATATGACAATTTTATCCCTGACATCAAAAGACAAAAACACCCCCTATGCTTTTTCTAACTCCTAAAAAACCCCCATGTGTCATTTTAAATCCCCAAAAGCCCCATGTGTTTGATTTTAAATACCACACTCGACCCAAGTAGTATATACTTAATTTTTCAAAAAGAATAAATAAAAAAAAAAAACAAACACATAGGGGTAATCTTGTCATTCCACCAAAAGTCAAAAATAAAATTATAAGTATATACTACTTGGATCGAGTGTGGTATTTAAAATCAAACACAAGGGGTTTTTTGGGAGTTAAAACAACACAGGGAGATTTTTGGGAGTTAGACAAAGCATAGGGAGTGTTTTTGTCTTTTGCTCTTTTCTAAAAGCTTGAAGTTTAGTTCTCCAGACTACTATGTAGTATTTAAAATGTGGTAGCCCTGTAGGCTAGTGACAAAAATTGAGATAGATTTAAATATAATTTATGATATAATGATGTATTCGGCGATTCACTAAAAAGAATGTACGGTTTTTTTGGTTTCCCAAGAATGTTTATTTTTTACAGGTTTAAGACCCAATTTAATCATTTTCGGAAAAAAAAGGCAGGAATATGTATAAGGTTAACACACATGTATTTTAGTAACAAAATTATACTTACTAAAAAAGTATTAGTATAGGCACAACTCTTTCCAAATATTTGCTTATCTAAAAATCATACACTATATATTAGGACTGATTTTATTCTTATACTATTGAAATGGAAACGGAAGTTAGAAGAAAAATCACATTTTGCCTGACAATATTGTAAATTTGAGATTGAGTTTGTTATACATATATAATAATCCAACTTCAATATTATATAATTTGATGTCTATCGAATTTTATATTGAGCTCAACTTAATGAGAAAAAAATATGACAAATGATATAAAGTTACTTAAGTCCTAGTTGAATGATTTTCATATATAAATAGTCTAGTATATGTTTAATTTGCATCCAGGGGAACAATATCTAAAGATGCACATGCATGAAACAAGTCATATTAGAATTATTCAAGAAACCTTATAAATTAACTACGCATATGTTCTTAAGATATGCCTAAACCAACAATATGCATTGTCTAGTCAATGTTGCCCACTATCTTTGTCTAGTCAATGTAAATGCCCACTATTTTCTAGAATCAATCCGATTGTATTAAATATCACAAATGTTAATATAATACTATCTCTAAAGCTTCCGAAGAAATATCATTACTAAAGCAAAATCATAAGAAGCTAAACTAGCTAATAAATGAGCAACTCTATTATTGTCCCGAACGATATGACAAGCGTCAAAAGATAAAAAATATCGCCCAAGAGATTTAATTTCTTCAAAGATACACCCCAAATAGCTCAAAGAGGCTTCCTTTGTTGATAATACCTTTGATAACATTCAAAGTTTCAAACAATCCCCACTATCTTTTTGATAGAGTTTAATTTCAAGTTTTTATACGAGATCCACGGGGACATGATTCGCCTGACATATCGACCCCAAAAATTAGGAGATTTTTGGGAATGTTCAGAATTGAAGTTCACAATTTTATTTCAAGAAAATGTATTTATTTTGGGTTTATTTGGATGGGTTCACACACTTAACAATCAATTTTAAAACTGAATGGGTTATGCCTCGGTTTCGCGGGTCTCGGTTTTAAAAAAATGGTTTGGGTGATTTCGGTAAAACATTTGAAACTCCATTTGGTTAGGTTTTGGATGTTGGATTTTGTGGTTATAAAAAAATTGAAACCCCACTAGAATTGATTTTGGATGTTGGGGTTTAGAGAAAAAAATAGATTGTAGGTGTCAAATCAATGTCTTTTTTAGAGAGTTTTGGGGGAAAAACAGATTGTATGTGTCAAATCAATGTTTTATAGGTTTCAAGAGTTTGAAGGTAGATTTGTGAATAGATTTATGATGAGTTTCATGGATTTGACGAAAACTCATTTGAAAGGATTTTGACCCGATCTCGCAAAACCCGTTAAATTGGGCCAAAACCCATCCACGTGCAACCGAAATTTATACGAATCTTACCATTAATTGATTTATTTGTCACTGAACCCTATTTTGAACCCCTACAAAATCCCCATAAACCGTTGGCAACTCACACAATCACTTCCCTTTTCTTTTCTAGCTCTCTCATACGGGACGGCAGTTTCCATTATCCCCTCTCAAAACAAAAGCCCTAGAATTTCACATCAAATCAAATCAAATCAAATCCTATTGAAGAAAAATACTAAAGGAGTAAAGATGGGTGATCATAGTTCCGCCGCCGTCCCGAAACTTCCGATTCCGGGGAAGAGGAACGTCCTCATCACCAGCGCACTGCCTTATGTCAACAACATTCCTCACCTCGGCAACATCATTGGATGTAATTATTCAAATTATTTTGCATGTTTGTAATCGTGCATAGATTTTTTTTGTTTAACTGAGAAATAACAATTTTTTTTTTATTTGTCAAGGTGTGCTGAGTGCTGATGTATTCTCGAGGTACTGTCGGAATAGAGGGTATAATACATTATATATCTGTGGTACGGATGAGTACGGAACTGCGACTGAGACTAAGGCAATGGAAGAGGGATGTTCTCCAAAGGAAATTTGTGACAAGTAATTGTTTGCTTCATTTTTTCATTTGTTATGTCTTCAGTTCAATTGGGTGTCGTTACCATTTTTGTTTTCATTTTTCCTTATTATTTAGTTTCATGGTTTGTAAGATACATGGAGAGTTGGTTTAGATAATATGGCCTTTACCGATTTGTTAAACATAAACAAATTTAAGAAGTTCTTCTGGCGTGGTGCTTCGGGTAAAGCCAAACCAAAACTAGTATTAGTGGAGTTATATATGCTTTCCATGTAATAGGCAATCACAAGGGAATTGTGATAACGCAAACCATGTGATTGGTTGGATCTGACTGTATATTGTTTCAACTATATATCATGGTGTATTTCCTGAATAGTGTTTTTGTTCTTTTATGATATAGCAAATCTTGAATGTGATCTTGTCCTTTTTCAGAGAATTGATTCTTGAAAACTGGCATGATATATGTAAGAACTTGAGTTTCACCCCTGGTGCATATTTTCTGCATAATGTGAAGGGAAGGAAAATGAAATAAATAGGGAATAGAATGAAACAGAATTAGAGCTTAACCAGATACTAAAATGTATGCTGCTCTGATTTTATATTGCAATCGTTTAAATAGGATTTTTTTTCAACATACATTTCCCTGAGTTGCACAAAGTGACTCCTCAACCTATCGGATTAGTACATGGTTGTTATTCCGTTGACACAAATGACCAAACACACATGCACATATCAATTTTCCAGAGTAGCTAACCTTGTGACAGTTTTGTGATGCAAATCAATAACTTGGCTGTCCGAATAAATTGAACTTGTTTTGAAGCTTTTGCCATCTTATCTGGTCGAAAAATGTTGATATCATATGGCTGTCGTTGGTGTTTAAAGTGCATTACCGTGGTAAATTACCATCTGCCTAAGGTGTTGGGTTTTACACTATAAATTAAATGCATAGAAGATCGATGACAATGTATCTAGACCTGGGCTAAACTTTTATGCTCTTCTGTCTTTCTTGTTATCAGATATCATGCTATCCACAAAGACGTGTATAAGTGGTTCAATATAAGCTTTGATGAGTTTGGACGCACCTCGAGTCCACAGCAGACTGAGATTTGTCAAGCAATTTTCAAGAAACTATTGGAGAATAATTGGCTTTCAGAAAACACAATGCAGCAGGTGCACCATTATTTTCTGAATAAACTGTAATTTTTTTAATAATTTTATTTATCGCAAGGATTATGGTTACCCTGTACCCGTGGTGCTCTCTTTGTTTCTTTTTTGTTCCATTTTGTCCTGTCAATTTTTTTAATCATTTTTGAATTGATCAATATTTTTTTTTTGGTGGTGATGCAGCTCTACTGCGATACATGTAACAGATTCTTGGCCGATAGGCTTGTGGAGGGTAATTGTCCAACACCAGGTTGTAATTATGATTCTGCACGTGGAGATCAGTGTGAGAAGTGTGGGAAGCTTTTAAATCCCACAGAACTTCTTGAGCCAAAATGCAAGGTGTGCTTTTCTAAACACCTATCTCGTTGATGTGGATTACCTCATGCAGAAAGAGTTTTGTTTATTTAAGGTTATCTAAGGGCTTGGCTTGACCAATGCTTATCCCATAATAGCAATATTGTGGAGGATTTACAGTTTACCTCCACTTAAAAAATAAAATAAAAGAGAATTGACAGAATAGCACTTTGATGAGGTTTAGGAATTGAATCAAAACTGCTGTCGTGCTTCATGAACAGGTTTGTCGCAATACTCCACGCATCCGTGATACAAACCACATGTTTCTTGAGCTGCCATTGTTGAAGGATAAGTTAGAAGAATATATAAGAAGCATGTCAGTGGCAGGAGGGTGGAGTCAGAATGCTATCCATGCAACAAATGCTTGGCTTAGAGAAGGGCTGAAACCACGATGTATCACAAGAGATTTGAAATGGGGAGTCCCTGTTCCACATGAGAGATTTACGGACAAGGTGAATTCAGTTGATGAAAGTTGTGGTCGAAATATAAAAGATCATATAATTCTTATGTTGCTTAGAGTTGAGCCTTTAAATTGTATCTTATACTGAAATGATCTTCAGTGGACTCTGTTTTTTTATTTCCTACAAAATCATATTCTTCTTGGCTATGTTCTGAATAGGTTTTCTATGTCTGGTTTGATGCACCTATCGGATATGTATCAATCACTGCTTGCCACACACCAGAATGGGAGAAGTGGTGGAAGAATCCTGAAAATGTGGAGCTCTACCAGTTTATGGGCAAGGATAATGTGCCCTTTCATACTGTGAGTTTTCAAACTCAATTTGGCATTATAATAAATAGAAATATGCAATGCACTTTTTTTGGGATTAGTGTTCAGTGCTTGTGTGGATGGATCGCTGGTTTGTTCTTTGTTTCTATTGAGGAATGGGTGACAGTGTTTCTACATTTTGATTTAGTTAGGCACCTGCATGATGGATCAAATTCCCTGTTTTTAATCTTTGTTAACAGCTTTACTTAGAGCCATAACACTATATTGATGTAATCTGGGTGTAATCTTTTCAGGTGATGTTCCCCTCTACCCTTCTTGGGGCAGATCAAAACTGGACTCTAATGAAAACCATCAGTGTTACGGAGTACTTGAACTATGAAGCAGGTTAGATATGGAGTAGTTGGTCAAAAATAATACTTGCTTGTGACTGTGAGAGATATCTCACCCTTTCATAAGCTTCTACAAAATTGATTTACCCTCGAATTGTATTCTGTAGGAAAATTCTCTAAGAGTAAGGGTGTAGGAGTGTTTGGAAATGATGTACAAGACACAAATATTCCTGTGGAGGTTTGGAGGTACTATTTGCTGACAAATAGGCCAGAGGTAGGCTTTTTGTGATGCATTTTCATTTCTAAAGTGTATCCTCCCACCCCTTGCGCAGTTCCATAACTAGATCTCTAGCTTACTTTTGGTTGGTGATTATTGTTAATTAACAACTTTTAGGTATCAGACACATTGTTCACGTGGGTTGACTTGCAATCTAAGTTGAATGGCGAGCTACTGAGCAATCTAGGGAATTTCATCAACCGAGTCTTGACTTTCATTGCCAAGGACCCAGGTGTCTTAACTTATTCTGTTATGGATCATTTGACATGATAGTTTCTTAAATCTGATGCATTATTTCCTTTGCCGTGAATTCATGACATTGCGTGCTGTCTGAGAAAGTATTAGGCTATTCATGATGGTGGTGAAAAGGATGAAGAGTTTTTTTTCTGCATTCTACGGTTGATAATATTCAGTTCAGTAAGGGTGATTATTTTTAGGTTATGGTTCTTTGAATCCCTAGGCATCCTTTTAGGTCATGTATTCAGTTGGACTGATGAGTTTTGGTTATATGCATCCACCAAATTAATACCCACTCTTTTCAAATTGCCACTATTAATTTCCACCTCGGAAATCCTTTCTTCCGTTCTTAAGTATTCAAATTCTATTTCCGTGAAACAGTTTGCAGGACCTAGAGAATAGAGTGATTGTTAATTTGGTATGCTTTTCAAGCAAGCTGAAGGGCTCCTACCCATTTACAACATAATGCAGCTTGAAAACATTGGGCATTTTGTTTTGCTCTAGTGAACTGATTGATGTCTTGCCGATGATTGTTTTTTTTTTCCAATTTCTATTTTGGACATCTATGTATCTTTTACGGAAAGGAAAATAAAAGCCGGGAACGAGCTCCTTTACGTGGTCTGTTTCTCTCTTTTCTTTTTGTTGAAGGAGAAAAAAAAAGAGTTTTAAGGTAGAAGCAGAAGTAGTTGCACGCTCTTTTTATTGGATTACGAAACATGATTCAATGGCTTTCAGTCTCTTGTAGTTTCTTGAATATTCTAAACGATGTTCATAAGTTATACCTTTTAGTTTGCGGGTGGGACTATTTGTAATGAATTTTACTTTCAAACGAATCCTCAACCTTCTTCTTCATGATTTCAGGTTTAGGATATGGTTCTGTCATTCCTGATGCTGAGGGTGCAGATTCTCATCTATTGACAAAAACATTTGGAGAGAAAGTCGGTGATTATGTCAAGCAGTATGTAGATGCAATGGAGCAGGTAACTGATGCAAAATTGCCTTTCTTATGCTATGAATACAATTTATGCCTTGACAGCCCATATTTCCATAAATAACATTTCACATGGCATTTGATATAGGTGAAACTAAAGCAAGGCTTGAAGATTGCTATGGCTATATCTGGTGAAGGAAATGCTTATTTGCAGGTACAACTGCATTCATTACTGCAGATTTTGATTTTTTCTGTGTTCCTATTCATCATGAGGCTAAGATTATTGTGATGTTGCCTTTAGAACGATATGTTTTTGTGAAGCTTATGACTTATTAACTTTATGTTTCACAATATAGGAGAGTCAATTCTGGAAACTTTACAAGGAGGATCAGGCTTCTTGTTCTCTAGTCATTAAAACTGCGGCCGGACTAGTGTATCTTCTTGCATGCCTCTTGGAACCTTTTATGCCATCTTTCTCCCTAGAGGTAATTCAACAGTGTGTCTAGTGCAGAAATTACCAAGTAAACGGCATTATGATTATTCAGTATTCAGTAATGTCCTCAGCTCATTGTGTCATTTCTTATGAATGCAATAGGTACTTAAGCAGCTCAACCTACCGATTGAAACACAATTTTCACTTTCGGATGAAAATGGTGATGTTGAAAGGGCTAAAAGACCTTGGGAGATTTTACCTACAGGTCATAAAATTGGAATCCCCGCGCCATTGTTCAGAGAACTGGTATTCTTCTTGTGCTCACTGTATCGTTGTATTATCAATTTGTAAATTAGATTGAAAGTAATAAATTTGTATTTTTTCTTGCGTACTTATAAATCCACACCAAATAATATGCAGAAAGATGATGAGGTAGAGTTCTATAGAAACAAATTTGCAGGAAGTCAAGCTGATAGGATTGTGAAGGCTGAAGCTGAATCGAAGAAAATTGCTGAAAAACTTAAGGAAACTAAAATATCAGGTAAGCTCTGTAGTTTCTTGCAAATAACTCATTTGATCAATCTCCTTGGTTGCCTTTCTATCATAGATGTTTAAACTGTTTGGTGCAACTTTTTTCTGTACAGAAATATACTAATATTGGACCTTGTTTCCCTCTATAACTTTCGAGGCTTTCTTCTCTTACGATCATTTAGTTATGCATTAGAAGACTGTACTTATGTATATGAATGATCAATTTATAGCCTAACAGTGGCTTGGTTGACCAGATGTCATTTGAATTCTCTTTAGTAATTTGAAATATATCATAAATTTGATATTCTATATCAAGTCTGCTCTATCATGGGTTCTTATTAAAACTATCGTTTTCTTATGACATATCTCGTAAAGCAAGAAAGAATGGGCTTGAATTCAAAAACCACAACTCATCTTACATTAAAGCATGCTTTATTTAAATATTTGATTGAACAATTTGAGAATCTTGATTATTAGAGATGAAATTGTTTATGAGTGCGTGCTTTTCCAAGATTGAGTAAGCAGTGGAAATTTCCCCTATGTATATGTCATTTCCAACTCATGCTTACAAAAGAGCTATAGCTCATCCTTTGGATTCTGTTAGATGACATAAGAAAAAACTAACATACATCCAATACTTCAAATCTGTGTTGTATTCCAGGAACTAAAAGTTAGAAAATAACTGATGGTGGGGTAGGAAAGTTTGAAAGTCAAACCTTAGATCTAATTATTGAATAAGGATCAGTGTTACTCACTTTGAGCTTATGTCACAGATGGCAGTAATTCAAAGAAGGATCGAACCAAAAAACCTGCTGAAGCCAAGCCCAAGGTCTCAGCTCCTGCTGAGGCTGAAATCAACATCAGTAGACTGGATATTCGAGTTGGTCTCATTAGAAAGGCTCAGAAACATCCTGATGCTGATTCTTTGTATGTGGAAGAGATTGATGTTGGTGAACCACAGCCTCGAATAGTTGTTAGTGGCTTGGTCAATTATATCCCCCTTGAAGAAATGCAGGTTTCTGCCTTCACTTATAAAGATTAGTTTGTGTGTTTATATGTAGTCTATATCTTATGTGAAATACTATCAGAAATTGCCTTCTAGTGGACTTATAGTTAAACTAAAATGTTCTGTATATCAGGATCGGAAGGTATGTGTTCTTTGTAACCTGAAGCCAGCGACCATGAGGGGTATAAAATCTCAAGCAATGGTCCTTGCAGCTTCTAATAGTGATCACACAAAGGTAAGCAACTACAAAATACAAACTATGTATACGGGTTTGTAGTCGTATCTTTGAATCATTTTTGGTGCGATGGTATTTGAATTACAGGAACACCACCTCAGTTTTATTTGACTTTATAATTCCCCTCTATGACCTTAACTCCAAACAGCTATAGATGATTATTTTTAAAAATAGAAACTAAAAATCCAATTATACCCTTGGTCAAATATTCTAGGGTCGACAGTTTTCTGAGCAAATTTATCATTGGGATCGAGTAACTTGAGTAAATTTAATCGATGCTGCTTTTTTGTCAGGTTGAGTTGGTCGAACCTCCAGAAGGTGCTAACATTGGCGAAAGAGTGACTTTCCCCGGGTTCGAAGGGTTGCCTGATGCTGTCCTAAACCCCAAGAAGAAAGTTTGGGAAACACTTCAAGTGGATTTACATACTAATAAAGAGCTGGTGGCTTGCTACAAAGATTTGCCACTTACAACATCAGCAGGTGTCTGCAAGGTTTCATCAATTAGTGAAGGGACCATAAGGTAGTAGATTAGCCTTGAAAAGACTTACTGAAAATCTACGATTTTCTCCCATTGATATTTGATATTGAATCTTTACTTTACCTGATTGATTAGAGATCATTTGAAAAATATACAGAAATATTCTGTGTTTTGATTAATGCAGGTATTGCAATTTCTCTGGACAACCCTCGACTTTCCACTGCAATTGTATTTCATTATTCGATCATTTTAGAATGAAGTTTTGTGAATTGCTTCGAATTCTGTGAAAAAATTGGAATTTTAGGAAGCTTCATTGATCTTGATCAATTTCCTTACTACTTGAAACATTTACAATCAAGACTGATTATGATTGACATTGGAAAAAGAAGAAAAAAATATTTGCCCACAAGTTATCATTCTTTAATAATCTAGTTCAGTTTTTTTTTTTTCTAAATTACTCAAAATAAAATTTATGTAAAATGCTACATTTAACCATCTATTAGTTATTGGGCATTGCGGGCCTATCTTACTCTATGTATTACAACCCCTTACACTTGTAGAGAGTGTAATCTTATTGAGTGATAGTGTAATTCATTTTGTGACATTTATAAGAAATACACAATAGCTCGATCGAAATGTCCACTTATTATCTTATACTGTTTTATTAAAAAAATTACCATGTGACCTTATACATTTTAATATTATTAATTTTATACTCTCCATGTGGGTTGAATTTTTACTCTATTTCATTTTATCACATAAAGTAATGATTTGACACCAATATCTTTATCTAAAATTTCGCACCAAAAGTGAAAAGAGTGAAATAAAAAAGGGACGGCATCTCCGAATTCATAACAAAGGATTAGGATTCACTCATCTCACATCTTTAAGGGATTTAAACTTGTGATCAAACGTATGAATTTCAATGTCATTTGTATAATGTCTAGCGTCCTTAAAATAAAATGTTAAAAGTTCATAAAATTAACAAGTTATCGTAGTTAGTGGTGTAATAAATTTAGTTTAGTATTATTAAACGATATATTGTTCAAATTTAATTTAAATTTTGGATCAATCTCGAAATTAAATTCAGATTTAGTTTGATTATCAAATAAAACAAGTTAATTTTTATCGAACAATTAACAAAGTGTCGAGTAGATATTATAGTATTTTTATATGTGTTTTGTTAATTTTATAGAAAACCTCCAACCAATTATGGAGTAATTGTAATTAACTAGATGGTATAATATCTCTCTCTAATTAATTTTCTTAAAACATTAGAGAGATTATGGATTAGCTGACTTCATGATATCATACACAATGGTTGAGAGTCGAACACCGCGGTACCCGGTGGCGGCGGCGGAAACTAGAAGCAGCGAACCGCCACTGTTTATGAAGACGCTGATGTTGACGAATTAGTGCAAAATTTGTTTTAATGAGAGGGAGTGAGAATCAGATGAGATCGAACCGACCAATCCGATGAGATAAGAAGAGGATAAGGACAGAGAATTGTATTTTGGATTTGAAATCTCTTACTATTTTTTTTCAATGTTTCACAATAAAAGTAATAAAATTATAGTTTTTAATCAAATGTATTTTTATCCATTTTTTTCATCGGTTTAATAATTTTTTCACCATATTTTCATTGTTTTTTCCATTTTTTTGTTGACTTCTAGGTTATACATGTCTTGGTATTCTTTATATTTTGTTTCTTTGGCAAAAAAATATATTACTTAATTAACCAAGTCATAAGCATTCTTTTTTCATTCATATTCATATGTAAGATGCGATTTTATTTTTAACATTTTTGTTTCTTTTTTTCGCCTTGGTGTAGCATAATGATATTTAAGAGAATTTGATTTTAATTTTTTATTTTTAAAGAAGTGTCTATGACTTATATTGTTTTAAACGATACAAAAATTAATATGGCTGTAGTGAAATTATGGGACGTGGAGTAGTATAATTCATCAAACATGAACAACTTATAACTTCTCTTTATTCAAACAAAGCAAATCATAACAGTTTTCATATGCAAGAACACTTCAAAAAATATGGCTATAGTGAAATTATAGACTGTGATTGTCATATAAATAGTAAGTACAAAAGTAACAAGACTTGTAATATATGTTTCAAAATAAAGCTGAGTACGGAATATATTAATTAACTTAACCTTCACTTCACATTCCTGCTCTGGAGATGTGCCTTAATGTCTTGGCAATTTCTTGTGCTGTAGCCTCTCCGGTAGTGTAGGCAACGAACGGGCTCTCTCCTGGGACTATATCGTCTCTGAGGTAACTTCCTGCGGTTCTAAGCAACTCCTCCGAACCTTTCTCCACAACCCCTTTCATAATCATTGTCTTGTGTGTACCCGCAATCAGCTCTTCATAATCCGTGTCTCCCGTTTCTCCAAGAATAACATACATATTTGCCACGTTTAATCGCCATCGAACAAAAAGATACCTATTAACGATACACTCATAATAATCAGTCAACTAGAAAAGAAAGAAGAAAATCTGTTTTATAGGCCATCTAACTCGTACAAACCTCAAAGCTTGTGAACGAGACGCAAGGAGAGGAACGACTTGCATTCTTGTAGAGTTTCTGCAATACATTAAATGGCAACGAAGACCCCTCATCCGAAGCTTCTGCCTCATATCATCCACTTTTTTCGCCTCAAATTCGAATTAAAACAATAAATAAAAATGGGGAAACCACAACAAATATCATACCAGAGTTTTTCGACTAACATGTGATTGGTCTAGTGGAAGGAACAAGTTCCCACAATATGGTTACCCAAATTCAAATTCATGTTGGGTGGCCTTAAAAGGAATTAAGGGGGAAAAAAAGAGTTTCTCTTTATCAAATCTCATAATTGTTAAAAGAGTAGTGAACATTAGATACAAAGGTAGTTTAGTCCTATCCGTTTAGGTAATGTACTTCTTACTTATCACTTCATGGTATATTCCTTTCTATTTTCTTGGGAAACCATAGACTCTATTTCATCTTAATCATATAATGGCATTCAATTAATCTAAATAGCTTTGATTTAAGATACTTACCTTATTGGGATCCTTTATCAGGTACGAAAGACAATGGGAATTGCTCGATTTGAAATCTTCTTCAATCGCACTAGGACGTTTTGCATCTTCGGTTTGATTCATCAGCTTCCAAATAGTCTTTTTCAAGCCATCGTAACCCCACCGGTACTCAATATGTGATGCATAATCCGGATCTGGACAAAGCTTTCCATCTTCTTCAGTGTAAATTCCCGGATAATAAACTTCGCTACCACTACTACAAATCAAAGCATCAAAATCATTTACTTTAACGTTCCCTGACTTCAAAAATCCCGTCAATTCCCCAACCGGCATAGCTGTCGAAAGTGCAAATCCCGATAACCTCGCAATTTGTGGATCCAACTTAATGGCCTTTAAAATCTCTTGTATTATATGAATCATCTTCTTTTGAGGCACTCCTTTGCTATCATAGCAATCAAGTGCTATAACAATTAGTTTATGTCGCCTCCTCAACATAGGATACTTGCTTGGCATATCAACTCGTTTCTTGTCAATGTCCGAACCTTGGGCACTTTGGGTCCCACCTTCGTGCCTCTTCATTTTACTAAGGACACGGTTAACTTGATCTTGTAGGTCGGGGTTATTACCTGAAGCGGAAGACAAATCAATTGATTCGGTTAATGATGTTTTTTCACCGTCAATAGATAGTCTTAAAGACATATCTAGAACGTCATTAAGTGAATCGTTTAAGGATTCTTCCATGGAAAATTCATCGGATGGAGTGTCAGTTTGCCATTGAGGGTGCCTCATTCGACATGCAGCTATCCGTGTCAAATATGTTCGGCAATGTTCAGGCCATGAGAAAAGATGTATGTTTTTCAATCCATTCTTTCTGCACTCTTGCCACAAGTTCTTTTCTGAGACTAACTTAAGAAGTGCATCAGCAATTGCTTGCTGATCATGTGGATCCACAAGGAGACCATTGTTCAGTGCCTATATATTTCACATATACAAGAAAAATGATATGTTAATTAGTGAAAATTGATTCACAATTATTTATTCCTGGAGAAACAGATAAAGAAAGGCAAGCTAAGTTACAGTTCGAGTTTATTTGCTGAAGTAACAGATAAAAAGAGGCAAGCTAAGTTACAGTTCGCAATAAAATGGTCTTTGATATTCTATTTTCCAGATTTAATCCTTCATCTCGGACTCAACACGTCCTTCATCTGTTCAGTTGCACATTAGTTTTGTGTCGAATAAATCTACTCCGATACATAACCTATATAGTCCAAAATGGCGAATTTTGAAGAATTTGTGGCTCAAACATGACTTCTGTGCAACTAGTATAAATGAATTGTATATATGGATACTATATAATTTAAAAACTTTAAAAGTGATGACTAGAGAACTAAATGTGCTAAATAAAGGAGCAAATTTGTGGAACTCAAACATAAAGGATATAAAAATATGTTAAAACTAGGATCAACTGTGCCGGTTCAGAATAAGGATATTTTGTCGCATATCATATCTGTCACATCTCGAAATCTAGAGGAGTAAATTTGTAAGAATGACACAACTAAGCTCATAGATTGACATTCATTCTCACTGTTCTTTAAATTCACTTAACATACTACATTTTCAAAAGCTTCTGTGATTAAAAGAGTGGATAAAATCATTCATATCATATGGAAACATGAGCAAATTTTACCCGATGAATATCAACTGGACCACCGTTCTTAGTTGCGACCATTGGTAGACCATGAGCAGCAGCCTACAATTCCGGACTAGAGTTCAAAAACTATATATACATATATATATATATATATATATATATATGAGAGATGGCAGAATATACTAGAGAAGTGCAGTATGAGTGAAACAAACAAACCTCAATTAATGTAAGCCCAAAGGGCTCAATAAAAGCTGGGTTTATGAAAACACCCTGTCATTGCAATTGCATTAGAGAGAGGATTAAAGAGAATTTTCTTGGAAGTTAATTCTAATGAATAGGACATGAATAACACCTTCGTTTTCCCGGCCAGACGGTATATATCTGGAACATCGTTTTGCTTATGATGTTTAGGGAAGGCCACTTGCCCATAGAGATCATATTTGTCGACTAGCTTCAATACAGTAATCAGCACACTAGCATTTCCCCCCGACATCTCGTCTATATCATCCCTGTTCCCCATTATGAGAGTCTGCATATATACAAGTATACAAATTGAGAGTGGTTAGATTCTTCTTAAATCGGATATGTAACGAATTAGTTGTTGTGTGATTGACTTACAAGATTAGCGAGCTCTCGTAAAGGGCGGCATTCTCCGAATGCTTTCACAAGAGTTGTTAGATTCTTCTTTGGATCAGGTCTTGATAAAGCAAGAATCATCGGCTTGTGTGGATTGGTCAGAAAACGCATCACCTGAAGAAAACACGTTACAACTAATTATACATGAAGCAAAAGTGAAAGGCGTGCAATCAAGAGAATTAATAAAACTTGTAGCAAACTAAAACTTGTGCATATTTGGTGCTTACTTCTGACCATATTGGAGGGACTGCTCTAGGGGATAACCCCTCGGTTAGTGCCGCAAGTTCACCATCCGCTTCACTTGTATCTTCTTGAACCACGACATTCGTAAAGTCCATTCCAGGAGGAATAACCTTAAGTCATAAATGAATTGAAGACTTATAGAAACAAAATAAATAAATGAATAAATAACAGACTTAGATATCCCCGCGGGAAGAGGTTCCCATATAACATGTTTGACTTGGATATTAAAATATCAAAAGATGATAAATTAAAATTACCGCCATCCTAGGCATAAAACGTCCATGACAATTGACTCCACGCCTTCCACGAGCTCTCAAGACTCTCTCAAGCTTTACATCAAATCCGTCATATAATCCCCATTGTTCTTCAATCTCCTGTTTGGTACTCGTGATAACAAGCTCCGCAGCATCTAATGACAGCTCTTCGGCTTCTATCCTCCGCATAATCCTATACGTTGAATTAATATCCTCTTTTGATTGCCTTCCCTGCTTCAAAAGCTGCTCGAGCTTATTTCTACCCAACGAGTGTCCCGTTAGGACCATAGGAACATTCAGTGCACCCGAAAGTAGAGCAGCACTATCCCCTGCATCTGCGTAATGGCCGTGAATTACGTACGGCCAAACGGGTTGCCCACCACCAATTTGTTCTCCTAAAGCCTTGGACATGTTAAGAATATGAGCTAGTGCCCCATCAACAAACTCTTGAATATGAGGCCATAGTAGTTCTTTTCTAAGATACTTGTCTCTTGGACCAAACGGAATTCTTACAATATAAGCACCACTGCTTTCTCCCACATCGACACTATCATCCTCGAAACATGTGGTAAGCATCTCTGTTGGCTCACCATAACTCCAATCTACTTCAGGTGAAGACACTTGTCTCGTGAATAGATCCACCCTATATATGCCCGGCATTTTGGCGAGGGCTCGAGCAAGCTCTACAATGTATTTAATCTGACATTTCAATAATAACAAATTAATACTTGTACGAAAAATGATTATAAATTAATTGTGTAAATACTACCTGACCACCGGTATCAGAGTCCCGACCAAGCTCCATATTTTCACCACGGACTAGGCCATGTAAACTGATCAAGATGAGATGTTAGAATTTAATTATTTGTACAGAATAAAGATTAGTGATATTCAATTTTGAATTAAATTTTCATTGGAGATAAATGTACCTAATGAGGACAATATAAAGCTTCTTCTCCTTGTTGTTGTCTGACCATACTTCCAAGTTGGAGTTGTTCCTGTTGTACTTTTTCCTTGGGCTGTCAAGTGTGATTGCCTCTCCCAATACATCTCCTTTCTCTCCTTCGGAAAGATCCTCCGACATGTCTTCTGTGACATCTTTTCGACCTTGTTCTCGTTCCCATTTCCGTTGAGCTAACCGTTGCACGTCATCCCATTCCAACTACATATCAAAAGACAACATCATATTCCGTATACATTTAAAATCACTTAGGCAATGTTTAGGGACTTGGATTTTAGCATGGAAAATGAACAAAAATAAAAGCTTAAAGTTCAACATGCAAGAAAAACGTTTCCTTAGCGTTTTGCTTACTAAATTCAAAGAACCAAATAATATCCAAAGCAATAGTTTTATATTTATACGAGAATATAAAATGAACAAATCTTCGATGAGTAATTCTAGCCCAAACCAGGTTTTGCCAAACCAATAACAATAACTTGTGGTTGGGTAACATACCCCTAGATGAATGACCAATCACATTATAGTTGCAATACACTTATTTTGTGGTTGAATAAGTTTGTCCAAATCGGGTTCCTTCCTTAATATCTAATTGTTTAGAAACTCCACTAGGATAAGGGCATCCTAGCTAGATGATTTATCTAATTGCTAAATCCATGCTAGTTTCAAATCATAAAATGCATTGATATATATGTTATTCCTAATAAAATTCTTGGACAAAGAAATGTACAAATTAAATTCTCATCTGAACAAAAAGAAGAAGTAATTGACAAAAACACTCTTTTGCAACTATAATATTAATTAATCCCCACTAAGCAACTCAAATCTGAAATACCTTTTAATTAATGGGTCACCACAATGAAACAAAGAACAAATAGTAAAAGATTCCACAAATAATTAATTTAACCCTACCCCTCTTACGTACCTGGCCTTGATTGATCCCAATTAAAACACACACACATATATAAATACAGAACCTGTTTTTTCTTGCGGGCAAGATGCCAAATACGCCAGCACATGTTCTCGAGCCTAGAACTCCTCTCCTTTGTATTCCTGGTGGCGACAACCTTAATCCATGTCCTATGTAAATCAGTTTCATCGACGCCTGTCACTACTTCCTCAACAAAATACTTGGTCGGATTGAAAATAACACCTGCAGTAGCAGTAGCAGTACTGCCCCCCCTATCTGTAGCAGTAGCAGCTGCCTTATTATTATTATTATTATTATTATTATCTTCAATGGCTGAAGACCCACTATCCAGTATCGCTTCCAAATACCCATTTATCCACTCATTCCCAGCCATTCTATTCTCTCTCTCTCTCTTTTTCTTGAATTAATGTTTTTAAATGCAACTTCTTGTTATTATGATATATGATGTGTGCATAATATATTGTATTAGTAATGGTGAATGTGAATTATATTTATATATATGTATGTATGTATATTGTTTTTATGTGTGTGTGCAGGGTCAGGGATGAAGGAGATTTGATTGCCGATTGGTTTAAAGAAGGGGTGAGCTGCAGGCAGGGAGAACCACATGGCAGTTACAGGCGGAGATCCATTCTTTGACAGCTGTCCCTTTTGGATCTCACGGGGAGGGAGGGAGGGAGGGCTTTTAACGGGACATCGCCTATCATACACAACAAACAAACTACTACTCCAAAAATATAAGTAATAATAATAATATATCTTAATAATTATTATAACGTTTTTATTATTATTTTCAGAAAAAAAAAAGTAACTTCTTAAATATTTTTATATATTTTATGTTCTTCAAAATATTAGTTGATAACTAATAATTTCAAATCGTTATTTTTATATAAGAGAGTGAAAAGAATAATTCCAACTTTGAAAAGGGATCACATTCAGAATATCTCAGAAAATAAATAAAATAAGAATTTCAGGACGATTGAACAAAATACTATTGAAGACTTATTTTAATGACTAGTAAAAAGTAAAAACATGTATTCTAATTTGCAGATATATTGAATTTGATTATTAGTATTTCGAATATGACAAATACTCTGAATTATTAGGAAAGAGACACGTGTTTGAAGATTCCGATTCCGAATGTAAGGTGGACACTTGTTGGGGGTGTGATGAGGTTTATATCATCTTTTGTTTAATTATATTATTTCCAGGACAGCAAAGGCATGTTCAAATATTGTTAGGCAAAATTGAAAAATAATATTATAATTGACAGATTCTATTAAAGGGGTGTTTGCAAGGGTTTTTAAAAAGTACGATTTTTACGTTTTGTGTGCTTAAAGCACTTTGATAGTGACAAAGAAGGACAATAATTTTGTGTCGTCCTCAACTAAATCTAAAATCGTTGATTCTTTCACCTAATTAGAATTTCTCACAAATTATGGCCTAAACTTGGCCAACACATTTGATATGTAACTTTCAATAAATTTCATTTTTTGATTTACAATAACAAACGATGAGAAATATACTTTTTCAAAATTAATCATATCACTTATACTAGGACATGCATGTTTTGAGCGCGGATTATTAATCACTTTTCCCTCGAGATTATGTCGAGATAGCTCACCTTAGAAACAAACTAAAAAGTCAGAAGTTGGACCCTTTTAATACTTTAATTATGATAATGAAGAGAAACCTCATGTTTCTTAATTCTAAAAGATTTTAGTTTCATTAAAACGCGCATAATTTTTTTATGTGTAAACACACAATTGTTCTATACTATACTATAACTCCTTAATGTCAACATTTCAAATTCATATTCGACTAAATAAACTACTTCAATATTAAAGAAAATGTAAATGATAAACTACTTCAATATTAAAGAAAATGTAAATGATGGTTGTGTATAAACACTAGAAATGTATTCCTTCTTGGCTTCATCAATCTCACAAGGAACAAATGTAATGCGCTAACAAGGAGTGAAATGCCAAAATGCCTCCTTTGTTTGGGAAAATTTCTTATTCAGACCGGGTTTGGCCGAACCCAAAGTACTTACATGACAAGTGTAATACACTTGTTTTGTGATTAGTTGTAACTCCAAGGAGAGTGACCAATCACAAAGCAAGTGCAATACACTTGCTTGGTGGTTGGATGGGTTTGGTCAAGCCAGGCTTGGATAAGAATTTTCATTTGATTTGCTTGATTTGGAAAAATCCCTCTATACTATTTTTATTAGCAAAATTCCTATTTATTATTTTTAATTAGCAAATAAAAAAATAATTCTAAATCAATCTTATTGTTAACTTTGAAAATTGGCAATAATCTCCCTGTTCACTTAAAATATTGACACTAACTTCTCTATTGACTTATATATTTCTAACTGGTGCAATAAGCTAATAAAATATTAATACAAGGGTTTTTGCTAATAAAAAAGTGCACGACATATTTTTGCTAACAAAGGAGACTTTATGTGAATTAGGCAAATCACGAGGGGTATTTTGCATTTTGCTCATCTCATAAGCTTAAAATCAAACATTATATTAACATAACATATGCAACTATTTATGTATTTCAATTAATCGGACTTTATTAGTTTGAGCGTCATCAATCATAAACTCGACTAATAAGTTTATGGTACTTAAGAAAAATCTTCAATTTCAACAAGACTCATATTTAATTAGACTCAACTTGAATAATACTGACTCAAGCTATCAGACATTGGATAAACCCTACTCAAATGACAATCCTAATTGTTCATTGTCCTATAAATGCTCAATAAAAAGTTAAATATATTGCACTTGTCTTATTAATGATTTGAATGTGATCAATACAAGCTATGATTATCACAATATTCGTACAAGAAAATTCATAAACCATAACACTGATATTTACGTATAACTGCTGACGTATGACTTGTACGACATATTAATTCTTTAGTCCACTCAAAATTGTTGTTTGAGTATTTACGACCTTCTTTTCATCCAAAAATCCGAATAGCCAAAACTCAATTCTGCATATCAAATTTCCGAGACTCAATAATTATTACTCCCTCTATCCCAAATTATCTGCCGTTTTATATATTTTCACACATATTAAAGTACTTAACAAATAGCCTCAATTTTAGGGATAAACAAATTATATAACTAAAATAACTTTATTTCCTATTTATCTCAACATTAATTATTCAAGTTTTACCCTCGGTCTCTTAAAGGCAAAATAGGAAAATATGTAATTAATATTATATTAAAATTCTAAAGTAATAAATAATTTGAGAAAAAAACTCTATAACGATAGATAATTTGGGACAGGATTATTTTATCATCTTAATGTTATTTATCACCAGTTTCACATTAAAAAAAAAAAACATCTCAATTTACTTTACTAATCCAAGCCTCTTGCATAATAGCCAAAGGTTTGACGTCTATTCGCATTGAACCTTAACACTTTTAAAACCCTAATTACACATTTCCCTCCACACACATCAAAGACGAGAGGCATAAGAAAGAAATGGGGAAGAAAGACAATAAGCAGCTGAAATCCACCAAACAAAATAGTAACACCACTGCAAAAAAGCAAGAAGAGCTACTTAAAACACTAGGAGACTTCACTAGCAAAGAGAATTGGGACCAATTTTTCACCATAAGAGGCAGTAACGACACCTTCGAATGGTACGCCGAGTGGCCACGACTCCGGAATTTACTCACAACCCACTTATCATTTCCTTCCCCTTCGCCGCCGCCTGAGGAATTGAGCATTTTAGTGCCGGGGTGTGGAAACTCGAAGATGTCGGAGCATTTGTATGATGTCGGTTTTAAGAATATAACGAACATCGATTTCTCCAAAGTTGTTATTTCGGATATGTTAAGGAGGAATGTGAGAGAGCGGCCGGAGATGAAGTGGCGAATCATGGATATGACTAATATGCAGGTAAATTTTAAGCAAATTGGATAATAGATTTTTTACCAAGGAAAAATACCGAAGAAAATGTTTTATTGCTTTAAATATTAACTCAGTACTTCATTTTTATTTTTTCATTAGTTCCTCTATAAATTTAAGTAGGGATGTTACGAGTCTGAGTGTTGTATGTTCAAGCTTGGTTTGAATTTAGTATCGAGCTTGAAATTGTGTTTGAGTTTGATTTGATTTTTAAATTAACAGCTCAAACTAGCTTTATCGAACAAGCTCAAGTCGGGTATCAAGTAGTTTGATATTAATACATATATTTTGTCAATTTTTAGCTGATCGAGTTGAGTAGTACCCATCTTTATGAAAAATGTTGTTCAAGCTTGTGTGATATGTATAAGGAACTGAGCTCAAACGAGCCCGAGTTGAATATCTAGATCCTTGGTTTGATTTTCAGTCCTAAATTCAGCTTTAAGCTTAAGCTCATTTATGATTTAGATATTTCCTTTTTTAAGTCTATGTATTATGGAAGTAGTTTGACTTGGTTCCATCTCGGTTTGGTTTGAAAAAGTTGTTTGTGAGTTTTGGGCGAAACTTTGAAACTCGATTTGGATAATGGTTTCAATGAAATATTGAGATTGTAGTGGGCTTTAAAAATTTGAGATATGATTTGGATTGAGGTTTGGTTGTTGGGGTTTGGAGGAGAAAAGTAGGTAGATGTCAAATCAATAACTTTGTAGGTCTCAAGTAGGGTTGTGTAGATTTCGATTTGGGCTGAAACTGGATTTGGACTGAGACCTCTTCGAACTCTGTACCAAATGGGGTTTGACTCGAATTGAGTGAGACCAAACCCTACCAAACTACTTCCATAAAAAGCCTGCAAATTTGGACCTACATATATTCAAGGAAAAATCTAGTCCAGACCCATCCACTCACATGTCATGTGTTATTACACTCGTCTTTTAATTGGTCACTTGCCACGGCCTCAACTTGTGATTAATTTGGGCAAGAATTCCGGTATATTATAAATTATCAAACCGTGACAAGGACTAGGTTACTATTATTTTTAACATAAACAAATTGAAGTTAGATTAAATGTTAAAATAGTTGAATCAGAAGATGGATTTAGCATGTGTTAAGTTTTTTGTTCTTATCATGTAAATATATGTGGGTCTTTTAGATGAAGAAATGGATAAACTACGGAGTTTCTTAGTTGATGTCTACTTATTACATAGAGATTTGTAAGTTAATGATGATGGTATGAAAAAAAATTGTGATGGATTTATAATATGTGAAGATACTGTTACTTTTCAATGCTGATGTAATATGATTGTGAGAGTGATGGCAGTTGAATGATGAAATGTTCTACCTGGGAGACTGTTTTGTAGGAATATCTTATGCATAATGCTTGAATATTTTTTAGTTTGGAAGGAAGATGAAATATTCAGTAGTACTAAATTGAGATGTACTATTGCGTGTTTTTCGGGTAGGAGGCTTTTGCGAAGGTGGTTAAAATTGTGTTGTAGGTACCCTGAGACTAAGGTTTCCTGTTTGATGTTAACATATAAGACCGGAAAACTAATCCACTTGTCTGTACTGCTTTAATTTCTGAAAAGATTTTTGTCTTACAAAATATTTATCTTGCAAAAAACCCCATTAGTGCAGTAAAGAGCAACTTGGAACCTGTTGCGTTCATTGGTGAATTATACTCAATATGCTAGTTAGTTTCTAGTTCTCGACCTCAAACTAATTCAGGAACATCAAATTTGTCACAAATGTTCATGATGTGCACCTGGTATTGCTTTTCATATATAAATTTGCATAATATATATTAAAGTCTCACCGTAAGTTTTGGTGATGATATATTGGACCTTCAACATTTTAATTATTTACATATCGTTGCATTGCACAGATGGTAGATTGGACTTTTGGCACAACTAAGTGTCTAATTAAACTCACATTCATTAAATTAGATTGGGTGTGGCAGCCGATGTGTTGAAAAACTATAATACATGAGATTACAGTGAACATTTACTTTGTTGGGCATTTTGTTCGAAAACTCTAGTTTCAGTCTCTCACAGTCCTATATTTGATTGGTTTTTCTTTTTGTGTTCTTCTCTTCTCGAATTTGCAATATTACACCTTATGCTGCTGTGAGTATAGAGTTATATGAACTTTTGCTCCATAATTTCCATTAGATTTACTTCCTTTTGTTGATTGAGCGATTTCATTGTGGAGGACTTGATCTTTCTCTAACTTCCGTGTCTCTATTTTGCACAGTTCTCTTATTTCTCAGCTCTCTTTGTCTTATTTTTTGCTAAGATTTATGACCTTGATTCAGTTTGTGAATGAGAGCTTTTATGCCATTCTTGACAAAGGAGGATTGGATGCTTTGATGGAGCCTGAGCTTGGCCCCAGATTAGGAAATCTATATTTATCTGAGGTTTATTAAATGGTCAAATTTTAAAGGCTCTTATTTTATTTGTATGTTTTTAATTTTCATTTGTATAGTATTATATTATAGGTCTGATAGCTTGACTTCGCCAAGTATGTTTTTGTTTTACTACTAGGTGAAAAGGCTTCTAAAAGCTGGAGGGAAGTTCATTTGTCTAACTTTAGCGGAATCTCATGTATTAGGTATTGCTTATCTGAAATATATAAGATTAGTAACTTTTTTTCACTTTTTTCATTGGTGAATGTTTACCTATAAGTAGGATATTATCTAAGTATCCTCATTTTCTGATGCCGCATCCTTGCTCTACAATTTGATATTGTTTTATATGGTGCCTAGACTTAGACTTGATAGCGTTCCCCTTCATATGGATTTCTCGCAGATATACTTTTTGCCAAGTTTCGGATTGGGTGGAAAATGTGTCTTCATGCCATTGCTCAGGAACCATCATCTCGAAACCTAAAACTACAGACCATTATGGTGATTGCCGAGAAAGATAATTCTTCTGTAATTTCTGAGATATCGTCATTCACGGATCAATATCCGATTGAGTGTCATAGTAATCAGGTACAAGCACTTGTTACCTTCTTTTAGCCTTCTCTCCTTTTTAAAGACACGAGAGTTTACTTGAAATGTATATTCAACACACAAAAGCACATGGACTTCTCTCATGATTATAGAAAACTTATCTTCACACTAATTTCCTAGAAAAACTGGACACGTTAATTGGCATGCTTATTTGATGCTTTAAGATGAATTGCTTTTGATGCTGTTTTAGCATATCATATGAATTCAATTTAATGTGTCACCCATGATTTAGGCTCGTGAACTCTACGAAGCACTTGAAAGAGAAAAAATAGTTCGCTCAGAATACACCAATGGCGCCGATATACTATACTCACTTGAAGACCTCAAAGTAGGGGCAAAAGGAAATCTCACAGAGCTTGAACCAGGTCGAAGGGTGAAGCTGACTCTAGGTGAACCTGGTGTATCCCCATTCTTTTATAAGGGTGTGCTTCTTGATGCTCAGCAGGAATCTGGACCTTTCACTTACCAATTTGGAGTGTTCCTTGTCCCTAAAGTTAGTTCCTTTTTTCCAACACTTGAAATTGCATATGTTATATCTATTCACCTTGGACTAAGCTGGCGAAGGCTTAATTATGACACTCTCAGAGCTTTTTCTACATGTATTTTCTTTGTTGATTGAGAATGTATTGTTCTATATTAGGAAAAACGAATCTTTATACAGAATTAATCAAACGATTGACATGCTGAGCGTTCGAATCAATTACCAGTTTACCATCCATGAAAGCTACTAAATATTTGAAATGATTTTATTGGATATTGTTTGTTAGTCTGATGCTCTGATGTTTTCTGCTTTTTTTATTTGAATAAATAACCAACCTTACAATTAGTTTTTGTGGGAACTGCCTTGCACCACAATTAGCATAATCACCAATTTATCAACTCCTTGTTTTTGAAAGCCGATTAAATACACTTTACTGAATTCGATGCATCAGGATACAATCATTAGAAGTGGTGATAATTTAGTGTTAAAAAATTGGTGGTGTATATTATTTCTCTATATTATAATATCTTTCAATTTAATTCTGGAGGTGGGATGTTTTCTTCTTGTTAATTATTTCTTTGACTAACTTCTGTCATATACCTGGACTTAGATAGTATCCAAATTCACTCTTCATATCCGATGCTTTTGGTGGTTGACATGATGCTGTAACACACCTCATGTTCATAACTCCCTCTCCTTTGTGTATTCTCTTGCCTTATCTGTTTAAAAAGCTTCACCATTTCAATTTCTAGTACTATGATAGTGGATAGTAATTTGATGGTGCCCCTTTTTTTTTTATTATATTATTCCCCTCTGATATTGGCACATTTAAAGATTTGATGTTTTTCCAATTCAATTAGTATGTGACCGAAGTTTAGATTTCAGACACGAGCTTATGAGTGGCTCTTCTCATCAGAAGAAGGACAATGGGTCATTGTTGAAAGCTCAAAGGCTGCTCGATTAGTGATGGTACATCTTTCCAGTCACCGATTGCTTTAGTGTATCCTCTTCCTAACATCTTTTTATTTCATTCTCTAATTAATATATAAATTGGCTTGATTTTAGATTTTACTGGATTCCAGTAATTCTAGTGCTTCCATGGAGGATATCCAGGTAATATCCAACTTTACTTTCTTTATTTACAAGTGATTTGTTTAAATTTGTTGTCTCTTATGATTTGGTTTTCCGTAATTAGAAAGATCTCTCTCCTCTAGTCAAACAATTGGCACCAGCTGGTTGTGATGATGGAGTTCAAATCCCGTAAGTATCCTTAACATACTTACCCATCAGTAGACATACTAGATTGTATTTGTCACAATGCTTTTATCATTCCTTTCATCTTGGGTATGCTAATTACATATTATAACTCATTTTGACTTTTGTATTAGTGCTTACATTCTTTAGTTGCTGACCAGCTTCATAAGATGGCACCATTCTGCTGTGCAATTATTTTGGTTGTCTGTAGGTCTAAGATCAGGCATTGCATTCATAGTTCTCTTTCACTAATGGTATTCCTGAAGGCAATTCCTTTGAAATGTTGCACTTCATTTTGGCTCTTTAATATCCCACATGTGGTTAGCATGTGATTGTTGTTATTGGCTACCATATATTCTTGTTCCTAATTTACGGTATTTAACATTCTTTGTGTATTAACCAGAAAAAAAACCAGTTTGTAGATTAATAGCCATTAAGGGTAAATCCTTATAATGCTTGAAATCGTGGTGTATAAATTGACAGAAAAAGAAACTAATTCAAGTATTTGCCTTTGTGGGTATTTGAACCAGGTTCCAGGAAAAGGCAGAATGATACTTTCTTCCATTCCATTGTTTGCTGTTGTGAAATGATGCTGTATCTGATAGAAAATTGTGATTCATTTTTTGTTTTGACCTATATGAAGTCTTATTCCTATTTTGGCATTTTTTATTTCTGGAGTTCTAGCCTCAATTAAGTGAAGGTTCTCTTTCTTTTATTTAATTTTCCATATTATTCATTTATAAGCATTTTGCTGTGAAATCTTTTTCCTACAAAGAGAGTTTGCTTCTTGGTTTCTTGAAAACTTTTTCCTTGCGACTCACCAAAGTTTATAAAATGATTTTACTATAGTAGTTGTCTGGTTACTATTTTCTGTTTACTATTATTTATTCATTTATTTTTTGCAGGTTTATGGCTGCAAGTGATGGAATTAAGCAACGAAACATTGTGCACCAGGTTGAAGAACTATAATCACAATATTTTACTATAGTAGTTGTCTGGTTACTATTTTCTGTTTACTTGTAGGTTCAAGAGTTTAGACATCTGAGCAGTATAAGTTTAAAAAATAATGTAACTATATTTTGTTAGATGTCGATAATTCTCAGTCGAACACTTTTAGCCCATCCTTGTTACAAGCTCATCTAGCACTCTCTGTCTAATGCTTTCTTTTGATTTTTCCAGGTCACATCTGACTTGACTGGTCCAATTGTTGTAGATGATGTGGTCTATGAAGAGATTGATGATGATCTTAATCATCTCTTTCCATCTAAGGATTTGATATTCCGACGCCTTACATTTCAAAGATCTGAGAATTTGGTGCAATCTGAAGCTCTCTTATCAACAGAAGGACCACATGGAGTTTCAGGTGAAGTGGACAAAAAGAAATCACTGGCAGGATCTAGGAAGAAAGGAAAGCAGAAAAAAAATGATTCCCGCACATCTGGGGCTCTTGGTGAGTATAATCTGTCTTTTTGTTGGATAAACTTGTGAGAATTTTTCTTTGAGAAATCCCAATTACTGGGATTCTAATATCCTCTTAAACATTTACTTCAGAGGTGGAAAATGTTTCTTCTTACAAAAAACATCAGGTCCTACATTCTAGTTGTTCCTATGTACCATGATGTTTATTCAAAGAATAGACAACTTTGTACCAGAGATCCAGTGCTCGAGTGGTACCAACATCATATTCAAAGAATAGACAACTTGATCTCTCTCTCTCTCTCTCGTGCACACACACACACACTCACACACATATATGAAAGTGTGTGTGAGTGTTCATCAATATGTGTGTGTGTATATAGTCCTAGCTGGAGTTTAGATATAGACCCGTACTAGTTTTTAGTCTTGTATGGTTAGACTACAAGGGTGGGGAAGATCCAAACTCAGTTTTGAAAACACTACACAAGGTAGTCAAAAAATCATTTCAATATTGTTTTAAGTAACTCGGAGGCATATATTTTATATTGATGTGCAATTGTGCATTTTGACTACTGTGTATTAGTTTACTCTGTGCTGTGAAGTATGAACTGACTACTAAGCTTCACTTGGCGACATATTGATGCTATGTTATTTTCATATTTGAATATTTTCTAACATCGGAACAGACGTAGCCGCTTATTAAGCTTAAGCTTATACTGCCACTTATACTACTTAATCATCTGCATTTCTGTGGAACTTTATCTTTATATCCTTTTTGCAGTTTCCTTGAGGCACAAAGCACTTTAATACTATTTCTAAGTAATACCTAATTAAGTATTTCAAACTCTATATACCAATGGAAAATATAGTTCCAAGATGATTTAACTTTTCATTCATGTAATGTATCTTTCAGCATATAGCAGTGAAATGGAAGTTGATCACAACTATTTGGCTAGTGCGTATCACAATGGAATTATTGCTGGATTAATGTTGATTTCATTACATTTGCAAGGAGCAGTTTCTGGGGGAATTGTGAGCTAGTTACTTGCTCCTTAAAGCACCCTTATGATTTGCTAACCTTTAGTTTTCAGAAAGATGCCTGAACTGAAGATGCCCGTACCCTCATTTTCCAGGTCAAAACAGTTGTTATCGGTCTTGGAGCAGGATTACTTCCAATGTTTCTCAAGAAGTGCCTAGCTTCTCTGGAGATTGAGGTGTGATGAAATTCTGAATTTCTCTTTCTTTTTTTTTTTTGTTTATTTTGTTTCTGTCTTGTTTTTGTGCTGATTCTCGGTTCAAAAGGTTGTTGAGTTAGATCATGTGGTTTTGGATCTTGCTAGAGACTATTTTGGGTTTAGAGAAGATGAACGTTTGAAGGTACCACTTCAGTAGTCTCTCAACTCTTGTTATCATTTTCATCAATTGAAGAAATTCTTTAAATGATATTTTTATGGCTTAATTATTCTGAGTTTTGGTTTTAACATCCTAGTTTCATGCGTTCAGTTTACTTGACCAACTCAGTTTACTGTTTGGTTTTTTTTTTTTTTGGGGGGGGGGGGGGGTGAAGGGATTAATGGTTCAAAAGTAACATGCTTTTATTTTCATCTAACTGACTAAAACTGCTGGCATTTCCCTCTTTCTCTGTGTGTGCTCAGGTACATATTAAGGATGGAATTAAGTTTGTGAGGGAGATAGCAAATCCTGAGGCAGAAGGGAAAGTCTCTAGCAAAATAGGCATACTTATAGTTGATGTGGATGCATCAGACTCGAGGTACTTACCTTATCTTTTGAACAATATCGATCGTATTTTTTTCTTTTTCTTACAAGTTTTTGTTCTTATTCTGCAGCTCTGGTTTGACCTGTCCTGCCGCAGATTTTGTTGAGGAATCTTTTCTTACGACTGTGAAGGATTCACTTTCTGAGCAAGGTTTATTCATCATTAACTTGGTCTCAAGGTCCTCTGCCGTAAAGGGTGCCATTTATTCTAGATTGAAAAAGGTAAGAACTCGAGTGACCATGAAGCTATGTTTGGTTCTTGAATTTCAGTTAGTAAATGATGATGAAATGGAAATAACAAAAATCGAATCTCAATGTTCTATCATATTATATGAAAAAGAAATCATTTTACTTGGAACGGTTTACTCACTAAATCTATGAACCAAACTTAGATATTTTTAAGTTTCAAGTATCTAGACCTCTAGGAGTGAGTGTAAACAAATTGACATTACTTGAACAATAGTTGTTCAAAACCTTTGTTTGGTTTTAATAAACCAACCAAGCTCAGGCAAGCTTCAATCTTCAATGGAGCCGTACAAGAGTCCATACTGTTTTGCTTGATAATTTTACTTATCATTTGTTTTCTTAGCTAATCGAGTGAGCTCAGAGATTGAAAAGCTATCAAAACGATATGAACGTTGTTTAAACTTGTTTAATATGTATATTGGACAGAACTTAACCTTACCAGTCCATCTCTAGCAGCCGATCTGGTAGTTTCTTTTAATTTCAGTCATAATGTGGACATTCAAATTCATGCATTTTAAAGTGCATGGGTGATGATGATGCCTATTCGCCTGTGGTAATATGAATGTCTTTCTGTATATTTTGCTGCAGGTATTTAGCAACCTCTTTTCTCTCCAGCTGGAGGAAGATGTGAATGAAGTAATTTTTGCCCTTAAGACAGACGCTTGCTTTGATGAGGATCAAATTTCTGAAGCTCGTAATGGTCTTTCGAGATCATTAGAGCTGGAAAAGCAACAATGGAGCCAAAGGGTTATAGATGCCTCAAAATCAATCAAGCGGCTAAGATGACGAATAAATTTGTAGCTGGATGTTATAAATCAATCGGTTAACGAGTATGACAGCAGTATTTGTCGACAATCATATTTAAGAAATATATGTGCTATTCAACATTAAAGAATTCTTCTTATATTACTTTTTGGTTTGCCAATTATAGTGAAATTAATTATGTTTATGTAATTTCTGGATCTTTATCCGAATTTAAAATCTCATATCTATTTAGGATTTTGCTATTTTAAAGTACAGAAGCTTACTTGGATCCAAATTTGGATTTCAAGTAGACATATTTAGGGATGTTAATGTGTTGGATTTTATTTTGAAATTGATGATTTTGATTCTCTTTTTATAGACAGATGGTTGTGAAAAGTTTAGTGACTCTAATTTGAAATTCAACCGAAAATGTCGTTATCGATTGAGGATTGAAATAATTGATGATGTATGGGGTTTTGTTTTTATGGATTCTCTAATAGTGTTTTCAAATATTTGGATTATTTTTTAGATGTAGCTGGTTTTCGTACATTTGAAAGAAACAAAATTGTACGAGTTTTTATGTCAGAAATCTCGAATAGTGACATAATTTTTGAGAAATGTTAAACAAAAAATAATGTTTGTTTGGTTTTTTTAAATCTAAAATTACCAACAGAAATTTTGTAGAGTTGGCAATGCCTCTGATTACATTAATTGAGTAGAAAGTTGGAATTGCATTGATCCAGTTGTAGAGATATTTATTTAATTTGTTCTCCATTTTAAGTGGAGTGGTGGACATTACTCCAACTCGACTTTGCCTAAACAAACCCAAATAGAAAATATTTAGATGACAAATAAAAAAAATCACTAAACGAGGTATATTTAATTAAACTATACATTTCTTATTTAAATTTTCTTTTATGAAATAGCATGTTGGTTTAATAACACATCCATCTATCTATCTCCACATTTATTGCTGAACTACAGTACAGTGCAGTCACTTGAATATCACATCTGCCTTCTCTTCACTTGTAGTTATCAGGTCAAATCCCACCGGTTACTCCAGTCACCCCGTACCCACCCCACCCCCCCAACATTTCAAGAGCAGCTTTGGTGGAAGATTAATGGCAGTAAGTGCTCCTCCCAAGATTATCTTGATCTATTAATTTTTTTACTTTAATGTTTGTTGTTTGAGTGTTATTTGAGATCTCTATACGTTGTTTATAGTTATTGATGATTCGCACCCAAAAAAATAAAAAATAGTTATTGATGATTGATTGATCTGTTGTCTCCTTTATCATGATGTTATTAGATCAAACTGTCTTGTATCATGTATAGTGCTTTTCAGTTTTTCTTGAATGGTGTTGAATATTAAACTTCATCTCAGGGTTTCAAATAAACTAGACCTTTTTTTTATTTTTTATTTTTTTTTATTGTGTGCATTCATGCTGTTGAAATTAGTTTTGATCATTGAAGGAGAGACCAAAATTTGTCAACCGGGAAAATGAAGAAGTTCCCTACACTAGGAAGGAGGGCGGCAAGAAGAGTGGCCAAATTTACCAAAATGACCTTCCTACAAATCTCAGCAAGTTGGAACTGAAGAATCAAAAAATGTCTGAAGAAGAGGTTGCAGTGAGATCAACTGATTCGCCTAGGAAGGTTGCTGGTCGACAGAGTGTAGGGTCTGATCATTCACCATTGCACCCACATTCTCAAGCAAGAGTTGGAGGAGTGAAAAGCTCTAGTAGAACTTCTTCTCCTTCTTGGGAGAGGAAAGCTTCCTCCGAAGCACCCTCCACCCCAGGAAGATCTCGGTTGAGATCAGTTACACGAGGCGATGACACGGTAATATGTTTTCTATTCTCCTTTAGATACATCATCATTAAGCTAGTAAGTTTGATTTGTAGCAGGAAACACGAACATGGAATGATATTTTGTGATTAGCATATCTATGTTCATGTTTACCAACATGTGATTGGTCTAGTACTGGAAGTAAGCTAGTCCCCACAATATAGCAAACTCATGTTCAAATCCCTGTTAGGAGAGGTTCTCACATAATGTCTCTGACGCTCCTCAAAAGAGATTGAGTAATGTTTAAGACCTAATACCCTTGGAAAACCAAAAAAATATCTATGTTTCATGTGTAAATATCCTGCTAGGGTTAACATGTGGATTACATATCACAATATTAATACCCTATTTTATTTTTAACGTGGTATCAGAGCCAGACCATAGTGTTCGAATCCCCATTTATGAAGAATAGTTTGAGATAATATATACTACTTTATTATTTCTCTCCTAAGAGCTTAAACTACCTTTAGATGAGTTGGTCATTCAATATTTGTGATTCCGAGTTTTTTTGCTGTAATGTGAAAATTGCCGAATTGAAACATCGAGATTTATTTATTACCTTCAATACTAGAGAATGTCTTAAAGGTAACATATATGTTTGAATTTTATATGTGGCAGCCTGATCACAGCCCCGCAGTTCCGAAATTTGGCGAGTGGGACGAGACTGATCCTTCGGCAGCGGAAGGATATACTCACATTTTCAACAAAGTAAGGGAAGAGAAGCACAGTGAAACAGGAAAGGTACCTATCATGCCAACTGAAACATCCTACTCAAATGGTCAAAAACAATATCAAAGTGAAACCACAAAGGTAAATATCTATCTCAATTGGCTTCAGAATTTATTAATTTCACCATTTTTTTATTTTTGTTTTTCTTTCTTTGTTGTTTCGATTAGGGATGCGGCTGCTTTCCTTGGGGAAAAAGTTGACACAAATAATTTCATATGGTGAATGTAAGTGCTTAATTTTTGTAACATGTATAAAACATTAGCCTTTTCCTTGGCTTGATGTATATTTTTTTTCCTATTTTAATTTGACTTCCTCCCATTTGCATACTCTATCGAATCAATCGTGTATTATGCAAATTTATTTTTACGGAGATTTCTTTTCGAGATTGTAATGTTGTGTTAGAAATCAAAATGAAAGCATAAATAATCACTATACTACAGGATCGATTTCCTTGAGAATCTCTCAAATTGGGGTTATGGCAATGTAGTTTACGATTAACTGAACATGGACGGATAATTGTAAGCGTGCTTTGAAGAACTCAAACAGATAGTATGAATTTGCACGCTTCCTTCATTTTCGTTTTTCTAAAGCTTTCTACATTATTACGATTATCTCATATCATCTTCTGTAAATCACAAAGAAAACTATTTCCAGCTCATCCATTGTATCCAATTCATATTCCGGAAAAAAGTATCTTCTATTAAATTCCGATTGTATATCTCGCTCACATGCACACATACATGTATATGATCACCAATGATAGACATAAAATTAAAGAGTAAATCGCATTTTTGGTCCTCCTTATGGATTAACTTTTGCATTTTCGTCCCTCTTATAGTTTTTGTAGCAGATTCGTTCCTCTTATCAATGTAGTGTAACACATTCGTCCCTCTTATCTAACATTCGTTCCTCTTAAATTTTTCGTAGCAGATCCGTTCCTCTTATCAATGTAGTGTAACTCATTCGTCCCTCTTAAATTCAAAATACATCATTTAAATCCAAAATATATCCTAAATGGATGAAAATTAATGTGTTTTGGATTTAAGAGGGATAAATGTGTTACACTGCATTGATAAGAGGGACGGATCTGCTACAAAAAATTTAAGAAGGACGAATGTTTGATAAAAGGGACGAATATGTTACACTACGTTAATAAGAGGGACGAATTTGTTACAAAAATTTTAAGAGGTACGAAAGTGCAAAATTTGCCCATAAGGAGGACAAAAAATGCTATTCACTCTAAAATTAAATTCTAATAAAATGTAATTTCGGTTCATCGTATTCAATATATTTAATTGGAATCACCCGAATCTACTTTATTGAATCAGAGCAAAGTCCGAATCAAACTGATCCATATGCATCTGAAACCATTATGGCGGTCATTTGGAATTTTTGGGCCGAACATGATTTGCTATCGATTTATACCGTCCCAAAAAATTGAGAATATTCAAACATAGATCCAATTGATTTGTGTTAAAGTTTACGTCTAGCCGTGGGAGTTCTTAAAACACTTTTAAATCTCTATTGTGTGTTTGCCCCAATGATTAAAATGACTTTGAGTCAATTGTGATGGTTGACTCCAGTGTCATAATTACTTCTACAATTTCATAAAGTAGAAATTCAACTTGTTTCTAGAAAAAAAAAACTAATGAATACATCATTTGCATCAATTACTATATTATAAAATTTATTCGAATGTTATCAAAGTAAAAGACAAACCGATTATAATTACTAGGTATTAGTATTAAATCAGATAAATATTCACATTAATGAAATTCAATTAACAAAAAAAATTATATATTTTATAATTAATTTTATATAATTGATCATTGCCAAAAATAGAATTACCTTTTCAATAGCTAGCCGGCAAATTCGGCGGGAAAAAAACTATAAAACTCGCCGGTAAAAATAAAAGTATTTAATGGATATTATGTTACATGCGTGCACTTTATTCCCCAACCACACAAAAAAAATAGAAAAAGAAAGAAAATATTCCAGAAGCTAAAAAATGACCGGCAGGGATATACTAGCTAGAGCGACCATCTGAAAACTGATTTCAAGGTTGAAATTTATTTGCTCTCTAAATCAAATAAAATCATAAGAGAAGAAACCCGATCGATCGATCGATATTACAACAAGTAACAATTAATTCTTCATAAAATACGGTACCTGATATTATTATTCATTTATTGTTATGATAGTATCTCTGCAAATTGTCAGCTGTTTAAGCATTTACCCTACTTTTTCTCCTTGGGATCATCAATGTCGTGTTGTTTCCCCTCTTCGCTTCACTTGTTCCGCACGCCAAGTCTCGGTGGAGGAACCTTTTCCTTCTCAAATTAAGCAGCCCGAAAACTTAAAAGGCGACACGGTGGCAAAAGATGGGAATTCCGGTTCCGGAATCCAGGTCCCGAGGAAGAGATACATATCAGTTTCCAAATCAAGGTTATTGGATGCAATTGTCTCTACCATGTTCCCCTCACAGGAGGAGGAGGAGGCACGCCAATTTCTTTCTCTATCCCAGTAATTATTTCAATCTTTTCATTTTAATTTTGAAATTACTTGTTTTTTTCTGGAAACTTGCATGAAACTAGTCTGTGTGAATTGTTGCTTATGTCATGGAATGGAATCCCCTTAGTACTGTTAAATATTTGGCACAAAACCCCCTGTCTGTACCAAATAGTTCGTTTGTGATGGCATATTTTAAAAAAATTAGTTATAAAATAGCTCATACGTAGCTGTAGGGACCAAGGTGAAATATCTTTAAAAAATATGCCCTTCCAAAACGACCTATTTAATTAATAGTATATGCATTCTTTGCAATAAACATCTGTAGATTAGGACTTTAACCTGTTTGTGAGATGGCAGATGCTTGGATTCCATTCTTCATGCCGAACACAAAAGCATTTTAGAGGAGATGAGAGCTGATTTTGACGAGACTATTTCGACCAAGGACAACGGGATCAATGGTTATAGTTTCCCAGCCAATCAAAAGGGGTCTGGTGCTGTCATGGACGGTGTGGGTGACTCGGAGATGCCAGTGTCCTCCGATTTCACATTGGACTTGAAACTACTTCTGGGTTCTTCATTAGGAACTGTCACAAGAAATCCTAGCAGAGGTCCCAGGTACATTGTGGTTTTATGGTATCCATGGATATTGGATAAGAACCATGAATTCTTTCCAACTTGTCTATGTGTTTACTAAGACAAATTTATAAGCATTGTTTTCATTTTGTCAGTCTCATGCTTCTCCTAAACTTGACTTATCATTGAAGTTTTCTGTAGAGTTGTGATCCCAATCCGATTCCAACAAGCTTTCATGCAACTGCTCTATAATGCTGAATTTGAAGAATTGTCTCCTAGGGATTTGATGCTATCATCTGCATTAAATACCGATTATCTTCTTACATTGCCAATTTATGTTGACTGGAAAAAAGCATCTGAATCCAATGCAATCATATTCAGGTAACCAGCACTTAAGTGAGTAAAATCACCAGTTGTGAACCAGTGGATTTTCGAACATATGTACACATCACACTCATAATCACATATTTTTGAAACTTAGTAGTTGCAAAACCTGTATGCATGACATAATCGAATCATTACGACTAGGAAAAGTTACAAATTGCTTGATAAAGTAGAATTTGTGTTTCATTGACTTGAGGAATGAGATAATATATGCTTAAGATTATCCAGAGAACTGAAGCAATAGTAGTTCACATCAAACTCAGGAATGTTTTCTTCTTCAGTTTTTAATGGAAAATCAAGATATATTTATTTTCTGTAAATTTTTACACTCCATTAATTACTGCCCTGACTGTGGTGGAAGGGAAGAAATCATTCCTTATATTTTATATGAAAAGAGTAGAGTTGAAAGTGGACTTAATAAATTTTTTAACCATGTTAAATTTTTACAGTTCCATTTGATAATGTTTAATATGAAATTTCTTTCCTATAATTGCTTTATGAAGAAAACTTATCATGTGTTGCTACTCCGGATTCCAATTCTTCCATAAAACTAATCTTCCACAGGTCCTGTTTGATTGATATTGGCAACTATTACTCTTCCGACGTGATCAATTTTTATGTACAGGCGGGGATATGCAACTGAGAGGCAGAAGGGCTTGTTGATTGCCGAAAAATTGGATTACTTACAGTCCAAGTTGTTGCAGAACTTCTTTTTTCTTTTTGCTAAACCTTTGGGAAAATTTGGTGTCTGGTTAAATGAGGTAACAAATATAGCTTGTGATTTGAGTTTTCATTTTAACTAGTTTTATAAATATTTCTATATAGGTAATTGTGGTCACAATTAATTTGCTTTGGAAGGTGACATCTTAAGCTTATGCTATATTTGTGACTTTGGAAAGCTAAATATGTGGTATAAAAATAAATATAGAAAATTAAGATTCCTTTGCATTATGATTGTGAGTTAGTGAGAGTAAGAAGCCTACCCAGAAAAACAAAGAGTTTAGGAGAGTAAAACCTTTTTTTATGCCACTGCTTGAGTGCTGATTGTCAGCAAGAAACAAGAAACAAAAAGAAGATTTCAGAGAGTTTTATTATGTATTTCCCCGTCTTGCTTTTAGAAGAACATTAAATCCTTAAAGTTTTTCCCATCCCTAAAGACTCGCTTCCTAGATATTTTAGCATTTTGGATGTAATTTATATTTGAGGCTAAAAAGATTAAGATTTACGTTTAATTGAGCGAATCTGGAAGAAGTTCTACTTTTCTAATAATTGTCATATCCCCAGCCTGGAAACCTTCTCGGGCCTTTCATATATAAGTTTTCCTACATACTTGTTCTATCACATATTCATAGTAGGTTTAGAATATTTCAAGTTTAAACCAATGGACATTTAATTTAACATCACGTGACGGCTCATGGCTAAGAGAATGGAGTGACTAAATATATGGATCTCTTCTGTCATAAATTATTTCATTTTCTTTTCAATATATATGCTTGCCGTGTTGAAATGTTTTATGTTTTACTGGAACAGGTTTTCAAAAGCATCAGTCATAAAACAGATACAGAAGTCTTCGCGAATAAACTAAGCATTTGGCTTAAGGAGTTTTCCCTTTTCCTCAAACAACATTCCTACAATGAACAAATATTGGATGACCTTCAAGGACATGACATGCTATCGAGAGACCTTCCAATATGGGTGGCAGCACAGAAAGCAGTAACTCGTTATGAAGGAATTCTCTCAGCAGTTGGGCCTCGAGAGAGGCTCTTAAGGAAGTTCCTTACGTGGATTGGCGTTGTACCATCAACTCCTCAGCAAGCATTTGACCTTGGCTCCAATAGCAGTGGTTCTGAATCCCATTTAAGGTGTGCTCTGATTGACATATCTCTGTCTTTTTTTTTTTTAGGAATTTGTATTATCTAAGCTAGCTAGGACTATTTAGGGTTACACAGTTAGCCATAAAAGTAGGGATGTTATGATCATCTTCTTCATCTCTCTCTCTCTCTCTCTCTCTCTCTCTCGCTCTCTCTCTCTCTCTGTGCATATCGTGATTCTCTTTTAGGGATGTTATGACCATCTTCTTCATCTCTCTCTCTGCATATCGTTCTCTTTTAGGGATGATATTAAGCTGTTTGTCATCTGCAATTTTACACTGTGTTGGACGTAAATTTTAGATCTTAATCTAGAATGCAATTAGAAGTTGTACCATGTGCCTGTAATTCTATAAGCTTATATAATGCTAGTTTTCCGGAGGATTGACTCTATTTAGGAGTATATAAAGGCAATTGACATCTTCTTGTATAGATAATCTAAACTAAGTGAAGTTTCTGTGTTTCCAGCCCAAGTTTCTTGTCAAGGATATCACTTAGTGACATATGGAAACCTGCATCACCTAAAAGGTGTGGAAATGATTTTCAGAAGATTTTTGGAACTGCCGTGTCAATATTATTCTCAAAGTCTATTCTCCAGGTATGTGTTTCTTTTGTTATAAGTGTACATGCTATTTGATTATTCTTATGAACGTCAATTTTCATTTAATTTTTTTCTTAGCATAGACATCGCAGTTTCATTTTTTATGCTTCCTTGTTGTGTGTGTGTATCAAAAGAACTCTCATATCATTTGTTCAAATAGTCTAGTCATTGAATCATCAGCTTCAAATTCGTATGGCAAGTCTAATAGCACTTAATCCTTCAAATGCTTTTATTGAAGCGTCTTACTTAAAGTTCTTTTTTTTATTCTCGTATTTTCAACTCTCTTACCATTGCGTAGATGATTTATGTATTTTCCTATGTTTCAGTTATCTTTCTCTAGGAGCAAGATTTCACTGTCCATAATTTAAAAATGAATATAACTTAATTTTTCAAATGAAATTCTGGGTCAAATGTTGCATCCATCTATATATCTTATTTTGATACGTTTTCAGTCATATTTTGATTACTCAATAGATTTTCTCATCTAGAACTAATGAGTTTGCCTAAAGTAGTATGTAATGTAATAATGTCTCTTATATGAAAGATAAAGAAACTTACAAATCTGATCATTAATATGTTGAACAAATCATCACTTTCAGAAGATAAATACTTTTATTTGCTTTTGGGACTTACTTCAAAACGTGCTTTTCTTTTCTTTTATTCTCTTAATATGTTACTCCTATTATATATCATTCATAGGCCAATAGGATGACCTGAATAAGAGCCTAGGGAATATGTGAAGGGCTATTTTTTTGTATTGACTCTCTCTCTCTCTCTCTCCATGTAGGAGCCTGCATTCCAGGAATTAATCTTGCTGTATACAGAAGAAACTGGAGGAAGAGAAGCTGCGTATAAAGCTGAGGTGTCTTCTCTTGAGATGAAAATCTATGAGAAAATTCCTATTCCAGACTTACCAGTAAAAGCTCCAGCACTGAATTGCTTATATATGCTTATAACATACTGCTACCTTATAAACATGAATGGTATTTTCTTTACTTTTGTAGGTTGTTTTTCCTCACAAGAAGTTGTCTTTCCGCATCCTTGACACGGTATGCTGAATATGAATTAGTCTGCTCCACTCTTCCAAAATGGTGTGCATGCCTTATAAGAAACTAAGAGCATTAGAATAAATCTGAACTTTGTTTTGCATTTTTGACGTGGATAATCAAACTTGAATCATGTTATCACATACCCCCCCCCCCCCCCACCCCCCCCCCCCCCCACCCCCCCCCCCCCCCACCCCCCCCCCCCCCCACCCCCCCCCCCCCCCACCCCCCCCCCCCCCCACCCCCCCCCCCCCCCACCCCCCCCCCCCCCCACCCCCCCCCCCCCCCACCCCCCCCCCCCCCCACCCCCCCCCCCCCCCACCCCCCCCCCCCCCCACCCCCCCCCCCCCCCACCCCCCCCCCCCCCCACCCCCCCCCCCCCCCACCCCCCCCCCCCCCCACCCCCCCCCCCCCCCACCCCCCCCCCCCCCCACCCCCCCCCCCCCCCACCCCCCCCCCCCCCCACCCCCCCCCCCCCCCACCCCCCCCCCCCCCCACCCCCCCCCCCCCCCACCCCCCCCCCCCCCCACCCCCCCCCCCCCCCACCCCCCCCCCCCCCCACCCCCCCCCCCCCCCACCCCCCCCCCCCCCCACCCCCCCCCCCCCCCCCCCCCGACCCCCCCCCCACCCCCCCCCCCCCCCACCAACATTGGATAAATGATAATAAGTTGAGTCCCATTAATCAATTCGGAAGGTATAAAAGAAATATAAGAAAAAGACCAAGAATCGGATCAATATAAATCAAATCTTATGAATCAATAAAAAAATTTGAATAAAAAGAATGAGAAATACATATATCATACTATAATTTGGATAGTCAACTATTTTTTACGGAATTTTTACCAATTATTTAAAATAAAAAGAATAAACTTTAAACACGTAATTCGAACATTTATGAAATCGATTTCCTTAATTATTTTACTCGATCATGTTAACATGTTTTATAATGACATTGCAGAATGTACCCATATAAAAATAGTTTGAAAAATATACTTTTAGAATTGATTTACGAATCGCACCCTTGAAAAATGATTTGCACATCGCCTGTTTAAAATTAGGTTTGCACATTATGCCCTAAATAAATGGACGGCTTACCTCTTTAAGACTTTTGTCTCTTCAATACAACTTGCCAAGCACCCCCTATTATAAGAGAACTTTTTTCAGGGGTGGAGACCACCATAAATGTATTAATACGGGGATGCTATCTGCAAGTTAGTGATTCTTCCAGTAACTTCTCCAAACACTCCATTAGCGCTAAGCACAGTTCGGAAACCGCCCGAACCGAACAAGACTGAATGTTTCGGTCCGGACCAATTATCGAACTGAAAATTCAGTCCGGTAATCGGTTCTCGTCTCATAACTGATCCCTTATAGGGGTCGATTTTTGGTAAAATCGGTTTGTCTCTTGAGCCGAACCGGTTGTACCGAACAATAAATTATATTTTTTTGTTTCCATTTCCATTTCCATATCCATATCCTAATTTCCTCTTTTTCCAAATCCAATTCCCAATTCGGTAAAAAAATTGGTTTGTTTGGACCGAACCGGACTGCATTGGATTGAACCGTACCAAACCGTTAAATTTGATGATAAAAAGCCAGTTTAATTTAAAATTTGAGAATGTTTGGACCGAACCGGGGCATTCGATTTTTGTACCGAATCGTACCAAAAATTTCGATCCGAAAACGGTCCACAAATTCCATGACCGAACCGACCGAATTCTGGTTCGGACCGAATGCTCACCCCGTCGAAAGTACAATTACATAAGATCGACTGTCCACTTTTGTCATTCCCCCATCTCCAAGTCTTCCCCAATTCCACCACTAGAAAACCCTCGATTAATCCAAGCAATCAACAAATCGATCCGTGTAGTGTAAAATCAGCCATGTCGGGTTTATCGCTGAAATGCGGTGACTGTGGAACTCTGTTGAAGTCAGTGGAAGAGGCCCAAGAGCACGCCGAACTGACTAAACACGCTAATTTCGTCGAATCCACCGAGGCTGTTCTTAATCTAGTCTGTTCCGCTTGCGGCAAACCTTGCCGATCGAAAACCGTATGTTTCGAACCGTGTTTGAATATGAAATTCAATTGTTTATGCTTGTATACAGTTCTATTAGCTTGTATGTTTTTATGGGAAATTACAGTCAATACTTGGTTTTGTCAGACCCAATCAATGGCAATTGTAAGTTCTGGCCAGACCACGTCCGGACTAGAATCTCATATGTTTATGTGGGTAATGTTAAATTAAATAATTGTGAGTGTATCTAATATGAATTGTGGTATTATTAACTGGCTTGGTATATTTTTGTTGCTTTTGGGGTGACCAATGCAATTGTGGTTGCAGACTGTCTTTTCTGAGGATCATTGTAGTGGAGCTATGCTCATATGCAAAATATAATTTTATATTTATGTGTGGTGGGTGTATCGATATATGAACTAGAGATGGGGCTTAACTGTGGGACTTTGATGATTGATTGTGAGGTGGGTAAAAATATCCAAGAGGCCCTGGATTTTGTAAATGGAAGCTTCTACTTTTATTGACATTCACAGCTAACTCAATAAACTTTGTACCTCATGCAGAACTGCGTATTATATCATATTATAGGGGGTCAATTAGTAGGTTATATCTTAGTCCGCAGTAATTTATGCATGTAGCTTGTGGTATTACGAATCTCTCATATGTGTGTTTGGTGAGTGCAGGAGAGTGATCTTCATACTAAGAGGACGGGGCATACAGAATTTGTGGACAAGACTTCAGAGGCAGCAAAGCCAATAAGTTTGGAAACTCCAAAGCCTAAAGATGATGTGGAGATGGAGGAAGCTGGCGATGGTAGTACTAGTCAGCAAGAAGGTAGTCATTCTGTCTTTTGCCTCACTGAGCATATGCATGTGCATGAATATGTAATGCTTCTTATGATTTTAACTGAAACATTTTTTTATTTATACTTTATTGTCTGTATCAAATTCGCAATTTTCCAACCCAAGTATTCGTTTGTTTTAATGTATGGATATTTTTCTTCAACTTGATTATTCTGATTGAGAAGATTGTATTTGTAAATTCCTCCTCTTTGGTTCTATGTTGGTTGCCAAAATGTTTATCAAAAAGTGGAGAATTTATTTGCTAAACTCGTGTGTTATGACCTCTAGTAAAATTTTCTTTTCTATCTAGAGTTACTACTTTGATTAAAAGTTTGTACTGTTTATTAATTACTGAGTACTGGAGTTGCATGAAGTATCATCACATTGAAGTTGAATTCCAGCATACGACTATATGTTTTGAGCTTAGTTCAGCTGCCCGATGTTTTTTCTCTTCTTAGAAATGGTTGTTCCAGAAGTCAATCAGCAAATTCTTGCAGAACTTGAGGAAATGGGATTTCCCAAGGAAAGGGCAACTCGTGCACTTCATTATTCTGGTGAGTGTTAACCATGAACAAATTGATGACTTTCTGTGTCCTCATATCTCCTGATAATTTATCACTATTCCCATCTTCAAGATATTGATTTACAAAGACCAGCTAGGTTCCAAGGAAATTTTGTTTGCATGTATTCTTTCTTGTTTGGCTCCCCATATACGTGTGTCAATAGTGTGAGACTTAACATACTTGTTTAGCGTAGGATGGCTAAGATGAACAATGTAATAAACAAACTTCCAAACAGACAATGATTGGAGGTCATTTCGATCAATTTACATGGTGCATGGATTAACCTTAAGTATTGTTCATTACGTTTGTAATCCATTGTCTATTCTGATTTAGTCATATACGATGTCAACATCAGCTTGGCTTATTTGTGAATTAGATACCACTGTAGTTTTCTTTCTGGTCTTCTCCATATTACTACACCTTAGGCAGAGTTCGAGATGATTGATGTCAGTAGCTTGGTTTATTACCTAAATAGCCTCTCAGGATGAATATGATTTGAACTGTTGTAAGGAGTTAACCTTTCTTTGTATGTATAGGGGTTTCCCTAAATCAGATTTTGTATTTGCTTAAGTTTTACCAATTGTGGTTGATCACGATTTATTTAGCTAAAATCGAAAGGCAAAAAGAAAAAGTATGGAAGATGTGAACAAGCAGAAAAAATCATGCATGAAGACCAACACGCTACACCAACACTAGGTTTTATAAAATGGAGTGTAGGCATTCACTCTCATCCCCAATCTAGACATGCTATTTGATCAATCTAGGACGTGGCGCATTTAGTTTCTTTTAGTGGTAAAATTGTGTTGAATAGGAATTTGACATCCAAGAAATGTCAACAATGTTTACTCCTCATATTTTGAGCTTGGGTATGTCATTAGGGGTCTATATCTAATTGTGTTCTTCTTGCTTAGCCACATGATCACACACACGTGTTTCACTTAGCCTTGTAACTAGTTTTAATATGTTAACACATTGTTAAATTTGTTATCAATGTTAAATAATTGGAACTCATGGTTTCTTGCAGGAAATGCCAGCCTCGAGGCCGCTGCAAATTGGATAGTTGAACATGAGAATGACCCCGAAATTGACCAAATGCCATTGGTATGAATTCTTGTGTATCTGCACTTATGGCATTGGCATCTGATATAACTTGATATTTTTTTTCTGATGCACCCCCTGAACCCGTCTTGCTGACATGCACCCCTATTTCCTATTAAGCTCTGTGACCTGTCAAAGGGAGAGGGATTGAATAACCATCTGCCTTGGTATATATGTGTCCCGCTAAAAAATCAATTGATTCGGTGATTAACGCAAAATTGTTGGTGATGATGATATTAAGGATAGTTGATTTGCTATAATATGATTATTGGGAATATGACTTGCTATAATATGATTATTGGGAATATGACTTGCTATTTGTTGGTAAAAAGTTACCTGTCTATCAAAACTATTATTCCTATACATCTCTGTAATTTATCGCGTTGAACATTCAATTTCTTTCAACTAAATCCAAGCTGCATTATAGTAAGAGTTTGCCATCTGTATTTTAATCCATTCTCTCAAAAGGGACTTGTCAGGAAAACTATTTTGCTATTCTTTTCCAACAAAAATAACTTTTTATTATATTATCAAGAAGTGTATAACAAGTTGATACTTATTTTTACAACAATGATCTTTTATATAAAATTGGTAATCGGGTCAGACTTGGTTCAACCCTTTTTGTTTTCTCTCTCTCTATCCAACCCCCCCCCCCCTGCCCCCCCCCCCCCCCCCAACCTCCCACCCGACTCTTCCCACCTCCCAATTTAAGGGATCTGGGTCCTGTAAACTAGAAATATTGTACTTAAAAAAAAAAAAAAAAAAAAGAGAACAACTAGTCAAGCTTCTCAAAGAATTTAGAGAAGATTGAATTAAATTTTATCTAGTGCTGGACATATGGGTTGAACTTGCTTGCCCTAAGCTTGTAAGCAAGCATATATCCTTCATCCTTGCGTTCTCCGCTTTGTCTAAAGATAACAATGTCCAACTGTAAGCTAGTTTTTGAAACTAGCCTAACATACTTACACTTGGTGAATGATTGTCCGAATATAAACCTTCTTGACTCCCATTTGGATTCCTTGGATGTAGGAAGCCTGAAACATTACTGTAGAGCTAGAATAATTGCAAAATGTATTATATGAGTTGGTTTATTAAGAAATCTCGCTTTTGTGTGTTATGAATATTTTTTTAGCGAGAGAGAACAGTCTAATACTTTGACCTAAGCCGATGGGTAAGTGGGTATATGTTCAACACTGACCCACTCGATCAGTTTGGTGGTTTTGGGTTTGGGTATTGTAATGGCTCTTTCAGCCTGGGTAGGTAATTACCTTCCCATTTTCAACCTTGGATAATTCAATAATTGTTCAGTGAATGATCCTGATTTTACTGAATGATAGAGCATAACATCTCCTATTTCTGCTTAGGTTCCTGTCAGTTCCAAGAAACCTGAGGCTCCAAAGCCATCCCTCACTCCAGAAGAGATCAAGCAGAAACAACAAGAATTAAGGTTCCCTTAAATTTTTTATAGTTTTTTTTTTTTTTTTTTAAGGATGCAATATCTATGCTGTTTGTTCCTTGACATAGTCATAGTATGCAAGGGTTTCCTGCCACTTGATATCATTGGGGTCACTTGTTAAGTGATACCTAATTAAATAATGACCCAGATGGATTTCTTCTTTGGAATTCTGAATAGCAGGGCATCACTTGGATATTTATCATCCTCTTAGTTTCTTGTTGTGATATTATTTTTAACATGATGTTTTCATGCTTGGTGATGTGATTTATTTTATTTGCTTCCTGTTCTTTTTATTTTAACTATATCATGTTGTACATTTTAGAGAGCGGGCTCGCAAGAAAAAAGAAGAGGAAGAAAAACGAATGGAAAGAGAAAGAGAGAAGGTAGTTCTATTAATTTTTCATTCATGATTTGTATATATATGGCTATTAATTTTATCGAAGAAATTTCTGAAAATGGGTATCAACGGATTACTGTTGTAATTTTATCCAATAGAATCGTCTTTGTGTTCTATATGTTGCATGGAGTATTTTAATTTTATAATGTTCTTTACAAGTTTATTGCGCGTGTTTATATTTGTGTATTATATCTATGTATCAACGTCCATTTTCTGCAAATTACATGCAATTATATTGTTAATTTCTCAGTAACATGGCTTCAAACATTATGCCAGGAACGAATTCGTATTGGGAGGGAACTGCTTGAAGCTAAGCGCGTTGAAGAAGAGAATGAAAGAAAACGGTTTGTCATACTTGCATATTACTATTTAAATTTTGTCATAATCTCGTGATATTCTCATTAAGTTGGGGTACTCTTACAGTATAGTGGCCTTGCGAAAAGCAGAGAAAGAGGAGGAAAAAAGAGCCAGGGAGAAAATTCGTCAAAAATTGGAGGAAGATAAGGTTTTTTTATAACACATCCATCATATGTTTGATGTCAATTTAGTTTTTAAGATCGATTTTGTTGCTGGGTTTTTTGGAGTTCAGGGATGAGACTTGGTTTTCATATCTCATTTTCATGGTCATTTAGCTATTTTCTAAGGGGGCGGACTGGCTATAAAAAATTAAAAATTTCTTTGAAAAATATTCTTAACCTTTTCTTTTCACTCGCATATTTTGTACAAGCTCTGAGCAAAACAATTCATATGTGTTTGACAGGCAGAAAGACGAAGGAAACTTGGTTTGCCTCCAGAAGATCCTGATGCCCCAAAACCTTCTGCTCCACCTGTCGAGGAAAAGAAGGTACCGATTTGATGACTATTCTGCTATACAGTCTGTTCTAATTTGTGTTTATTGTTTTCATATCTTGTTCTGAGTTATCTCATTTGGAAATCCATATTTCAGAGCTTCTTACCTGTCAGGCCAGCTACTAAGGCAGAGAAAATGAGAGAGTGCCTACGGAATCTTAAGCAGAATCACAAGGTAATGACTACTTTGTGAGCATGGTTTTGAATGGATCACAAGATGTAAAACAGGAAAAGTTTTGTTTGGCGTGTTGTACTGAATAACTTCTACTCAGTGGTGATCATGTTTAGTAGAACAATGTTTGTTCAAACTTGGTTTGATTTTCAAGTTTTCAAGCTTGGTTCGATTATCTTGAAATTGCATCTAAGCTTGGTTTTATTTTTAGACTAAGCCGAGCTCAGACGAGCTGTATTCGAGCCGAACACGACGAGTTCGATATTTTTATTTTTGTCCTTTTTAGTTTATCAAGTTGAGAGTCGAGATTCAAATTCTTTGATACATATAGTTCTGTTTACCAAATCAAACTCCAATTGAGTATCAAGTAGTTTAATTTGGATTTCAGCCCCTCTTTTTTAACCCTTTTTACCCAACCAAAGAAGCATTTCCATCCAAAATATTTCTGGTAAATCTTTGTTTTTGGTCTTTTTCCTTTTCAAAATAGAAATGATTGAGCTCCATTCTTAACTTGGAGATCTTGTCGCGGGTAACTGTTGCTGACATGATCTCTCGTACTTCATCTGCATGACTTGATCTACTAGGACGACGAAGCTAAAGTGAAGACGGCTTTCAACACGCTTTTAACTTTCGCAAAGAATGTCGCAACCAATCCAAATGAGGAGAAGTTCCGTAAAATCAGGCTGACCAATGCTAATTTTCAGGTGAAAATCATTTAAATATATATTCACTTTCCATATTTATTTAATCATATCCTTGATTGTGATCAACAGGATAGAGTTGGAAAACTTAAAGGAGGGATTGAATTTCTCGAACTCTGTGGATTCGAGAAAATCGAAGGGGGTGAATATTTGTATCTACCAAGAGAGAAAGTTGATGTTCCGGTGCTTCATTCTGCTGGGAGTGAGTTGAACAGTGCAATCAATAATCCGTTCTTTGGAGTTCTTTGATTATTTCACACTGCAGATTTGAAAACTAAGATTGAGTTGAGAATATTTTGAATTACGAATTTATAAAAAATGTTATTGTCTAATTACATAGAAGATTTATGGATCAAGTTTCTATTTATCTCAATTTCGTTGGACTTGGAGTGCTGGCTTGAGAATCTTTATAGTTCAAAAATTATATTATTATGCTTGATAAGCCATACTTGGACTTTGAAACCCATATGGTTTGATTGGAGAGAACAAAGAATGGCCCAACACAATTTGTTGTCTTTTCGCTTAGCCTTATGCTATTGTCATTTCTTTCGTGGAAAGAAGTTCATATTGGTTAGGTAATTCTACACTGAGTTCGGTCTTTTCAGTCGGTTATTGCATTACAATTGTTTCATGATTGTTCAACGCAATACATGATTCAATAACAGCTCCTGAAAGAAAGATCAATTAAACAAATACAATTACTTTGTGATTGGTTTGGTTTGGTTTGGTAATGTCTCAGGTCTGGACTAGAATTTTGTCATGTGAAAAAAGAAAAAGAAAAAACAGTATCAATGCTAAGAAGATTCAAGTAGTGCAAATGAAATGTTGAAGGGACAAAAGGACGAGGAGGCAATGTCATGTGCATCTTGCTTCTTTTCTCTTACTATCTCTAGTTCTCAACAAAAAGGTGGATTAGATTTTATCCTTCTTGTTTGGATTTTTTCGTTATTATTAATCGATCTGTGAGAAGGACGGAGCAATCCCCTCTTTTTTTCTTAAAAAAATAAATTATATATAGGGACCAACGAAAACTTCAATCGTGATTCATGAACAAGTTGGTTTAATCATAAATATCTTTTATGAGAGATTTTTTTTTCTGATTGAGTTACGGTAGGACAAAACAATCTTATTTCTTAATTTTGGTAATCAACGCCAAATTGTGTTTCATAATCATTTTCTAAAACAAAACACCCCATTTCACCATTTTCATAATTTGGAGATTTTCAAAAAAAAAATTAAAAAAAATTAGAGCTATATTTGCCTAAAAAAAAAAGACTCTAGTTATATTTCCAAAACCACTCTCTACAAAAACAAATATTTATGTTTTTTCTCTCAAAATGTCAATAACTAATTAGCATGTCAAACTTTAATGTGACAATTTGAACACATTTCCTAAAATCTCTCATATATACATCATAGAAAATAGCAACAATATCAATATTGTAAGACTTTTTTACCAAAAAAAAAAAGATATCGCAAGACTTGCCTCCTATTTCAGGAAATTAAAATATTAGTAGAATAATAGCTTAGCTCACTTCCCCTGCCCTAAAGTTCTAAACACACACACACGGACACGCACTCACGTGAGCAACCACATTCCACCTGGCGCTGAAAATTGATACATACATACAATTGTTATTGTATGTAAACATCGATCACCATTTTCAAGTCAAAAAAAATTCGTCAATCGAATCCTAAAATTAACAACTCCTCCTAAATCATGGTGAAAAAAGGTGTCCCCGATTGGCTCAACAGCTCCCTATGGTCTTCCTCTCAGCCTCCTCCACCTTCCCAGCACCAAAACGACGCCGTCAAGCCTTTCTCACCCCCCGCGATTGTCGAGCTTCCGCCACCGATACCCCCACCTACACCTTCGGAGCCTCCGATTTCTTCAATTAGGGATCCTTTGAGTAGTAATTACGTGAATAATAATAGCGTAACTGTTTATTACAGCGACGACGATAATGCAAGCTCATCGGCGAATTCTACAGCGTCTGCTGCTCATAGTAGTTCGATTTCCGCTGCGCCACCTCCCGAGGATATTTCTCGTCACGCGCAGATTGTACAAGAGGTTTTTTCACACTCGTTATCAATTTTGTTTCGTATTTATCTATTTATTTTTAGTTTTTGCTTATTTTTGGGGTTGTTGCCTCGTAGCTGTCGAGAAAGATTATAAACATGGGAGAATTGCGGAGACTAGCGTCGCAAGGAGTACCTGATGTAGCTGGCGTTCGTGCAACGGTGTGGAAGGTATGAATTGTTAGTTAATGTTTTTCAGCTTTGTAAAATGTTCATGTCACAGGATTATGACTATTTCTATTGTCGTGCTTTGAGTATTGAAAGTGCATTTATTCTGTAATTTTGTTTCAAAACAAGGACGAGTGGTCAATTTATTGGCAGTGGTAATGCTTGATTTCAGAAGGTTTATGAATACCTTGATTAAGATTTTTTATGGATCTCTTGCAGCTATTGTTGGGGTATTTGCCACCTGATCGCTCACTTTGGCCTTCAGAATTAGCCAAGAAAAGGTCTCAGTATAAGCAATTTAAAGAGGAACTGTTGATGAACCCTGTAAGTTTTTGAATATGCTTTTGTAATATATGTTCTATCCTGAAATGTTGAATTGTGCGTCTTTAGTTTTTCACCGATTGCAGGCTATTTGATAATGAATTCCGGTAATACTTGACCCTTGTATGATGGAACATTATTTTAAGTGCACATCTTTGTGAAGCTTGCTATCTTAGACATAAGGTTTTGTCTGTTTTACTAGCTGATTACCATCTGCATAATTACTTAGTAGCAGGAAGATTGGTTGGAAACATGGGTTAGCCATTAACACTAGAAATAAATTATTGATTTTTGGACATCGTGTTTCTGTTGTGAAGTGTACTAATTTCTTGTAATATATATCCTCAATATTTGGCATTCTAAGTTTTTCATGGCTAGTCAGTCAGAGATTACTAGGAGGCTGGAAAAGTCGAATCTTGAGAACAATGAACCAGATGTTGGCAACCAAGGTTTCCTCTCAAGATCAGAAATAAATCACGAAGAGCATCCTTTGAGTCTTGGAAAGAGTAGTGTATGGAATCAATTCTTCCAGGTACCTTTAAACCTTTGAGCACAATGTCACCTCCATCAGTGATGCTGTGTTTGAACCTTTAAGTTATCCATTTTGCCTAGACAAACGGTGTTCCTGCAATACCGCATATAAATGTCAACAGTAAGACTCATTATAACTCCATTTTGATCACTTGTAGGACACTGAAATTATAGAACAGATTGACAGAGATGTCATGCGCACTCATCCAGACATGCACTTCTTCTCAGGGGACTCAACTTCTGCTAAATCCAACCAAGTGAACCCAGCTCCATTTCTTCTTTTATTCTCTAGTTGGTAGTACTGATACACATTTGTATATTTACTCTGTTTGCACCATAATCTTGCTGTAGGAGGCATTGAGGAATATATTGATTGTATTTGCAAAGTTGAATCCTGGAATAAGATATGTGCAAGGGATGAATGAAATTTTAGCACCATTATTCTACGTGTTCAAAAATGACCCTAATGAGGAAAATGCGGTAAGCAATGTTTCTTGGTCTCTACTATTTTTAGAATAAAAACTACAATTTGGAGCACTTTAATTTTTAGCATTATGTTGAATGTACAATCATGTGCTATTTCTTGCTCTTTTTCCATTTTCTGTTATTTGAGTTTGATGATGAAAGAATGCTAAGATTATTTCCACATTTTTTCCTGATATTTGAAAAGCTATGTTTAAGCATTCTCTATATGTGTCTGTTGATCTTCTAACCATCTTTTTTCTACTCGCTGCTCAACCCAGAAATATAAGAATATTGGAGAAATAGGAAATGTTGTGGATCTGACAATTTTCCCTACATGAAAACCTCAATGATTTCTTTATCTCATAAAAAATAGCCTCCTGACCTGATTGCCTTCAGAACCATCATTTCTATTTTCATTTGGAGCACATATACTGTTTTTGGGGTAAAAGGTGCGTGCTTTGGTTGAAATCGCTGTAGACATGCTCTGAATCTTACCGTTGTGTCAAACTTCGGATGAAATTGATACAAATGTGCTTGAATGTTTACCTTCTGTGTCAATTCTTAGGGAATTACTTAAACATCAGGGAATAGCAATGAGGACATTAGGGCTTTTCCTTCTCTGGAGTCCGCTTGTGTTTTACTGGTTTTGATGGCACATCACTAGTGTTGACATTTTTTAAATTAGCAATGCAAACGAAATCACAACTTTCTTATAAATTTTTGTTTTTTTGATTGAGATGATAACGATTGTCGTTTATTGGTACATATGTACAAGGAAAATTTAGAAAAAAATTGAGTGCAACAAGAAATTTATGGGCCAGGACTCCGTAAAAGCACTTATCAGTGAGAAGCTACAGTTAGTCAAACGTCTTAGCTTTTTAGACGTTTTAGTTACTGTTTTACCTTTCCAAAATTTCTTGAGACCTGTAAAAGAGCTTTGGAGGAGCTATAACCAACCTGGATGCTTCAAACAAGTTACTCTATGATTGAAGATGAAAGAGACTAGAGTTAGATTTGAACCAAGATTTTGCATTGATTTATTATTTAACCCTAATTAGTATATTTTTCAATGATCAAAATGTAACAATTCTGATATAGATCCATGACAAACCAATGCAAACTGTGAACAGAGAAATGTAGGAAAGACATCTAGACAGAGTTCTAATTCATAATTATTTCTTATTTTACCAAGTTCATTTGGTTCAAGAAGGAAAAGAATGGAAACACCCTTTTGGTGTACCATTTAAAGAAATACTTACCTTTTAAAATTTAAAAAAAGGGCCAGAAGAAAATCATTTTATGTTTGACTATCTTTTTGTTTCAATTATTCTATGCAGCAGCAGATGCTCTAGTTCATTTGGATTTCTTTTTCAGTTACTAATTTCTCTTCCAAGCCTTGCAGATTTCTGCTGAAGCGGACACTTTCTTCTGTTTTGTGGAGTTATTGAGTGGATTTCGGGATAATTTTGTTCAACAACTTGATAACAGTGTTGTGGGGATCCGTGCCACCATTACAAGATTATCACAGCTTCTAAAGGAGCATGATGAAGAACTGTGGCGTCATCTTGAGATGACAACAAAAGTAAGAATTGGTTATCCTACATTATTACAAGATGCATGTTTTGTTCTCTCTTGGCAATGATAATTAATATCATTGGAATAACTATATTCGAGAAGATGCTCAATAAAGGTAGTCAAAGTAGGCAACAAATTTTTTCCCGAACCATGCAAAGAAATGGGTGAAAAAGATACTCAACTTGGATTTGCAGATATTTATTTTGTTGGTGTCTGCTTAATGCATACATTGTGTTATTGAATTTTAGATCTTTTTTAAAGGAAACCCTTCAGTAGTAAAAAAACACATTGCTGTACATTAACAGAGAAGATATCTGAAGATATTTGAATGTTTAATTCTTAGAACTCAGTTTAAGGATTTGTAACTTCTTAGAAGGTCAGTTGGTCACAATGATCTCGTGAAAGGAATCCTTAGTAGTTGAATTTTCATTAAGCAACGTAAGCCGATGGCATTGGTTCAGTCTTAATACCTCAATTAATGTACCTCAAGTCTTTAGAGCTCAAGTCGAGTTGATGTGCCCTCATTTGAAAAAAGTAATCCGTTCAGGTGAAATGTGCTTAAATCTGTGTGCTGGTGATTGTCACATAAGAAGCATGGATTGTTTAAGTTTCATTTTGGTTGTCTTTCATGAAAAAGTGCAAGTCAAATAAGAAGCAGAAATTATTTGACATCATTTCATTTAGTTGTCTTTCATTATGTGTTGGTGTATCTGCATGAGGACGTTTAATTATGTGAGAACATTCAACTAATGGACTATGATACACCAAAAGATTAAATTTGTTGGAACACTTTGCTTCAAAAAAATATTGCCGTCTTCAAGTATAACAGAGGCTTGAGACCAAGGGATGACACGCATTAATCCTAGTACCTTAGATGAGATTGATGAAAACAATGAGTTATTTTTGGGAAGAATGGAAGAGGCTTTATGATAATGTGTTTCAGTGTTTGTTGATGATAGTTACTTCAGGTTATGTTGCAAGAGCTTCCAGGCTTGAATAAAATTGTCATGGTTTTAAAACACATTTGGCTTCTTTGACATATATCTTATTCTAGAGGTTATGACATGGTTCTTTTTCCTCACATGGTTTGTTTCTGTATGTGCAGGTCAACCCCCAGTTTTATGCATTCAGGTGGATTACACTCCTTTTGACCCAGGAATTTAATTTCGCAGATAGTCTCTTAATCTGGGATACACTTCTGAGTGACCCTGATGGTCCTCAAGTAAGTTCATTTTCTAACCAGTTCCTTTGATTCATTCTAGGTATATAGTATTAACTAAGCATCTTCATTTAGGTAGAAATTTTGGCGTGTAAACATGGCTGGTGTCAAGAAAGTCATATTTAGGATGTTGCTATCTAGGATATTTAAAAGTTACCATCAGTAAAAATTACAGCAGAGGAGGTCCACCATCTTTTGATACCTGTAGTGCAGTGCTTCATCGTCTCTTTATTATTAGCTACATATGATCTGACACCACTATTAGGCGCTGGTTGTTTTGGGTAGGTGATATTAGTATTTGGGCAAGAAATGTAATTACATCTAAAGTCAAATTGTAAATGAGAGCATCTTAAAGCAAAAGGATCCAAATTAATTTAAGATCAGAAACATATAACTGCTGAATCACAAAGTTATCAAAGGCGAGAGGTAGGCCATGGTGCAACTTAAATGTTGATTCATTGTGTGTGAATATCACAACTTGCAGGTGGCAAGGCAACGTATATTTAACTCTCCCTGTACATTTCATTGTTGTAAGTTTGAATACCCCTTTCCAACCATTGACAAGAGTCATACAAAGTATGGGAACCCTAACAAGATCCGTTTTCATTCATGTCTATTCAGTTAAATCTCTCCCAAGTTATTTGTTTCCTAATACGTTTAAGTTGACTTTTGGTCTAGAAGAAATAAAACTGAAAGTTAACTGAAGAATTTTGACAAGTCACGTTTTGGTATCTCACTTTTAGCTGGGTTTTTCTACCTATTTTATGTTAGGCTATCTGAGGGCCGGGTGAAATCATGCATTGCTCTTGTATTTGCTTAGTCCTTATTGTAATTCAGTTATATTGTTGCTACAATGTAGCATACCCCAGTTCGAATCCCTGTTGGGAGAGGTTCCCACTTAATGTGTCTGACGTGCCTCGAAAGAGATTAAATCAGGTCTAAGACTTGAATACTCTTGGGAAACAATAAAAAAGGGTTATATTGTTGCTCTACTTTCCCTTCAAAATTAGTTAACTTATTGCATCATTTTGTCCTGTTGTAGCATACCACCTCTTTTTATTTTGGTTGGTAAGAAAATAATCCCTTTTTCGAATAACTCCAGTTTCCTTTTTTAATTTATTGGTATTTTTTTTTTGTAAATATAAATTACAGGAAACACTGCTCCGAGTTTGTTGTGCAATGCTCATTATCGTCCGGAGGCGTTTACTTGCGGGTGACTTCACTTCTAATCTCAAGTTACTCCAACATTATCCTTCGTCAAATATCAGCCACCTTCTCTATGTTGCCAATAAATTGCGCATCCACTTAGCATGATGAGTAGTTTGGTGACATTTTTAAGTTTGTTCATCAGATATTTTACTCTTTCTTTTTATATATTCTATTTCTTCTAACATTGAAGGATGTAAATGTAATTTGATTATGATTTCTAGTAATTTTGCTTTGATTTATAGTTGCATATTTTTTTATTCCTGTTGATGCCTCCAATAATAAAAGAAGTGGGGAAGAAATAATAATACTATAATGGTTTTACTAGTGTGGTAACATATTGGCTTTGTTGTAACCAACACCTTTGTTGTAAATTGTGGCATGAGTTTCATTTTGTACATACAGTCTCATAGCGTAATTGGAGAACTCTTTAGAACCATAAGCTTGAAGAGGTAGCTTAGTTCAACATTTGATAATACAATTTTCTTGTACAAATGATAAGATCGATCGTTTACACTGTCTGTTGGAACAAACTGTTAATAAAGTAACTCATATACCCGCGACGTACAACTCGGGACCTCTGGTTCCTCAAGAAAGTAATATTTTCGAGAATAAATGTAGCCCATTTCCAGACAAACTTGCCACCAGCACTCCAAAGGATGGACTGCAAGGTTAATGTCAAAATACCAAGGATTGTGTCAGTGGCAAATTATTTTCTATTTAAACAACATAATTTGGTATCAATAAAAGATGGGAAAAGAGTATCCCCTAAACTTTTGAGAGTTTTTACACTTTCCTTCCGGAACTTATTACTATAGCAGGTCGACAATCGAATTTTACGGAATTTTCTGTTGAGATTTCACTGTTTGGTATATTTAAGGTCAATATAGTATTTCAAGCCTATTCCCGATGAAATTTGAATTTTCATCGTTTGTTGTTACTTAGTATGGATATTGATCATCATTATAGTAACCCAATGTAATTTATAATTTGGAAAGACTTTATTGCTCTTAAATATATCCATGTCGTGAACATAGAACAAAAACATTCCATGAAATTCGACCATAGGTTGGCTAAAGGTGGCAACCTGCAACATTTAGAATAGGTGAGGGGGTAAGTGCTAACTAAAAGATGTTAGCGGGGAAAGTGCAAAAAGTGTTCAAAGTTTAGGGGGGACAGTGTTTTTTCCCGGATGGGAAAACATTATAAGTTGAATATGAGGGAAATTTCTTACCAAGACTTGGTCCTAGACTCTGTCTTAGAAATGAACACATCATTAAGTCATGTTCTTACAATAAATGATGTTGTGCTTTCCTAGACACAAGGTCTAGGTGAGAATTTTCGGAATATGAGATATAGTCATAAAACCATTATGCTCACCGCGGAGAGACAAAAATATCCACTGGCAATAAACATATAAATGAAATGAAAGATACCTGGAAAAATACTAATCAGGGCTCCAATTTGGCATCATGATGTGGTGGATCTTGGGACTATGAACTGTCATCAACATGTACTCGGAATCAAAATCCTATTTATCTACAACAGCTGTTGAATTTGTGGTGACTGATTCCGAATCATCATTCCCTCCTGTTGTCAATTGACTGTCCAAGACATCCAACACATTATCTGGTGGACATTTATCAGCAGGATTGGCAGCTGATGTTTGGCAAAAGCACTCAGGCCATGAATTTGTGTAGAATGACTCGGGTGAGATTCGCTTGTGAGGTCCTCCAAAGTTTGTTTTAAGCATCACACTCCTAATTGATTCTTCAAAACCTGATGTATGCCCCTTTTCCCGATCAATGAAGATAGGGGCAAGAGCTTTTCTATCAGGTTGAATGTTTGTACGGAAACCATAATAGAGGCGGTGGCCAAGAAGATTATTTGCAAAGTTGCTTGGCCCATCATATGTTGGCATGAAAATGTCAGAGAGTAGACAGACCATGTAATCCACAGCAGAGCCCATCAGGCCATTTGTATTCTTTGCCAGTTCACCAGTGGAGTCTACTGTGTTATGATTCTCAAGGCGAGGAAACAAAGATCGGAAAGGTTTCATAAATCTTTCACCACCAAATAGTTCGCCGGCAGCGAGATATATCCTGGTAGAGTTGTCAAATCCCATTGATCGTAGGATAAGGCCCACCTGAAAATCAATGGAACACCAATTTAATATATTAATAACTGCACTTTTGTCTACTACTTTTAAGATCAGCATTGTACAAGGAGGGATCTTGATAGTTCTGTTGTAATGGTGAAATTAACTTTGGTTATAAAGGTCATCTCATCAAAGATGCTGCATATGGAGAGACTAATCGCAGCAGGCAAAATCAAAATATCAAACCCATATAATTGTGGCTAGTCCAGGCAAAATCTTTATGTGGAAAACTAGTTCATTTAGGGAACTAAGGTGTTAAAAAGAACAAGTTCAGCATCAGGATACCAAGTAAGTAGCCACAATATCAACTCGATGAGGTTATGCACCTATACAAGGTCATGCACCGATAATGAGCCACAGGTTTCAAATTATACCAACTATTGTGAGCCATAACTTGGTGTTTTGTTTTCCTGTTGTTGATGAAAGTCGAGACAATCAAACTAACCACAATTCCTATTGAATTTCACATAAGTTTGGTCCAAATAGACCCTATTGGAATTGAACGACTATGAATCTTGAGAAACTTGTTATAATCCAATAAAAATGGCAGCATATATTTGTCTAAAAGAAATATTGAACAGGATCTAAAATCACATGGGTATATGATGGTAATGGTAGCAGCAATTTAACTAAGAGAATTACCTCTTCTGGAGTTAGAGGGCATTTTCCAATTGCCCTTCTTTCACTATAAACAAGTTTCTTTGGTGCAAAATTATTCTCCCTATATTTCTTTAAAATCTTTTGTTCCTCTGCCGTGAATATGTCGAAGCACCTGAAAATAAAGTTGTATAAGATATCACATAGCTTCGACCCACTGATGATAATAATTGAATCCTTATTTTCTTCCAGAAACTTCCCTTCTCTCTTACCAGAAGATCTCATATAGTATCAGGCTTTTCATCGTGCCTACATGGACAACGCCGGACTTGGTGTCAACTTAAGTTTTTACTTATCTAGAATGGAAGTACCAGTCACCATCGTGCACTATAAAAGGCAGATCAAAGGCTAGCCGATGAATTTAGAAATTGCATATATTAATACAACTCTTGCCTAACCTCAACTAATGCAAATAGAAAAGTTGAGAACAAAAAAGATGGAACTTGACCATAAGCTCTTATAGTTGGATTTTTACTCTCTTCCTTCCTAATACTTTTTTGACTGACTTGAGTGGGGGGTGGGGTGAGAAGGGAGTTGGATTCATCGTGAGTTAGGTAGATACTCACCCAGCAAATGCCAGCATGTCCATCTCGAAGCGAAGATGTATAGCCATGAAGTGACCTTGTGAACGGAGCCTATTAACTATGGAGTTGCTCAGCTCCATGATATGAGGCTTAAATCGTAAAGCATGATAGTTTACTCTACATCTTAGCCTCTGATACTCAGGGTTGTCAATCTCTTCAGCCAAGCGATGCGAGAAAGGTGTAAGATAAATGGCACCATGTTCTTTCATCTTCTCTAAAGCATCTTTCGTGTACCAACTGATGGGAGCATCTCTTGGGGGTCGCATCTGAGCAACAAGGAAGTTAATGTCACATAATAGCTGAATATCGTACAAGCATTGCCAATTGTAATGAATTTCACCTGAAAAGCTTTTAACTTCTTGGTCTTCCCATTTTTGTTAATATCAGGAATGCTTTCGACAATTCTTACATCGTATCTCAATGACCTTATAAAGTGTTCGACGTCGTACACACCATGAAAACCACTGCAGAATAGCACAAATTAATTAAACATAATCACTCCCAGCTGTCATGCAATGAAATATGCTCGAGTATAAGGTTTTCACTGAGCAGGATAAATAAGTTGATGCAGCAACATAAAATAATTTGGAATATCGAAGTCTCCTTCAATCAAAATCTTTGAAGGCTTCCATGAAATCAGCTTATTCACTCTCAACCTTGGCAGGGAGTGACTCAATCGAAATCAAACATGTTATACTTAAACCAAACGACAAATCTTAACTGATCCTATAGCACCTTCATTCGGCTCAAGCTACATTAAGAACATCCAAGTAACTTACAGTATACTTCATAAAGAATATCCTACCTACTGTAATCCTCTTACACAAACCTCTTTAGATATTGTCTGAGAGCTTCAAATATATCGCAAACTGTCTACAACAGTATCTAAAAGATAAACCCACCAAACAACCAACAGTAGGGGGTCATAAACCATATTTTTTACAAATAAAATTATTTCTGGAATTTAACTTCATTCAATCATATTGATAGAGAAAAATACGCAGAAATCCAAGTAAAACAGGCCAATCCAATACAGAACTAAGATATATTACCTCGAATTAAATAGGCAAAATTGTTGCAGTTCTTTTTGAGAAATAAATACCTGTCATCATGCCAAAATGAATTTGCATCCAATTCAGGCAGCACGAGTGTTGCATTCATAATCCGAGCAGCAAGAACTGCATTACAAATCTAGAACAACAGAACACCTTGATGAAGTCAGATAGATAATAGTGTGAGAAGGAAAAGAAAGTTAGGTACACAGTTGACATCATAAGTTAAATTCATTATCATATATCTAAAGCTTGAGTAAGAAATGACAAACGAATGCGCACATGAGCGGAAATGACCAAGAAACTTGAGAATGATAAGGCACAATAAATTGTGTATTCTTTAAACTCGGAGTTATACATGTGCCTTATTTCTCTGTTTATTGTTTCATCACATCACTGACATAGAAATAGGAAATAAGTATATTTTTTACTCGCGTATCATTTCCCTCAGCTATTAATGGGAATGCCATGTATTACCCATAAGAAGTATCCGGTGAAGGAGAGTGTTTCATATAGGGAGCACAAGGATTCTTATGCTGCATTCATTGATTTATCCGAAATTAACAGAGGATAGTGACCTAAAAATTGGGTACAGATACTACTGAATCACCTTGAAAGTATAAGTACATTTCCTGAATTCATTACCAAATCCAAGTGAATAGATGCAATGTTGAGCCATGTATATCTAAAGCATGCACAAAGTGAGTGTGGAAGTTATCAAATAAAAATAAAAATGAACAAAGAAGCAGAGATAGGTAGATAGATTAGAGAATAGAGCATGCATTAATTTTAGAATTCAGAACAAAGCCAATTATCTAAGTAAACAAGCGTAATCAGCTATATATACTAGCAAAATATTTTTCCAAAGTTAGCTTGTCGAGGACAACACAAGTACTACTAAAATGTAACTATATTTTGCTGCATAGTGCACAGGAGAGCACAAGTTTTTACACTGCCATAACAAGATTGTGTTTGCATACCGCACTTCGTTGCTGGTTGAGGCCACCATTACAACGAACTCGTAAATAGCCATTGGTTTCTGATGGAGGAGCTGCATATGAATATGTACATAACATCGTAAATCCTTTTCAGTATTCATAAAGAAACTGTTTCCTATCTGCCTCATTAAGTACTAACAGGAAATAACACTAGAAATTTAGATATCGTAACGAAACAAAAATAAATCAAATACAAGCATAACCCATCTAAGTGTGCCAAAGAAACCACATTCTTCTCTCCACGAACCCAAAAGATTAATCAAAGAATACAAACACAAAGCTTACCGGGCCAATCAGATCTCGGAGCAGATGATGGTCTCCATCCACCAGAAGCAGCTGTACCCCAAAGTGCATCCACGTCAATCTGCTCATACAAACAAAGCAATAACAAACCACCAAGTTTCATCACTTTGCGAGGAAAAAACACCACACATTAATAACCATAACATTAATAGTATGAAACAAATTATATAAAAAAAAAGCCAATAATTCCTTACTAATCACTTTCCACAAAGAGTAACGCATGTCTATATTCACCAAGATCTATGGCCAAAATCACACGACGAGCTGACAACTAAAATAGACCTCTATTGAATAAACATTGTTTATTTATAACCAATTTGGAACATACGTACAAAATCAATCAATCAATCTCTCAACTGCTCACCTAACAAACCAAATTCTAGTCCAAATAAGGTTTGAATAGACCCAACCACTCACATAGATGCATTATGGCACTGTCTTCAACTAGACACATTACATTGCGGCAAGTGTATATCACTCAGTTCAGTAATTAGTTTTGCTTTTTGAGCAGGCTAAAATTGAGCAACACAACTAAACCAATCATAATAAAAATTCAACCACCATACATGTATTAAAAAATGATCAAATAGAACAATATAAATTTACAAAATTATTTAAAAAGACAAGAAGAAAATGAGTGACCTCTGATGGAGATGAGGAGCGAGTGTAGCTGTTGAGAGTGGAAAAAAGAGAAACAGTACAAATTACGAGTACGATTACGGCAACTGAGAGCCTGCCAAACATGCCCTTAACTACTGATTGCCTCAGCTGATGCCTGTACGCCGGTCTGCTGATAATAGAAATTGTTGCTATCACCAGATCCGAACAAATTAACAATAAAAAAAATTGAAGAAATTTGTACCTTCTCATTTTGGGAGATGATTACTGTAGATCCAAATATTATCAGTGTTATTCAGTTGAAGCAGCAGTGTTTGTGTTCGCATGTGTGTGCGCGTGAGAGAGCTGATGCAGAGAGACGGGAAAGAAAGTATGAGGGGTTATTTGGCGGGTCGGATCTTTTCTCTTTCTATTTATATCATAACATATACATACGTTTGAGTTTTGATGATGAAAAATAAATTTAATATTTTTGGGGGAAAATGTGTTTTGAGGAAATGTTAGAAAATAGTATAAACTTCTACCTTCTCTCGTTTCCTTAAAAAATCCTAAAACTGCGAATTTGCATAAAAATAAGTCTTATCATTTTTAAATGTTTTGAACTAATTAAAATTATAGTCTTTTTTCGCTAAGAGCAGAATTCTTCTTCACATCTTCTCCACATGGACAAATACTACTAATTCAATTGAGTTATGGATCACCACTGCATATTATGTGGTTTCTTAAGGCAATATCCACATTGATGTCAAATGAACTCGGTGAACAATAATGGAAAGAAGAAAAAAGGATGTTGCTAGTTTAGTCCAATGATATTTCAATATGTTACGTGCATATTTTTTATTATATATAAATATACACCAATGTCCTAAAATAAGTACAATTTTGTATCGCGTTATCTTGTTTTTTAGTGCACGATACTTTTAAATTTAGTCAATGCACTAGATTAGAGTTGCATTTAACAAATAAAAAAGAGCATATAGTCAAGTGTTTTATGACGTAACATAGTTTTTTTTTTTTTTTACGGTGATGTAACGTACTATAATTTACAATACACGATATACATACAAATAAAAAACACTCAAGTAGCATATTGTGCACAAAATGGAGGTATAATAAGAATAATAAACTCAAAATTAGTTTTAAGTTACACAACAATATTTCTAAACATTCCTCTTGATCAATTAATTATCATAACAATAACTAAATTGGATTCGAAATCATATTATAATGTTACCATCAAAGCACATTAAAATGTATTTCGTACTAATAGTCAAATTCAACATATGTGTTCGTCTATGTGCGGTTCGAATTATAATTGAGTTGATAAAAAAGATTAATATGTAGCAAACCTAGTTGGTCTATATGGGTTAGTGTTGACTCGTTTCACTTGGTGTTGGTTTCATAAAGTCGATTTAGGTAGTCTCAACGTAACTTGAAAAAAACGATTTGAATTAGGTTTGATTTGGGGTTTTAAAAATAAGAGATTGTTTAGATTAACTTTGAATATTGGAGAAGGATAGTAAGATGGTATACAAAAATAATTTGAATTAGGTTTGATCTGGGGTTTTAAAAATAAGAGATTATTTAGATTAATTCTGGATATTGGAGAAGGAGAGTAAGGTGGTATACATTGGATCAATAACTTTAGTAGAGTTTGATGTAATCTCGATAAATTAGAGAGGTTTAATAAGATAATAAAGACCTAAACTTTAGCCGATTATGATTGATGCTAAATACATTTCGATTTTGATATAATTTTATTGAGATAAGAACTGAGCCAAAATCAATCCATCAAAATCTCGAGACATTGTCTTGCAAGTGTAATTGTTAAATATTTCTAAGAAAAAAAAATGAATTATATGATTTAGTTGCAATTTTTATGCACAGTTTTCATTTTATATTTATTAGTTAATCACATTTAACAAAACCGACCTTAGCTCAGTTGGTAGAGCGGAGGACTGTAGTTTGTTTGCTGTCATCCTTAGGTCACTGGTTCGAATCCGGTAGGTCGGATTTTTTTTTTCATTTTCTCCTTTATTTTTGTGCTGTCCAAAATATAATTCCTTTGAAATTATGCTTCCCCTGCATTTGTAAAATCGGAAAATATATTGGGCATTTTATAGTACTGATTGGGAAATCAAGTTGATATCAATCATCTATCAAGGAAGAAAACTTTCCAAAAGAAAATCATCTCAAGAAAGAAAAGTATAAACATTTATTTGCGAAAATTCCGCCGAAAATCAAAGATCTATTTCTCTACTCTATTGTTAATGGTGAGAATTGTTTCGTAAATTTGCCCACACACTTTCACACACCACCACACTCAAATTTGCATATTCAGTTCTATAAATTAATTTATGCATCCGATGTAAAAACCCTAGGCAAACCCACTGCGATTATACTTAACCTGCATTCGGAATACTCTGGAGGCTGCCATGTGCTTGCAGGTGATTAAATAGCAAAGAATTTCGTAAATGCTGCTTTCTTAATTTAATCTTGTTTTACTAATTATTCGTTTATAGAATTTCCCATGTCAAGAAGTTGAAAGGCACAATAAACCGGAAGTCGAACTCAAGTACGTTGATCAATCCATCTCTATATACTTTTTCATTCCCTGTTTTGTATTGGATGAGTTTTTCGATTTTAGAATTTGATGAAGATTGGGAAAAATTATTGCACAGACCCAGTTTTCCTAGAACCAACCAATCACATTTGTCCGGCAACTGGTTTTGGTTTCTACATGGACCAGCTATTATTTGCTTAAACTTCGTGCAATTACATTATATTAGTAGCTTAGACATTCTAGTATAGAGTGTGAGAAAATCAAATATAGTTTTTCGGAGCAGATCGAGTAATATTTGTCCTAGCTTATTTAAAAAATTAATTAACTAGTGAATTTAAAAGAGGGGGGGGGGGGGGTTATGTGTGCTAGGCATTTGTCATCGAAAGAGTTTGAGGAAAGAGCTGTTATGTTGTTTTGCTGCTATAGAATTTTTTTTCATAGACGAAGCTGTTACAATCAAATTGTGTTCATTTAGTATATGTTCTGTATGTGTGAGCTATAGATGCATCTGATTGACAAATCAGTATTGCAATAGTGAAGCATCGTAGCAAAAATGTTAAAATGCTACTACTTTTGACGCTCACGTGTATATATATTATGTATTTGCTTGAAACTCTATTAGTTGGATAAGCAAAACTATGTAACCATTCTCTTGTTTAATATGCTATGCTGTAGCAGCTGAATGTTCACTTCCTTAATCGGGATAAACTCCAAATTGATTCCATATCCAAACTAAAATCAATTACATGTGGAAGAAATCAATATTTGCTTTGTGGTTTTTCAGGACCAGTCCGGAGCTTCTACTGAATCCTGTAAGAAGTATTCTTGTCCAAGGTCCAACTATACATGTTGAATTTACCGTACAGGATCGCTGTTGTTCCACATATCCGACTCTGGGAAATTACTATGGAATTTAATGAATTGGTTTCCAATGTCCCATTGCTTCAATGCTATATGAATTGTTTTAACAAAAAGTTTATAACCTGCAATGAGTTACAGAACACTATTTTGCTGAATTTTATATTTTATTCATCTGAACCCATTATAGAAACAAACACCTTCTGACCTTCTGTATGATTACTGAAGATAAATTAATACTCGTACGAGGTACTAATTTATAAATAAGGAAAGACGTATGATACAAAGAAAGTTTTTCACGAGTCGTAAACTTTCACAAGGACCAGGAGGGCCAAATCTGATTGACTAAATTATAGCAAAATGAGCTTTATGTCAAAAGTTTTATCACAAACACAAGATTACATGGTTGGTGGTGTTGATTGTAACAGCTTCATCTCTGAAATTCTTTTTGAAATACAAATTTTTTATTTCATCTGAATTAGAATTTTTATTACTATTTTAAGATTACAATATCCTCAATAGCCTTTCTCTCCACCATGTATCCTCTGAATTTGCCTCCACATAGATACTAATTTGTTCTACTTTGCATCTGAAAGGAGTAATTTAGATTTGACACTGGAATAGATCTCTTAAATTTGCTGCTTATGATCCAAATTTGATTGTGTTTCTTGTTCCTTCCACCATTTCTTTTGCCTTTGATTGGTTGTGTTCTTTGCTGATACTGTAGCCTAATATAAGTATGCCTTTTTCGCTGTTTAGATTGCATCACTAATATTGTCAACTCGTACTTAATAGACATGTCTGTGTGAAACACTTAGTTAATTGTATACTTATTTTCACCACCATCTCTCAGGTCCTCATCTGTAGAAATGAAGCTGAGAAATGCTTGATAGAAACATCTATAAATTCATTGCGTATAAGCCTAAAGGTAAATTCTGGTAAGCTTGAGATTTTATTTATTTCCAATTGTATGTATACAGGGAATGCACATTTATAAAAAATGAGAGGTACTTCCCATGATATTCTTGGCTAAGTGTAGGTCGTGCATTGCATGCCTGATATTGACAATATTATATTTGTTTTCTATACATTGCGAGTCCAACTGTTAATCTTTCCTCTTATGTGATCCTTATGCTTACATGGATCCCCAATTTTGATGTTAAGCCTTCCCACTGAGCTTAATTATAAATGAAGGGCCTCTGTAGAGCTCATGGTTCTTCTTATCATGAAGATATAATCTTTTACAACTTAAAAATGGAAACCTTAAAATCCTTATGTTGTAGGTTAAGCAGGCAGATGAACTTGAGAACATATTGACGAAGAAGTTTCTTAGATTTTTATCTATGAGAGCAGAAGCTTTCCAGGTACTGAGGAGAAAGCCAGTGCAGGTATGCAAATCTTTTTTTTCCTTTGTTTCTATATATTATTATTTCCAAAAGACAGTATTAATATGTTTCTTTGGATGTACTGCTTTTATAATGTCTTATTGACTAATTATGTTCTGAAAAGACAAAAAAAATGACCGGCAAAATGAAGCACTTAGTTTCACATCATTGTAGCTTTTTGTTTGAATTGCTCATTGGTGGCATACACCAGGTCTCTATCACCATCATATAGAAGTATATATCATTTTTTCGTTTATTTCCATTGAAGATGTGATGTTGGGACTTCAATAATGATGGGCGAACATTAGCAATACATATTAAGTGTAGATTGATTAGATTGGGCTTCAGTAAACCAATATCTTTAATTTGAAGATTGGACATACTCAAGTATTCTCTACACAATTATTAAAATCAACATATCCCTAAAGTTAATATTGTTGTCAGAGGTGATTAAGTTTAATTATCTCATATGTCATATTCATGAAGTTCTTTTACATGAAGAGCTGTAATGTTTAGAAATGTTTACAGTATAAAGTCCTAAACATGATTTTGTACGTACGGCTTGCTTTGGTTTCAGGGGTATGACATAAGTTTTCTCATTACGAACTATCACTGTGAGGAGATGCAGAAGCACAAGCTTATAGATTTTATTGTCCAGTTCATGGAGGTAAATTTTAAAAGTGTGTATGAAACATACCTGGAGACAAATAGTTTGCCTCAACATATTTGATTTTGTAAAATGTGATAAAATAAAATATATTATTTAAATTATTTCAGGAGTCAAAAATAGAAAAAGGAACTTCTTTCATTGTTTTTTTTTTTCCTGAACTGCAGGATATTGATAAAGAGATAAGCGAACTGAAATTGTCGGTGAACACACGAGGGAGGATTGTTGCTACTGAGTTCCTGAAGCAATTCATCTGATGAGAACTCTCTGATTCATGAAGTCTAATGCCTTTGCATACTAGATTTATTCTCTTAAATTTGATATATATATAACATCTATAACACATTGTTACCAGCTATTCATATGAAGCTTTCTTATGACATAAAAATTAGCTCAAGTCCTTGAACTCCATCTGTCAAGCATGCAATTTCAGCAAATTTATTAGGTTGTGGTATACTCCCTCTGGTTCATATTAGTTAGCATATTTGTCAAATTTTTATGTTTCATATTGATTGGCACATTTGGGTTGCCAATGCAATTTTTTTCAATTTTGCCCTTCTTTTACATCAGGTTGGGAAGCTCAAGAGTCACTAGGAAGGTTATTTTTGACATTTTACCATATAAAAGTGATTAATCATGAGGTTTCTTAATCTGAAGAGTAACAATGTGCCAATTAATATGAACCCGAGGGAGTATAATTTTGGGGCCTTCTTAGGGGCCTTGGGTTGTGTATCTTCTTATTTTGGACTTCAACATAGACTATATAGGGTTATAGGTTGCTGATTGTAATTAAAGACAATTTCCAATGAAGCAACGTTCCTTGTCGGGAAACACATTTTTTTTAGTGAATAATTAATCATTATATATCAATATAGACATATCAAAAATCTATACGATTACAATCAAATTACAGATATAACTAAAAAACACTAGTACTTTTCTAGAATAATATCCACATTAATGATAATCGAACTCAAGACCTTTTGGTCATGGGGCCTTACTATTGTTACTTGATTATGGTATCATTCGCGTAATAATTAATAAAACACATTTAGGGTCGAGTGTGTTACATAACACTACGGGGAAGCTGATTGATGCTGTGAGGAGGAAGGGTGTAGACTGTCGAGGAAAAAGCAGTCCAGCATGCAACCAAGAAATGCAAAGGACCTTGGCTCGTAAAGCGTAGCCTCTTGTATGATGAACTATATATAATGAACAAATTTTGTTGTACTCGTTTGACTTTTTTCCAAGATTTCTATTGAACGAGAGGTTTTTGATTTTGCAGTTTTTGTTACACTTATTTATGAATTGTTTACTTGAGGAGATATACTGGTTTTAAAGGAAATACTTCTTATTAATTTTTAACTACCTTTCTTATTAATGTTTCAATTGTTGCATTGAAATCTCGAGGAAAGGGATATGACGTCAGATTTCTGAATTGTTGAGGTCATATTAATTCATGTAGAAGATCTACATTAGAACTAACAATGCATGTGGATTGTTATGTGTTTAAGAAGTTTGTTTAGATCCATGCTTCAAATGTTCTCAAGGTCTTGTTAAAATTCTTTAAGGCCCCCTGTAGTTAACAGCATTTTTTTTCCCTTTATTTTTCTCTTGACAGTAGTGAAATCCGAAAATTTTCACTTCTTTACTGAATTCTTCTTGTTTTCGGAACTCTTTTTTTTTTTTTTTTTGCATAAAAAAACTTATGAGTAATCCAGAATCATTTGTTCTTATTTAGTCGTGGTATGATTTCGGTCATTCTATCGCTTAGTTGATTCCCTGCATGATTAACTGTTCTTGATTCGAAGAAAAAACACCGACTTTTTTTTAGAGAATTGCACTCAATATTCATTTACTCCTTATCTAAAAACTCAAATAAACAACTTCTACAAAACATGAAAATCGAGAACATCTTAAAAAATTCTCCAATCTCTAAAATCACCATCAGAAAATTCAAACAAATCAAACTCGAATAATTTCAAGTTTTGACATGCTCCCTAGTCCAAACAAGTCATTTTTGAAAATTTATTTAATTTTGGACTTTTTAGTCCCGTTAGATAATCAACTGCTTTATATAAAAGAAAAGAATAATCAACTGAATATTTTTATTTATTAGCTTTTCACGTGACTGTGCAATCCAAAATTGGCAAAAAAATGGATAAAGGGTCAATTATGTAAAGTGTCAATAATTTCACTCGTATTGTGTGGTAATTTCCGAAAATAACTAACTCCTCGAGGGCCAAATCATAATTTTGTGGAAATCCTCTGTACACTATATAATTCGAATTGTAACCCTTTGTCCCCGCCTCGCCTTGGAACTAAAAATCTGTCTACTATGTATGGAGAAAAAGCGCCGTTCTTCCCCGGAGGCGGCGGCCGTGGTACAGCACAACCGTCTCAACAACAACAACAGCAGCAACAAATACAACTGAACCACAACTTATTCCCGAACCCTAACAATCTCTTCTTCCCATATCAAAACCCCGTTCTCTTCCCTCACCTCAATCCCTTCCTCCAGAACTCTGGCAATTTCCCCCAGTTTCAACATCAACTCCCTAACAACAGTTTCAACAATAATAACTTTCAAAATAATAATGATAACAATATTAAGTTCCCTCAACAGCCAGTGAAGCTGCAAAACGAGACGATTGAAAAACTTGATAAGGCGGTGAGGAAGGCTCGTCTTGATTTTCTGACCTCCAAGGAGAATGTTTCGGCGTGGAAAGTTTCGCAGGCGGCATTGTTGATGGTGAAGGCGGAATCATGGGAGAGTTTGGGGTTTCAAATGCAGCAAGTGCCGTCGTTGAGTCGGTTATTGGTCACCGAAGGGAAGGTATACAAATTAGAGTTTGAGAAATTTCTTGTGCTATGCTGAACCTAAGATCTAATCGAAGGAAACACAGTTAGATTTTTGGTGTCGGATATTTTAATTGATCTGATGGAGAAGGAAATGTTAATTTTGTTTCCAGTGACTCTGTTACATATTTCTACCTTCCCCGGTTTCTCTTGTTATTCCTGAACTTTTCTAAGAGTAGTTAGTTATTTATATTATTAAGCTACCTGATATTGAAATGCACGCTGGCATCTTTCAGGCTCTTATGTTTTGAAGTAAAAATAACTTTTGAGGCTAATATTGTCTATATAACTGGTACAAATTAATTTTGCACAAAGTGTTATGTACTCCTCAGTTGGTGTATAATCCTTGTACCATCCAACGGTTAGAGTGCTTATTCTTTCTATTTATATTATGTTGTTACATGATGGCTGTTAACTGGATGCCAGTGCAGTCATTAGTGAATAGTTCTGACCAATAAATTCATCAAACTCAATTGCCAAATTTCCATGCTTGAGTTTTTAGTTATACACCCCTTTGTTGATGAATCAATCAAAATTAAACAGGACTGGTCTTACTTCTAAATTTTGAATTGTTCTTAGTAAAATGATGTTTCTTCAGTTTCATGATTTAATGTTTTATGAATCTCATAATTTGGTATTTATTTCCTTCTCATAATTTGTTATATAGATCAATGCCTTCATCCATTGTTTTGTGGCGGTTAGAAGAATTACTTCGTTGTATGATTTGGAAATAGCAATTTGTGAGAGCGAGGGAATCGAACGGTTTGAAGAGCTGGAACTGGGTCCTTTGCTGAGACATCCACTTGTTGTGCACTATTTTGCAGTGACTTTTGATATGACAGAAGTGTACAAAATAAGGACCGAAGATATAATCTCCTATCTTTTTGAGTTCATGGAAACACATTCCCAGAAAGAAGTTAAAGTTGATTTATTTATGGACTTTATTTCCATGAAGCAATCTGTCAGTGGAAGTGAAAAGCTTTGCGTGCGTATCCAGAACTTTGGGTATGTTATGTTATACTTCTTTTTATACTGGAGCAAAATATTGATATGCATTCTGTGTTAAATCATCTTTTAATAACTAAACTATGATTTGTAAACAAAAGGGGCATTTTTATTATTTTCCACGGGACTCCTTAAATTAGTTACAAATTGGATATTACTCTCTTTTCCTGATATTGCTATTAAAATGAAGGATGCCTTGTGGGTCATTCATTTCACAAAGATAAGTTTATGTGCTAAGTCTGGTATTAATAGTGGGGTTACTTATTTATTTTCATAGTAAATAGTGGGTTAGTAGCGTGGGTATCAAATCGTGTATCGTATCGCGTATTGTTTTTCTCTTTGTATCACATCGTCTCGTGAATCGTAAGATACATTTTAACATAATAAAAACATTATAAACATGTAATGATTAATATATTAAGATCAGACTAACGCATTTGAAAATAAACAAAGTGTATTTGACTATTGGGGACCTGATGTCTCTTGGCTAAGTAGCATGATGAAAATACTGGCTAAAAATTGATTGTATGTTGGGTTAATAGTACTCTTCCTTTCTCCATATATGGGGATGTGGTTTCTTTGTACGGAGTAATTTCGAAGATGCGCTGGGGTATATGGATAACTTCTGTTTTTACACTTATGTATTTTAATTGTGAAAGACGGCAAAGACTTGTCTTTCCAAGTTACCTGCCAGATGAAATTTGTATCACTTTTGTTCTGGAGGAGCAAGAGTAGTTTTAAATATGATAGTAAATGTTATGGCGTCTCCATCTCTTCGGAATTTTGGTTTTGTCACTTCTGTTCTAGTGCTTTTATGACCATTATAAGTAAGATGAATATTAGGAGATGCAGAGCTGATAGAGGAGGGACAAGAGGGTTGACTACATTTTACTGTAGCTTTTTCTCCTGGGCTCAGGTTAAAATACTTTTGTTTTATATAGGAAACTTATTCATGATCAATTTCGATTGGTGTCTGAACTGTTGCAATGAGCTCAACTTGCATGTGAAACTTTCACACTCAGTCTACTAATAAAGGGTGTTGTAACCAAATACAGACCTATTTCTGGATGAACTGAACTACTATAAATATATACTTTAATGATATGGGCAAAGTCAAATGTTTAATTACTGTAGCAATGTAGACCATGGCATTCTTTTGTTAACTAAAATTCTCTGCTGAATTTGTATCTAATTTTCTAGTTCTTGCCTTTTTCCTTCCTCAGTCTTCTTGTACTTATTTTATGAGGTAACATAAGTTAATTGTTTTAAAAGGTATGTTCCGAAGGCTATTATTTGGATGATAATTTTGGGAGGTTTAACATTTGGCTTAAGGCATAGAGTTGTTGTTTTCCTTTGGAGGAGTTAATTATTTATTGCAGTTCATCTTGGAAATCCTGCACTATTATATCTAAAAAAGGCTCAATAGTCAATACCTATTATTATTGTAAGTGTCCCCTTTTTTATTGTTTCCCTAAATTGTTTGTAAATTTTATGTCCAGAATGTACATTAATCAAATAAAACAAGCGAGGCAATCAGATGATATTGTATCAAAAAAATGTTTTGAGAAAATGAGGACAAAAGCTGTCAAAAGGAGCGATAATCGTCCTCTCTATGCACAGAAAAAACAGTTGGATGAAAAATTTACCGTAATATCCCAGCGCATCAAGTCTTTCTCTTCAGAAAATACACAATTTTGTGGCAAGCACATAAGGTTTGTGTCATCAAGTTCAGAACACGATGATAGTGATGATAATGAATTCAAAGATAATCAAGATGATAAGAACTCAGGCAGCAAATGCAGTTTGCCACTGTCAAATGTTAAATCAGATCGTGTCAGTAGCTGCCCTTACCCGTCAGCAACTGAAGAGATGACCAGGTTGGGGTTGAAAAGTGAAGCATACTCCAGTCCTAACACTCCTGATGGTGGTTTACGATGCAACATGGAAAATGAGCTGTCCGAAAGAAAGAGAAGAACTGAAAATGTGACTTCCTCGTCCTCTGCTCCTCACAAGAGGCCTAAAAGGGACAGGTTTGCTATACATGTCAAGCATAAGGGCAGGGTTAGTAGGGACATAAATGACCATGTACTTTCTATTGAATCTCTGACGATGTTCGCTACAACCTGGAAAGAGGCATGCTGTGTGAACAATGCAGATGAGGTATGATTCTGTATCATGGATGCTAAATTAATAGGTTAACAAGGTGTACTTACATGCATATGATTTCACATCTTATCCCCTTTTGATTTTTGCAATTATTGGAGTTAGTGATGGTGATTTCAATGCTTAACTTTATACTTCAGAACTAAATCATAATGAGTTGGCATGTTGAAGTGAGAAAAAGAAGCTATTTCATACGATGTTATGAGCTTACCAAGTGTAGCAATAGTTTTATGTTTCACAACTTTTCCTCTCTTTTTTTGGGGTGGGGTACGGAGTGGGAGACCAGTTTCATGATTTCGGTTGGCTATGTAAAATGTTACATTTCAATTCTAACTCATTTTTGCACTTTTAGGTTCTCGACAGGATGCTTCAGTTCTACAATGTAACGAAAAAGAAAAAAGTGAAAGCATTGTTTACAAAATATCCATTTGTTGGATTGCTGAATGCTGCTGTAAGTTTATGTGTATTTATTTAAAGATTTTGAATTTTTAAAATCTTGTCATAAATGGGTTCTATTATATCTTAAACATGCTTTAGATGTTTAGATTGTTAAGCGGTTTATTGTTCATGTTAAAATGTCATATGCATGCCTTATGTTTGGTAATTGTAGTTGTGTTTGTATCACCAATGTTTCATTAGTTGTGTAAATTTCGAAATTTCAAGCTGGAATGTCTAATAAGCTGGGTTGTATTCTTATCAAATACATACAGAAAACACTTTGCGATGGAGAGAAAAAACAAAGAACAAAACCACAAAAATAGATAGAAAAAATTGCTTCCTGTTGTTGAATAAGGTCAATAATGTCAAGAAATCCCTCTGTAGTACAATTGAGAAATAAAATGTATTAGGCGAATTTACTTATGTATCTTCTGAGCCCTCTTTGTATATTTTCTGACAGCTAAACTACACGTAAATTTTCTCATCAGTCATAACGATGTAACATCATCCTATATTCTTGGAAACTGAAACAGGGAATGAAGTCAGTTAAAAGAACTTGAAGTATTTTGCATGCTACTAAATGTACATATGTAAGAAATTTTTTTTAGGGTCTATACTTGAAGGGTCTAAACATTTATTTTTTTAGCGTGTTGCGCTTGGAATTGGAAAAAACATGTTCAAGATTGTAGATTGTTGTTCTTAAAATCAACATTCGCATTTATTAAAGAGGAAAAGAGAAGAGAAAAATGCAAGTGGAAAGTAGAGCTTAATTTACTTACATCTAAGTATCACTTGGGTTATTGATATTATTTGACATTTTTGAAATTTTAGCATCAAATGAAGTTCAGGTTCATCGCAGCAATGTCTTCACCCATTAGTAATTTTTTGTAGCTAGATATAACACACAGGTATATATTTTAAAACTGTCCAAAAAGAAGACCATATAGGTATAAGGTTACTTGAATTTCATCCCGATTCGGATACATGGTCACCTCTTTGGGAACAACCGAAGTTAGAAACTGGATTTAAGCGGTATGGGCTTCTGACATGATTGGATTGGTCAATGAGTTATGTTTGGTTTCCACTGGAACACCATATCTTTTATACCTTATGGATGACCAGTGTAGACATTTTAAGAATTTTAATAGCTGAATATATCTAGAAACAGAACACGATATCAATTTCACCATGTGAATCAAAGCTAATTATCAGAAGAAAGATAGTGATAATCAGTGCTCCTTCATGTGGAATGCATATTTTTTTCTAGGTAATATTGTATGCCAGACTACATATAAGAATTAGTGAAGTGGCAGATAAGCTTGTCTAATATATATACCTAAAGGCTAAAGCAGTGCTACTCCGATGTTTTTCTTAATATTGGATAAAGTGTTATTCATTATCATATTTCAGTAACAGCTCTTACGAGTTTGTATGATGAGAAATATGATAAGATACCTGGAAAAACATAAATAGAAATGTCTAAAATTTAAAAAACTATTCCAAATATAATATCTTAATCCATTTTACATTCATGTAAATTTCCTTCCGTAACAGATCCATCTTCTTTCTATGTGTAGTTTTTAAAGTTCTTTTGTTGATTGTGCTATTCTTATTCCTTTTCTCATCTTCTTAGTCCAACCATGGGAGTATTGTTGTCACTCTGTTCTTTTAGATTATTGTCTTTTGGGTTTTGGTAGTTCCTTTGAATGGCAGGACTTGTTTTATCACCTCGAGTCATGCTGCTGCATTTATGTTTTGATTATATAGTAGGTTCAATTTTCTAAACATGTCTCCGATTAAACCATCTGGCTTTACAGGTATCATGTATTAAAATTGGAATATGGGATAATAAGAATGACAATGTCCTAGCTATTTCCCAGCAAGGTGTGGACAGCCAAAAAATTAAGAGTTCAGCTGATCCCATAAACATAGATGTTGAACAAGCTGAGGAGGGTGTCGCTGTTTCAGCACATAAAATTTTACATAAAAAGGGTGAGTGACATGACTCATTTTGGTTCAGAAAGCTCATTAAATTTCTTTGATGCTATAATGGTTTACAACATGCTAGTTCTTTATATTTGTATTCAGTCCTTGTATGCAGGTACCTTTATTTGTTAATTGAGTGTTATTGTAACCAAATTAAGTTTTGAAGTGAAAAAAAAAACCCTGCAGGGCATTATTTAGATTGGGTAGGTTTCATGGTCTCCGCATGTTCCATATAGGTGTTTGGGATTTCTGACCGTTTGCGTAAAATACTGTTGCCAGAACGTAGATTTATCTGATCCTTATCATAGGTCAATAAGGTATGGAATACTGAATCAAGTCGAATCTAACAGCATTTGTTTTGTTCTTAGTTAGCATGTTAAATTAGGATCTATACGTGCAAATTCTTCGGTTGAGATAGTCTTTTTTGTTAAATAAATGCTGATTTGTTATTGTTGATATTATTTTTCTTTCAAACCAATTATGGTGTTTTAAGTTGAGCTTTTGTTGTTTTTCCATTTGTATGTTTATTTTCATAGATGTTACAGTGGAAGATATCATGAAGAAATTATCTGGATATTTTGAGGAAGAATTATTGAGCTATAAAAATCATTCTCAAGAAAACAAGTTTTCTCTTTTGATGAAGCTTTGCGAGGGGCAGTATTGGCTAATTGAACAATATTCCATCAATGAGTTTGAGTCACTAGGTTATGGAAAATACTTTTTGTTTCTAGAGAAATATATTTACCTGTTGCCTTATGCATTACAAAAGTGCTTGATGGGAGGCATTAATGAAGATGTCTCTTTGGAGGCTCGCTTACTGCCACTTCAGTTGGATGTATTATTATCACAAACTTTTAATAGCTTGCGGGAAAATGAGCTTATAAATCTGCAGACAATTTCTGAGCTGTTATCAAAGCAGTTTCCTCTAGTATGTTTCAAACTATTGAAAAGTGATCAAATGGAAAATTTTGCAAAATATATTAGTGAAAAAAGATGCAACTTAACTTCAAATTGTGTCTTATTTTCTACACCATTGTTAAGATTGAACTGTAAGAGATACTCATTGGCTCAAAATGACAAAGAATTGGAAGAAGATAGTGGTGTTAATTATAACAACGGACCTAGAGAAGGAATGACTGGTACAGTTACTACCAAGGATGCAATTGAGGTCCTACTTAAGGCTCCCATGTTGACTGATTTGAACTTATGGTCACATTGGGACCTTTTATTTGCTCCTTCTCTTGGTTCTATTGTGGAGTGGTTGTTCAAGGAAGTTAATACGAAAGAGTTGTTGTGTCTAGTAATAAACGATGGCAAAGTAATTCGTCTAGACCATTCAGCTACAATGGATTCATTCTTAAAAGTTTTTATCCAAGGATCTGCATTTGAAACCGCAGTGGAATTATTGTCTTTATTTGCACTATATGGTGGTGAACAGAACGTTCCTTTATCACTTCTGAAGTGCCATGCAAGACAAGCATTCGAAGTTATTATTAGTAATTCATCGGAGATGGAATCCCATGATAAGAATTGGCTCATGCATGGGAAACCGTCATATGATCAGTTTGGGAGAAACACATCCAGCAATTTAGGCATCAAATTATCCAATGACAAGAACATACTCAGTAAAGCAGTTCCAGTTACGTCAAGATTCATTCTTGATTGTTTGAGTTATCTTCCTATTGAATTTTGCAGTTTTGCTGCAGATGTATTGATTTCTGGGTTGCAATCTTTTGTCAAAGGGGTCCCTTCAGCCATCTTGACTGAATGTAAGCAAATAGAACAACGTATCATACTACATGAAGTGGGGATGTCTCTTGGATTAGTGGACTGGGTTAATGATTACCATTCTTTTCTTTCCTCTGTGACAACTGGATTTTCCCCAAGTTCGTCGTGCTTGGATGTGGTAACTTCTAAGTTGAATCCAAGTTCAATGATTGTGCAAGATGTACTGAACCAGCATCCCTCTAGTGAGACAAATTATAATGATGTCAAATGTAAGGGAATCAATGGTGGGGCTAAGGCTGAGGTTTCAGCTAGTGGTTCGACTTCAAATTCAGAAAAGTTACCAGTACTTGATATTCATACTGATAACGATGCATCCAGAGTTATTGAATCTATTAGGAAAGAAGAATTTGGTCTTGATCATAGTCTTTCTGCTACTGAAAATAAAATGTTGGAGAAACAACACGCACGATTAGGCAGGGCACTCCATTGTCTCTCACAAGAATTGTATTCTCAAGATTCACATTTTCTCCTAGAGCTGGTACGCATAAATTTTACGCTTAGAAACTTTATAATTGGCATGAATTCAAAGTTTTGCGACTTGGAACAAAAAAGAGAGTTATATTGTTGCTTCTTCACGTGGATTACCAGAATAATATACTTAACGTGTCTGCTATCCTGTTCAAGTTTAGCTATTTTTCGAGATCGACATTTTTATAGTATGCTGTAATTTGTCCAATTTCCCACGCATAGCAGCTATTAGTTATGTATGAGGCATACTAAATATTTTTCATGACGGTTAAGTTCGTGATTATGTAAAAATAAGTTTGTGGTCTTGCAGAGTCCTGCCTTATCTGTTTGCTATTTGATAATCTAGAGTATTGTCTTTATAAGGTTGGCATGTGCCAGTATATCCGTCTTACTAGTCCAACATGGTAGATGTGCTCAGAAGTCACATTTTGTACATCAAGTGTGATTTTAATTTTTTGATGCGGAAGGAATGTATACTGCTATTTTATATTCTAGAAGATGACTCTGTGTGCATTTAGTACATCCTCAAAATGCAAATCTCCTCTTATGTAGCTCAAAACCTTAAGTTATGCTCAGAGTTCATTATATATACTGTTGAGATTGATATCTGAATTCCTATGTTCTGATTCTAATCATTAGATACATATTCTAGGACTACTCTGGTTTTACTTACTTTTCTGCCTCCTGGTTTGTTATAGGTTCAAAACGCTGATGATAATATCTACCCGGAAAATGTGGAACCAACTCTAACATTCATTCTTCAAGAAAAAGGCATTATTGTGCTAAACAATGAGAAAGGTTTTCTTGCCAATAATATCAGAGCGCTTTGTGATGTTGGAAATTCAACCAAAAAGGGTCATAATGCTGGATACATTGGGAAGAAAGGGATCGGGTTTAAATCAGTATTTCGGGTAACAAGAAGGCAGTTCTGTTTAATTTCCTGCATTATATGCTGACTAATAAGATGGTTTAGAACATTCTTAAAATGTAGAACTTGATCTTTGGGGCAGAGAATCTACCAGTTTTATCACTATCCTTACAATTATTATCTCCTAACTGAAAAATTCAGACGCATATTATGAATTTGACAGACTATTGTTTGATTTCATAAATGTTTTAATTTTTTTTGCAATGCTTATTGAAATAATCTTTGATCAGTTTACATTAATTATGATGTAGGACAAGATTCCCATTTTGGGCAAGCACACTTACAGTTTTTCCTGCGATTTTTTATGCTAGTACTTAGTAGTAAGCACTATGATGCATCAACTATGAGCAACTCCTTTCAGGGTACCTGTACGCAACATCTTTTGGGCAGTGTTGTAAAGCCTGTAGCTCAAACACAATATTCTGAAATATTGCACGGGAAAGCTTGAAGTTAAAAACTAAAAACAGTGGACTAGATATTGGTCTGGGAGATTATGTGGATGTTTATTTGGTAGAGCCATCTTAACGTATTCTATAGCTGTAACATAATCTGGTCACGTTTCTGTGTGTGTCTATGTAGGACCCCCAACATGTTATAGTGGAATCCCTGTCTGCTTTAGTAATATAAATTAATTCTCGTCTTTACATATGAATTGCAAATTGAACTTGTTGTAGTGGTATCTATCCTAACCTACCAAATTTATTCTTACTCACAGTTTTCATTAACTACACCTTTTTATTTTCTACTCATTCAACAGGTTACTGATGCTCCAGAAATACACTCCAATGGGTTTCATATTAAGTTTGACATATCACAAGGGCAAATTGGTTTTGTTTTACCAACCATTGTTCCTTCTTGCGATATTGACATGTATTCCAGATTGGCATCTGCAGATGCTGATCGCATGGATCAAAACTCTTGGAATACATGCATTGTGCTCCCTTTTAGAACAAACTTGACAGAAAGCTTTTCCATGAACAACATTGCGTCTATGTTCTCGGATCTTCATCCATCTTTGCTGCTGTTTCTTCATCGCCTTCAATGTATCAGGTTCAGAAACTTACTTGATAATTCACTTCTTGTTATGAGAAAAGAAGTTTTAGGTGATGGCATAGTACAGGTTTCCCTTGGCAATGAAAAAATGACTTGGTTTCTAGTATCTAAGAAACTGCAGGATGATGTCATTCGTTCTGATGTGCAGAGAACAGAAATTTCTATAGCGTTTACATTGCAGGAGATAGATGGAGGATATATCCCGATTCTGGACCAACAGCCTGTTTTTGCGTTTCTTCCATTGAGAACATATGGCCTTAGGTTTATTCTCCAAGGTGATTTTGTTTTGCCTTCTTCCAGGGAAGAAGTTGATGGAAATAGTCCATGGAACCAATGGTTACTGTCGGAATTCCCTGATTTATTTGTTAGTGCTGAGAGGTCATTTTGTGATCTTCCTTGTTATAGGGGATGTGTAGGAAAAGCTGTTACGACTTTTATGAGTTTTATTCCACTTGTGGGCGAAGTGCATGGATTTTTCTCTAGCCTTCCCCGAATGATAATTTCAAAATTACGCATGTCCAACTGCTTGGTTCTCGACAGTGATGTAAAAGAATGGGTTCCCCCTTGCAGGGTCCTGAGAAATTGGACTGAACAGACTCGCTCGCTCTTACCTGATAGTTTGCTTCGCGAGCATCTTGGCCTTGGGTTATTGAATAGAGAAATTGTTCTTTCAGATCCATTAGCAAGGGCTCTGGGTGTAGAGGACTATGGACCAAAACTTTTACTTAGAATTATTTCTTCTCTTTGCCGTTCAGAAAATGGTTTGAGGTCAATGGGCTTGACTTGGTTATCTTCTTGGCTTAGTGCCATTTATCTGATGTCATCTCATTCTTTTAATGAAGCTTCCCTATGTTTCGGGAGAGACTCTGATTTCATGTCTGACCTTCAGAGAATTCCATTTATTCCCCTTTCAAATGGTAAATTTGGCTCGGTAGATGAGGACACAATTTGGTTACATTCGGATGCTGTAGATCAGGGTATTGATGAATATGTTCTCGAAGCTTTTCAAGAATTGTATTCAAAGCTTCGAATTGTGAGTCCAAACCTTTTGGCAGCAGCCTCTGTTGAGAGCTCAATATCTGACACTACCATAGTTGAGAATGTCACAAGGATGCTTTTTAAAGTTGGTGTGCATCGGTTATCTGCTCATGAAATTGTAAAGATGCACGTCTTACCTGCAATATCTAATGATAGAAATGCAATTGGGCAGGAAAATTTGATGATAGAATACCTTTCATTTGCGATGTTTCACTTACAATCAAGTTGTACTAACTGCAGCATAGAAAGAGATGACATTATGATGGAGTTGCGTGAGAAGGCTCTAATTTTAACAAATTACGGCTATAAACGATCTAATGAGGAGTCAATCCATTTTAATCGGGAGTATAAAAACCCTGTCGATGTACATAAGCTAATTAGTGCCCTTGATGTGAAATGGCATGAGGTTTCCACTACATATCTGAAACATCCAATAACCAAATCATTAGGTGATGGAGTGTTGAAGTGGAGAAAGTTTTTCCAAGATCTAGGAATAACTGATTTTGTTCAGATAGTTCAAACTGAAAAGAAGGTTGCTGAAATGTCATTTGTTGATTTGAAGGATATCATATGTGGTAAAGATATGATATCCGTGGATTCGGTGGCCAAAACTTGGGATTCTAAAGAGTTGTTTTCTATTGTTTCCGGGATATCTTCAAGAGATGACAGGAAAAACTCCTTATACCTCATGGAGATTCTTGATAGTTTGTGGGATGACTATTTCACCGATAAGCTTACTGGTAACTGCATTGATTCCACTGGGAAATGCAAACTGTTCAAATCATCAATTATAAGCATCTTCCAAGATGTTCCGTGGATAGTCTCAAATATTGACAACAAACTTCATTATCCCAAAGATTTGTTCCAGGACTGTGTGGCAGTAAACTCGATTCTCGGTATTAGCGCTCCATATAGCATTCCAAAGGTTTGTCTGTTTAATAACTTTTTTTTGTGTCTTTTTCCAGTGTTGTCTTAAAGAATTAGAGGTCCTTAACTTTTTCAATAATACGGCTCAAGGTAGAAGTCAGGTCCTACCTGTTGTTATTTGCAGCCAGGTCACGAGAAATTGTTTCTTTATGGCCTTTTCTGGTTGTATCAGTCTCTTTCTCTGACTCTCGCTTTCCCTCACTGGCATGACCTAAAACAATTACTTTTCCCTTTTGTTTATTTTATTCTAATTGACTTTAAGTGTCCAAAATGCCCTCCATCATCTTTAATATTTGCACAAAAAAAGTCAACCCCACCTTCTTCTCCTCCCCTAACCTCTACCCCTCCCGTTACCCCCCACCCCCGGCATTAGCATCTCGCCGGCGCACAGGGGGTTGGTGGGGCGGGGTGTTGATTTGTTGACGGGAGGGGGAGGGGTGGGTGGGCTGGTTTTAATTGTTTTTTAAATGTGTATTTTAAAAAAATAAGTAATATATTAAAGTGATTTTTTTTGTTATTTTTTTATTGAAATGTTAATTAGATTTATATTTATTTAAATAAAAGAAATATTATTTTATTTTATAGAATCTTTTAAATGGGTGTTTCTGTTTCTTTAAATTTTTATTAATTATGTTATTGAAATTTTATATATTGATTTATGTTGTTGAAATTTTATTTAATGATTTATGTTATTGATATTTTATTTTATTAGAAATTTAATTGTTTGTTTTTATTTATGTCGAAAAATAAATTGATTTATGTTATTAAATTTTAAAATGATATAATTATCAAAACAAAAATTGATTTATTAAATCTCAAATATAATATTTTAGTTTTATTTTATTTTTAATATAATCTTGGAAGAAATTATTTATTTTATTAATTTTTTAAATAGGTATAACAAACAACCCCTGATCTACTAAAATCATTACAATGAACCCTTAGTTGACCGAGGGGCAATTTTGGAACACCATTTCATATATTTGATGACGTAAACAAGTTCCGTTAGAAGTTAATTCCGCAAGGGGTGTTTCAGTAAACAGGCTAAAACAGAAGTGGGGTTCTTGTAATTTCTGAAACAGGAGGGGTAGGCAGTGAATTAGGGTTTACCTGAGGGATAGCCGGGGTAGCAAGCAAAAATTACCCTTGATAATAATGTTATTGTCAATGCTGGTATGGATGGTGGTTAAGTCAATTACGTTTGGACATTAGTGTCATGTGAGGAAACAGTTAATTTTTCTACCGGTAATTTTACCCCCCCCCCCCCCCACCCCCCCCCCCCCCCACCCCCCCCCCCCCCCACCCCCCCCCCCCCCCACCCCCCCCCCCCCCCACCCCCCCCCCCCCCCACCCCCCCCCCCCCCCACCCCCCCCCCCCCCCACCCCCCCCCCCCCCCACCCCCCCCCCCCCCCACCCCCCCCCCCCCCCACCCCCCCCCCCCCCCACCCCCCCCCCCCCCCACCCCCCCCCCCCCCCACCCCCCCCCCCCCCCACCCCCCCCCCCCCCCACCCCCCCCCCCCCCCACCCCCCCCCCCCCCCACCCCCCCCCCCCCCCACCCCCCCCCCCCCCCACCCCCCCCCCCCCCCACCCCCCCCCCCCCCCACCCCCCCCCCCCCCCACCCCCCCCCCCCCCCACCCCCCCCCCCCCCCACCCCCCCCCCCCCCCACCCCCCCCCCCCCCCACCCCCCCCCCCCCCCACCCCCCCCCCCCCCCACCCCCCCCCCCCCCCACCCCCCCCCCCCCCCACCACATGGAGAGTTGGTTTAGATAAATACTAATGCTTTTGACATAAATAATATGGCCTTTACCGATTTGTTAAACATAAACAAATTTAAGAAGTTCTTCTGGCGTGGTGCTTCGGGTAAAGCCAAACCAAAACTAATATTAGAGGAGTTATATATGCTTTCCATGTAATAGGCAATCACAAGGGAATTGTGATAACGCAAACCATGTGATTGGTTGGATCTGACTGTATATTGTTTCAACTATATATCATGGTGTATTTCCTGAATAGTGTTTTTGTTCTTTTATGATATAGCAAATCTTGAATGTGATCTTGTCCTTTTTCAGAGAATTGATTCTTGAAAACTGGCATGATATATGTAAGAACTTGAGTTTTACCCCTGGTGCATATTTTCTGCATAATGTGAAGGGAAGGAAAATGAAATAAATAGGGAATAGAATGAAACAGAATTAGAGCTTAACCAGATACTAAAATGTATGCTGCTCTGATTTTATATTGCAATCGTTTAAATAGGATTTTTTTTTCAACATACATTTCCCTGAGCTGCACAAAGTGACTCCTCAACCTATCGGATTAGTACATGGTTGTTATTCCGTTGACACAAATGACCAAACACACATGCACATATCAATTTTCCAGAGTAGCTAATCTTGTGACAGTTTTGTGATGCAAATCAATAACTTGGCTGTCCGAATAAATTGAACTTGTTTTGAAGCTTTTGCCATCTTATCTAGTCGAAAAATGTTGATATCATATGGCTATCGTTGGTGTTTAAAGTGCATTATCGTGGTAAATTACCATCTGCCTAAGGTGTTGGGTTTTACACTATAAATTAAATGCATAGAAGATCGATAACAATGTATCTAGACCTGGGCTAAACTTTTATGTCTTCTGTCTTTCTTGTTATCAGATATCATGCTATCCACAAAGACGTGTATAAGTGGTTCAATATAAGCTTTGATGAGTTTGGACGCACCTCGAGTCCACAGCAGACTGAGGTTTGTCAAGCAATTTTCAAGAAACTATTGGAGAATAATTGGCTTTCAGAAAACACAATGCAGCAGGTGCACCATTATTTTCTGAATAAACTGTAATATTTTTAATAATTTTATTTATCTCAAGGATTATGGTTACCCTGTACCCTTGGTGCTCTCTCTGTTTCTTTTTTCTTCCATTTTGTCCTGTCAATTTTTTTTAATCATTTTTGAATTGATCAATATTTTTTTTGGTGGTGATGTAGCTCTACTGCGATACATGTAACAGATTCTTGGCCGATAGGCTTGTGGAGGGTAATTGTCCAACACCAGGTTGTAATTATGATTCTGCACGTGGAGATCAGTGTGAGAAGTGTGGGAAGCTTTTAAATCCCACAGAACTTCTTGAGCCAAAATGCAAGGTGTGCTTTACTAAACACTTATCTCGTTGATGTGGATTACCTCATGCAGAAAGAGTTTTGTTTATTTAAGGTTATCTAAGGGCTTGGCTTGACCAATGCTTATCCCATAATAGCAATATTGTGAAGGATTTACAGTTTACCTCCACTTAAAAAATAAAATAAAAGAGAATTTGACAGAATAGCACTTTGATGAGGTTTAGGAATTGAATCAAAACTGCTGTCGTGCTTCATGAACAGGTTTGTCGCAATACTCCACGCATCCGTGATACAAACCACATGTTTCTTGAGCTGCCATTGTTGAAGGATAAGTTAGAAGAATATATAAGAAGCATGTCAGTGGCAGGAGGGTGGAGTCAGAATGCTATCCATGCAACAAATGCTTGGCTTAGAGAAGGGCTGAGACCACGATGTATCACAAGAGATTTGAAATGGGGAGTCCCTGTTCCACATGAGAGATTTACTGACAAGGTGAATTCAGTTGATGAAAGTTGTGGTCGAAATATAAAAGATCATATAATTCTTATGTTGCTTAGAATTGAGCCTTTAAATTGTATCTTATACTGAAATGATCTTCAGTGGACTCTGTTTTTTTATTTCCTACAAAATCATATTCTTCTTGGCTATGTCTGAATAGGTTTTCTATGTCTGGTTTGATGCACCTATCGGATATGTGTCAATCACTGCTTGCCACACACCAGAATGGGAGAAGTGGTGGAAGAATCCTGAAAATGTGGAGCTCTACCAGTTTATGGGCAAGGATAATGTGCCCTTTCATACTGTGAGTTTTCAAACTCAATTTGGCATTCTAATAAATAGAATGCACTTTTTTTGGGATTAGTGTTCAGTGCTTGTGTGGATGGATCGCTGGTTTGTTCTTTGTTTCTATTGAGGAATGGTTGACCGTGTGTCTACATTTTGATTTAGTTAGGCACCTGCATGATGGATCAAATAACCTGTTTTTAATCTTTGTTAACAGCTTTACTTAGAGCCATAACACTATATTGATGTAATCTGGGTGTAATCTTTTCAGGTGATGTTCCCCTCTACCCTTCTTGGGGCAGATCAAAACTGGACTCTAATGAAAACCATCAGTGTTACGGAGTACTTGAACTATGAAGCAGGTTAGATATGGAGTAGTTGGTCAAAAATAGTACTTGCTTGTGACTGTGAGAGATATCTCACCCTTTCATAAGCTTCTACAAAATTGATTTACCCTCGAATTATATTCTGTAGGAAAATTCTCTAAGAGTAAGGGTGTAGGAGTGTTTGGAAATGATGTACAAGACACAAATATTCCTGTGGAGGTTTGGAGGTACTATTTGCTGACAAATAGGCCAGAGGTAGGCTTTTTGTGATGCATTTTCATTTCTAAAGTGTATCCTCCCACCCCTTGCGCAGTTCCATAACTAGATCTCTAGCTTACTTTTGGTTGGTGATTATTGTTAATTAACAACTTTTAGGTATCAGACACATTGTTCACGTGGGTTGACTTGCAATCTAAGTTGAATGGCGAGCTACTGAGCAATCTAGGGAATTTCATCAACCGAGTCTTGACTTTCATTGCCAAGGACCCAGGTGTCTTAACTTATTCTGTTATGGATCATTTGACATGATAGTTTCTTAAATCTGATGCATTATTTCCTTTGCCGTGAATTCATGACATTGCGTGCTGTCTGATGGTGGTGAAAAGGATGAAGAGTTTTTTTCTGCATTCTACAGTTGATAATATTCAGTTCAGTAAGGGTGATTATTTTTAGGTTATGGTTCTTTGAATCCCTAGGCATCCTTTTAAGTCATGTATTCAGTTGGACTGATGAGTTTTGGTTATATGCATCCACCAAATTAATACCCATTCTTTTCTATTAATTTCCCCCTCCGAAATCCTTTCTTCCGTTCTTAAGTAATCAAATGCTATTTCCGTGAAACAGTTTGCAGGACCTAGAGAATAGAGTGATTGTTAATTTGGTATGCTTTTCAAGCAAGTCGAAGGGCTCCTACCCATTTACAACATAATGCAGCTTCAAAACATTGGGCATTTTGTTTTGCTCTAGTGAACTGATTGATGTCTTGCCGATGATTTTTTTTTCTTTTCCAATTTCTATTTTGAACATCTATGTATCTTTTACGGAAAGGAAAATAAAAGCCGGGAACCAGCTCCTTTACGTGGTCTGTTTCTCTCTTTTCTTTTTGTTGAAGGAGGAAAAAAAAAGAGTTTTAAGGTAGAAGCAGAAGTAGTTGCATGCTCTTTTTATTGGATTACGAAACATGATTCAATGGCTTTCAGTCTCTTGTACTTTCTTGAATATTCTAAACGATGTTCATAAGTTATACCTTTTAGTTTGTGGGTGGGACTATTTGTAATGAATTTTACTTTCAAACGAATCCTCAACTTTCTTCTTCATGATTTCAGGTTTAGGATATGGTTCTGTCATTCCTGATGCTGAGGGTGCAGATTCTCATCTATTGACAAAAGCATTTGGAGAGAAAGTCGGTGATTATGTCGAGCAGTATGTAGATGCAATGGAGCAGGTAACTGATGCAAAATTGCCTTTCTTATGTTATGAATACAATTTATGCCTTGACAGCCCATATTTCCATAAATAACATTTCACATGGCATTTGATATAGGTGAAACTAAAGCAAGGCTTGAAGATTGCTATGGCTATATCTGGTGAAGGAAATGCTTATTTGCAGGTACAACTGCATTCATTACTGCAGATTTTGATTTTTTCTGTGTTCCTATTCATCATGAGGCTAAGATTATTGTGATGTTGCCTTTAGAACGATATGTTTGTGTGAAGCTTATGACTTATTGACTTTATGTTTCACAATATAGGAGAGTCAATTCTGGAAACTTTACAAGGAGGATCAGGCTTCTTGTTCTCTAGTCATGAAAACTGCGGCCGGACTAGTGTATCTTCTTGCATGCCTCTTGGAACCTTTTATGCCATCTTTCTCCCTAGAGGTAATTCAACAGTGTGTCTAGTGCAGAAATTACCAAGTAAACGGCATTATGATTATTCAGTATTCAGTAATGTCCTCAGCTCATTGTGTCATTTCTTATGAATGCAATAGGTACTTAAGCAGCTCAACCTACCGATTGAAACACAATTTTCACTTTCGGATGAAAATGGTGATGTTGAAAGGGCTAAAAGACCTTGGGAGATTTTACCTGCAGGTCATAAAATTGGAATCCCCGCACCATTGTTCAGAGAACTGGTATTCTTCTTGTGCTCACTGTAACGTTGTATTATCAATTTGTAAATTAGATTGAAAGTAATTAATTTGTATTTTTTCTTGCGTACTTATAAATCCGCACCAAATAATATACAGAAAGATGATGAGGTAGAGTCCTATAGAAACAAATTTGCAGGAAGTCAAGCTGATAGGATTGTGAAGGCTGAAGCTGAATCGAAGAAAATTGCTGAAAAACTTAAGGAAACTAAAATATCAGGTAAGCTCTGTAGTTTCTTGCAAATAACTCATTTGATCAATCTCTTTGGTTGCCTTTCTATCATAGATGTTTAAAACTGTTCGGTGCAACTTTTTTCTGTACAGAAATATACTAATATTGGACCTTGTTTCCCTCTATAACTTTCGAGGCTTTCTTCTCTTACGATCATTTAGTTATGCATTAGAAGACTGTACTTATGTATATGAATGATCAATTTATAGCCTAACAGTGGCTTGGTTGACCAGATGTCATTTGAATTCTCTTTAGTAATTTGAAATATATCATAAATTTGATATTCTATATCAAGTCTGCTCTATCATGGGTTCTTATTAAAACTATCGTTCTCTTATGACATATCTCGTAAAGCAAGAAAGAATGGGCTTGAATTCAAAAACCACAACTCATCTTACATTAAAGCATGCTTTATTTAAATATTTGATTGAACAATTTGAGAATCTTGATTATTAGAGATGAAATTGTTTATGAGTGCGTGCTTTTCCAAGATTGAGTGAAGCAGTGGAAATTTCCCCTATGTATATGTCATTTCCAACTCATGCTTACAAAAGAGCTATAGCTCATCCTTTGGATTCTATTAGATGACATAAGAAAAAACTAACATACATCCAATACTTCAAATCTGTGTTGTATTCATGAAAAAAGGTTAGAAAATAACTGATTGTGGGGTAGGAAAGTCAAACCTTAGATCTAATTATTGAATAAGGATCATTGTTACTCACTTTGAGCTTATGTCACAGATGGCAGTACTTCAAAGAAGGATCGAACCAAAAAACCTGCTGAAGCCAAGCCCAAGGTCTCAGCTCCTGCTGAGGCTGAAATCACCATCAGTAGACTGGATATTCGAGTTGGTCTCATTAGAAAGGCTCAGAAACATCCTGATGCTGATTCTTTGTATGTGGAAGAGATTGATGTTGGTGAACCACAGCCTCGAATAGTTGTTAGTGGCTTGGTCAATTATATCCCCCTTGAAGAAATGCAGGTTTCTGCTTTCACTTATAAAGATTAGTTTGTGTGTTTATATGTAGTCTATATCTTATGTGAAACACTATCAGAAATTGCCTTCTAGTGGACTTATAGTTAAACTAAAATGTTCTGTATATCAGGATCGGAAGGTATGCGTTCTTTGTAACCTGAAGCCAGCGACCATGAGGGGTATAAAATCTCAAGCAATGGTCCTTGCAGCTTCTAATAGTGATCACACAAAAGTAAGCAACTACAAAATACAAACTATTTATACGGGTTTGTAGTCGTATCTTTGAATCATTTTTGGTGCGATGGTATTTGAATTACAGGAACACCACCTCAGTTTTATTTGACTTTATAATTTCCCTTTATGACCTTAACTCCAAACAGCTATAGATGATTATTTTTAGAAATAGAAACTAAAAATCCAATTATACCCTTGGTAAAATATTTTAGGGTCTGACAGTTTTCTGAGCAAGTTTATCATTGGGATCGAGTAACTTGAGTAAATTTAATCGATGCTGCTTTTTTGTCAGGTTGAGTTGGTCGAACCTCCAGAAGGTGCTAACATTGGCGAAAGAGTGACTTTCCCCGGGTTCGAAGGGTTGCCTGATGCTGTCCTAAACCCCAAGAAGAAAGTTTGGGAAACACTTCAAGTGGATCTACATACTAATAAAGAGCTGGTGGCTTGCTACAAAGATTTGCCACTTACAACATCAGCAGGTGTCTGCAAGGTTTCATCAATTAGTGAAGGGACCATAAGGTAGTAGATTAGCCTTGAAAAGGAAAATCTATGATTTTCTCCCATTGATATTTGATATTGAATCTTTACTTTACCTGATTGATTCAGAGATCATGTGAAAAATATACAGAAATATTCTGTGTTTTGATTAATGCAGGTATTGCAATTTCTCTGGACAACCCTTGACTTTCCACTGCAGTTGTATTTCATTATTTGAGCATTTTAGAATGAAGTTTTGTGAATTGCTTCGAATTCTGTGAAAAAAGTGGAATTTTATGAAGCTTCATTGATCTTGATCAATTTCCTTACTAGTTGAAACATTTACAATCAAGACTGATTATGATTGACATTGGAAAAAGAAGAAAAAAAGATTTGCCCACAAGTTATCATTCTTTAATAATCTAGTTCAGTTTTTTTTTTCTTTCTTTCTTTCTAAATTACTCAAAATAAAATTTATGTAAAATGCTACATTTAACCATCTATTAGTTATTGGGCATTACGGGCCTATCTTACTATATGTATTACAACCCCTTACACTTGTAGAGAGTGTAATTTTATTGAGTGATAGTGTAATTCATTTTGTGACATACACAATAGCTCGATCGAAAAGTACACTATAATAATAATATCTTACACTGTTTTATTAAAAAAATTACCATGTGGCCTTATACATTTTAATATTATTAATTTTATACTCTCCATGTGGGTTGAATTTTTACTCTATTTCATTTTTCGAAATATCCCAAAATAAGATTTAATTTTCATAAATAAATTTATTTTTTTCAAAAATACTCTATCACGTAAAATAATGATTTGACATTTCGCACAAAAAGTGAAAAGAGTGAAATAAAAAAGGGACGGCATCTCCGAATTCATAACAAAGGATTAGGATTCACTCATCTCACCGCATATATCTTTAAGGGATTTAAACTTGTGATCAAACGTATGAATTTCAATGTCATTTGTATAATGTCTAGCGTCCTTAAAATAAAATGTTAAAAGATCATAAAATTAACAAGTTATCATAGTTAGTGGTGTAATAAATTTAGTTTAGTATTGTTAAACGATATATTGTTCAAATTTAATTTAAATTTTGGATCAATCTCGAAATTAAATTTGATTTATTTTGTTATCAAATCAAACAAGTTAATTTTTATCGAACAAACTCTAACAAAGTGTCGAGTAGATATTATAGTATTTTTATATGTGTTTTTTTAATTTTATAGAAAACCTCCAACCAATTATGGAGTAATTGTAATTAACTAGATGGTATAATATCTCTTTCTAATTAATTTTCTTAAAACATTAGAGAGATTATGGATTAGCTGACTTCTTGATATCATACACAAGAATGGTTGAGAGTCGAACACCGCGGTACCCGGTGGCGGCGGCGGAAACTAGAAGCAGCGAGCCGCCACTGTTTATGAAGACGCTGATGTTGACGAATTAGTGCAAATTTTGTTTTAATGAGAGGGAGTGAGAATCAGATGAGATCGAAAAGAGGATAAGGACAGTGAATTGTATTTTGGATTTGAAATCTCTTACTATTTTTTTTCAATGTTTCACAATAAAAATAATAAAATTATAGTTTTTAATCAAATGTATTTTTATCCATTTTTTTCTTCAGTTCATATTTTCATTGTTTTTCCATTTTTTCGTTGATTTCTAGGTTATACATGTCTTGGTATTATTTATATTTTATTTCTTTGGCCAAAAAAGAAATAACACTTAATTAACCAAGTCATAAACATTCTTTTTTCATTCATATTCACATGTAAGATGCGATTTTATTTTTAACTATCTTTTTCTCTTTTTTTCGTTTTTGTGTAGCATAATTATATTTAAAAGAATTTGATTTTAATTTTTTGTTTTTAAAGGAGTGTTTATGACTTATATTGTTCTAAATTTTTAATCGATACAAAAATTAATATTCCTGTAGTGAAATTATGGGACGTGGAGTAGTATACTTCATCAAACATGAACAACTTATAACTTCTCTTTATTCAAACAATGCAAATCATAACAGTTTTCATATGCAAAAACACTTCATAAAATATGCCGGTAGTGAAATTATAGACTCTGATTATCATATAAATAGTAAGTCCAAAAGTAACAAGACTTGTAATATACTATGTATCAAAATAGAGTACGGAATATATTAATTAACAACCTTCACTTCACATTCCTGCTCCGGAGATGTGCCTTAATGTCTTGGCAATTTCTTGTGCTGTAGCCTCTCCGGTAGTGTAGGCAACGAACGGGCTCTCTCCTGGGACTATATCATCTCTGAGGTAACTTCCTGCGGTTCTAAGCAACTCCTCCGAACCTTTCTCCACAACCCCTTTCATAATCATTGTCTTGTGTGTACCCGCAATCAGCTCTTCATAATCCGTGTCTCCCGTTTCTCCAAGAATAACATACATATTTGCCACGTTTAATCGCCATCGAACAAAAAGATACCTATTAACGATACACTCATAATAATCAGTCAACTAGAAAGAAAAAACAAAAAATCTGTTTTATAGGCCATCTAACTCGTACAAACCTCAAAGCTTGTGAACGAGACGCAAGGAGAGGAACTACTTGCATTCTTGTAGAGTTTCTGCAATACATTAAATGGCAACGAAGACCCCTCATCCGAAGCTTCTGCCTCATATCATCCACTTTTTTCGCCTGCAGATTCGAATAAAAACAATAAATAAAAATGGGGAAACCACAACAAATATCGTACCAGAGATTTTCTACCAACATGTGATTGGTCTAGTGGAAGGAAAAAGTTCCCACAATATGGTTACCCGAATTCGAATTCATGTTGGGTGGCCTTAAAAGGAATTAAATCAGGTCTAAGATCTGAATACCCTTAAAAAACCAGGAAAAAAAAAAAGAGTTTCTCTTTATCAAAGCTCATAATTGTTGAGAGTAGTGAACTTTAGATACAAAGGTAGTTTAGTCTTATCCTTTTAGGTAATGTACTTCTTACTTATCACTTCATGGTATAATCCTTTCTATTTTCTTGGGAAACCATACTCTATTTTATCTTAATCATATAATGGCATTCAATTAATCTAAATAGCTTTGATTTACGATACTTACCTTATTGGGATCCTTTATCAGGTACGAAAGACAATGGGAATTGCTCGATTTGGAATCTTCCTCAATCGCGCTAGGACGTTTTGCATCTTCGGTTTGATTCATCAGCTTCCAAATAGTTTTTTTCAAGCCATCGTAACCCCACCGGTACTCAATATGTGATGCATAATCCGGATCTGGACAAAGCTTTCCATCTTCTTCAGTGTAAATTCCCGGATAATAAACTTCGCTACCACTACTACAAATCAAAGCATCAAAATCATTTACTTTAACGTTCCCCGACTTCAAAAATCCCGTCAATTCCCCAACCGGCATAGCTGTCGAAAGTGCAAATCCCGATAACCTCGCAATTTGTGGATCCAACTTAATGGCCTTCAAAATCTCTTGTATTATATGAATCATCTTCTTTTGAGGCACTCCTTTGCTATCATAGCAATCAAGTGCTATAACAATTAGTTTACGTCGCCTCCTCAACATAGGATACTTGCTTGGCATATCAACTCGTTTCTTGTCAATGTCCGAACCTTGGGCATTTTGGGTCCCACCTTCGTGCCTCTTCATTTTACTAAGAACACGCTTAACTTGATCTTGTAGGTCGGGGTTATTACCAGAAGCGGAAGACAAATCAATTGATTCGGTTAATGATGTTTTTTCAATGTCAATAGATAGTCTTAAAGACATATCTAGAACGTCATTAAGTGAATCGTTTAAGGATTTTTCCATGGCAAATTCATCCGATGGAGTGTCAGTTTGCCATTGAGGGTGCCTCATTCGACATGCAGCTATCCGTGTCAAATATGTTCGGCAATGTTCAGGCCATGAGAAAAGATGTATATTTTTCAATCCATTCTTTCTGCACTCTTGCCACAAGTTCTTTTCTGAGACTAACTTAAGAAGTGCATCAGCAATTGCTTGCTGATCATGTGGATCCACAAGGAGACCATTGTTCAGTGCCTATATATTTCACATATACAAGAAAAATGATATGTTAATTAGTGAAAATTGATTCACACTTATTTATTCCTGGAGAAACAGATAAAGAAAGGCAAGCTAAGTTACAGTTCGAGTTTATTTGCTGAAGTAACAGATAAAAAGAGGCAAGCTAAGTTACAGTTCGCGATAAAATGGTCTTTAATATTCTATTTTCCAGATTTAATCCTTCATCTCGGACTCAACACGTCCTTCATCTGTTCAGTTGCACATTAGTTTTGTGTTGGATAAATCTACTCCGATACATAACCTATATAGTCCAAAATGGCTAATTTTGAAGAATTTGTGGCTCAAACATGACTTCTGTGCAACTAGTATAAATGAATTGTATATATGGATACTGTATAATTTTAAAACTTTAAAAGTGATGACTAGAGAACTAAATGTGCTAAATAAAGGAGCAAATTTGTGGAACTCAAACATAAAGGATATAAAAATATGTTAAAACTAGGATCAAATGTGCCGGTTCAGAATAAGGAGATTTTGTCGCATGTCATATTTGTCACATCTCGAAAGCTAGAGGAGTAAATTTGTAAGAATGACACAACTAAGCTCATCGATTGACATTCATTCTCACTGTTCTTTAAATTCACTTAACATACTACATTTTCAAAAGCTTCTGCGATTAAAAGAGCGGATAAAATCATTCATATCATATGGAAACATGAGCAAATTTTACCCGATGAATATCAACTGGACCACCGTTCTTAGTTGCGACCATTGGTAGACCATGAGCAGCAGCCTACAATTCCGGACTAGAGGTCAAAAACTATATATATATATATATATATATATATATATATATATATATATATATATATATAAGAGATAGCAGAATATACTAGAGAAGTGCAGTATGAGTGAAACAAACAAACCTCTATATATATATATATATATATATATATATATAAGAGATAGCAGAATATACTAGAGAAGTGCAGTATGAGTGAAACAAACAAACCTCTATTAATGTAAGCCCAAAGGGCTCAATAAAAGCTGGATTTATGAAAACACCCTGTCATTGCAATTGCATTAGAGAGAGGATTAAAGAGAATTTTCTTGGAAGTTAATTCTAATGAATAGGACATGAATAACACCTTCGTTTTCCCGGCCAGACGGTATATTTCTGGAACATCGTTTTGCTTATGATGTTTAGGGAAGGCCACTTGCCCATAGAGATCATATTTGTCGACTAGCTTCAATACAGTAATCAGCACACTAGCATTTCCCCCCGACATCTCGTCTATATCATCCCTGTTCCCCATTATGAGAGTCTGCATATATACAATTATACAAATTGAGAGTGGTTAGATTCTTCTTAATTCGGATATGTAACTAATTAGTTGTTGTGTGATTGACTTACAAGATTAGCGAGCTCTCGTAAAGGGCGGCATTCTCCGAATGCTTTCACAATAGTTGTTAGATTCTTCTTTGGATCAGGTCTTGATAAAGCAAGAATCATCGGCTTGTGTGGATTGGTCAGAAAACGCATCACCTGAAGAAAACACGTAACAACTAATTATACATGAAGCAAAAGCGAAAGGCGTGCAATTGAGAGAATTAATAAAACTTGTAGCAAACTAAAACTTGTGCATATTTGGTGCTTACTTCTGACCATATTGGAGGGACTGCTCTAGGGGATAACCCCTCGGTCAGTGCCGCAAGTTCACCATCCGCTTCACTCGTATCTTCTTGAACCACGACATTCGTAAAGTCCATTCCAGGAGGAATAACCTTAAGTCATAAATGAATTGAAGACTTATAGAAACAAAATAAATAAATGAATAAATAACAGACTTAGATATCCCCACGGGGAGAGGTTCCCATATAACATGTTTGACTTGGATATTAAAATATCAAAAGATGATAAATTAAAATTACCGCCATCCTAGGCATAAAACGTCCATGACAATTGACTCCACGCCTTCCACGAGCTCTCAAGACTCTCTCAAGCTTTACATCAAATCCGTCATATAATCCCCATTGTTCTTCAATCTCCTGTTTGGTACTCGTGATAACAAGCTCTGCAGCATCTAATGACAGCTCTTCGGCTTCTATCCTCCGCATAATCCTATACGTTGAATTAATATCCTCTTTTGATTGCCTTCCCTGCTTCAAAAGCTGCTCGAGCTTATTTCTACCCAACGAGTGCCCCGTTAGGACCATAGGAACATTCAGTGCACCCGAAAGTAGAGCAGCACTATCCCCTGCATCTGCGTAATGGCCATGAATTACGTACGGCCAAACGGGCTGCCCACCACCAATTTGTTCTCCTAAAGCCTTGGACATGTTAAGAATATGAGCTAGTGCCCCATCAACAAACTCTTGAATATGAGGCCATAGTAGTTCTTTTCTAAGATACTTGTCTCTCGGACCAAACGGTATTCTTACAATATAAGCACCACTGCTTTCTCCCACATCGACACTATCATCCTCGGAACATGTGGTAAGCATCTCTGTTGGCTCACCATAACTCCAATCTACTTCAGGTGAAGACACTTGTCTCGTGAATAGATCCACCCTATATACGCCTGGCATTTTGGCGAGGGCTCGAGCAAGCTCTACAATGTATTTAATCTGACATTTCAATAATAACAAATTAATACTTGTACGAAAAATGATTATAAATTAATTGTGTAAATACTACCTGACCACCGGTATCAGAGTCCCGACCAAGCTCCATATTTTCACCACGGACTAGGCCATGTAAACTGATCAAGATGAGATGTTAGAATTTAATTATTTGTACAGAATAAAGATTAGTGATATTCAATTCTGAATTAAATTTTCATTGGAGATAAATGTACCTAATGAGGACAATATAAAGCTTCTTCTCCTTATTGTTGTCTGACCATACTTCCAAGTTGGAGTTGTTCCTGTTGTACTTTTTCCTTGGGCTGTCAAGTGTGATTGCCTCTCCCAATACATCTCCTTTCTCTCCTTCGGAAAGATCCTCCGACATGTCTTCTGTGACATCTTTTCGACCTTGTTCTCGTTCCCACTTCCGTTGAGCTAACCGTTGCACGTCATCCCATTCCAACTGCATATCAAAAGACAACATCATATTCCGTACACATTTAAAATCACTTAGCCAATGTTTAGGGACTTGAATTTTAGCATGGAAAATGAACAAAAATAAAAGCTTAAAGTTCAAGATGCAAGAAAAACGTTTCCTTAGCGTTTTGCTTACTAAATTCAAATAACCAAATAAAATCCAAAGCAATAGTTTTATATTTATACGAGAATATAAAATGAACAAATCTTCGATGAGTAATTCTAGCCCAAACCAGGTTTTGCCAAACCAATAACAATAACTTGTGGTTGGGTAACATACCCCTAGATGAATGACCAATCTCATTATAGTTGCAATACACTTATTTTGTGGTTGAATAAGTTTGTCCAAATCGGGTTCCTTCTTTAATATCTAATTGTTTAGAAACTCCACTAGGATAAGGGCATCCTAGCTAGATGATTTATCTAATTGCTAAATCCAAGCTAGTTTCAAATCATAAAATGCATTGATATATATGTTATTACTAATAAAATTCTTGGACAAAGAAATGTCACAAATTAAATTCTCATCTGAACAAAAAGAAGAAGTAATTGACAAAAACACTCTTTTGCAACTATAATATTAATTAATCCCCACTAAGCAACTCAAATCTGAAATACCTTTTAATTAATGGGTCACCACAATGAAACAAACAACAAATAGTACAAGATTCCACAAATAATTAATTTAACCCTACCCCTCTTACGTAACTGGCCTTGATCGATCCCAATTAAAACACACACACATATATAAATATACAGAACCTGTTTTTTCTTGCGGGCAAGATGCCAAATACGCCAGCACATGTTCTCGAGCCTAGAACTCCTCTCCTTTGTATTCCTGGTGGCGACAACCTTAATCCATGTCCTATGTAAATCAGTTTCATCGACCCCTGTCACTACTTCCTCAACAAAATACTTGGTCGGATTGAAAATAACACCTGCATTAGCAGTAGCAGTACTGCCCCCCCTATCTGTAGCAGTAGCAGCTGCCTTATTATTATTATTATTATTATTAGTAGTAGTATTCTCTTCAATGGCTGAAGACCCACTATCCAGTATCGCTTCCAAATACCCATTTATCCACTCATTCCCAGCCATTCTATTCTCTCTCTCTCTCTCTTTTTCTTGAATTAATGTTTTTAAATGCAACTTCTTGTTATTATGATATATGATGTGTGCATAATATATTGTATTAGTAATGTTGAATGTGAATTATATATCTATATTGTTTTATGTGTGTGTGCAGGGTCAGGGATGAAGGAGATTTGATTGCCGATTGGTTTAAAGAAGGGGTGAGCTGCAGGCAGGGAGAACCACATGGCAGTTACAGGCGGCGATCCATTCTTTGACAGCTGTCCCTTTTGGATCTCACGGGGAGGGAGGGAGGGAGGGCTTTTAACGGGTCATCGCCTATCACACACAACCAACAAACTACTCCTCCAAAAATATAAGTAATAATAATAATATATCTTAATAATTATTATAACGTTTTTATTATTATTTTCAGAAAAAAAGTAACTTCTTATATATTTTATGTTCTTCAAAATATTAGTTGATAACTAATAATTTCAAATCGTTATTTTTATATAAGAGAGTGAAAAGAATAATTCCAACTTTGAAAAGGGATCACATTCAGAATATCTCAGAAAATAAATAAAATAAGAACTTCAGGACGATTGAACAAAATACTATTGAAGACTTATTTTAGTGACGAGTAAAAAGTAAAAACATGCATTCTAATTTGCAGATATATTGAATTTGATTATTAGTATTTCGAATATGACAAATACTCTGAATTATTAGGAAAGAGACACGTGTTTGAAGATTCCGATTCCCAATGTAAGGTGGACACTTGTTGGGAGTGTGATGAGGTTTATATCATCTTTGTTTAATTATATGATTTCGACAGCAAAGGCATGTTCAAATATTGTTAGGCAAAATTGAAAAATAATACAATAATTGACAGATTATATTAAAGGGGTGTTTGCAAGGGCTTTTAAAAAGTATTATTTTTTTTTGTGTGCTTAAAGCATTTTTATAGTGTTTGTAAATATGTGTTTTTGCTATTGTTTCTTCAACTGAAAAGTAAGTAAAAATAGGTTGGCAAAAAGCAGCTAAGGAGGTGCTTCTTCTAGGTGGTATTTTTGTAATAATTAAAGCTGTTTTTTTTTAAATATTTGCAAACACCTCCTACTTTTAAATAAAAATACTTATTTTTTATTTTTGCTTTAAGCAACTGCTTTTAGATTTCCAAAAGTATTTGCAAACACCCCTTAAAGCAGGTCATGTAATACTTTCATGTTTCCAACCCCCAAAGAGGGACAATCATTTTATGTCGTCCTCAACTAAATCTAAAATCGTTGGTTCAATTAGAATTTCTCATAAATTATGGCCTAATTTGGCCAATACATTTGATCTGTAATTTTCAATAAATTTTATTTTTTGATTTACAATAACAAACGATGAGAATATACTTTTTCAAAATTAATCATATCACTTATACTAGGACATGCATGTTTTGAGCGCGGATTATTAATCACTTTTCCCTCGAGATTATTCCGAGATAGCTCACCTTAGAAATAAACTAAAAAGTCAGAAGTTGGACCCTTTTAATACTTTAATAATTATGATAATGAAGAGAAACCACGGGCCTGTTTGTTTGGCATTTGGGAAAGTAGTTTGGGAGAGTAGTGGAGGTTTGTGAAATAATCTCGATTTGCGTAATGTTGTTTGTTTGGATTTTGAGAGAGTGGTTTGAGAAATAAAGTATGTGTAGGTTTTTTTGGAAGAGTTGGGTTGTAGGTGTAAGATGTGTAAGACTTTATGTCAAATCATGTTTGTTATGTGAGATAAATTGTGTAAGAGATAGGTTACTTTATGTCAAATCAAAGTAGAGTTTGTATAGGTTTTGTTTAGAGAAAAGAAAATTATTGTTTGTTTGCTTTTGAAAGAGTAGTTTGAGAAAATTAATGGATGAAAAATTTATTTCGAAAAATAGAAAACATGTTTGTTTGGCATTTTTCAAACACGAAAAAATTCTGAGAAACGCCAAACAAACAGACCCCACATGTTTCTTAATTCTAAAAATATTTTAGTATCATTAAAACACGCATAATTTTTTTATGTGTAAACACACAGTTATTCTATACTATACTATAACTCCTTAATGTCATCATTTCAAATTCATATTCGACTCAATAAACTACTTCAATATTAAAGAAAATGTAAATGATGGTTGTGTATAAACACTAGAAATGTATTCCTTCTTGGCTTCGGGTGAGTTTGGCCTAGCGATTCGAAAATCAATTATAGGAGAATTAATTTTACTAAAATGGATTTTGACAAAAATTGATTATGATAAAATTCAATTATAAAATAATTGCTTTTGGATAATAGCTTTTGCAAAAGTAACACTTTAGCAGCTTCTGAAATAAGTTGATTTTTAGCTTCTGGAGATCCCAAAAGTGATTATGATATTAGGGGCCAAACACCATTAAAATCACGATTGACTAAAAGCAATTTCTATAATTGGGGCCAAACACCTCAAAAATCACAATGGATATATAGAAGTGCTTTTAAGAGCTCCCACCACTGGACCAAACTCACCCTTCATCAATCTCACAAGGAACAAATGTAACGCGCTAACAAGGAGTGAAATGCCAAAATGCCTCCTTTGTTTTGGGAAAATTCTTATTCAGATCGGGCATTAGACTCAACTTGAGTAAAACTGACTCAAGCTATCAGGCATTGGATAAACCCTACTCAAATGACAATCCTAATTGTTCATTGTCCTATAAATACTCAATAAAAAGTTAAATATATTGCACTTGTCTTATTAATGATTTGAATGTGATCAATAGAAGCTATGATTATCACAATATTCCTACAAGAAAATCCATAAACCATAACACTGATATTTAGTTATAACTGCTAACGTATGACTTGTACGACATATTAGTTCTTGTCCCACTAAAAACTGTTTGAGCATTTACGACCTTCTTTTCATCCAAAAATCCGAATAGCCAAAACTCAATTCTGCATATCAAATTCTCGAGACTCAATAATTATTACTTCCTCTATCCAAATTATATGTCGTTTTATATATTTTCACACATATTAAAGTACTTAACAAATAGCCTCAATTTTAGGGAAAAATAAATTATATACCTAAAATACCTTTATTCTCTACTTATCTCAACATTAATTATTCAAATTTTACCCTATGTCTCTTAAAGGCAAAATATGAAAATATGTAATTAATATTATATTGAAATTCTAAAATAATAAATAATTTGAAAAAAAACTCTAAAACGATAGATAATTTGGGACAAAAGAGGACTATTTCATCATCTTAATATTACTTTATCACACATCCAGATTCACATTAAAAAAAAAAAAAATCATCTTAATTTACTTTACTAATCCAAGCCTCTTGCATAATAGCCAAAGGTTTGACGTCTATTCGCATTGAACCTAACACTTTTAAAACCCTAATTACACATTTCCCTCCACACACACATCAAAGACGAGAGACTAAGAAAGAAATGGGGAAGAAAGACAATCAGCAGCTGAAATCCACCAAACAAAATGGTAACACCACTGCAAAAAAGCAAGAAGAGCTACTTAAAACACTAGGAGACTTCACTAGCAAAGAGAATTGGGACCAATTTTTCACCATAAGAGGCAGTAACGACACCTTCGAATGGTACGCCGAGTGGCCACGACTCCGGAATTTACTCACAACCCACTTATCATTTCCTTCCCCTTCGCCGCCGCCTGAGGAATTGAGCATTTTAGTGCCGGGGTGTGGAAACTCGAAGATGTCGGAGCATTTGTATGATGTCGGTTTTAAGAATATAACGAACATCGATTTCTCCAAAGTTGTTATTTCGGATATGTTAAGGAGGAATGTGAGAGAGCGGCCGGAGATGAAGTGGCGAATCATGGATATGACTAATATGCAGGTAAATTTTAAGCAAATTGGATAATAGATTTTTTACCAAGGAAAAATATCGAAGAAAATGTTTTATTGCTTTAAATATTAACTCAGTACTTCATTTTTATTTTTTATTAGTTCCTCTATAAATTTAAGTAGGGATGTTACGAGTTTGAGTGTTGTCTGTTCAAGCTTGGTTTGAATTTAGTATCGAGCTTGAAATTGTGTTTGAGTTTGATTTGATTTTTAAATTAACAGCTCAAATTAGCTTTATCAACCAAGCTCAAGTCGGGGTATCAAGTAGTTTGATATTAATACATATATTTTGTCAATTTTTAGCTGATCGAGTTGAGTAGTACCCATCTTTATGAAAAATGTTGTTCAAGCTTGTGTGATATGTATAAGGAACTGAGCTCAAATGAGCCCGAGTTGAATATCTAGCACCTTGGTTTGATTTTCAGTCCTAAATTCAGCTTTAAGCTTAAGCTCATTTATGATTTAGATATTTCCTTATTTAAGTCTATGTAATATGGAAGTAGTTTGACTTGGTTCCATCTCGGTTTGGTTGAAAAAGTTGTTTGGGAGGTTTGGGCGAAACTTTGAAACTCGATTTGGATAATGGTTTCAATGAAATATTGAGATTGTAAAATATTATTCCATTAAAAAATAGTTAGTGGGCTTTGAAAATTTGAGATGTGATATGGATTGAGGTTTGGTTGTTGGGGTTTTGAGTAGAAAAGTAGGTAGATGTCAAGTCAATAACTTTATAGGTCTCAAGTAGGGTTGTGTAGATTTCGATTTGGGCTGAACCTGGATTTGGACCGAGACCTCTTCGAACTCTGTACCAAACGTGGTTTGGCTCGAATTGAGTGAGACCAAACCCTACCAAACTACTTCCATAAAAAGCCTGCAAATTTGGACCTACATATATTCAAGGAAAAATCTAGTCCAGACCCATCCACTCACATGTCATGTGTTATTACACTCGTCTTTTAATTGGTCACTTGCCATGGCCTCAACTTGTGATTAATTTGGGCAAGAATTCCGGTATATTATAAATTATCAAACCGTGACAAGGACTAGGTTACTATTATTTTTAACATAAACAAATTGAAGTTAGATTAAATGTTAAAATAGTTAAATCAGAAGATGGATTGAGCATGTATTAAGTTTTTTGTTCTTATCATGTAAATATATGTGGGTCTTTTAGATGAAGAAATAGATAAACTACGGAGTTTCTTAGTTGATGTCTACTTATTACATAGAGATTTGTAAGTTAATGATGATGGTATGAAAAAAAAATTGTGATGGATTTATAATTTGTGAAGATACCGTTACTTTTCAATGCTGATGTAATATGATTGTGAGAGTGATGGCAGTTGAATGATGAAATGTTCTTCCTGGGAGACTGTTTTGTAGGAATATCTTATGCATAAAGCTTGAATATTTTTTAGTTTGGAAGGAAGATGAAATATTCAGTAGTACTAAATTGAGATGTACTATTGCGTGTTTTTCGGGTAGGAGGCTTTTGCGAAGGTGGTTAAAATTGTGTTGTAGGTACCCTGAGACTAAGGTTTCCTGTTTGATGTTAACATATAAGACCAGAAAACTAATCCACTTGTCTGTACTGCTTTAATTTCTGAAAAGATTTTTGTCTTACAAAATATTTATCTTGCCAAAAACCCCATTAGTGCAGTAAAGAGCAACTTGGAACCTGTTGCGTTCATTGGTGAATTATACTCAATATGCTAGTTAGTTTCTAGTTCTCGACCTCAAACTAATTCAGGAACATCAAATTTGTCACAAATGTTCATGATGTGCACCTAGTATTGCTTTTCATATATAAATTTGCATACATATATTAAAGTCTCACCGTAAGTTTTGGTGATTATATATTGGACCTTCAACATTTTAATTATTTACATATCGTTGCATTGCACAGATGGTAGATTGGACTTTTGGCACAACTACGTGTCTAATTAAACTCACATTCATTAAATTAGATTGGGTATGGCAGCCGATGTGTTGAAAAACTATAATGCATGAGACTACAGTGAACATTTACTTTGTTGGGCATTTTGTTCGAAAACTCTAGTTTCAGTCTCTCACAGTCCTATATTTGATTGGTTTTTCTTTTTTGTTCTTCTCTTCTCGAATTTGCAATATTACACCTTATGCTGCTGTGAGTATAGAGTTATATGAACTTTTGCTCCATAATTTCCATTAGATTTACTTCCTTTTGTTGATTGAGCGATTTCATTGCGGTGGACTTGATCTTTCTCTAACTTCTGTGTCTCTATTTTGCACAGTTCTCTTATTTTTCAGCTCTCTTTGTCTTATTCTTTGCTAAGATTTATGACCTTGATTCAGTTTGTGAATGAGAGCTTTTATGCCATTCTTGACAAAGGAGGATTGGATGCTTTGATGGAGCCTGAGCTTGGCCCCAGATTAGGAAATCTATATTTATCTGAGGTTTATTAAATGGTCAAATTTTAATGGCTCTTATTTTATTTGAATGTTTTTAATTTTCATTTGCATAGTATTATATTATAGGTCTGATAGCTTGACTTCGCCAAGTATGTTTTTGTTTTACTACTAGGTGAAAAGGCTTCTAAAAGCTGGAGGAAAGTTCATTTGTCTAACTTTAGCGGAATCTCATGTATTAGGTATTGCTTATCTGAAATATATCAGATTAGTAACTTTTTTTCACTTTTTTCATTGGTGAATGTTTACCTATAAGTAGGATATTATCTAAGTATCCTCATTTTCTGATGCCGCATCCTTGCTCTACAATTTGATATTGTTTCATACGGTGCCTAGACTTAGACTTGATACCGTTTCCCTGCATATGGATTTCTCGCAGATCTACTTTTTGCCAAGTTTCGGATTGGGTGGAAAATGTGTCTTTATGCCATTGCTCAGGAACCATCATCTCGAAACCTAAAACTACAGACCATTATGGTGATTGCCGAGAAAGATAATTCTTCTGTAATTTCTGAGATATCGTCATTCACGGATCAATATCCGATTGAGTCTCATAGCAATCAGGTACAAGCACTTGTTACCTTCTTTTAGCCTTCTCTCCTTTTTAAAGACACGAGAGTTTATTTTAAATGTATATTCAACACACAAAAGCACATGGACTTCTCTCATGATTATAGAAAACATATATTCACACTAATTTCATAGAAAAACTGTACACGTTAATTGGCATGCTTATTTGATGCTTTAAGATGAACTGCTTTTGATGCTGTTTTAGCATATCATAAGAATTCAATTTAATGTGTCACCCATGCTTTAGGCTCGTGAACTCTACGAAGCACTTGAAAGAGAAAAAATAGTTCGCTCAGAATACACCAATGGCTCCGATATACTATACTCACTTGAAGACCTCAAAGTAGGGGCAAAAGGAAATCTCACAGAGCTTGAACCAGGTCGAAGGGTGAAGCTGACTCTAGGTGAACCTGGTGTATCCCCATTCTTTTATAAGGGTGTGCTTCTTGATGCTCAGCAGGAATCTGGACCTTTCACTTACCAATTTGGAGTGTTCCTTGTCCCTAAAGTTAGTTCCTTTTTTCCAATACTTGAAATTGCATATGTTATATCTATTCACCTTGGACTAAGCTGGCGAAGGCTTAATTATGACACTCTCAGAGCTTTTTCTATATGCCATTTCTTTGTTGATTGAGAATGTATTGTTCTATATTAGGAAAAACGAATCTTTATACAGAATTAATCAAACGATTGGTATGCTGAGCGTTCGAATCAATTACCAGTTTACCATCCATGAAAGCTACTAAATATTTGAAATGATTTTATTGGATATTGTTTGTTAGTCTGATGATCTGATGTTTTCTGCTCTTTTTATTTGAATAAATAACCAACCTTACAATTAGTTTTTGTGGGAATTGCCTTGCACCACAATTAGCATAATCACCAATTTATCAACTCCTTGTTTTTGAAAGCCGATTAAATACACTTTACTGAATTCGATGCATCAGGATACAATCATTAGAAGTGGTGATAATTTAGTGTTAAAAAATTGGTGGTGTATATTATTTCTCTATATTCTAATATCTTTCAATTTAATTTTGGAGGTGGGATGTTTTCTTCTTGTTAATTATTTCTTTGACTAACTTCTGTCATATACCTGGACTTAGATAGTATCCAAATTCACTCTTCATATCCGATGCTTTTGGTGGTTGACGTGATGCTGTAACACACCTCATGTTCATAACTCCCTCTCCTTTGTGTATTCTCTTGCCTTATCTGTTTAAAAAGCTTCACCATTTCAATTTCTAGTACTATGATAGTGGTTAGTAATTTGATGGTGCCCCCTTTTTTTTAATTGTATTATTCCCCTCTGATATTGGCACAATTAAAGATTTGATGTTTTTCCAATTCAATTAGTATGTGACCGAAGTTTAGATTTCAGACGCGAGCTTATGAGTGGCTCTTCTCATCAGAAGAAGGACAATGGGTCATTGTTGAAAGCTCAAAGGCTGCTCGATTAGTGATGGTACATCTTTCCAGTCACCAATTGCTTTAGTGTATCCTCTTCCTAACATCTTTTTATTTCATTCTCTAATTAATATATAAATTGGCTTGATTTTAGATTTTACTGGATTCCAGTAATTCTAGTGCTTCCATGGAGGATATCCAGGTAATATCCAACTTTACTTTCTTTATTTACAAGTGATTTGTTTAAATTTGTTGTGTCTTATGTTTTGGTTTTCCGTAATTAGAAAGATCTCTCTCCTCTAGTCAAACAATTGGCACCAGCTGGTTGTGATGATGGAGTTCAAATCCCGTAAGTATCCTTAACATACTTACCCATCAGTAGACATACTAGATTGTATTTGTCACAATGCTTTTATCATTCCTTTCATCTTGGGTATGCTAATTACATATTATAACTCATTTTGACTTTTGTATTAGTGCTTACATTCTTTAGTTGCTGACCAGCTTCATAAGATGGCACCATTCTGCTGTGCAATTATTTTGGTTGTCTGTAGGTCTAAGATCAGCATTGCATTCATAGTTCTCTTTCACTAATGGTATTCCTGAAGGCAATTCCTTTGAAATGTTGCACTTCATTTTGGCTCTTTAATATCCCACATGTAGTTAGCATGTGATTGTTGTTATTAGCTACCATATATTCTTGTTCCTAATTTATGGTATTTAACATTCTTTGTGTATTAACCAGAAAAAAAACCAGTTTGTATATTAATAGCCATTAAGGGTAAATCCTTATAATGCTTGAAATCGTGGTGTATAAATTGACAGAAAAAGAAACTAATTCAAGTATTTGCCTTTGTGGGTATTTGAACCAGGTTCCAGGAAAAGGCAGAATGATACTTTCTTCCGTTCCATTGTTTGCTGTTGTGAAATGATGCTGTATCTGATAGAAAATTGTGATTCATTTTTTGTTTTTACCTCATGTTAATATGAAGTGCATTTTTTATTTCTGGAGTTCTAGCCTCAATTAAGAGAAGGTTCTCTTTCTTTTATTTAATTTTCCATATTATTCATTTATAAGCATTTTGCTGTGAAATCTTTTTCCTACAAAGAGAGTTTGCTTGGTTTCTTGAAAACTTTTTCCTTGCGACTCACCAAAGTTTATAAAATGATTTTTTGCAGGTTTATGGCTGCAAGTGATGGAATTAAGCAACGAAACATTGTGCACCAGGTTGAAGAACTATAATCACAATATTTTACTATAGTAGTTGTCTGGTTACTATTTTCTGTTTACTTGTAGGTTCAAGAGTTTAGACATCTGAGCAGTATAAGTTTAAAAAATAATGTAACTATATTTTGTTAGATGTCGATAATTCTCAGTCGAACACTTATAGCCCATCCTTGTTACAAGCTCATCTAGCACTCTCTTGTCTAATGCTTTCTTTTGATTTTTCCAGGTCACATCTGACTTGACTGGTCCAATTGTTGTAGATGATGTGGTCTATGAAGAGATTGATGATGATCTTAATCATCTCTTTCCATCTAAGGATTTGATATTCCGACGCCTTACATTTCAAAGATCTGAGAATTTGGTGCAATCTGAAGCTCTCTTATCAACAGAAGGACCACATGGAGTTTCAGGTGAAGTGGACAAAAAGAAATCACTGGCAGGATCTAGGAAGAAAGGAAAGCAGAAAAAAAATGATTCCCGCACATCTGGGGCTCTTGGTGAGTATAATCTGTCTTTTTGTTGGATAAACTTTGTGAGAATTTTTCTTTGAGAAATCATATTTACTGGGATTCTAATATCCTCTTAAACTTTTACCTCAGAGGTGGAAAATGTTTCTTCTTACAAAAAACATCAGGTCCTACATTCTAGTTGTTCCTATGTACCATGATGTTTATTCAAAGAGTAGACAACTTTGTACCAGAGATCCAGTGTTCGAGTGTTACCAACATCATATTCAAAGAATAGACAACTTGATCTCTCTCTCTCTCTCGTGCACACACACACACATATATGAGAGTGTGTGAGTGTACATCAATATGTGTGTGTGTGTATAGTCCTAGCTGGAGTTTAGATATAGACCCGTACTAGTTTTTAGTCTTGTATGGTTAGACTACAAGGGTGGGGAAGATCCAAACTCAGTTTTGAAAACACTACACAAGGTAGTCAAAAAATCATTTCAATATTGTTTATAAGTAACTCGGGGGCATATATTTTATATTGATGTGCAATTGTGCATTTCGACTACTGTGTATTAGTTTACTCTGTGCTGTGAAGTATGAACTGACTACTAAGCTTCACTTGGCGACATATTGATGCTATGTTAATTTCATATTTGAATATTTTCTAACATCGGAACAGACGTAGCCGCTTATTAAGCTTAAGCTTATACTGCCACTTATACTACTTAATCATCTGCATTTCTGTGGAACTCTACTTAATCATCTGCATTTCTGTGGAACTTTATCTTTATATCCTTTTTGTAGTTTCCTTGAGGCACAAAGCACTTTAATACTATTTCTAAGTAATACCTAATTAAGTATTTCAAACTCTATATACCAATGGAAAATATAGTTCCAAGATGATCTAACTTTTCATTCATGTAATGTATCTTTCAGCATATAGCAGTGAAATGGAAGTTGATCACAACTATTTGGCGAGTGCGTATCACAATGGAATTATTTCTGGATTAATGTTGATTTCATTACATTTGCAAGGAGCAGTTTCTGGGGGAATTGTGAGCTAGTTACTTGCTCCTTAAAGCACCCTTATGATTTGTTAACCTTTAGTTTTCAGAAAGATGCCTGAACTGAAGATGCCTGTACCCTCATTTTCCAGGTCAAAACAGTTGTTATCGGTCTTGGAGCAGGATTACTTCCAATGTTTCTCAAGAAGTGCCTAGCTTCTCTGGAGATTGAGGTGTGATGAAATTCTGAATTTCTCTTTCTTTTTTTTTTTTTTTGTGTTTATTTTGTTTCTGTCTTGTTTTTGTGCTGATTCTTGGTTCAAAAGGTTGTTGAGTTAGATCATGTGGTTTTGGATCTTGCTAGAGACTATTTTGGGTTTAGAGAAGATGAACGTTTGAAGGTACCACTTCAGTATTCTCTCAACTCTTGTTATCATTTTCATCAATTGAAGAAATTCTTTAAATGATATTTTTATGGCTTAATTATTCTGAATTTTGGTTTTAACATCCTAGTTTCATGCGTTCAGTTTACTTGACCAACTCAGTTTACTGTTTGGTGGGGGTGGGGTGGGGGGCTGATTAATGGTTCAAAAGTAACATGCTTTTATTTTCATCTAACTGACTAAAACTGCTGGCATTTGCCTCTTTCTCTCTGTGTGCTCAGGTACATATTAAGGATGGAATTAAGTTTGTGAGGGAGATAGCAAATCCTGAGGCAGAAGGGAAAGGCTCTAGCAAAATAGGCATACTTATAGTTGATGTGGATGCATCAGACTCGAGGTACTTACCTTATCTTTTGAACAATATCGATTGTATTTTTTCTTTTTCTTACAAGTTTTTGTTCTTATTCTGCAGCTCTGGTTTGACCTGTCCTGCCGCAGATTTTGTTGAGGAATCTTTTCTTACGACTGTGAAGGATTCACTTTCTGAGCAAGGTTTATTCATCATTAACTTGGTCTCAAGGTCCTCTGCCGTAAAGGGTGCCATTTATTCTAGATTGAAAAAGGTAAGAACTAAAGTGACCATGAAGCTATGTTTGGTTCTTGAATTTCAGTTAGTAAATGATGATGAAATGGAAATAACAAAAATCGAATCTCAATGTTCCATCATATTTTATGAAAAAGAAATCATTTTACTTGGAACGGTTTACTCACTAAATCTATGAACCAAACATAGATATTTATAAGTTTCAAGTATCTAGACCTCTAGGAGTGAGTGTAAACAAATTGACATTACTTGAACAATAGTTGTTCAAAACCTTTGTTTGGTTTTAATAAACAAACCAAGCTCAGGCAAGCTTCAATCTTCAATGGAGCCGTACAAGAGTCCATACTGTTTTGCTTGATAATTTTACTTATCATTTGTTTTCTTAGCTAATCGAGTGAGCTCAGAGATTGAAAAGCTATTAAAACGATGTGAACGTTGTTTAAACTTGTTTAATATGTATCTTGAACAGAACTTAACCTTACCACTCCATCTCTAGCAGCCTATCTGGTAGTTTCTTTTAATTTCAGTCATAATCTGGACATTCAAATTTATGCATTTTAAAGTGCATGGGTGATGATGATGCCTATTCACCCATGGTAATATGAATGTCTTTCTCCATATTTTGCTGCAGGTATTTAGCAATCTCTTTTCTCTCCAGCTGGAGGAAGATGTGAATGAAGTAATTTTTGCCCTTAAGACTGACTCTTGCTTTGATGAGGATCAAATTTCTGAAGCTCGTAATGGTCTTTCGAGATCATTAGAGCTGGAAAAGCAACAATGGAGCCAAAGGGTTATAGATGCCTCAAAATCAATCAAGCGGCTAAGATGACGAATAAATTTGTAGCTGGATGTTATAAATCAATCGGTTAACGAGTATGACAGCAGTATTTGTCGACAATCATATTTAAGAAATATATGTGCTATTCAACATTAAAGAATTCTTCTTATATTACTTTTTGGTTTGCCAATTATAGTGAAATTAATTATGTTTATGTAATTTCTGGATCTTTATCCGAATTTAAAATCTCATATCTATTAGGATTTTGCTATTTTAAAGTACAGAAGCTTACTTGGATCCAAATTTGGATTTCAAGTAGACATATTTAGGGATGTTAACGTGTTGGATTTTATTTTGAAATTGATGATTTTGATTCTCTTTTTATAGACAGATGGTTGTGAAAAGTTTAGTGACTCTAATTTGAAATTCAACTGAAAATGTCGTTATCGATTGAGGATTGAAATAATTGATGATGTATAGGGTTTTGTTTTTATGGATTCTCTAATAGTGTTTTCAAATATTTGGATTATTTTTTAGATGTAGCTGGTTTTCGTACATTTGAAAGAAATAATATTGTACGAGTTTTTATGTCAGAAATCTCGAATAGTGACATAATTTTTGAGAAATGTAAAACAAAAAAATAATGTTTGTTTGGTTTTTTTTTAAATCTAAAAATACCAACAGAAATTTTGTAGAGTTGGCAATGCCTCTGATTACATTAATTGAGTAGAAAGTTGGAATTGCATTGATCCAGTTGTAGAGATATTTATTTAATTTGTTCTCCATTTTAAGTGGAGTGGTGGACATTACTCCAACTCGACTTTGCCTAAACAAACCCAAATAGAAAATATTAAGATGACAAATAAAAAAAATCACTAAACGAGGTATATTTAATTAAACTATACATTTCTTATTTAAATTTTCTTTTATGAAATAGCATGTTGGTTTGATAACACATCCATCTATCTATCTCCACATTTATTGCTGAACTACAGTACAGTGCAGTCACTTGAATATCACATCTGCCTTCTCTTCACTTGTAGTTATCAGGTCAAATCCCACCGGTTACTCCAGTCACCCCGTCCCCACCCACCCCCCCACATTTCAAGAGCAGCTTTGGTGGAAGATTAATGGCAGTAAGTGCTCCTCCCAAGATTATCTTGATCTATTAATTTTTTTACCTTAATGTTTGTTGTTTGAGTGTTATTTGAGATCTCTGTACGTTGTTTATAGTTATTGATGATTCGCACCCAAAAAAAAAAAAATAGTTATTGATGATTGTTTGATCTGTTGTCTCCTTTATTATGATGTTATTAGATCAAACTGTCTTGTATCCTGTATTGTGCTTTTCAGTTTTTCTTGAATGGTGTTGAATATGAAACTTCATCTCAGGGTTTCAAATAAACTAGACCTTTTTTTTTTTTTTTTTTTTTTTTAATTTTTTTTTTTATGTGTGCATTCATGCTGTTGAAATTAGTTTTGATCATTGAAGGAGAGACCAAAATTTGTCAACCGGGAAAATGAAGAAGTTCCCTACACTAGGAAGGAGGGCGGCAAGAAGAGTGGCCAAATTTACCAAAATGACCTTCCTACAAATCTCAGCAAGTTGGAACTGAAGAATCAAAAAGTGTCTGTAGAAGAGGTTGCAGTGAGATCAACTGATTCGCCTAGGAAGGTTGCTAGTCGACAGAGTGTAGGGTCTGATCATTCGCCATTGCACCCGCATTCTCAAGCAAGAGTTGGAGGAGTGAAAAGCTCTAGTAGAACTTCTTCTCCTTCTTGGGAGAGGAAAGCTTCCTCCGAAGCACCCTCTACCCCAGGAAGATCTCGGTTGAGATCAGTTACACGAGGCGATGACACAGTAATATGTTTTCTAATCTCCTTTAGATACATCATCATTAAGCTAATAAGTTTGATTTGTAGCACGAAACACGAACATGGAATGATATTTTGTGATTAGCATATACTATGTTCATGTATACCAACATGTGATTGGTCTAGTACTGGAAGTAAGCTAGTCCCCACAATATAGCGAACTCATGTTCGAATCCCTGTTGGGAGAGGTTCTCACATAATGTCTCTGACACTCCTCAAAAGAGATCAAGTTAGGTTTAAGACCTAATACCCTTGGAAAACATAAAAAATATCTATGTTCATGTGTAAATATCCTTCTAGGGTTAACATGTGGATTACATATCACAATATTAATACCCTATTTTATTTTTAACATGGTATCAGAGCTAGACCATAGTGTTCAAATCCCCATTTATGAAGAATAGTTTGAGATAATATATACTACTTTATTATTTCTCTCCTAAGAGCTTAAACTGCTTTTAGATGAGTTGATCATTCAATATTTGTGATTTTTGCTGTAATGTGAGAATTGCCAAATTGAAACATCGAGATTTATTTATTACCTTCAATACTAGAGAATGTCTTAAAGGTAACATATATGTTTGAATTTTATATGTGGCAGCCTGATCACAGCCCTGCAGTTCCGAAATTTGGCGAGTGGGACGAGACTGATCCTTCGGCAGCGGAAGGATATACTCACATTTTCAACAAAGTAAGGGAAGAGAAGCACAGTGAAACAGGAAAGGTACCTATCATGCCAACTGAAACATCCTACTCAAATGGTCAAAAACAATATCAAAGTGAAACCACAAAGGTAAATATCTATCTCAATTGGCTTCAGAAGTTAGTAATTTCACCATTTTTTTATTTTTGTTTTTCTTTCTTTGTTGCTTCGATTAGGGATGCGGCTGCTTTCCTTGGGGAAAAAGTTGACACACATAATTTCATATGGTGAATGTAAGTGCTTAATTTTTGTAACATATATAAAACATTAGCCTTTTCCTTGGCTTGATGTATATTTTTTTTCCCTATTTTAATTTGACTTCCTCCCATTTGCATACTCTATCGAATCAATCGTGTAATATGCAAATTTATTTTTACGGAAATTTCTTTTTGAGATTGTAATGTTGTGTTAGAAATCAAAATGAAAGCATAAATAATCACTATACTACAGGATCGATTTCCTTGAGAATCTCTCAAATTGGGGTTATGGCAATGTAGTTTACGATTAACTGAACATGGATGGATGATTGTAAGCATGCTTTGAAGAATTCAAACAGATAGTATGAATTCTGTTAAAAGGGCAGTTGTGAATTTGCTGCTTCCTTCATTTTCGTTTTTCTAAAGCTTTCTACATTATTACGATTATCTCATTCCATCTCATATCATCTTCTGTAAAATCACAAAGAAAACTATTTCCAGCTCATCCATTGTATCCAATTCATATTCCGGAAAAAAGTATCTTCTATTAAATTCCGATTGTATATCTCGCTCACATGCACGCATACATGTATATGATCACCAATGATAGACATAAAATTAATGAGTAAATCGCTTTTCTGGTCCTCCTTATGGATTAACTTTTGCATTTTCGTCCCTCTTATAGTTTTTGTAGCAGATTCGTTCCTCTTATCAATGTAGTGTAACACATTCGTCCCTCTTAACTAACATTCGTTCCTCTTAAATTTTTTGTAACAGAGCCGTTCCTCTTATCAATGTAGTGTAACACATTCGTCCCTCTTAAATTCAAATTATCGTCCCTCTTAAATTCAAATTACATCATTTAAATCCAAAATATATCCTAAATGGATGAAAATTAATGTATTTTGGATTTAAGAGGGATAAATGTGTTACACTGCATTGATAAGAGGGACGGATCTGCTACAAAAAATTTAAGAAGGACGAATGTTTGATAAGAGGGACGAATGTGTTACACTACGTTGATAAGAGGGACGAATCTGTTACAAAAATTTTAAGAGGTACGAAAGTGCAAAATTTGCCCATAAGGAGGACAAAAAATGCTATTCACTCTAAAATTAAATTCTAATAAAATGTAATTTCGGTTCATCGTATTCAATATATTTAATTGGAATCACCCGAATCTACTTTGTTGAATCAGAGCAAAGTCCGAATCAAACTGATCCATATGCATTTGAAACCATTATGGCGGTCATTTGGAATTTTTGGGCCGAACATGATTTGCTATCGATTTATACCGTCCCAAAAAATTGAGAATATTCAAACATAGATCCAATTGATTTGTGTTAAAGTTTACGTCTAGCCGTGGGAGTTCTTAAAACACTTTTAAATCTCTATTGTGTGTTTGCCCCAATGATTAAAATGACTTTGAGTCAATTGTGATGGTTGACTCCAGTGTCATAATTACTTCTACAATTTCATAAAGTAGAAATTCAACTTGTTTCTAGAAAACAAAACTAGCGAATACATCATTTGCATCAATTACTATATTATAAAATTTATTTAAATTTATTCGAATGTTATCAAAGTAAAAGACAAACCGATTATAATTACTAGGTACTAGTATTAAATCAGATAAATATTCACATTAATGAAATTCAATTAACAAAAAACGTTATATATTTTATAATTAATTTTTATATAATGCCAAAAATAGAATTACCTTTTCAATAGCTAGCCGGCAAACTCGGCGGGAAAAAAAATATAAAACTCGCAGGTAAAAATAAAAGTATTTAATGGATATTATGTTACATAAGTGCACTTATTCCCCAACCACACAAAAAAATAGAAAAAGAAAGAAAATAATTCCAGAAGCTAAAAAATTACCGGCAGGGATATATTAGCTAGAGCGACCATCTGAAAACTGATTTAAAGGTTGAAATTTATTTGCTCTCTAAAATCAAATAAAATCATAAGAAAAGAAACCCGATCGACCGATCGATCGATCGATATTACAACAAGTAACAATTAATTCTTCATAAAATACGGTACCTGATATTATTATTCATTTATTGTTATGATAGTATCTCTGCAAATTGTCAGCTGTTTAAGCATTTACCCTACTTTTTCTCCTTGTGGTCATCAATGTCGTGTTGTTTCCCCTCTTCGCTTCACTTGTTCCGCACGCCAAGTCTCTGTGGAGGAACCTTTTCCTTCTCAAATTAAGCAGCCCGAAAACTTAAAAGGCGACACGGTGGCAAAAGATGGGAATTCCGGTTCCGGAATCCAGGTCCCGAGGAAGAGATACATATCAGTTTCCAAATCAAGGTTATTGGATGCAATTGTCTCTACCATGTTCCCCTCACAGGAGGAGGAGGAGGCACGCCAATTTCTTGCTCTATCCCAGTAATTATTTCAATCTTTTCATTTTAATTTTGAAATTACTTGTTTTTTTCTGGAAACTTGCATGAAACTAGTCTGTGTGAATTGTTGCTTATGTCATGGAATGGAATCCCCTTAGTACTGTTAAATATTTGGCACAAAACCCCCTGTCTGTACCAAATAGTTCGTTTGTGATGGCATATTTTAAAAAAATTAGTTATAAAATAGCTCATACATAGCTGTAGGGACCAAGGTGAAATATCTTTAAAAAATATGCCCTTCAAAACGACCTATTTAATTAATAGTACATGCATTCTTTGCAATAAACATCTGTAGATTAGGACTTTAACCTGTTTGTGAGATGGCAGATGCTTGGATTCCATTCTTCATGCCGAACACAAAAGCATTTTAGAGGAGATGAGAGCTGATTTTGACGAGACTATTTCGACCAAGGACAACGGGATCAATGGTTATAGTTTCCCAGCCAATCAAAAGGGGTCTGGTGCTGTCATGGACGGTGTGGGTGACTCGGAGATGCCAGTGTCCTCCGATTTCACATTGGACTTGAAACTACTTCTGGGTTCTTCATTAGGAACTGTCACGAGAAATCCTAGCAGAGGTCCCAGGTACATTGTGGTTTTATGGTATCCATGGATATTGGATAAGAACCATGAATTCTTTCCAACTTGTCTATGTGTTTACTAAGACAAATTTATAAGCATTGTTTTCATTTTGTCAGTCTCATGCTTCTCCTAAACTTGACTTATCATTGAAGTTTTCTGTAGAGTTGTGATCCCAATCCGATTCCAACAAGCTTTCATGCAACTGCTCTATAATGCTGAATTTGAAGAATTGTCTCCTAGGGATTTGATGCTATCATCTGCATTAAATACCGATTATCTTCTTACATTGCCAATTTATGTTGACTGGAAAAAAGCATCTGAATCCAATGCAATCATATTCAGGTAACCAGCACTTAAGTGAGTAAAATCACCAGTTGTGAACCAGTGGATTTTCGAACATATGTACACATCACACTCATAATCACATATTTTTGAAACTTAGTAGTTGCAAAACCAGTATGCATGACATAATCGAATCATTACGACTAGGAAAAGTTACAAATTGCTTGATAAAGTAGAATTTGTGTTTCATTGACTTGAGGAATGAGATAATATATGCTTAAGATTATCCAGAGAACTGAAGCAATAGTGGTTCACATCAAACTCAGGAATGTTTTCTTCTTCAGTTTTTAATGGAAAATCAAGATATATTTATTTTCTGTAAATTTTTTACACTCCATTAATTACTGCCCTGACTCTGGTGGAAGGGAAGAAATCATTCCTTATATTTTATATGAAAAGAGTAGAGTTGAAAGTGGACTTAATAAATTTTTTAACTATGTTAAATTTTTACAGTTCCATTTGATAATGTTTAATATGAAATTTCTTTCCTATAATTGCTTTACGAAGAAAACTTATCATGTGTTGCTACTCCGGATTCCAATTCTTCCATAAAACTAATCTTCCACAGGTCCTGTTTGATTGATATTGGCAACTATTACTCTTCCAACGTGATCAATTTTTATGTACAGGCGGGGATATGCAACTGAGAGGCAGAAGGGCTTGTTGATTGCCGAAAAATTGGATTACTTACAGTCCAAGTTGTTGCAGAACTTCTTTTTTCTTTTTGCTAAACCTTTGGGAAAATTTGGTGTCTGGTTAAATGAGGTAACAAATATAGCTTGTGATTTGAGTTTTCATTTTAACTAGTTTTATAAATATTTCTATATAGGTAATTGTGGTCACAATTAATTTGCTTTGGAAGGTGACATCTTAAGCTTATGCTATATTTGTGACTTTGGAAAGCTAAATATGTGTTATAAAAATAAATATAGAAAATTAAGATTCCTTTGCATTATGATTGTGAGTTAGTGAGAGTAAGAAGCCTACCCAGAAAAACAAAGAGTTTAGGAGAGTAAAACCTTTTTTTATGCCACTGCTTGAGTGTTGATTGTCAGCAAGAAACAAGAAACAAAAAGAAGATTTCAGAGAGTTTTATTATGTATTTCCCCGTCTTGCTTTTAGAAGAACATTAAATCCTTAAAGTTTTTCCCATCCCTAAAGACTCGCTTCCTAGATATTTTAGCATTTTGGATGTAGTTTATATTTGAGGCTAAAAAGATTAAGATTTACGTTTAATTGAGCGAATCTGGAAGAAGTTCTACTTTTCTAATAATTGTCATATCCCCAGCCTGGAAACCTTCTCGGGCCTTTCATATATAAGTTTTCCTACATACTTGTTCTATCACATATTCATAGTAGGTTTAGAATATTTCAAGTTAAACCAATGGACATTTAATTTAACATCACGTGACGGCTCATGGCTAAGAGAATGGAGTGACTAAATATATGGATCTCTTCTGTCATAAATTATTTCATTTTCTTTTCAATATATATGCTTGCCGTGTTGAAATGTTTTATGTTTTACTGGAACAGGTTTTCAAAAGCATCAGTCATAAAACTGATACAGAAGTCTTCGCGAATAAACTAAGTATTTGGCTTAAGGAGTTTTCCCTTTTCCTCAAACAACATTCCTACAATGAACAAATATTGGATGACCTTCAAGGACATGACATGCTATCGAGAGACCTTCCAATATGGGTGGCAGCACAGAAAGCAGTAACTCGTTATGAAGGAATTCTCTCAGCAGTTGGGCCTCGGGAGAGGCTCTTAAGGAAGTTCCTTACGTGGATTGGCGTTGTACCATCAACTCCTCAGCAAGCATTTGACCTTGGCTCCAATAACAGTGGTTCTGAATCCCATTTAAGGTGTGCTCTGATTGACATATCTCTGTCTTTTTTTTTTTAGGAATTTGTATTATCTAAGCTAGCTAGGACTATTTAGGGTTACACAGTAAGCCATAAAAGTAGGGATGTTATGATCATCTTCTTCATCTCTCTCTCTCTCTCTCTCTCTCTGTGCATATCGTGATTCTCTTTTAGGGATGTTATGACCATCTTCTTCATCTCTCTCTCTCTCTCTCTCTCTCTCTGTGCATATCGTGATTCTCTTTTAGGGATGATATTAAGCTGTTTGTCATCTGCAATTTTACACAGTGTTGGACGTAAATTTTAGATCTTAATCTAGAATGCAATTAGAAGTTGTACCATGTGCCTGTAATTCTATAAGCTTATATAATGCTAGTTTTCCGGAGGATTAACTCTATTTAGGAGTATATAAAGGCAATTGACATCTTCTTGTATAGATAATCTAAACCAAGTGAAGTTTCTGTGTTTCCAGCCCAAGTTTCTTGTCAAGGATATCACTTAGTGACATATGGAAACCTGCATCACCTAAAAGGTGTGGAAATGATTTTCAGAAGATTTTTGGAACTGCCGTGTCAATATTGTTCTCAAAGTCTATTCTCCAGGTATGTGTTTCTTTTTGTTATAAGTGTACATGCTATTTGATTATTCTTATGAACGTCAATTTTCATTTAATTTTTTTCTTAGCATAGACATCGTAGTTTCATTTTTGGTGCTTCCTTGTTGTGTGTGTGTATCAAAAGAACTTTCATATCATTTGTTCAAATAGTCTAGTCATTGAATCATCAGCTTCAAATTCGTATGGCAAGTCTAATAGCACTTAATCCTTCAAATGCTTTCATTGAAGCGTCTTACTTAAAGTTCTTTTTTTTATTCTCGTATTTTCAACTCTCTTACCATTGCGTAGATGATTTATGTATTTTCCTATGTTTCAGTTATCTTTCTCTAGGAGCAAGATTTCACTGTCCATAATTTAAAAATGAATATAACTTAATTTTATGAAATTCTGGGTCAAATGTTGCATCCATCTATATATCTTATTTTGATTCGTTTTCAGTCATATTTTGATTACTCAATAGATTTTCTCATCTAGAACTAATGAGTTTGCCTAAAGTAGTATGTAATGTAATAATGTCTCTTATATGAAAGATAAAGAAACTTACAAATCTGATCATTAATATGTTGAACAAATCATCACTTTCAGAAGATAAATACTTTTATTTGCTTTTGGGACTTACTTCAAAACGTGCTTTTCTTTTCTTTTATTCTCTTAATATGTTACTCCTATTATATATCATTCATCGGCCAATAGGATGACCTGAATAAGAGCCCAGGGAATATGTGAAGGGCTATATTTTTGTATTGACTCTCTCTCTCTCTCTCTCTCCATGTAGGAGCCTGCATTCCAGGAATTAATCTTGCTGTATACAGAAGAAACTGGAGGAAGAGAAGCTGCGTATAAAGCTGAGGTGTCTTCTCTTGAGATGAAAATCTATGAGAAAATTCCTATTCCAGACTTACCAGTAAAAGCTCCAGCACTGAATTGCTTATATATGCTTATAAGTTATAACATACTGCTACCTTATAAACATGAATGGTATTTTCTTTACTTTTGTAGGTTGTTTTTCCTCACAAGAAGTTGTCTTTCCGCATCCTTGACACGGTATGCTGAATATGAATTAGTCTGCTCCACTCTTCCAAAATGGTGTGCATGCCTTATAAGAAACTAAGAGCATTAGAATAAATCTGAACTTTGTTTTGCATTTTTGACGTGGATAATCAAACTTGAATCATGTTATCACAGCCTATCCACCTGGTCATGGATTGTTTCTGATGAAATTATTGCTCTAAGGACATTGTTTAGTTTTCACAACAATCCGCATAAACTTAGTCACAAAATATTAAATGTCTCTCCTAATATTTACTAAATGTTTCTTCTATCTTACAACTGAAGTTTTTAGATGAGTTGGACATTCAATATGTGGTTTCAGAGCAAGGTCAAGAAGAGGTCCTGTGTAGAGGAACTTTCCATTTGAATCTCTATGCCATCCATTTCTAGAAAAAAAAAACAGTTCCATGTGTTAGGCTTAGAGTAAAAGTATATTGTCTACACGTTGGGGCGTGTTAAGTAATGAAATATTAAATGTCTCTCCTCCCCAACAAAATAAGTTTTCCGATGAGTTGGATATTCAATAGCCATAAGTTGTCATCAGCTTATATGAGATGGATAAATTTTGAACTGCAACTATCGGGATCTTTTACATTTCTGTGTCTAAAATCGCAATTGTTAACATATAAATGTTAAATCACTTTAAGGATTTCCACACTTCTGTGGATACTATAGATACGTATTAAGCAATCTACAATCTTATGGCTAATATAATTATGCACTCTAATTGTATCTCTCCTCCTAACTAAACACATAGTTGCTGCATTTGAGTCTGACGATATCAATACATCTTAATCATATACTTGAACATCATCTGCAGGTACGCCTGGATGTTGCGACAATATTGGGGATTTTGGCATACTTCTTAAATTATAAATTTGAGGACATTTTATCTTCCCCGTATGTAGTTGTTTCTCAACTTTTACTCCATGACACGATATTGATATGATGAGCTTATGTAGTTTCAGGTTAATCCTTCGATTAATACACGCAAAAGACAATATAGGTGCAAGTTCCAAGATACCTGTGGAACTCGCTTACTTGTGTTCGGTGTTTGTAACTTCAATGTTAATAATCTAGAATTTTTTTGATAAGTTCAAGGCTAAGTTGATGAGATCAAGGATCTGCTTCCCTGCAACATATTGGATACTGTAGCTAGAATTGATGATTCATTAGAAAACAATAACTAGACTCTCAGTGTCACACCAAGAGTTTGAATATAGAAGAGAGTAAACTTAATATCTCATTTACCATTTCAAACAAGACTCCTGAAAAATATTTCTACATCAACTTTGTTTCCATATGGTAGTTTGGACCAAATTGTACTTATGGTACTTGTCCTTGGATCAGCCTGAGCGGCCTTGATTTACAAACACAAATTAAGCTAATAATAGTATATATCAAATCAGTAAAACTAAAGCTCAAGTGCACATATCTAGCTTTTGACACCAAATGAGCTTCATCTTATCTTGGCTGTGGTGTACAAGAGCCAAATCGCAGTTAGCTATTGCCTTGAAGCATACTATATCAGGATAATTCAGGCTGGAGGTGGGACCTGGTCATCGACCTTTCCAGAGAACCATAGGGTTTATATGTTGCAGGTTGCTTTAAGGAAAAGGAAGCAGGGAACAAAAGTCTGTAGTTCACGACCGAGAATTCATTATTAGATAAGTTATGGATGTGCTAGTAAAAAAGAAGCAGTAAGATCAAGATAGGCTGTAGACTTACCTTTTTATCCTTTATTTTTTTCAATAGAGCAGCAGACTTGCATAAATTAGTTTAGGAATTCAGCTAGCATAGTTCAGTCTTCATTGCTCTGGAGGAATATCATACTGTAATTTTTTTTTTTTTACTTTTCGATTTTTTGCTGATGCAATTTTGACAAAATCTAATTTAAGATCTCTTAGATGTCTGCTTCACAATCTTTAGCTTGTGTCCACTTACCACATTCCCCCACAATATATAATCAAAGGTATCAATGATTTATATTTTCCTTGTGGTGAATATTCTCTTGAGGACATTTGGAGGCTGTAATTTATCTCTCTATCCTAATACTTGAATGCTGGGAACTATGGATGTGCACATTTGTGTTTTCCGGAACATCTGGAAACTAATTGCGAGTCTTACTGATTGCAAGGAATAAAGATACCAAGTGAAATAAATAATGATTTCAATGATTATTATTAATAATAATTTATAAATTCTGTAAAGTAAATTTATTTTATATATATGCTCTCTGCAGATCGGCAATACTTTTGGATGTGATTCCAGCCACTGCACTGGTGATATATGTGTCTCGTGTACTTTTGGGCTACAAACAAACAAGGGATAGATATGAAGTGACTTCCTTTCCCTGGTTTATTTCTAATCTGTTGTCTTGTGCATCTTTGCTCACGCTTGGCTTGACTGTTTAAAGCTTTTTATTTCAGCTTCTGGTCAACAGGACACTTTACGAGAAAACCATAGCTAGTGGATTTGGCTCCATTCATTTTCTTCTTGATGCTTCTGAACAGCAGCTAGTATGAAATCATCATGAACTTTTAATAATCTATTTACTTTTATGTTGATTACCATCATTTCATTTACTACAATCTTCTGGCACATTTAACTTTGATGGATTTGAAACATTCTCATCGTTTTCACACTTTTATGCAGTACAAAGAAGCTATTTTGTTGTACGCTGCCCTAATTACAGCAGAGAATGGGCAGGTTAGGCTTAATCTTATTGCTTGTTGGTGTTTAATTTGCAGTTGCTTTTGTCAGGATCTTATTCGAGAATTGTGCTTCTCATATTTTACACTACAATATCTATTTTCTGTAAAAAGGAATTTTTTTTCTTTTTTTTGTGTGGTATACATGGAATTCTGCTCATATACACTGTTTGGATGTATTCTAGCTCAGTAGTTTCAGAAAATTTTAAATTTCAAATCCAGAACTTAAGACGTAACATCTTTAAATGAAAAATAAGACCCCACGTGTTTATCAAACACCTTTCATATTTTTGAATCCTTAAAAACTAATGGCCATATGTTCCCAAAAAACCAAACATTGAATGCACATTCAAACATATATTTATATTTAAGAGTGCATTTTGTCAAAAGGCGTCAATCTTAAGGTGCAAACCGCAATTAAAATTCTCAATTTTCAGTACTTAATTATCATACTTAATTATCACCAAGAATTGCACGAACGCAGGTAAATAGCAAAACCGCAATTGGAGATAAATGCGAGAGATTTCTATACAATGCTTTCCAAGAAAAGGTAAGCAAACATTTGGCCCCGACATTTATTCACTCATCTTTGGTGTGATCACTCTCTGAAGCTGTAAATATCTATGTGCAGATTGAAATGCCAGTTGACAAGGCCATAGAAACGCTCGTGAGGCTCGGTCTTGTAATAGAGAAAGATGCTGTTGATGGGCAATTTGTACTGCAAGCTTTGCCCTGCACCAGGGCATGTATCATTCTCAGGAATTATTGGAATATTTTAATTAGAAGTTGAGTGTTAAACTCAAAAGAATTCAGTTTTGAGTGATTATTGATAGAGCTTCATATGTATATATACAAATTCATCCTATTGGTTCTTGAAATTCTTTTGAGCTATAGCATTTCTGTTATAGACATAATATAAAGAGAGGCAACCCGCAAGGGTGGCCTAGTTGGTGGAGCAAGTGAGCGCGGTGTCTATGACCCGAGTTCGAATTCCCTTGCAAACACTTTTTAGATCGAGCTCGTCACACTTGGTTTGTCTAGTGTTGTTTACATTACATTTTTCATGTGGTTTGCGAGCTATTGCATGAGGGCGGATTTATATTGTGCACGGGTTCCCTTGAAAAAATATATAGAGAGGCATCATTAACTACATAACCACATGCATGAGGTTAGGTGAAATTAAAGAAAAACTGAGGGAGTGTTCAATTTGCCAAAACTTCAACTTCAGATGCCCCGTGATGTTAGGATATGTAACACTTGGAGGAATGAAATGTTCATATTAACTTTGGTTAGGGTTGACTTCATTTTTTTTTTGACTAATTTTGTTACAAGAATACACCTATTTATGGAAGGATGTATAATTATATAGGTCCCTCATATGAATTGGAAGAAACCAATCAAGCAAGTTTCAGAAACATGATGGAGATTTCATTGTGATCTTCGAAGTTTTATAAAATACTTATATCATTATTATTTAGATTTATGTAAGTATTTAATTATTTATTTAAAATCTAATCGCTTTGCATATTTTCTTTGAATCGTACATTGATATTGAAAATACACTCACACGCTCATATTTTAATTAAACAAAATCGTAATTGGACACACATGTTCTTTCGAAAGTTATATATTTCATAATTTTTCATCAAAAAATTATGTTTCGGTAGTTTTTTCAATCCAAAATATTGATAGATTGGATCCAAAGATTTTATTTTTTCTTTTATAATTGAAACATGTGTATGAGCCAAAATACATTCAAACATTGTCACAATATCTTGTATCAACTTTTGATGTTAATTCAATTAGAACCCCGTACTATCAATATTAATTCAGTTATCATATATGATGTCAGTCTTCTTACTTAATACTTCTTTCGTTTTATATTATTTGTCGTTTTGGCAAAATATTTTTGTTTCATATTATTTTAAAAATTCAATGTAAAATAATTTTTTTTTGATTTATCCTCTCATATTAATTGTTATAGCTCATCATTAATAGGAGAGAAAAAAATAATTTTTTTAGAATTTTTATCTTTAAATGATGATTATTTAATATATTTCTTAATCCGTGTACCACTCCCCAAGACGATAAATACATGAAACGGTGGAGTATCCAATTATTATTTCTACTTATTTTTCAAACTCAAAAGTTCAATTGAAGATTTGTTTACTAGTATAATAGATTGATCACATGAGCCAATTATGATATAGACTATAGTAGTAGTAGTAGTAATTGTTGGTAAGATATTAGGAAGCATGATCTGAATGGTTTCTCTCGATTATCTCCATCTTCTTGTGTGTTTTGTTTCATTAGGTCGAGTAATTCATCATTATCCAGATATATATATACCTTTACATGCAAATTTATATATATATAAAACAACCAACACAATTACGAACACTACTTCTATAGTACTTTTAAAAATTATGGGAGCAATCAAGGCGGCGATCGCCGACGGCGTTCTCACTTTCATGTGGATTTTCTGCGCCTCATCTCTCGACGCCGCCACATACGTCGTCGCTTCGTATCTCGGTGTATCCCAAGGTCTTCCCACTCTTTTTATCATCACCTTTCTCTTCTTCGTTCTCTTGGTCCTATTCGGAATCATCGGCGATCTATTCGGTGGCGCCACATTCAACCCTACCGCCACCGCCGCCTTTTACGCCGCCGGTGTTGGCGGCGATGCCGACTCTCTTGTCTCCTCCGCCGTCCGATTTCCCGCTCAGGTTAGGTTACACACTCAATTAATTACTTATTAAATAATTACTAATACTGTATTTGGTAATTATCCGAGAGATTGATTAATTCGAGAATTGATAGGCAGCTGGTGCAGTAGGCGGTGTGCTTGCGATTATGGAGGTTATGCCGATGAAGTATAAACATATGCTTGGGGGTCCTACTCTGAAGGTTGATTTGCACACGGGAGGAATTGCTGAGGGGGTTTTGACATTCGTAATCACTTTTGCTGTACTCCTCATTGTGCTTAAGGGCCCTAGGAATTCAATTGTAAAGAATTGGTTGCTTGCCATGTCCACTGTGGCGTTGATAGTTGCTGGCTCAAGTTATACAGGACCTTCAATGAATCCTGCTAATGTAAGAATTCTTAAGTCTAGCTTAGAAGGGTGCCTTTGTGTGTGCACTTTGGTTAATTACTTTTCGGGATGATTTTTTACTGTGCTCGGAGATCGAGCCCGTATAATCTCTCTCGTTTGTCACATCTTTTCTTTGTTTCCTGGACCCTTAGTGTCATGCAGTTCCTTTTGTTTTTTTGATGCAGTTCATACCATATATATAGTGTTTTGCTATATGATGGACTTTATGCAATTGACCAAATAAGATAGATATCCTCTCAACACAGAGGGATTTTTGTATGTCGTCTAACCGAACCACACATATAGAGACAACCATGTCGATGGAACTTGTCTGATATATTTGCATAAATCTTTAGAATCAAGGAAAACTCTTTGATGTAAATCCTCTAATCTGTTTTCTAGCAAGGCCACCGTATGAATTTCTCTAGAGATCAACCTATTAGACAACTGTCTTTCTAATAGTCTATCAAAGATGTGTTGGTAGCAATATTACCCATAAATCCAAGAAGACATAGAATCCATAGATATCCTTTGATCATCTCTTCATACAGAGCTAGCTATTCCCTTGTATTCCTTTCTTTACAAAATGACCAATTATTATAAATGACAAATTATATACTATATTATCTACATGTATATAGCAATGAAACCCTTCTGTTTAGTAAGTACAATGTATTAAATGCTGATTCATTCGTTTTCTTGTGAAACGACCTCAAAATCTTTATATAGTAGATTAATATTTGCATATTTATTATCGTGTCTAGTCAATTCTTTTATTGTCAAAGTAGAGTCATAATTTTATGTAATTGTTTTTTTAGTAGTAGATGAGTAATTGCATAGTGATTAAAATTTGAACATGTTTTAGGGGGTTAGTGAGCTACATTCTTAGTAACACGTGGGGTATCTATCAATAAATATAAGACTTAAATGAATTTGTCTATCAGAACGAACATATAGTCTTGTTTTGCAAATAATCCCATGTACTGATGTACGGAACTTGTGCAATTTTTTTTATTTTTTTTAAGAACACTTGTGCAAATGATTTTATCTTGAGCAATTGCTTGCTTTCTGGTTTTTGAAACTCCTAATGAACTTTGGTACTATTCTATATATGTGCAGGCATTTGGTTGGGCATACATTAATAATACTCACAACACATGGGAGCAGTTGTATGTATACTGGATCTGTCCCTTTATCGGAGCAATACTGGCTGCCTGGATTTTCCGGTTTATATTTCCTCCTCCAGTCAAGCAAAAGAAAGCTTGAAAAATTAAGGCATAATTAGTTTCATTTTAAGTAGTGGAAATTATTAGGACATTAGAACTCTTGTTATGGTTTCTATTCCTCCAGCTAAATGCAACATTTGGCTAAGAAGACTCTGACCTCTGGTAGAAGGGTAAGTTATTTAGTTTCTGCAATTGCAATATCTTATCATTCTTTGAACTGTTGATGTAAATAAATTAAGCAAAAATATTAGTTTACAAACTTTGAGGTAGTTTGATTTGATCCCCCTTGTTTTTTGTTGGTTTTACTTTAGTTAGCAGTCCTAGCTATTCTATTTTTGGTGTTTAGGGTTTAGGCTTTTGGGGGTTCTTGTTGACTTTTAAAATGTGGATTCTGTGTCATGAAAAGTTACAAATATCTTATGTGGAATTTGCTTTTCCTAGAGTGGTTACGATTTTTTTTTATTTGTTAAAAAAATGAGTTGTTACGTATTCATTAAGTCTTCAAAACAAAAAAAATTACCTATGTTTTTCTATAGATAAAAATGTCAATTAATTTAATTTTCTTTTGATATAGCCGATTATAAATATACATTTTTTATCAATATAAATATGAAAATTTTATTTTAGATGAATCATTCGCCATAGAGAAAAAATCTACACATCATTTAATAAAATTAGGGGAAACTGGTAAACCGCCCCAACCATCGGCGCAACCCAAATCGATCGCAAGGTTTTATGGTTTTGATCTTTAGGAAAAAACAACAAGTTGTGATCAGGTTTTTTTTTTTTTTTTGGTATAGTAATCGGGTTTGGTTTTATACATTTTTAGACCGTATAACCGCATTTGACCGTACTATATATAAATTATGATTTTTATGTGTATTTTATTTTATTATTAAATTTAGTCCTAAAATTAAGAAAGTGAGAAATATGGTAAGTATGTAAGTATATACTCGAACAAAGTAGTTGCATTCTATAACTCAAAGCCCAACTATACTTTAAAAAAAAAAAAAAAAAACTTACTACCTCACGTAACTCTCCAACTCCAAGTGTTTTAAAAAAAAAAAAATGCCCCTAGAAGAAGCCAATTATGTTTCATTGAAGATCCTATTTTATTAGTTCATATTTTACATTATCTCCAATATATTTTTACGAAATTTATTCATGAAAATAAAAAGTTGTGATTAAACTGCATTTACATTTAACATAACAAATAATAAAATACATGAAAGCTGAGAATGTTGTGATCGCAAAATTTATCCCACCTGAAGGACCGCAAAGCGCAATGTCAAGACTTATTGTGTTGAGTTTTGAGTTTTGACTATAATATTAAAAATCCATACAAATTAGGTTGAGTTGGGTTTGAACATGTACAAAATTGCACTAGACCGCACCGGCAACGCGAATACCCCTAATTAAAAGAGAAGACTAAATTATCTTCACAATTTAAAATTTCGAAGTTATCTAGTTATCGGACCCAGTCCTGTTTTTAAGGATACTATACGCGAGTTCTACATAAATCATGCATTGATTTGTGAAGAAAAGATGGTATATGTATTATGGAAAAATTATTATTTTATTGGATTGGAAGAATTTAGCTGATGACATAGGCTTGCGAAACTTCTTCTTCTTCTTCTCGATGTTTCAGGACTAACATATCATGGGTTCAACTCCCATTAACGTGATTTTTTTTCTAGTTTAATACTAGTGTTTAATAAATTCTTCTTCTTCTTCTTATCATGGGTTCAACTCCCATTAACGTGATTTTTTTTCTAGTTTAATACTAGTGTTTAATAAATTTTTCTTGTAATTCAATATATTTTCTAAAATAATGATATTGATGATACATCATATCACATCAGTATGTTTCACTTTATCAATGTGTTTGTACCCAAAAAATCACCCTCGATTTATCGAGGAATATTAGCTCGGTGGCGGACCGAAATCAATTGAACGGGTCACGGGCTCAATTCGAAATTTGGCACGCCCGCACTTATTTTACACCATATCGAGTCATTTGCTCGTCGAGGCAATCCATGCAAATTTTATAGCAAACACAATGCATTCATTCATATTACTCCTTTATTAAAATAGAAGGTTTTGGACTTATTGGCTTAAATGTCGATTTCGTTGTTCCTTCGAGACACCAACTTCGTTGCTCACAATCTTGCTTCTTGAACATTTGAAGCGAAGTGGTTCCGACTAATGTATTTTATGATCGGGGGTTCCGGGTTTTGATATTGTAAGATTTTTTTCTGATTGTTGTTGAATTAAATTTTGAAGTGATTAAAAAAAAATACTATATATTCTTCTATGACTTGTGGGAAGTGGCAAAGTAGTGGAAGCAAATTGTCCTCACCCACCCATGACCCACCCAACAACCTTGAGTGCTAAAGTTCTGGTTTGTTTGCATTTTATTATTATATAAATTGTTAAGAACTTGTATTAATGTTGAATTATTATATAGGAATATGAATCTTACCAACTCTAGGTCAGTTTCAGCGTGGTTGGTGGTGGACTAAGAAGCCCGTATTGGCTTGTAGGTGGAAATGAATTCTTTCAGTCAAATGATCTTTACATCACATACGATATCATAGTGAATAATTGTAAAAAGAAAGGACTTGTTGTGAAACTCATTAAGAGAATATATTTTTGGTCTGACGCGATACCATGAATATTTGCCTCGTCTAAAAATGTATTCTGTTTATTTAAAAAAATTAATTAACAAATATAAGTAGGAGATGGGCATAAGTCGAGCATACACTATACTTTCATATTTAGTTTCATCTTGCTAGTTTTGTATTACATTGTTTAAACGAGGTTTCAAGTTATTAAAAAATTGTTAAAAAAAATACTTTCACAAATTGAAATTATGGATTTTCTAGTAGATAATTATCATTTCAAGAAGAAAGAGGTATACTATTAATTAAAGAAACAAAATAATACTTTTAATCAGAAAATTGTACTTTTTTCCTCTGAACTTATAGTCGAGTTGTATTTCCCCCCCTTGAACTTATACATTTGTTGCACTTTTCACCCTGAACTTTTGTGTTGCACAATCCCCATGAATTGTTCAAAAAGATTTCGGAGAAAAAAGTACAACACTAATATAAATTCAGGGTGAACAATGCAAAAAATTAAACTTCAGATGGGAAAGTGCAAAAAAGAAAGATTTTCTCTAAGATCTATATGAATTTGGTCCAACAAGAACCAATCCAAATAACCCTTAATTCTCTTTACCTACCTCGTCTAGTTTTTAAACACCTTTGTTGTTGCATAACTCCTCACTACAATCAGATCAGATCAGATCCTACCAAAATAAATTAAATCAAGCCAAATCTCCTCCCAAAAAGGAGGAAAATAGTATTGTCGGCAGCTCTCATTTTGCTAACTATATCCATCAAAGCTAACATTTTTCAGTTGGATTCAATTCAATACCCCCAGATTGCATACATTCCGTAACTAGTAACAAGACATAACAATGAAGGTGATAGAGAAGATTCTAGAGGCCACGGCGGCGAACGACGCCAGCCGTGTGGTGTTCTCGTTCGAGTTTTTTCCTCCGAAGACGGAGGACGGCGTCGACAACCTTTTCGAGAAAATGGAACGCATGGTGGCGCACAATCCTACTTTCTGCGACATAACGTGGGGAGCCGGCGGATCCACGGCGGATCTGACTCTGGAGATAGCAAATCGCATGCAAAACATGGTGTGCGTGGAGACAATGATGCATCTCACATGTACTAATATGCCAGTCGACCAGATCGACCATGCCCTAGCCACTATCAAGTCCAATGGCATCCAGAATGTTCTCGCTCTCCGGGGAGACCCCCCTCACGGCCAGGACAGGTTCGTTCAGGTCGAGGGAGGCTTTGCTTGCGCGCTAGATCTTGTAAGTAGCTTCACTAGTAACATTCATTTATTGATTCATTACTACTGCTTCCGTTCATTATGTCAGAATCAAATGTGAAATGCAAATTTGTTGAGAAATACACTGTTATTAAACTGGTTAATAACTTAAAACTGATTTGAAATTTTTGTAATTGCTAAAATGTCGAAGAATCATTTAGTCAAAAGATTGTGCAGTTTGATTATTTACTGTGTTTGCCTGTGTATTCAATTAGGAATATAGTGAAGTAACGATTCTCCTCATCTGTTGGCAGGTTAACCATATCCGTTCCAAATATGAAGACTACTTTGGAATTACTGTTGCTGGTTATCCAGGTTTAGTGGCTCTGTGCCACCTCAATTTACCTATTCTTTGCTTTGTTTTGTTAATTGTATAAATTAGTACATGTACATCTGTTGTTTGTTGTTGGTGCAAATAGATATTACATGATAGTTATGTTATGAAGCACAGTGTCAGGCTTTGGATTTTTGTAATTTTTGATATTCGTATCATCTTCAACGAGTACTGGAATTGTATATGACTCTCTTTCTACGTTCATGCTATGTTATATGTGTTAATTATTATGTCAATTAATTACATTGCACATGCAAATAATCCTGCTAAGATTTCTTTGTTCATAATGCACGCATTATTTCATCAGAGGGACATCCTGAAGTTATTCATGATGGAGTTGCATCACCAGAGGCATATGCCAATGAACTTGCTTATCTCAAGAAAAAGGTAGTCCAATTTACCCTAATAGTTCAATTCACGTAGTACAGAAAATTAATAAAAAATTGGATATCTCTCAATTAAATAATTTTAGGTCAAGTTGTCATAGGTGTTTGGTATCTTTTCCATTGCAGGTTGATGCTGGAGGTGAAGTCATTATAACCCAACTCTTTTACGATACTGACATCTTTCTCAAATTTGTCAATGACTGTCGTCAAATCGGTATAACCTGTCCCATTGTTCCTGGTATTATGCCCATCAATAATTACAAGGGCTTCATCCGCATGACTGGTTTTTGTAAAACTAAGGTATGCACCACATTAGTCTATGTTCTTTCTTGTGAATGCTTTATGCATTGTCTGGATTACATATGCTTATACATGTAGCTGTACTTTTGTATGTCTTCTGATGAGTGCTGGTTTAATAGGTGAAAGCATGAGATAAGATTATATTTCCTAGGGTTTAGAGTAAACAGAGGTAATTTTTTAGTTAAAGTGTTACTATAATATTCGGAAAATTGTAGTGATAAACAAATACTAGATTGGCTAGTGTTCTCCTTGAGGGCAAGTGCGGACGATGCCAAAAGCCTGGAAATTCATTGTAGAACATTTGTATAACCGAGTATGGTTAGGAACCTGAGCATGATTGGGATTCAAGTGCAACAACATCTTTCAGACCCTATGCTGGTATCCTGTTTTAGTGTTGTTTCTCTTAACTCAGCCAGTAACATTGTGAATTCACATGCACATTCTGATCAAGCTCCTAGAACAGCAGGGGCAACTCTCATCTCTTCTTACCTGATAGTTAGCATTGGACTTGGATTTGGTTTTAGTATAAATCTAAAATTCTGTTAAAGATAAAGTATTCATTATACAGCATTAATGTTGTACTGTAGATCCCGCCTGAGATTATGGCTGCCTTGGAACCTATCAAGGACAATGAAGAAGCCGTCAGGGCCTATGGAATTCACCTGGGAACCGAAATGTGCAAGAAGATTATGGCTAGTGGGATCAGAACTCTACATCTTTACACATTAAATATGGACAAAACTGCATTAGCAATATTGACGGTTAGCTTCTGAACTGTGAATTTTATAGTTTCAACCATCCAAACTTTTGTTGATGTGACGAGGTAAATTGAAACATGAGCCGGTTTTGTACTTGCCCTCTCAGAATCTTGGTTTGATTGAGGAGTCAAAAATTTCAAGGTCCTTGCCTTGGAGACGCCCAGCCAATGTTCACCGCGTAAAAGAAGATGTACGTCCCATATTCTGGTAAGTTCTTGTTTGAAAGTTATTTGATTCAGAATCTTCCGTCTTTTGCCCTTAATTGTATTTATAATTAAAGCCAAGACGTCTGATCTTGTGTGGACAATGATGGTAGGGCTAATCGTCCTAAAAGCTACATCTCACGAACTATAGGCTGGGACCAATACCCCCATGGTCGATGGGGAGACTCGAGAAATGCATCATATGGAACACTTAGTGATTATCAGGTATATAATTATATCATTGCATGCTAGTTTTTCCGTGGATGTGGTCTTTCTGTGAGTACAATTTGTTAGTTATTGGCTTATTGCAGTGCTTGTGTCGTTTTTGCCTTTCAGATTCAATAGTGTTATGGATTTCATGTCCTCAGCTTGAGATCCTCCAAATTTCATACTGGTTTCATCTTTTCTTCGATGCACTATGTTTAGGGGGTACAAATATAAGCTTGCTTAAGCTTTTAGTGGACTGATGCCTCCTATAATAATATATCGAATTGAGTATTATTCAGTGTGTGTTTTTCATGTGTAGTATGTTGAAAATGAATATCTTTGTGCAAGTTATAAATTATTAAGCATATTCAATCTGTAAAATGTTGGAAAAATGTATGTCTCTGGAGATTGCATGCTAGCTGCCTGTGTAACCCGAGCAGAAATGTACTGGGTATTCCCGTCTTTATGCATGATAGAGGTGTAACTGTTAATGTTCATCCATATTATTCACAATGGCTCATAACACAGTCTGATGTTAGTATATATAAGTTAGATGATAGTTTTATTCCTTGTCTTATATTTTGCCCCTTTTTTTCCCCTTGAATCTTAGAATATCACTTTTAGACTACTTTAATATTATATTAACCTCCCTGACAGTTCATGCGGCCACGTTCGCGCAATAAGAAACTTAATGAAGAATGGGTTGTCCCTTTGGAAAACATCGAAGATATTTATGAGGTATTGCTTGTTGCTCACAGCTTGCACTTATAAATTTGGATAATTATAAATGCAAATATTTATGGAGTTTCATATACATCAGAAATTTACGAAGTTCTGCCTTGGGAACCTGAAAAGTAGTCCGTGGTCTGAACTTGACGGGCTCCAGCCAGAGACCAGAATCATTAATGAACAGCTTGGTAACATTAACTCGAAAGGTTATCTCACTATTAACAGCCAACCAGCTGTCAATGGAGCAAAGTCTGATTCCCCATCTGTTGGTAATGTGAAATCTTTTACTGTCAATATTTAACTTCATGCTGATTTGTAAAGTCATTTTTTTCAATATGATCACATATTCCTGCAAATTATTTTTTTTTTCTTTTTTCCTTTTACGAAAATATAGGTCATCGCCTTTATACACCAATATTTCTGGTCATATGTTCTAAATTGTGATTTAGATTTTGTACTTGTACGTTCACTGTGTGCTTTGGTTATGATGATTTTTTTTCTTTTTCGGGAAAGAATAATAATTGCTTGTTTGTTCATAGGATGGGGAGGCCCAGGCGGGTATGTTTACCAGAAGGCATACTTAGAATTTTTTTGTTCCCCGGAAAAGTTGAATGTTCTAGTTGACAAATGCAAAGTCTTCCCTTTTGTTACGTACATGGCCGTAAATAAAGAAGGAAATTTGATATCTAATGTGATTAAAAGTGACGTGAATGCAGTCACATGGGGAGTTTTCCCTGCAAAGGAGATAATACAACCAACTGTTGTAGATCTTTCAAGCTTTATAGTATGGAAGGATGAAGCATTTGAAATATGGTCAAGGGGATGGGCTACACTCTACCCAGAAACAGATCCCTCCAGAAAATTACTCGAGGAGGTAAGTATTTATTCATCTTATTAATAATCTTCTAAAATTTACACCTATTACTTTAGTTTTTTCCATTGTAATTACATCTGTTGTGGTTTGCTGTTTTGGCGATTTTGTGTTGCAGGTGCAGAGCAGTTATTACTTGGTTAGCTTGGTTGATAATGACTACATCCACGGAGATTTATTTGCTGTTTTCAGAGATATTTAACATGATTTCCAAGAATATTTTTGCTTATATGATTATTTGATATCCATTATTGAATGTAATTCCATTTGTTCAAGCTATATATTATTGCCATGTAATAATATTCTCTTGGAATTTTCCTATTTATGATGTAATAAAACATTGAATTTCCCTTGAAATTGAAATTACACTCGTACTAATTTATTGTTATTTAAGAGAATGACGAATTAGTAGCCCATTAATCGAGACTAAGCCGTCAAAAAAGTAATATTACTAAAACTTTTGCAATGAAGTGAAAACGGGATGCATGTATTTTTTGTAAGCATTTACATTCTGTGTTTTAAGTTGTGATAATTTTAGTTCTCATTTTAGTCTTAAATTTGTCGATATTAAAATACGTACTAATAAATTGTCATACAAACAAATAAATTGAGGATTTTGTTCATGACTGCCACATGATTGTAACTCATCACTTCAAATCAACAAATCCTCTTAAATTAGAGGAAAAGGAACACCCTATTTCCCTCCATTCCTTCCTATCTACAAATTGTTAGAGCAGAAAAGTGATAAAACACTCTATTGTTTGTTTATGTTTCAATTTATGGTTAATGATTCTAATTTTCCGACGAATTAGTACTAAATTTGCGGATAAGAAGACTGAAATTGCGACAACTCAAAACATATAAAATGTAATTTGCTTGTCGGAATTACGTGCGTACCATTTTCGTGTCTTTACAAAAGTTAAAGGCTGGTATTCTTTTCCTTTCGAGACATTCTCTCACAAGTCATTTTGTAAATTACTTTAATGGCTCTTTTAGATCGAAAAAATTGTAATAGTATGAATCCTTAAATATAGAATACGAATGTTTATTTTAAATTTATATTAATTTCCCCCAAAAAAAATTTAAAGTATTTGATTATTATTATTATTAATAAATAATCTTAAATACATATCATCATTATTTATATATAAATAATAATTAAAATTAGTTTGTTAAGAAGGATGTTGGAGATTTAACAATTTTCAAATTTAATCCTTTATTTTTAGACTAAACACTTCTAAACTCAATTCAAATAATCCAAACCATTTTTCTGAAACAAAACCAAACGAAAGCGAACCAAAATCTCTTAAAATGAACCCTAAAAATTTTTAGGCTTCAAGGCAAAATTTGGTGGAATTTTGACTGAATGTACATCTGCTTCAAAAATATGTAAAAGAAAGGAGAAAATGTGCTTTAAAAAATTAAGTAAATAATAAAAAGAAACTGAATGACCAAGAAACATATACATGGATTTGAAGGGGGAAAATACCAATTTTTGTCAAGGATAGAAAATTAGAGGGCTAAATATGTAATTATGAAATCCAAATATGACTAGAAAGTAAATAAATGATTCGATTTAGTAATTATCAAAAAGAAAAAAATGATCCCATTTAGCAAAGTACTTACTAACAAAAATGCAGACCAAGAAACATAAAAATGTTGAAACAACTACAAAACCAAATCAAATTATACAGTCATTGTGAAAATATTAACCCCAGACCCTTCTTGTTCATCAGTAGTCATCGCCTCTGGATACCACTTCTTTGCAAGTCGGACGAAGTAAGATAGTATGCTCAAATTGAGATACATAGCTCCCCTTTATGTCACAAAGGGGAGGATATGGCTGAACAATACCTGCATCACACAAGTTCTTTAACGCCATCAAATACTTGGTTTCTCCAAGACGGTCTAGATATCTTTTGCAAAAAGCCAATGTAGAAAAATTCTTATTAATTGTTGCCAATAGCTGTTTTGCTCTGGGCAAACGCAATGGGATGTGTCCAACTTCAAAATTCTTCATGTAATGACTGCATTCTAGATCTTCTCGAACGTATCCCTTCCCTGTCGATCCAAAAGTCTCGATTGCATAAAATTCACCTTCTTCCATTTTTGTTTGCTCTCCTCCTTTTACTATAGGAACAGATTTCCCTGCATGGATTTGATAACTCCCAATACTATGACCATTCAAATTTCTTATACTCTTAACTTGGAAAACTTTTCCATTGATTTCAACCTCATATGACTCCATGACCTCTTGGATTGCAGCACCGATGTCGCATAGGCGCACATCAATGCCAGCTTCCTGTTTTCACAAACAGAATCTCATCAATAGCTCCAACTTGTTCTCATAATTCATTCTAAATTTATGTTTTTGCATGTATATATGAACATGTCAACAACAATTTATTTGATGTCTCCTTCAGGAGTGGCATGAAATAAGGCTTGAGGAACCTACCTTGATTCCCGTATTTGTAGCTTCACGTGAGGCTTCAAGTAGTGGATTAAACATGGGGTTGAAAGCCACAGTAAATGCACAGTCCACAATATGACCTGAAAATAAAGTGAGAGCACTATTTGAAACCAAAACAACAGTAAAATAAGAATAGCAAAGATGGTCTCACAACAAACATCAGATTAAGTAAACACAACAACTATGTAAGCTATATTACCATCGATATGAGTTCCAAAATCCAGTTTCATCACATCATCATACTGAAGCACAGTTTTATCTCCAGTATTTGGTGTCCAATGTGCAGCAACCCTGCAATAAGAACAGAAAAGAAGGTGATTTTGGAATTTTGAAAGAAACCAAATAAGTGAAATGAACTGACAGGATGAAACCGTTCATTGAATTCAAGCAATACCAGTTCAGTGAGCATCCTGTAGGAAACGCAATGCCAGCTTGCAAACCATTTTCTGATATTAATTTACGAACTGTATTCTCCAAGGTCTCACACAGGTCAGTCATCAACATTCCAGGCTTCACAATTTGTCTGATGTACTTCCGAACCTATCAAGAATTATGAACAAATCTTGAACTAAAGTTTGTTAATTATATGTCCAATAACACTTGCATATGTTAAGTTCAAAGATACCTGGCGGTGGACTTCTGCTGCTTGGCGAACTGAATTATAAATAGGTTTCTCCAGTCGCTCTAGTTCTCTCTTTTCTTCAGATGTAGTTCTCCACAAATTACTACATTAACCATAACTTTGTCAGATTCCCATATAACAAACTTGAACGTGATCATGTGGCTAATAAAAATTAAACTCACACTTTCTAAAGTAGTCAATAATTAATCGTATTAAAGTTTAATTAACTTAAAGATGCAGGTACAAATTGCTTTAGTTGAACACAAATACTAATAGTACATTAGTTGCTAGATTTGCAGAGAAGTTCAGAGTTCTAATAATACATCTTTATGACTACAAAGCATTTAATGTGCATTACTAAAAATCACAAGGACACCACATCCGGATTTATCTTAACAGGGTCTCTTTTAGTCTTGCAGGTGACAGAACACAAGTGAAGAACCATCCCACACTTTAAGCATTTCTACTGAAAGAATCTAAAAGTCTCTCCCTGCTTCACGAGAAGTTAAAGCTGGCCAATGAATAATCACCTTCTAATGACCTAATACAAATATTTTGTTATAGTTCAGTCTCAAGTTCACACTGTCAATCTTTCCAAATAAGGTTTTGATTTTGAAACAGAACTCCAAGTCATTGAAACAGAACTCTCAATCTTTCCAAATAAGGTTTTGGTTTTGAAACAGAACTTCAAGTAATTGAATGCCACCAATTACTCCACAATGCATCCCTCGTTTGTCCACTATTGGCAACACCAAATAGTTAAAATCTTATATATGCTTTCCGAATTTAAGCACCTCAAAGATGGATGATGGAACAAAGATAACTTTCATTAAACACTTCAAAAAGTAAATGCTGCAGCAAATGCATAAATAAATTCCAGATTGACCACAGGGAATGATACAAAATTTATCAAATCTGTAACATGAGACATTATTTTCTTCTGAGAATTTAACACACTGGTCGACCTTGAACATTAATCACCCAAAAGTTAGTTTATGTACACTATGCATACAGGGTGCCCAAATTGGAACTTCTAAAGCCAAATATGCAATCCTGACTAAATTTTGGCATGTTTGACTTAGTGGCAACTCCATTCTAGCAAATAGATTTTATGCTCCTTATTATCTACCCTTCCTCCTCCATAACCACACCCTTAGTTACAAATCAACAAAATTAGAAGCAAAATTAGACTTACTCATCCTTATACTGTTGAATTTCACCCTCCGGAAACTCCCCAGATGCAAAAAGCTCAACTACAGGAATAGATGGTGGATCAGTTTGCTGAGGCGATTCCTTTTTCTTCCTGCAAATTAGAAAATACAGTTACTACTTGATTTCCAATATCAATAAGGAACAAAATGTGTAAGAGATTTTTGTCTCACTTGCTTTTACTTTTCTTCTTCTTCTTTTTTGCAGCTTCTAAAATGCTCAAAAGCAGATATCCAAGTCAGATATAAAGAAAAAGTTCATAAAACAAGAAAGGAAATGCAAATGAATCATGACTATAATTTGTCAGTAGAACACTTCAAAATGTCCAGGGCAAAATACAAAACTACAATTACCAATTTAAACCAAGGTTCCAAAGTTAAATAAATAAACAACATAAGTTCAGTCACAGTTCAAGGAAACCTATGAAACAAAAAACTACATTCAACAAAGTACCCAGTTCTTTTCCTATTAAATATACAAACAAACACTTTTCAAATGAACCAATAATCCATTCCTAAAATTCCTTTAGGTTCCTTCATTCTTCATGAACATTTTACTTGTTAACTTATATACCTTGAGGCCCATCCAAATTCAATTCATCGATTTTATCCACGACCTCTTCTTGTACACCATTATTAACATTCTTACTGCTTGCTCCCTCATCCTCCACACGAATTTCAGCGGAAATAGCTTCGTTCGCCATCTCAAACAATCACCAACTGCGCAAACAGAGAGAAATCAAACGATATCTCATCAATAAAATTAAAATTAGGGTTCGGTGAGAAGTGTAGCGTACCAACCTCTGAGAGCAAAAATGTCCGAATCGGCTGTGTGGAGTTTTCTATTTTTCACTTACTCCTATTATATTTTCTTTTATCTGCTGATTATTTTAAGATTAAACTCTTTTATTTATTTTTTGAGATTAAACTCTTTCTTAAATTAAATATTTTCCTCAAAATAATTTAAAGAGTTGCCGACGTTTGAACTTTTCTATAAGACTTCCCACCAAGTCGAAAGGTTACTAATGCGTTGATTCGGCCCGAATAGACACACACATGTTTGCTGGGCTGGGGTGGGTTTCATCCGATAATAGGATCGCGGTTACATTTGCTTCGGGAACTGGATCACATCCAGTTCGGATTTTGGGCCTAAAATAATTAAATAAAATTTATGTAAAATTAATTCACAAGCCCAACTCCGAGGCCGAGCCCAAACCAGAAATCAAGATTGTGATCGTGTCATGATATCTCGTATTGAGCTGGTCGTTCGGATGGTGACAGTGACGTACGGACGTGTATGATTAACAAAATTCACCTAAGTTCTCCCTAGTGTTTAATTATGCGCAATGTAAATGATAAATAATATACTATTGACATATTATAAAACATAATAATCACTAAATATTTGAATTTCATACTAAAATATGACTTAGGAAATTACATTTCAAACAGGCAAGGTGACTTATAAAGCTAAAAAGGAAAGTAGAATGTAGTAATAATTGGTCAATGGAATCTAAGAAATTTTTAGGTGGTGTGCAATAACTACTACCTACCGAGTTAAAATAAATTAAATATATAATTAACTTTGACAAATTCTCCCATGCAATATAAATCTCTTATAATATAAACTTATTGAAATATTTTGCAGTTTACACTTTACACTGGCTGTTGGAACCTTGAAGATATCAACCCCATATACAGGATCCTATAATTCTCGTAGTCTTCGGAAAAAAATTTAATACTTTGCATTTAGTATCAATTATAATTTTGGATCATTTTGCAGACAGTGAGTTATTTAATTTATGGCGAATAGGTTGAGTTTCAAGAGATTGTTTCTAGTTCTTCAAAAATATATATATTATGCCTTTTTGTACAACAAATATCATGCAATTATAGAAAAATTGATGCAATGGAAAATTTTATACTTCTATAAATTTGTCAATAGAACACATGTGGTTTCGTATAGTCCACACATGTCTCTCATGTCACTAATTAATATTCAAATACCATTTTACGACTGTATATTTCTTCCAACTATTCTTATTCCAAATGACCATATTCTTAAGGGAATTTCTTATATATATATATATATATATATATATATAGTAACTATTCATTTTATTACAAATCTCAAATACACCAAGATGCAATTTTTCAACAAATTATTGTGATATGGCCACTTAATCTTTATATTTATATATTTGTATCTGACATTAAAGGATTAATAATAATCAATTTTCTTAATGTCCATACGAAGTTGTAATTTTATATATGTAATTGTTTTTTACCCCACTTAACTCCAAGAGATAATGAAATAATTATATATTTAACACTTTTATTGTAGATGAGTAATTGCATAGGAAATTAAATTTTAACGTATTTTAGGGGTTGTGAGCTATATTTTAAGTAACACGAGGGGTATATGTCAAATAATATAAAACATAAATGCATTTGTCAATTAATTAGAACGAACATATAGATATCTAAGATATGTTTTGCAAATAATTAATACAGAGGGCTGGCAATGGGTAGGATTCTGGTCGGATCAGACTCATCTAGAACCGACTTCATTTATATCGGATCGAATCCTTCCGGATTCGGATCTTGCTTGGGTTGTGCTTGAGTTTAGATTTTTTGAATCTAATGGATCTTGGTCGGATTTGACTGGATATGGGATATTTTTCGGATCCAATAAAATTTTCTTTTAAAAAATTACATTAATATTTTTTCCTAAAACAAGTTTATTAACTTTACAATTTAATTTATTTTATCTCACATGTTCAAACTTTATTTACTAATATTCATACTTTTAGATGAAAACATTCGTTTAAATATATATATATATATATATATATATATATCATTTTATTTATTTATTATCGGATACGGATCTTTAACGGATCGGATCGACCTAAATTCATATTCGCTTCATGCGTTTCCGATTACAGATCTTTATATAATCGAATCAGGTCCATCTAATATCTAATCGGACAATTATGTTAATAAATCAGACCGAATTTGGATCGGATACGGATTGAAATCTGCTCCATTGACAGCCTATACAATGTAGTGATGTACGGAACAACTTGTAAAATGATTTTACCACGAGCATTGCTTGCTTCTGGTTTCCAAAATTCCTAAAGAACTTTGGTTTAACTCCTGTATTTTTCTAATGATCAAATGATGTCTATATATTAATTTCATTCTACGTTCTGTCCATGATTAATTATGTATCTGTTAAAAATAGACCTGTGGGGATCGGATATAGTGGAAGCAAATTGTCCACACCCACCCCACCAACCTTCATGTGTGCTGATTTCTCTTACATTTAATTTAATAGTAACCGTTATTCATTTTTTTTTTTTCTCCTTTACATTTTGTATGTGATACGTTTAATGTAGTTAAGAAGTAACTTGTATTCATGTCGAATATAATTATATAAACTCACCTACTCTATACCAGTTTCAGGCGTGGTTGGTGGTGGACGAATACGCCTAAAGTACTCGCTATTTAGGTAATAATAATACTCCAATAAATATATTATTTTTAATAGTATGCAATAAATTTTACTCTTCCTTCTACGGTCATATGATTGTGGCCGGGTTAGAAAAAGTTTAAAAAAAAAAAATGTACTGCTAAAAAAGTCGATAAATCAAATTTAAACAGTAGAGTTGAGGCATCCTCTTACCTACCTTGTATGGCTAGTTTCTATACCCCATTGTTGGGGCATTAAATACTGCTCGCATTTGCAATTGGATTCATTTCGATACCACCTCATTGCACACATTCCGCAACATAAGACAATGAAGGTGATAGAGAAGATTCTAGAAGCCACGGCGGCGAACGACGCCAGCCGTGTGGTGTTCTCATTCGAATTCTTTCCTCCGAAGACGGAAGACGGCGTCGACAACCTGTTCGAGAAAATGGAACGCATGGTAGCGCACAACCCTACTTTCTGCGATATAACGTGGGGAGCCGGCGGATCCACGGCGGATCTGACTCTGGAGATAGCAAATCGCATGCAGAACATGGTGTGCGTCGAGACAATGATGCATCTCACATGTACTAATATGCCAGTCGACCAGATCGACCATGCCCTAGCCACTATCAAGTCCAATGGCATCCAGAACGTTCTCGCTCTCCGCGGAGATCCCCCTCACGGCCAGGACAAGTTCGTTCAGGTCGAGGGAGGCTTTGCTTGCGCTCTAGATCTCGTAAGTAACTTTACTAATAAATCATTGATTCATTATTACTGAACGCCCAGACTATGCAATTCTGTCGAGGACTACTAAAATAGGGGTGTAAACGAGACTGATTTGTGTGTGGACTTGGTTTGCCTGTTTAAATAATGAGCTAGAACTAGTTTTTATTTAACTAGCTCAAAGTCTATTTGCTTGATATATTTACATGTATTATCTTAATTTTTAGCATATCGAGTTGAATCAAATGAAAAATTGCTTGAAGCTTGTTTAAAATGTACGACGAACCTAGCATAAACGAGCTTGAGTCAAATTTTGAGTAGCTTGATTTGTTGTTCAACCATGATAACGATTCTACTCATCTGTTGGCAGGTTAACCATATCCGTTCCAAATATGAAGACTACTTTGGAATCACTGTTGCTGGTTATCCAGGTTTAGTGGCTCTGCGCCACCTCAATTTACCTCCTCTTTGCTTTTGTTTTGTTAATCGAATAAAAACAGTACGTATGTTGTCGGTGTAAACAGATATTAGATATTACATGATAGTTGTGTTGTCGGTGTAAACAGGTTAAGCATAGTCACAGGCTATGGATTTTTGTAATTTATGATATTCATATTTCCTAATTTGGACTGGACACAATTATGACTCTCTATGTGTTCCTTCTATGTTCTATGTGTTGATTCTTATGTCAATTACATTGCACATGCTAATAGTCTTGCTGATATTTCTTTATTTATAATGCACACATTCTTTCATCAGAGGGACATCCTGAAGTTATTCATGATGGTGTAGCATCACCAGAGGCATATGCGAGTGAACTCGCTTATCTCAAGAAAAAGGTAGTCCATTTTCCCCTAATGGTTAAATTTACGTGGTACTGAAAATTCATATATAATTGGATTTCTCTCAATTGAATAATTTTTAGCTCAAGTTGTCATAGGCGTTTAGTATTGTTTCCATTGCAGGTCGATGCTGGAGGTGAAGTCATCGTAACCCAACTCTTTTATGATACTGACATCTTCCTCAAGTTTGTCAATGACTGTCGTCAAATCGGAATAACCTGTCCCATTGTTCCTGGTATTATGCCCATTAACAATTACAAAGGCTTCATCCGCATGACTGGTTTTTGCAAAACTAAGGTATTTGCTACATTGGTCTTAGTTCTTTCTTGTGAATGCATCTTGCATTTGCTGGATTACAAACTCTACTAACTATGTAATGTTTATTTTTGGTCTATACTATGTAGTAGTAGTAATTGTGTATGTCTTCTAAGAAGTGCTGGTTTAAAAGGTGAAAGCATGAGACAAGGGTTATATTTTCCTAGGGCTTAGAGTAGAAAAAAAAGGTAATTTTTAAATTACAGTGTTACCATAATTTACAGAAAAGTGTAGTGATAACCAAATACTAGATTGGCTAGTGTTCTCCTTGAAGTAAAGTGCTGAACCTTTCTCCGCACTGCTGAAGGCCTTGAAATTCATTGTAAATAGACCGTGAATTTTATAAGACAAAACAGTCTCTTTGAAACTTGATGTTTGGAAGAGCTGGCAATAAGTTAAACCTAAGGTGATGACTGATGATATATTTTGCTCTAGTTGTTGGACTTTGTTGTTTTCTCCTTTCATATAAATAACACAACCATTGAATATCCACCAAAATTATGTTATGGCATGGTGAACCACTTACTATCAGTTCAGAATTTCAGGCCTTCGTGAACTGGCAGATCTTTTACCAACTCAAATCATTTATACATGTTGGGTTCTGATAGTTAGCATTGGACTTGATTTTGGTTTTTGTATTAATCTGAATTCTGTTAGAGATACGTTATACAGCATTAATGTTTTACTGTAGATCCCGCATGAGATTATGGCTGCCTTGGAACCTATCAAGGATAATGAAGAAGCCGTCAGGGCCTATGGAATTCACCTGGGAACCGAAATGTGCAAGAAGATTATGGCTAGTGGGATCAGAACTCTACATCTTTACACCTTAAACATGGACAAAACTGCATTAGCAATATTAGCGGTTGGCTATTGAACTGTGCATTTTATAGTTTCAATTATCCGAACTTTTTTGATGTGACAAGGTTTATTGAAACATGAGGCCTTTTGTGGACTTACCCTCGCAGAATCTTGGTCTGATCGAGGAGTCAAGAATTTCAAGGTCCTTACCTTGGAGACGCCCGGCAAATGTTCACCGCGTAAAAGAAGATGTACGTCCCATATTCTGGTAAGTTCTTGTTTGATAGATATTAGATTCAGAGTCTTCCGTCTTTTGCCCTTTGTTGTATTGATAATTAAGTCCAAGACATCTGATCTTGTATGCACAATGATGGTAGGGCTAATCGTCCTAAAAGCTACATCTCACGAACTATAGGCTGGGACCAATACCCACATGGTCGATGGGGAGACTCTCGAAATGCATCATATGGAACACTCAGTGATTATCAGGTATATAATAATTCCATTGCATGCTTGTGTTGTTATTGGCTTTCCGTGGATGCGATCTTTCTGTGAGCACAATTGTTAGTTATTGGCTTGTTGCAGTGCATGTTGGTTTTGCCTTTCAGATTCTTTAGTGCTACAGGATTTCAAGTCCTCAGCTTGAGATCCTCCGAATTTGTTTCATCTTTTCTTCAATGCACTATTTTTGATTTCATATGTAGGATGTTGAAAATGAACTGTTAGTGGACTAATGCCTCCCATAATAATATTTCAATGTGAGTATTATTCGGTGTGTGATTTTCATGTGTAGGATGTTGAAAATGAATATCTTCGTGCAAGTTATAAACTATTAAGCATATTCAGTCTGTAAAATGTTGGAAAATGTTTGTCTCTAGAGGTTGCATGCTAGCTGCCTGTGTAAACTTAGCAGAAATGTACTGGGTATTCCCGTCTTTATGCATGATAATAGCTGCCTGTGTAAACTAAGTAGAAATGTACTGGTTTTTCCTGTCTTTATGCATTATAGATGTGTATATCTTAATTTCCATTTATATTATTCCCAATGGCTCATAACTCAGTCCGATTTTTTGTTTAGATATTGTTCTTAGTCCTTGTCTTATCTTTGTCATTTCTTTTACCCTTAATCTTACATTATCAACTTTAGACTATTTTAATTAAACTTCATGACAGTTCATGCGGCCTCGTTCACGCAATAAGAAACTTAATGAAGAATGGGTTGTCCCTTTGAATAACATTGAAGATATTTACGAGGTATTGTTTGTTGCTCACATCTACTTATAAATTTGGATAATTATAAATTCCAATATTTAATGGAGTTTCATATACATCAGAAATTTATGAAGTTCTGCCTTGGGAACCTGAAAAGTAATCCATGGTCTGAACTTGACGGGCTCCAACCAGAGACCAGAATCATTAATGAACAGCTTGGTTTAATTAACTCGAAAGGTTATCTCACTATTAACAGCCAACCAGCTGTCAATGGAGCAAAGTCTGATTCCCCATCTGTTGGTAATGTGAAATCTTTTTACTTTCAATATTTAACTTCATGCATGATTTGTAAAGTCATTTTTTTCAAAATGATCACATATTCCTGCAAATCATTTTTTTTCTTTTTTTCTTGGGTAAATTACGGATACCTTCTGAGGTAAAGCCTAATTACAAAAATTCCCCTCACATATTGAGCATTACAAAAATCCCCTCAGGTTTGTCACCTTCTTACAATTAACCCCTTGCCCCTTAAATGTTCCAATTTTGCCCCTGGGTGTTATTTGTAATGTTTAATATATATAATTTTATATTTATAAATTTTATTAGTAAAATTTTATTTAATTTGTTATTATAGAAATTATATTTTTAATAAATATGTAAAATAAACTGCAATATTTATGGGCAATTACAAATTACATAAATTATTTTGGTAGTAAATATATGATTATCATTTATATAATTTGTAAAATATAACAATTAGCACTTATAAGATAGTATAAACATTACCAATAATCATCCAAGCAAAATTGGAACATTTTAGGGCAAGGGGTTAATTGTAAGAAGTTGATAAACCTGAGGGGAATTTTTGTAATACCTATTACGTGAGGGATGTTTGTGTAATTAGACCTTATCTTAGGGGGGTAACCGTAATTTACCTTTTTTCTTTCACGAAAATATAGGTCATCAACTTTAGAAACAAATATTTCTGGTCATATGTTTTAAAGTGATTTAGATTTTTGTAAGTGCACTATGTGGTTTGGTTATGATGATCCTTTTTTACTTTTTTTTTTTGGGGAAATAATGATTACTTGTCTGTATTTGAACTTGGTTTTACAGGATGGGGAGGGTCAGGTGGGTATGTTTACCAAAAGGAATACTTAGAATTTTTTTGTTCCCCGGAAAAGTTGAATGCTCTAGTTGACAAATGCAAAGTCTTCCCACTTGTCACATACATGGCCGTAAATAAAGAAGGAAATTTGATATCTAATGTGATGAAAAGTGAAGTGAATGCGGTCACATGGGGGGTTTTCCCTGCAAAGGAGATAATACAACCAACTGTTGTAGATCTCTCAAGCTTTATAGTATGGAAGGATGAAGCATTTGAAATATGGTCAAGGGGATGGGCTACACTCTACCCAGAAGCCGATCCCTCCAGAAAATTACTCGAGGAGGTAAGTATTTAATCATATTATATCTTAATAATTCTCTAAAACTCATTGTGTTAGTTTTTTCATTGTAGTTACATTTGTTGTTTACTTTTGGGGGATATATATGTGTTGCAGGTGCAGAGCAGTTATTACTTGGTTAGCTTGGTTGATAATGACTACATCCATGGAGATTTATTTGCTGTTTTCAGAGATATATAACATGATTACCAATAATATTTGATTTCTGGTTTTTTGCTTATTTGATTATTTGATATTCATTATTGAATGTAATTCTATTTGTTCAAGCTATATATTTACTGCCATGTAATTGCATCTGTCTCTTGGGATATTGCAATTTTCTATGATGTAATACTAAACATATATTTCTCTTGAATTTGAATGTACCCCTGTAGTTATTTCTTGACATGTAAATAGTTATATGTTAGGAATAATAGAAAGACTGAAAGATAACGGCAGAATTGCATGCGTTGCAAGTAAATTTTGATTCTTGATAAAAAAAAAAATCATTTTATCATTTAATTTTATCATTTTGATTTTTTTTTTCAAATTTAATCTTTTATTTTTTAAACTGAATCGAAACACATTTAATCCCTTAGTCGACACTCGACAGGGACTTAACAGTTTTCTAACTTCTAGTTCAACTTGGTTTACTCTAAACTTAACATCATATGCATGTAGGTAAATTTTGGTGTATTTATAGCTTCAAATTTACATTTATGCAACTATTATATTGGATTTTCAACATACAATAATTATTTAAATTAGAATCAAGGTCTAAAATAGTTGGCTAAAGGCTAAATGTGTTAGAGATGTTTAAGAAAAATAAAAAGCTGAATGTGCCGATTCTAAAATATAAAGGATCAAATGTATTATTCGAAAAAAGGGACGACTTTTGTCAAGTAGAGTACTAAATTTGTAATGTTACACAAATATAACTAGGAAGAGGGACAACTAACAAAATTGCACACCAACAAAAAGAAAAATGTTGAAAAAACTCGAAAACCATATCAAATTATACAGTCAATTGTAACAATAACAACCCCATACTCTGGGTATCCTCTTCTTGATCAGTAGTCATCGCCTCTGGATACCACTTCTTTGCAAGTTGGACGAAGTAAGATAGTATGCTCAAGTTGAGATACATAGCTTCCTTTTATGTCACAAAGGGGAGGTAATGGCTGAACTATACCTGCATCACACAAGTTCTTTAATGCCATCAAATACTTGGTCTCTCCAAGTCGGTCTAAATATCTTCTGCAAAAAGCCAATGTCGAAAAATTCTTATTAATTGTTGCCAATAACTGTTTTGCTCTGGGCAAACGCAGCGGAATGTGACCGACTTCAAAATTCTTCATGTAATGACTGCATTCTAGATCTTCTCGAACGTGTCCCTTCCCTGTTGATCCAAAAGTCTCGATTGCATAAAATTCGCCTTCTTCCATTTTTGTTCTCTCTCCTCCTTTCACTATAGGAACAGATTTCCCTGCATGGATTTGATAACTCCCAATACTATGACCATTCAAATCTCTGATACTTTTAACTTGGAACATTTTTCCATTGATTTCAACCTCATATGACTCCATGACCTCTTGGATTGCAGCACCGATGTCACATAGGCGTACATCAATGCCAGCTTCCTGTTTTTACAAACAAAATCTCATCAATAGCTCCAACTTGTCCTCATGAGTTTACGGCAATACATATTCACAATTCATTCTAAATTTTGGTATCATGCTTGTATAAACATGTAGGCAATCATTTATTTGATGCCGCTATTAAGGTCACTACCCTTAAGGCTTTTCAGCGTGACACATGGCGCTCTATATTCCGTTTATTTATTTTCTCATGCAAATGCAAGAACAAAGAAGAAAATAGTTTTATTCCATTTTTATGTAAATGCAATTAAAAGAAAATTAATATATTGCATTTTACTGCAAATGCAAGAAAATGGAGTGCCATGGTGTCGCACACGGAGCCCTAAAGGTAGTGGCCTTAAGGGTAATATGAAAGAAAAGAAAACGTCAGGAACCTACCTTGATTCCTGTATTTGTAGCTTCACGCGTGGCTTCAAGCAGTGGATTAAACATAGGGTTGAACGCCACAGTAAAGGCACAGTCCACAATATGACCTGAAGATAAAGTGACATCACTATTTGAAGCCAAAACAGCAGTAAAGATAGTGCAGACACAACAACTATGAAGCCTATATTACCATCAATGTGAGTTCCAAAGTCCAGTTTCATTACATCATCATACTGAAGCACGGTTTTATCTCCAGTATTTGGCGTCCAATGTGCAGCAACCCTGCAATAAGAACAGAAAGAGAGGTGATTTTGGAATTTTGAAAGATAGTGGATAAGAGAAATTGACAGAATGAAACCGTTCAATGAATTCAAGCAATACCAGTTCAGTGAGCATCCTGTAGGAAACGCAATGCCAGCTTGTAAACCATTTTCTGATATTAATTTACGAACTGTATTCTCCAAGGTCTCACACAGGTCAGTCATCAACATTCCAGGCTTCACAATTTGTCTGATGTACTTCCGAACCTATCAAGGAATTATGAACAAATCTAGAACTAAAGTTTGTTGAATATATGTCCAATAACACTTGCATATGTTAAGTTCAAAGATACCTGACGGTGGACTTCTGCTGCTTGGCGAACTGAATTATAAATTGGTTTCTCCAGTCGCTCCAATTCTCTCTTTTCTTCAGAAGTAGTTCTCCACAAGTTACTACATTAACCATAACTTCATCAGATTCCCATATAACAAACTCGAACATGTGGCAAATAAAAATTAAACTCACACTTTCTAAAGCAGTCAATAAATAATCGTATAATTAAGTAAAAGATGCTAGATTCAATTATGTGCATAACCAAGTTGGTCTTGCAAGTAAATCTTCTCTCGAGACCTGCTGATTCTGTACCATGCTGCTTCTTTTCTTCTGCTCAACTATATTAGAAGATGGAGTGTTAGGCCATTCTTTCCAATCGTAAGCCTCACATACTGCAACTTATGCTTTGGATAATTTTTGCCAAATCTAGTGAACCTTTGCTCCAAAGACAACCTATTGTTCATCTTTGGGAATTCCGAAGTGAATGTCTTGATCATATTCCATGACATTTAGTTCTAGAAATCTGTCCACAACCTCATGTGCATTGGCTTGAGATCATTCTCCAGGTTCTTGAGAATCAACATAGCTTAACCCCGGCACGCAATTTTCAGTACTAAGGCATATCAAGATTATCATCTATGTGTTTCATGTCAGCTTCTGAATGACAATATAAATTGATATGCATGAATTCCTTGGTACTGAAAATTGTTTGGCGGGGCTAAGATATGCTGATTCCTAAGAACATGGAGAATTATCTCAAGCAAATCCACTTGAGGTGGTGGACAGGTTTCTAGAACTAAATGTCATGGAATATGATAAAGACTTTGACTTCAGGATACCTAAATATAAACAAAAATTTCACCAGATTTAGCCAAAATTATCCAAAGCAAAGTTGTAGCACATGGAGCTTATGATTGGAAGAAATGACAAACACTCCATCTTCTAATAGAGTTGAGCAGAAGAAAGGAAGAACTGGGTAAAGTAGCAGCATTCATAAGCCTGATCCAAATCATGGTAAGACTTACTTGCAAGACCAACTTGGTTTTTCTGTGCCTGTGGCTCATCATAATAGGAAGTCCACCTAATTGAATCATTCATATGACAGGTCGAACACAAATAGTACATTAGTTGCTAGATTTGCAGATTATAGATGGTGGAGGAAGTTTAGAGTTCCAATAATACATCTATATGACAGCCTTTGATGTGCATTACTAAAAATCACAAGGACACCACATCCAGATTTATCAGAACAGGGCCTCTCGTAGTCTTGCAGGTAATAGAACACAAGTGAAGACCCATCCCACACTCTAAGCATTTTCTACTGAACTAAAAGACTCTCCTTGCTTCAGGAGAGGTTAAAACTGGCCAATGAATAATCACCTTCTAACAACCTAAAACAGGTCTTTTGTTAGAATTCACCCATTCACACTCTCAATCGTTCCAAATATAATAAGTGTCCCTAATAAGGTTTGGATCAGGAAACAGAACCCCGAGTCATTCTGATTGCCACCAATTACTCCAAAATGTATCCCTCATTTGTCCATTATTGGCAACACCAAATAGTTAGAATCTTATATATGCTATCTGAATTTAAGCACCTCAAAGATGGATGATGGGACAAAGATAACTTTCATTGAACTCTTTAAAAACTAAAAGTTATTTAGAATGTATAATTAAAATTCCAGACGAAAACAGAAAATTATACAAATTTCATCAAATATGTAAAGTGAAACATTATTTTTTTCACTGAAAATTGAACATGCTGGTCAACCTTGAACATCAATCACCAAAAAAGTAGTATATGAGTACCATGTGTACATGGTGCCCTAATTGGAATTTCTAAAGCCAAAAATGCAATCCTAACTGGATTCTATCATGTTCGATTCAGTGGTGACTCCATTGTGGCAAAAAGATTCAGCTTCCTAGGCATTTTATCGTTTTTTGCTTTTTATTCTCTACCCTACCCCTTCCATAACCACACACCCTTAGCTACAAATCAACACAATTAGCAGTATAAATTAGACTTACTCATCCTTATAATGTTGAATTTCACCCTCCGGGAACTCCCCAGATGCAAATAGCTCGACTACAGGAATAGATGGTGGATCAGTTTGCTGAGGAGGTTCTTTTTTCTTCCTGTAAATTAGAAAATACATTTATACTTGATTTCCAATATCAATACATAAGGAAATATGTAAAAAAAATTTGTCTCACTTGCTTTTACTTTTTTTCTTCTTCTTTTTTGCAGCTTCTAAAATGTTCAAAAAGCAGATATTCGAGTCAGATATAAAGAAAAACGTTCATACAAATAATAACCAAAACATGAATGGAAATCCACAAAAATCATGACTAAATATAGTTAGTAGAACACCTCAAAATGTACCCAAAACTACAATCACCAATTTCAACCAAGTTTTAAAGTTAAAATAATATACAACATAAATTCAGCCACAGTTCAAGGAAACACTAGGAAACAAAAGAATCACCTACAAATAGTGAACCAACTATATTCCTATTAAACATAAAAACAAACAATTTTCACAGTAATCAGTAGCCATTCCTTAATTCCCTTCATTTTTCATGAATAATTTACTTGTTAACTTATATACCTTGAGGCTCATCCAAAATCAATTGATCGATTTTATCCACGACCTCTTCTTGTACACCATTATTAACATTCTTACTGCTTGCTCCTTCATCCTCCCCATGGATTTCATCGGAAATAGCTTCATTCGTCATTTCAATCAATCGCCCACTGAACAAACAGATAGAAGCAAATGATGTATTACTCCTACTATATATCTCATCAGTTAAATTAAAAAATAGGGTTTATTGGAGGAGTAGCTTACCAAACTTTGAATGCAAAAATGTCTGAAGCTGCTGCCGTTGATATGGAATTCCGGGGCGGGTAACACCAAAGTCCAGATGGTGGATTTTCTATTTTCAACCCTTCCCCTCATCTTCCCCTCAGCTTCCGTTGTCCTTCCTCTCTTCACAGTCAAATCCACAACTCAATATTTAATTCCAATTCTCATATTTCTTCATTCTAATTTAATTTAATAATAATAAATTTTTTTTATATTTATATATTTTATGTGTTAAATTAAAAAAATTTACAGTTAAATTTCTTAAATTATAATATTCTAAATTAAACACAAATTAAAATTAAGTTTTTAAAAACTAATAAACTTCACACAATAATAAATTAAGGTTAAGTTTCTAAAATTAAAGTTAAGTTTATTTAAATTTACATTTTTATTAATTAAACTTACATTTTTAAATTAAAAAAGTTACATTTGTTCTAAATTTAATGTTACACTAAACTTTTATTTTTATTAATTATTATTACGTTATAATTCATAATGTTTATCCTTTATGTTTTATACTACTAGAAGCCCATTTAAAAATGATCTTCAAATCAATGTGGAATAATAACTTATTCTACAAAGAATAAATTGATAGTTTTTATTCCACTTTAGTGAAAAAAGTGTTGGAGTGAACTTCTAGTAGTATAAAACGTGAAAGGAAATATTGTATCTTTTAAAACTAAGGTTAAATTTTTTTATTAAAAAGAAAACATAAAATCATAATTGAACAAATAAAAAATTAAAAAAAAAAATTAAGAAACATAGCAGGTGGCTGCAAACACACGCCTGCCCAGCAAGTAACCCACCCCCACCTCTTGGGGCAATGGATATCCACTCTCTAGGCACCCCTCGGGCCACTCCCCTTTCCTCATTTGTTTTCACTATTTTTTCCGCACCCCTTGAATTCTCCTTCTCCGCTAATGAATGGAAATGGCTTTAGTTCTTATATATATGTATATATATGGGAGTATTTTCCTTTTTTTTTATGATATTTTGAAAAAACCTGAGCCTCTTTCTTAATCTTAATATTTTTCTCAGGACAACATTTCCAGATGCAATATTAATTTAAGACAACATTTCAATTACTATATTTGAACATGAGTATCAAATAATCATGAAATAAATAGTTTAATCACTTTTGTATAAAATTTTAAGTAAAAAGAAATAACATTGTTAGGCCATCTCCAACCCATAGGGGGGTGGGTGGAGATGGCCCAAATGCACAGCCCTGAGTGGTCTCCAACCCACCAGGGCTGTGCGTTTACACAGCCCGCCTGATTTTGCTTCAAGGGACGCGTTGTTAGCGCGTCCCGTTCAAACAGTGCACCAGGTGGTGCCACTTGGCACCACCTGGTGCATATACATTTTTTTTTTTAAGTTTTAAATTAAAAATAATTCCCGTCCGTGAATGCACTGCTAAAGTAAAAGTAAAAGAGCCGTGTACTGTTGTTTCATATTCATTTTGATTCCACCTGCTAAATTTCATGTTCATCTTGTTTTTTTTTTTCCCCTTTTGATTATTAATAAAAAAAATTAAAGATTAAAAAATTTAACTACGAATTTAACAATACCTTGTTTAATTTAATTAACTCGAAATGGAAGATACATTTAATTATAAAAGTTGTGTAAGGTTTAATAACAATTTATTTTAAATTAAAGATGTAACATTATTAGTTTTAATTTTGAATATATAAATTTGCCTATAAAAGTAAAATTTAACAACATTAAGTGTGATAAAATTAGTCCAATCCACGTGAAAACATCAAACATAAATTTACTTTGAAATTTTATGTTGCCAACTTCTATTATTCAAGATTTTAATGGCTCTTGATAAATATAGTACGTAGTTGACGTACGTAGCAGAGGCATGGCAAAAGTTTCATATTTATGGTGGCTTAGTAATTAAGTAACCCTTATTCATTATTAATTTGGAAATTATATATTTGTCTACAAAAGTAAAATTTATTTAACCACATTTAAAATTTATTATTATTATTATTATTATTATTATTATTATTATAGATAATATAGGTGAGAGTGGGGAATTTTTTTTTTTAATTAATTGGAGGAGATAGCCATGTGGGTTGGAGACGGTGCTCAGGGGGGTGCAGATTCACCCGGGTGGAGATTGACACCCCTGGGCTGTGAAAAGCCCTCCGGGTTGGAGATGGCCTTACAACATTACCTATACGCTCTTGTGCGGTGGGTGTAAAAGTTAATTTATAGGTGTAGAAAATGAGATTTTTTTACGAATGCTTAATATATTTTTGTAACTTAACTTGTGCGTCAGAGAATTTGAGTTGAAATTAAAATGATACTTTCTAAATGTTTGTTAGGCCATCTTCAGTCGTTGGGGCAGAAATGCCCCCTTCCCCCCTCCCCCTCCCCATCCCCCTCCCCCTTTGTAGTCGTCTTCAATAGATAGGGGCATATTTATATTTTTATTTTTCACCACCATTCTCACCATAATAATAATAATAATAATAATAATAATAACAATAACAATAATAATAACAATAATAATAATAATAACAATAATAATAATAATAATAATAATAATAATAATAATAATAATAATAATAATAATAATAATAATAATAATAATAATAATAATAATAATAATAATAATAGAGATGTGATAATTAATAATAATAAAATAGAGTTACAATTAACAATAAAAAAATAAAACTTAATTTAAAGAAAATTACACAATCACACCAATACTAATATAACAAAGACTTAACAACGTTTTTTTAGAAGTTCCTTGGATCAAAATCATTGTCGCCTAGATTTGATGAATCTCCAAATAAATATTTTTAGTCTTGTTTAAGTGTTCTATTATGAAGTTTTACTTTTTTAATATATAATTTTGTTAAATTAAATCGTATTTTTCTAAAAGGTTATATTTTAATTTAAAAAAAAATCATAATCACTTACACCCACAACTGATTACTTGAGTTAAAATTATTTATAAGAAAAAAATTAAACATAAGAAGGTTTATCATTGAGGTTTTTTATAGGTTTTTAAAAATGTTTTTATTAAGGTTTTCTTTTAAATAATTTAAACATTATAAAATTAACTAAAATTTAAAATAATTTAATTTGGGTTGATTATTTTATGAATAAGAATAACTAGATAAATACTACTTTTAATTGTTACTATGTTTTACAAAGAAAAATTTTGCCTACCATATATAAAGAAGAATAAAAAAAATTAATTGACGCGGAGGGGGGGGGGGGGGGGTAAAGAATGGCAAGCCTTTGATTAAGCACGTAAACATAAAATTTCCAAATTATGGTAAACATGTAGGATATAATTGATTGGGGCGCAGTAGAAATTTAATTAATTACAAAGGATATTTATGTTATTAAAGTGTTTTATGAAATCGGTATATTCATTGTTTTTATATATTTAACTAAAGAAAATTATACCATATTCGGGTAATCTGTAATGGCCAAATCCAGCCTAGTAAATGATGAATCCAATAGCCTTGAATCAATTCCGGTCCTAATCCTACCAAACAGTCCCTTATAATATAAATACTACTATTACCCACGTGTCGTTCGTATTATATACTCCGTGTTTACTATATTTATTTGTTTTTCGAATTCACATTGCAATATTTAACGAGACCCGAGAACCCCAAAAGAGAAACACAATTTTCTTAGAGTTACTGGTATAGTGATTAATCGAGTTTGAAAATGGAGGCGGTGGTTGTGGACGCTGGTACCAAACTTCTGAAAGCCGGTTTTGCTGTTCCCGATCAGCCTCCTTCTATGGTCAGTTCATTTTCTTCTGCTGTTTCATTCTGTTATTTTTTCTCAGTGATTTGTATGTACCAATTATATATTGCATTCAGCGATTCAGAATCTCTGACTAGAATGTGCTATTTTGTGTTTTGAGAATATACATAGAATTTCCTCAAAAACTTTCATTTTATTGGGTTGGGCAAAACGTTAAAAAGGTTGAGGTTACCATAGGGTTATGTCTGAATAATTAGGGTACGAGTGTATAACTGTAGTGGTTATCTTATTGTTGTTTAGGGTTTAGGGTTATGTCTGAATAATTAGGGTATGAGTGTATAACTGTAGTGGTTCTTAACCTTGTTCAAGCATTGAGTGGCTGAAAAGAGCACTTGAACTTTAGAAGATGGTCTATCTGACATACTATAATTGTATGGCCAAATTTGAGTGGTTTGGAATCGACTGCAATTGCTTTTGGCTTTAAATTTCCAGTTGAGATAATGGAGAATATTTATACCTGGTCAAATTGATGGAAAAAGAATGGAGTACATTGATATGCGAAAGAAAGTAACAGTGTAACCCAAATTAGCAGCTATCTTCCTTTAATAGGAAAAACAGAAAGTTGGAGTTCTCAGTATTATTCTATATGTTGATGAAACTTTTTAAGTGTTCGTTTGTAATTGGTATGTTAGTGTTTAAGTTACGTTCAGATTACTATTAAAATAATTAAGTAGATTTTCGTTTGAAAGCATGTGGATTTTCAACTTGTAAATAATATGGTAAATTATATATCTGAGTCTAGTTTTGGAAGATATTTCAAAATGTTTTGATGCAAGGGGCATATTTGACTTTTACCACTTAGGAGTACGAGCTCTAGAATGTACCACCACTAGTAAAATGTTTTCCAAAGATGGCCTGCCCTATAATAGAGTCTTTGTAATTTGTTTACCCTACGGTTCTCGCTTTTCATCAAACTTCCTTTCCTTAGCCACTGAATTAGGCTAGCCGTATCTTTGCCCTTGGACTCAAGTGGAGCATGGAGCCAACTGTGATTGATGCCGGTTCTAAGATTCTTAAATGTGGCTACACCGCTGCAGAAGATGGTCCTACGGTAACCTCCAGTGTTTTTCCTCTAATAGAAATTCAAATTGGGGATTTAATTGGAAAGTTACTCGATAAAGGATTGCCGCAAAATTGGCGAAATCTCTGCTTTTCGTCTTTAATTTTCTTTTAATCGAGTTAGGGCTTATAGGATTTTGATTCTTCTAAACTGGACCAGGGCTTATATGATTTTGATTCTTCAAGAATTTAATTTGTTATGCAGCCATTGTGCAAGTAACAGATTCCATCCTTAAATCCTGTTCACTGCTTAATTGTACCCCATAATAGTGAATTCACACCTGCCTATGTTAAAGATTGGTCTGAGTGAAACTGGGTTGTGTTTTCTTGACTATAGCTACATGAAACTATTGGGAAAAAACCAATTGGATGCCCGAAACTGTAGATTGGAAATCATCGTATCGTCATGAGTTGTTATGTGTTTCAGTTGCTTAGCCGTATCATTATTGCCTTAAGCTTGTTTCCATGTCTTTTTGGTAATATGAGATGCTCTTTAAAAAATGCATATCCAGAAAATGTAAGTAACTTCTCTTAATGGCATCCCCAAATCATCAATTTGTTGCAAGTCTGTGTTAATGTAACTCAAGCCTTTATTGATTGTTGGTATTTTCCTTGTAGATTTTGTTTGCCTTTGGACTCTCTGACTTCTTTAATAGAACTTTGGTGTACTTTCTATGCTTTACTTGTTTTTATCGTTTCTCTTTTTTACATTTTTATTTACCACGAAACCATCAATTTTTTTAGGTAATTCCAACTCTAATGAAACCAGTGCCTGAAGATGAGTCAGCCGATGCTTCCTTGTTTGAGAACGTGACTGTTGAACCAGTCGTTCGAGGTTTTGTCAGAGACTGGGAAGCAATGGAAGATCTATTAGAACATGCATTGTATTCTGGTTTGGGATGGGAGATAGGAAATGAAGGAAACATATTATTTACAGAGCCGCTTGCAACTCCCAAGGTTAGGAAAAGCCTTTATATATCATTTTTTTTCTCTTCTTCCAATGATTGGTTGTTGAGTTAGTCTTTTTGTGTATAGGTGCTGGTTGGTAATTGAGGCATGTGCATGTGTATGTACTACAAATAATGCAACAAGAAATTCTAGAGTGGCGTTCTAAATTTTGTTTTTATGTCAGAAAAATATTTGGTGCTAAGTTGCTGACCATGTGGGTCTTACTAAATGCTTGCTGGTCCCAATTAGAGCAATGGAAATGTCGTGATGAATTATATACCCAATGAGCTTATACAAGTAATGTTTTGACCTAATTGGCTGCAAGTTGTATATTGACCGTCATTAGATAGTTCTGTAATATACCATTCGCTTCAACAAGTATGATATCGTAGCTTGCGTTTAAGTAGTCACAATCTAAACCATGGAGGGTACTTTAAGAAAACGGACTTGTTATCATGAAAATTCTCACTATCTTTTGTTCCTTGAACACAAATGCATTTTCTACATGTGATTTCAATTGTAGCAGGCATAGTTGGAGGTACAACTAACTTATCTATGCATAAGGTGGGATTTTTTATCTACATTACTGGTGCAAATAAAGTTGTGATACTGTAGCATTTATAAGATTATTAAGATGTTCCATTAGCAGTTTGGTTCATGTCAAGTGGTGGAGACATTATTTTTGGGTCTCATTTATCGAGTGACTAATCTAATGACCTTCTTAAACCTCGTATTCTGAATCTGCTATGCGGAAAACAATGTGCACCAAAACTATAGATCTGTGGGGGTTAAGATAATGAGAGAAGTCATTATAGAGAGATGGGCCATGTGGGTACAATCTTCAAAGAAAAAGAAATGAAATTCATATTCTATATTCAACCATGCAAACTCTCCTGTTTCATGTGATTTATTTTTGTTTTCAGGAATAGTTGTTATCCCATGGTAACACTTTGGAGGATTGGCGCAAACTGTTTTACTTATATTTTATGGTTGATCATGCAGATGCTCTTTTTTTTTGTTTTTTTTTTTTTGTATAAATATATATATAAAAGTTGGTGAGGAAAACCATAAAACATCATGCAGATGCTCTTTCATATGGTTTATATTTTTTGTAGTTTTCCATGAAATTTTTTCGAAAGATTGGTGTGTACTATTCAATTCATATTTTATGTTATAACATGCCGGTGATCCTGTGCCATTTGATTTATTTATTTATCTTATTTCACAGTTTCATTATGAATTGATTTAAACCATTGTGTGTCAGGCTGTTAGAGAGCAATTGGTGCAAATGATGTTTGAAAATTTCAACATCTCAGGCTTTTATGCATCTGAGCAAGCAGTGCTATCACTTTATGCTGTGGGGCGTATCTCAGGGTGCACTGTTGATATTGGTCATGGCAAGATGGGTATATATTACTGACACTGTAACAATGATTGTTTAAATAACTGTTTCTGTTGGCATGGGACATATAATTTGGTTGGGACCTTGGGTCTCATATATTATATAAATTGACTTGGGTCCCAAATTTTTGCTTATCTTGTATCATTATTTTACTAGTTATTTGACATATAATGTATTTTCCATGTAATCAGATATTGCATCAGTAATTGAAGGTGCTGTTCACCACATATCTTCAAGAAGATTTGAAGTAGGGGGTTTGGATTTGACTAACTTATTTGCTAAAGAACTCGGTAAATCCAATCCACTTGTGAACCTTAGCATGTCTGATGTTGAAAAGTTGAAGGAGCGGTATGCATGCTGTGCTGAAGACATTGGTGCTTATGAAAGAGTCCAGCAGTCATGCCCTGAGGAGCAACACACTTTGCCTGATGGACAGGTTCATACATCTACTCTTCCCACTTGATGGCACTGTGCTTTCACGTTAGAGGGAACAGCTCAATAATCAGTAAATTTGATCTTAAAAATGCCTCTTCAATTGAGCATTGTATCTAAAAAGTAGGTCTTTGGCTATGTTTGGTTCAATGTGGGGAGGAGTATTTTCTTTCTTTCTTCGACCCAACTTAAAACGGGCTTATTGTTTTTCCATATACATATAGGCTGTCTGATCATATCTTGAACTGCAGCTTCATAACTACTAGGTATTCCTGGTTTACCACTTATTTATTTTCTCACTTGTCAAATGCTAGTCTTTTCCCATACTTTTTATATTCTTCTTAAGTCACTTGAGCCTACTAAACAAATATATTTAGGGTGAGTTTGGCCTAGCTTTTCGAAAATCAATTATAGGAGATTTAATTTTACTAAAATGGATTTTGGCAATAATTGATTATGATAAAATTCAATTATAAAATAATTGCTTTTGGATAATAGCTTTTGCAAAAGTAACACTTTAGTAGATTATAAAATAAGTTGATTTTTAGCTTCTGGAGATCCCAAAAGTGATTATGTTATTGGGGGCCAAACACCATTAAAATCACGATTGACTAAAAACAATTTCTATAATTGGGGCCAAACTCTTAAAAAATCACAATGAATGTCTAAAAGTGTTTTTAAGAGCTCCCACCGTTGGGCCAAACTCACCCTTAGTGGGTTAACTTCTGCTTACCATGTGGTGCTGCTTGGCATTGTGCTTGAGGAAAAGAATTCGTACACTTGTGAATGGCTTTGGAACTAAATACTGTGTACATTTGTATGCAATCTTTTGAGTCTAGGTTTCTAGGCATATGCATTTGTTATTTTCTCAGATTATGAAGGTGTTGATATCCCTGATTTATTAGCAAATTAAAAAAAATCGGTATGTTTTGTAATACATCGCTGTTGCTAAGGTAACTTCAATTTCTGCTCTTGTTAGATCTCTTCTGTTGACTGCTATTGATATTTACGTTGATATTTTGCATTATCTTGTTCAGGTGATCAAAATAGGACGAGAAAAATATACTGTTGGGGAGGCCTTATTTCAACCATCTATATTAGGTTTAGAAGCACATGGAATAGTTGAGCAGCTTGTCGGCTGTATTTCAACTGTGCCGACTGAGAATCACCGCCAGCTACTAGAAAATACTGTTCTTTGTGGTGGAACTGCTTCCATGACTGGTAAGATTTCTATGATAATTTTTTTTCAACTGAGTAATTCCCATATCTCATCACCAATTCCTTTGTTCAATATTTTACTATGAGTTTTATTCATGTAGGTTGTTTGGTTCGATTGTGCTAAAACCTTCTGATATTCTGCAGTGGCTCTTTTTTTTGTTGATAACAAATATTCTGCAGTGGCTAACGCATTACTCTTTTTTTCTTAAAAAAAATTAAATAAGAAAGAGAAAAAACTTGAATAAACCGTTTCTTGCTCTATAGGTTTTGAGGGTAGGTTTCAGAAAGAAGCTAGTCTTTGCTCCTCGGCTATTCGTCCTAGTTTGGTGAAGGTAAATCTACTTAGCAACTTGTTATGGTTAGCTTTTGTACATACTTTCAGATTCATTTTCAACTCTTTATGAATCAAACCCAATATCATTTTTTTCCTGTCTCAGTTGATCTGCATAGATGTAGTAGTTTTTGCAGGAAGATAAAATCTGGCATTTGAAAATAACTCCCCATCTCGAAATTGTTGAGTTTCACCATTTATGTTGAATTTAAATATAGCAATAATTTGGACTTAGATGGGTTTATAAAACTTCTATTTATTTGGACGATATTATAGTAGTATTAGTTTTTTCTTATTTGATTTATGCTAATTATGTTTTGTTGATTACAGCCTCCAGAGTATATGCCAGATAACTTGTTAAATTATTCGGCATGGGTGGGAGGTGCAATACTAGCCAAAGTCGTGTTTCCTCAAAACCAGCATGTAACCAAAGCTGATTACGACGAAACCGGGCCTTCTATTGTTCATCGCAAATGCTTCTGAGGAACATCCTCATAAAACTATATAATATACTATTATTCAACTTTATAAATGGAGGATGTCTTAATTGCAGAGTCGTTAGTAATATCATTTGGTGAAATTGTCTGTTGTACAATTTATAGTATATACCTATGAATGGTTGAGTTGTTTTATCAAGTCAGGATGGTGATTTAATTTGGTGGGATTTTATTTTATTTTTCTTCTTTAGAAATGAGATTTTAACATTTACTAGAAAATCAAGTCCCCTAGCCCAACCATCTGTCGTGATAAGTGTTGGGCTCTGGTCAGATCTTCAAAATAGCACCCCGCTCCTTTTGTGGCATATCTCCATAAATACGAGATACACAGAATTCATTACTTGAGATGTGTTTGCATCTTATTTGATTTTTAAGTGTATTTTGTTCCAAAGATGGAGCTAAAACTAGTTGAATTTAAGATTGCTTGATATTTTAGTACGTACTTATTGGGCGTTGAGAGCTAAATATCAATATTTTGAGTTTAAAAAAGTAATTAGATTGTAAATGTTGTTGAGTATAAATATATATTATTACCTTTACATTAATCAATACTAAAAGAATAAAGAGTAAACCTATTTTATGTCATGGATGCAAGGTGGAGTCCAAGAGGACCACAATTGACATAGAAGACGGCATTGCATACATAGCGACCATCATTCTTATTACATTTACTTTTGTTATACCAGTATTTAGGTAAAAGTTAAAAAAATACTATATAATTTTTAGAATAGTTTCACGTTTATGCCTTCCAAGTAGAAATTTTTTTTTTTTTTTTGAACTAAGTAGAAAAATTATTTTGAGAAAAAATGTTTCATTTAAGGTGAAAAAATCTTATTTTGAGAAGAGAATGTTTCAATTTAAGGATGTTACAATTTCATCGTCCCTTCCAAACACTAGTAGTTAAAAAAAAAAAAAAAAAAGGTTGCCTAAACTCACATGGAAAAGTAAGGAGAAGCATAACCAAGCAACCGCGGGAAAATCCGCAAAGCAAGAGACAGAATATGAAATTTAGGTTGAAAGCATTGAGCAATGGCGGCGGAGCAGCTCGGGCACGGGCAGGCGTTCTGCAGTTGGGCAGCAACTGCTCAATCGAAACTCCGGCACTCCTCCTCACTACCATCAAAGGCCTGCCCGCCTTTATTTCCCCTGACCTTCTCTCTTCTCTCCCCTCCCCAGATTCTCGTCTCCTCCAATTCAGTCCTCTTCACTTGTAAGCCATATTCCATATTAGTATTTTTCTCTTTCTTTCTTTCTTTATTTATACTTTTATGATGAGTAATTAACTATATATGCTTCTTTAGTTGGGGTTTTTTATGTTGTAGAAATAGAAGAGTAGGTGTTTGTGATATTGCCCAGCCGAAATAAATTGCATTAGCTAATTGTTTCTCTTTTTTTCTTTGATGGGTTTTCAGTTTGGAGGGCATATCCCTGAAAACCATATCCGAAATGGGAGGGTTGAAGCACATTGTTGGTCTTACACAAGATTATGTTTTTAATGCTGTCCCCAGAGATTCCATTATATCCTTACCCGATTATCAGAGCAGTAACAAGACTGGAGCTTCTTTTGACACTCCTTCTGGTCGCCGCCTGGTAATAATAATACTAACTTACTATGTGTGTTTAATAGCCAAGAAGTAGTCTTTGAGGGATGGTCTGGGTTTTTACAGGTAAGGCCTATCGACTACATGGAAATGGTTTCGTCCATGAAGCCGGATATGTGGGTCTCGTTGGCCGATGAAGTCCCGTCTTGGGTTTCTGAGAAGAGAAATACAGCCTCTGTTGATCGAACCATCACATGGCTTGACGATTGCATCACCTCAAATTTTGCTAGCATTGTAAGAGTTCCAAGAAATTAGGTGGTCATGCTTCATATATTTTTTTTTGTGTATATTAATTATTTTTTAATGTGTAGACAAGTGGAGCAGTTTTTGGATCCATTGTCGGAGGCTCGCTAATCGAAGAACGGAGACGTTGTGCACAAGAAGTTGCAAAGAGGAATGTCTCAGGTGCTTATAGTCATTGTGTTACTTGACAAATTAGGATTCATTTGGTTAGTTGTTACACAGTTGTGCATTTTTTATTTTTTTTTGAGAGCACAGAATTGTGCATATTAGTTTGATGAGAAAGTTGTCTGCATTGTAAGGTTTCTATATCTTGTATCATGATAAAGGTTAGTTTTCATTTTTGGTTTTCATGCTGAAGAGAGATTGTATCTTGCAGGTTTCTACATTGCTGGATTTGGTCTTGGAGAGAGTATAGATGAACGCCCTGATCTCCTCGGTGCTGTTATTGTACGACTTATTCTTTTCAGTTGGAGCTCATTCTTCCTAACTAAGTTTACGTTGTTTGTAAAAGAATAGTAGAAGGCTATTGTTTATTAGGCGAAGCAGTTAATACTATGCTCATACCTCCTAACTTATGTATATAGAATATGGACCATGTGAGGAGTGCAATACCTCAGACCCGAGTTTAGGGGGAAAACATCAATAAGTCTTGCACAGATGGGAGGTTGTGTAGGAAATTGGTCCAGGAGAAGTAAAAAGGAGACAGTGGAATGGTAACCTGTCTTTTGGCCTTAGTATATATCCACTTCTGTCATATAAATTTTGCCTTTTTAGGCTTTAGTTCCTATTTACTATCTCTTCCTTCGCACTTGGCTCAACAACTCAAGCTACATCTAGTTCTTCTATGCCTTAGCATTTAGATATGGGCTCACTCGTTAAGCTTCATACTTTAATGTTCAAATATTCAAATTCCATTGGTTAAATTTCTCATTTCTCAAGTAAGCCTTCTCAGTGTCATTGATACACTAATTTTTTCTTTGAAATTTTGATGTACTATATATAGGAGAGAATAACTAATCTCTGTTTCCTCATTCCTTAATTATTTGCTCTATTTTTTAATTTATAAAATTGGTGTTTGGTTGGTTGGCATGTTAAGTAGCGTGCGAACATTACTTTTAGCCAAAATCTGCCTACAAAAACTATAACAATTTTAAAGACAAGAAATGTGTCGGCCTAATTCATGATAACCATGAGTGAAATAGCTTAACATTTTATATCTTGAGTGCAACTAGGAGGGCGAAGACAATAACGGTTCATGAGATTATCAGTGATTTTAGTTGTGTGAAACGCCCGTCAGAGGAACCGCATTGAAGTGCTTTCTTCTACAATTTTATACTGGAATTTATAAAGATTATGCAAACTAAATTTTGTTGAAATGGGTGAACTGGGAGAACGATAATAAAGAGACAGAATTTTTAGATATTCATATACATCCTCAAATTACATCAATAGATTTCTTCACTATTTTACCAACATACTGTGTTCTCTTTTTGCACAGGTTGCCATATTTTATATGTTTCTAAGCTGTTCTTATCTTGTCACTTCAGGAAAGTTTACCAGAAGAGAAGCCACGGCAGATATCCGGTCTTGGACTTCCTGGTAACTCTCTCTCTCTCTCTCTCTCTCTATGTGTGTGTGTGTGTGTGCGTGTGAATATATATATATATATATATATATATATTTAGATCGGAGATATTTGAACTAATTTTCATTTGATGCCCCTTGAAAGACTTTTCTGTTCTGCACATCTCATTCGATTTTCAATTATGCAGAAGAAGTTTTGCAGGGTGTTGCTGCGGGTATCGACCTATTTGATTCCACGTAAGTTGCTAATCCCAGGCATTCTTGTCACCTTCACTCTCTAAATGATGTCCTTTTTTCCCGCAGAATCTGGACCCAATCATAAACTTTTTTTTGTAGGTACATTTACCAACTTACACTTGGAGGCTTTGCACTTACATTTCCCTTAAAGAAATTTGGTATGCATAGTTCTGATGATGGCCTAAGTGATATTGGTAGTGATGGCACAAAAATTAATCTAAAAGCAACCATTTATAGGTAATTCTTTTATGTGCTTTTCCGCGTCTTCCGTAATATTTTATTTTAAGGTTATTCTTCCTCCATTGAATGTATTAGTACTACTGAGAAATGTATTTTTATATATTTCTTATGATTTGGTTTTACAGAAAAGATACATCGCCTATTCTGGAGTCCTGTCAATGCTACACATGCCAGAATTATACAAAGGCATATATTAACCATTTGTTCAACGTACATGAAATGTTGGCACAAATTCTATTAGAAATGTATGTATTGATATCTTTATCCCATTTATTTAGTTGCATTATAACTCCTAAAGCTGTGATTTTCTGACATTTTTGTGTACCAGTCATAACACTCACCATTATCTGGGGTTCTTCCGCGTAATACGAGAAGCAATCGTGGAAGGTAAATTTGAGCATTTTCGTCAAAGTTACCTTGAGACCAGGCGTAAGAGTATTTATGCTACTGCCCTGAGTGCATGATCTACATTTATACTCCTCTCCAATGTGACTTTGAGTGAGGAAATTGTATAGGAAAATGTTTGTCGCTTTGTTTGGTCGGGGGGGGGGGGGGGGAAGATAATTTATGAGGAATATATCATATATGCAAGCTTATAGACATTTTCAACATTTTTCATGATTTTCGTTCTTATCATTTCAGAATTATATTGGCAACAAAATTGTACTCTGTTATCTCTATCAGTGAAATGGTGCTAAATAAAAATTGCAAAAGAATTGTTTGTCAAGAATTTACAAAAAGTAAGGCTTCATTAAGCGAATTTGGTGATAAAAGACTGTTCAAGGTTGGATTCAGATGGAATCTACCTATTTTTATGTTCTCATCTGTTTATTAGGCGCTGACCTGATCATATTAATATGTCATTGCTTCATGTATTATGCTATGTTGCACATATGATGACACGATATGATAAAATATATTTTAAAAATCTGTAGAATACAATATCGGTGTAGATATAAAAAGACATGTTTATAACTTTAATGCATATTAAAATAGGTCAATCATCTGGTAGTACAAAAAAAAATTGCCTAATAATTTAATTCAATGCAATCATCTTCATTGTTTTATGTCATATATAACATGTAATGTCGTATATAAAGTATTTTGTACAAAGTTATCTTCTCTTTTTAATTTTTTTTATCAAATCAAAACTTAAATATCATTTTAAAAAAACGAGAAATATTTTTTCAATCTTGTATGAATCGAGCTAGATTCCAATCAACCTTTTTCTTTTTCTTTTTCTTTTTTAGGGTAGTAGATTCCAATCAACTTTAATTTGAGTTCGAATTCAAGTGAATGGTAGAATTGTAGGTCATGGTATCTCCATCATAATAAAAAGCTATGGTAATATTTGAAAATTAAACAACAAAAATTTACTTTGGCTAATTAATATAATTATCGGAGCAATAAAAAGTGAATGAAAAAGAAAATGTATCAGGTGCTAAATTTATTTGGCAAGGAAAATCTTATTCACAACTTCAACAGGCAAAGCGTAAGCTGGATCTATAGCCTTCAATCCTTGGTATTCAAGAAGTGAAAGACCTGCACTCAACCACCAAACAAGATATCTTTCAACATTCATCTTATGAATAAATAATAATTAAGTAATACAAAGAAAAACTAGTAAGTCCCAAACCTTACCAGCAATACCAAAATAGGTATGGAATACATCAACAGCATCATCTGGCCTGTCCGAAATTCCTCCATTTTCTTTATCCTACATCGACAAAAAGTAGCGTAATTCAAATTTGGAAGTGTGAGATTAGATTTTCTTTAATCTTGAGTAAAATATGTAGACCCAGAAATATGTGTTAACCCGCCAAATACAAATAAAATTATCACAGGATCAATCCTATGAAGTGGTCTAACTTTATTTTCACTATGTTTAAGACACTGCTACCAAACAAGTCCAAAAACTATCATATTTTTCTCATGACATGATAAATTTTTACACCATTACTTATTAGATGTTACCGAACGAGTTATATATGATTATAGAAATCGTACAATCAACCAAAAATTTATTTGTCAGCCCCAAAATTTTACCTGACAATCCAAGATAAAGTTAACAAGCTTTCCCTTGTCAATCCAGTGAACTCTATCAATTATGATTAAGCTGGATAGAACCCACCAAGAGTAGCAGACCTGATGGTTGGAACAAGGACAATAAATTAGGAGTGTATCCTAAAAACGTACTTCGTTTTCTTTTAGGCTATGTTTGGTTCATAGATTTTGGTGAGTAAACACTAAAATAAGTTCTTGCATTGAATAAGAACAATAATCTTTGTTCAATCTCATTTTTCCCACAAAAATCAAGTTCCATATGCAATATTAAAGATCAAGTATTTACAATAAGATGAGACTACCCACATCAGGAAGCTTTTCAGGGCGCCCATTTAGACCTCCAGATTTTACTTGTCGTTCACATAACCACCATCCGAGGAGGTCCTTGTCAACATAATGTAGAGAACCAGTGATAGCAAGAGCTCCCACACAGCAGAAAACTGAAATAACATTTGAACAAAACAAATATTCATATCCACTTCAAAATTTCTAACCAACATCCAATTTAGACAAAATATAAAATCTAAATTATCAAATCCTATGTTCCATATCCCAAAATGCAATATCGATTGAAATGCAATTTACTTCGCCCAATAAGTTGATTTATTAGGATTTTAAGTCTAGTAATAATTTATGCTAGTAAATCATAACATGCAAAACTGTATGCATCGTGTATGTAGGTATATGACTAATAATTTAAAGAAAACACAAAAAAACACAAAAAAAATAAAAGTCCTAAAGAAATAAAATGTACTTTGCCCCGCGTGAGATTCTGCTCCAGGTGTGCATCCAAATCCACCATCCAAATTCTTGCAACTCACAATGTACTTTACAGCTTTTTCCACATTAATTTTATCCAAGCGATGTAATAATGCAAGGGAGCATATAGCAACATAAGAAAACCTAAAGAATAGTCAGCTTCATTATAATGTTTCAACATAATTAAATAATATGACCTCCAGTAAATATAGACGGTAAATAATTTCCATTTTGGAAATAAAAATACATACAAAAGTAACAAAGAAATAGAATAATGAAACAGTATACCTTGTGTCAATTTCACCCCACATGTCCCCAGCAAAGGATCCATCTTCATTTTGTAGGTTGGCAACATCTAGCTAGTTAGTTAAGTTTATTGACATAATATATCTTTATTTCCTATTTTCAATATACTGAACAAAAGAAAAACTTACAGAAGCAAATGCAAAAGTAATCCATATTCACAAGTTTCTAAGAAATTGATGCTTCAATGAAGGATTCAACTTCAAGCAATATCTTAGACTTCATTTGGATCAAGGAGTTTGGAACTAATTATATGAAATCAATAATTAACAAATCATAGCATTTGTTTGGATTCGATTTTTATAAATTTAAATTCTTTAAAAACCAACTTGAAATGTCTTTTAACCAAAATGACGGATTTGAAATCCACCAAACATTGAAATCATTTAAAATCATTTTACCAAATCACCAAATCCCCAAAATCCAAATAAGACCTCAGAGAGTAAAACCAAATATTTGAAAGATACAATCTGAGACCTTCTCGACGTCAAGAACATCTATCTTGTCAAATAGTGCTAAAATTTGAATAGCACTGAGTGTAAACAACACATGAGGATCATGTCCTATATTACCACCAAAACCACCTGCAGTTGGCAAAGGCATGACAAAGATAAACGATTTGTCAGAACCACATCAAGAATAAACTTTTGCTTGATTCATATTTTAAGTACAAAACCATAAAAAGTTAGTGTCCCAAGAAGATGGGTAAATTTTAGTGGAGGAAAACACACCAGATTCATCTTGGCATTCCATGATCCATGAAACAACCTCATCTTTATCCACTGCATCCAGCTTCCCTAAAATATCAAGAGTTGTCAATCCCCAGTAAGCTCCATTTAATCTTAGGTGCTCGATCACCACGGATTCAAAACCATCCTTTTTCTGATGATAATAGGCTCCAAACATTAGTAAACTGACAGTTGTAAAAGAACATTTCCATCAGGTCTAGACTCTATATGCATGAAATCTTATTAGTGCCAGAACAACTAGGTGCTTCCTCCAGCTTATCAAAAAATGACGGGCATCAAACAAACTAGTACCAAATATAGGAGGACCGTCTCCAAATTACTATATAGAATAAGCTTGAGGCACACTGCAATATGATTGACATAATACAAGGCAAATGTACAAGACTCATTTTGCAAAGATAATTACTTATTTTAGAACAAAATGCAGGACAGAAGTACAAAAATAAAGCCTTAAAGTCACAAGTACAAAGTTATAATGACGTACTTGAATGTTTCTTGGCTTTTAATGAAGCATCTACCTTTCAAAAATAAACAACTAAGCTCAGATAGAAAAGAAGTATCATCGGAGTGAGTGGTTAGGCAGGGCGCTATACGAGAAAATTTCAAGTTGAACTCAATAAACCCTAATCATTTCACAGAGTGATATTTCCTATTTTTACAAATGAACTCTATATAATGATCAGAAGTTTACCAACACATTAAATTTCTCAATAGCGCAAAACGGGACCACGATGGAAACCAACGAACATTAAATTTGAAAATATCACCCTTATTTCTTATGTTAATTGTTTATCATATAACTCTTATGTCTGAGCACATCAATTGTCAGTGTAGGACCACCAGCACATAAATAGAGATGATGATACAAAAGGAAAATGAAAACCCAAACAAGTGAACTCAAAATGTATAAGTTTATGAGTTCTGAAAATTTTGTAACACATTGTACAAGCACTAATCACATTATATTAGAATGCTCATCTTTTAAAATCATTTTTCTTCATAAAACATCTTTATTTCAGAGGTCGAGTCTATAAGCTACTCTGTTCTATATGTCAACGCTCCAAAGCATACCTTTTCAACTGATAAGATGTATCTAACATGCTTTTCACTTTGGAGCTCTCCCATTCTGCCATTAAAAAACAGATATGGCAAAACTAAACGGATTAATCAACAGTTCAAGCCAAAAATATCATATTTTTTGCTACAAACAGTTCATATAAAATTAAAAAGATACAAACTAAGAAAGGGCAACAGGATGACCTTGGAGAATTTTTTATTGTTGATAAATTGGCAAGTAAAAGGAGAAGGGACGAAGTGGAAGAATGAAATCTAGAACCCCAATTGCCAATTTGGATTCTTTTTTGGTTAGTTTTGGACCAGTCTCACCCCACCGAGACTGGGGCAACACGTACATTTATCAAGTTCCTGCCACTAAAACGGTCAAACCCAGTCCCGACCCATTATCTAAACCAAACCCAAACCACCCAAATCTAGACTGTCACGGACTCACAGAAGCTCATGGCTCAAATCTGATACTCCATCATATATGTATTTATTAATTTATTACACTTACATTACATTGATTTCGTTTCTCCAAAAATAAAAAATTTACACTGATTTCATGACTAAAAAGAACAAAAAACATTGAGCAACAAATTCAGTTAAATAATCAAACTCATGAATGGCAAAACCAAGAATAATTATAAACAAGGAATTTTTATTCTATCGCAGAAAATAGATAAATTCTAACTCTAAGCATTTGTACCTGGAATCAAGACTTCAGAATTTTGAGATTCAATCTCAGAATCACTTGCAGTTGGGTAAATGGGGGGCTGATTCCTTCTGCTGAAAGTGTAAAACATAACACGACTTTAATATCTCTAACAGAAAAGTAAAGAGAAAATTATACACTGAAAAGACCAAATCTTTACCACTAACTTTCGGTAACTTTTCAAGATCTGTTTGGGTTTTACCGCTGACTGGAAATCCCGGTTGTTTTTGTAGAGAATTCGATTAGGTTAATAGTTCTTAAGACTTAACATAAACAGAAAGAGAAAAGGTGTTATATATATCGAATACAACTCAATTCGATTCGGATAACCAGAGCATAAATGTGAATGGAATACCGTATAGAACATGTCGCTCAGTCGCTATAATGAAAAATCTAGGTCATGTTTAGATGTATTTTAGTTAGTTTTGATCGGCTTATGTGCAAAATATTTTGATTGAGAAATTTGAAGATTATCTTGAAACTTATTTAAAACAATTGAGACATGACTTGAATAGAATCTTGTAAAATAGCATTAATTAAATTGGGATAGTGATTGAATTTGAATATGTGAGTTGTGGAATTACATATATTATGATTTTGTGTATTTTAAATAGTAGATATCAACTCCTATTTATTTAAATTAATGAGTTGACATTATATTATTTTATTGATTGAAGTGGTCGAAAATTTAATTTAATTTTTATATCTAGAATCACTAGTTTCAAAATTTAAAATGATGTTTGATCCAATGAAAATTTGAATCAGCCCAATCCAAAATAATTTAGTTTATGCATGTCATGAAGAATAGCGCCAGTGATCCGAGTGTGGAAACTATTATTTGACTCACTTACCTTGTTTATGCTTTCTAAAATAGTATTTCAACAAATTAAAAATCAAAAAACTAAAAATTTGAAAATCTAGTGACTTCAGAGCATAACTTTATAAGAGAATAATTTTTAGAAAAGAAACTATTAAAAATCTCGTTACGACATTACTGGAGAAATTTGAGAAAACAAATTACAAAATCATCTGTCATAAAAAATCAAACCAGAAAGTGGTAGTCACAAGAGATTAAGGGCCTAATTGTTTGACGTTTCCCAAAATTATTTCGTGTTTGGAAAATGCCAAACAAACAATTTTTCTACTTTTTGAAATTAATATTTCACCTCTCAATTTTCTCAAATTACTCCCTCAAAAGCCAAACAAACAACAATTTTTTTATCTCTAACAAAACCTATACAAACTCTACTCCAATTTGACATAAAATAACATATCTCTTACACAATTTATCTCACATAACAAGCATGATTGACATAAAATTTTACACATCTTACACCTACAACCTAACTCTTTCAAAAAAACCTACACCTACTTTATTTCTCAAACCACCCTCTCAAAACCCAACCAAACAACATTACGTAAATCGAGATTATTTCACAAACCTCCACTACTCTACCAAACTACTTTCCCAAACACCAAACAACGGGCCCTAAGGGTTTCATGCAATATCTCATGTGTTCGAGTAATTCTTCATTAACACACTCACATCAAAACATACCATCTCAAAAAAATATAAAAAACATCAGATCATACCACCATTAGCCATTAGGTTCTAGTTGGCGCATGAACACATGTCCTATATTAGTCGAATGTTTAAATTTCTAGAATAAAAACAGTAAAAACAAAGCTACTCACTGCTTGTGTACAACAAAGAAAATATGTACGCGTATGAAATTATATCTTCCAAGTGCTTTTATGCATTAGATAATGAGATTAAAGAAAAATCACCAAATCCCAACATAAATTAAAAATGAATTCGAAACATAGGTCAAGCAACAGCACCAGCGGCGAAAACAAAGAAACCCGTAAACGTTTATCTCCAGTTTTACAAGGCCGAATTCTATTTGTCCCTTTCGATTATCCAAAGACACTGACTGATTAAAACACAGACAAGTGAATATATCATATTACACTGTTTCTCATTCTTCAGCTGCACTTGCTGCACTTAAATCAACATTAAGGTCCAGAACCTGCAATCGGCAACCAAAAATAAATAAAAATAAGCCAGTTTTCCACAGATATTGCATAGGGCATCTCTTTTGACTCAGAGCACAATAATATGGCCTATGTGTAAGACACGCTAAAAGAAAGGGGTAGGGGTTGGTGTGTGGCGTGTGCTATTTAAATTGAATAATCCATATTCTCAAAGAGTTATGATATCAAATCTCAGGAGGTGATTGTCCAGTGAAATGAATCTATATGATAGTAACCACACATTCCATATGCATAAAACTTGGGTCTTGGACTAACAGGGAAAATATATTAGAACTTTTTAACAGCAACTATAGAATGATGGTAAACCATATTTTAACAATATATACTAACAGATAGAATATGTATTTATTAATAAAATATTGATTAGTAAAGGGAAAACTCACTACCTAACTTTTGTTGTTGGACCATGGAAATTATACCAAAAATATGTGACAATTTTATTTGTGTTGCTTAAAAAGTAAAAGTATGGTTATCACTTATAGGTCAAACCATTTCATTTATCCATACTACCTAACATCTGATCTCAATTGATCTTTACTACCAAATGAGTTCTTAGATACTTGTAACAGCCACTTTCATCAAACATTAGTAACTAAATACTATTTGTGCACGAGTAAAGCACCAGTGAAGGTCTATATCCAGAACTCGTGAATTTCAATTCTCACCTTTCCAGTGATCAAGGTATACATGTTCAGCACATCCACCACAGTCGACTCAAAGTGAGTTGTGGCATCATAACTCTGTCATGTAGAGATGGGTAAGTGCATATATGATAGGAAAGCATAATGATTACTGCAATAATACAATAATCATAATGATATTCACAAAAAACTTACAGTTGATATAAAGCAATTGTCCAGAGTAGGCTCATTGACTGGTTCGTATCTGTCGTAAGTCTCAAAGAAAATTTCGTCCACAGGTCCAAGAAGATCGATACCTGCCTTGAGTTCTGTCTCAGGATTATCGGTTTCCGCTTCGGTTGAGACAAATGCAATGAATTTCCCTTTGGGAGCAACATTGTGAGAATAAGAACAACAAAACAGATACCTGTAGAACCAATAAAATCACATCAGAGTTTGAGAAGTCTTCAGTTGCCATTGAAGTGTAAGTTATTGCTGACTACGGTATAACAAACAAATTGATACGAGATTAGAAAAGTCACATTAAAAGAAAATACCACAAACTGATCATTTCAGACAAATCTAAACCACCAAAGTTGCAGCTGGCTTCCATGTACTATTAGTCCCTTCCACTATATATCTGACTTCTTGTACTTAAATTCTCAACTCTTTATACTTGGTGTCCTGAACAGCTAGTTAACACTAGAATTTTCTATGGAAACTCATTAAACAATTGTTCAGTTAAATAATCTCATAAAGTGCAGACAATACATCATATTTCCCTTGCAGTGTGAAATTGAAAGATGTGGTGGGAAAAAAGTCAATATTTTATCTTCATCCTCAACAATCCGATTAATGGGTTTCCATAGATTATTTAGTGAAGATTACTCTGACCCAAATATTTCAAGATACTACCACATTATGTTACCCATCACCACAGCCACACTGACTACAACATCAATGATAAATCATCGTCACATCTGATCTTTTAAACTGACATTTTCAGCCTTATACCACTCTAAAACTTCACCCTGGACTCATGCCCCACATAAAAACAAATATACCTGGGAAACTCCTTCAGCTAACACCTTTCATGAACCTAATCCATAAGGAAGCACTGGAAATTCAGTAGCCGAAATTCCATGCCAGATATAATTTGTGCAAAAGTTCCAGATAGTGATTGTGACTTTGAATCATAGTAAATTATGTAAAACTGCACACCTAATCTACTTGGTCATTAATCCCTATTTTATCCGACAAAATAACCAATATACATGACATAAGACTACTAACTGTCTGAATCTTCTATACTGTTGACCAAAGTAAACAATGGACTATCTTTTTTGCAAAGGACAGACAAATTGCTCACATGTCAGATTTGCGCCCCAACTGCTTCTGAGGGAGAATAACTTGCGCTGAATGAGAATCATTAGTATTTGGAATTGGGTGGCTCATGATAACAATGGCTCTGGCCACTTTTCCAACCTTCCTGACCTGTAACACGCCTCATGTTATTGTTTACCACAGTAGCACATGGATAACAAAACGACATAAATAGAAAGTTTGACTGTCACAACCCTTATATTGTGCCCGGAAAACTATAAGAAATTAGCAACCGAACTTGCACACATACTATATAATCACTGGAAGTACTAAAAACACTTTCAAAGCGCTTTTAGGTCTTGGACAAGCGCATAAATTATCCATTAGAGGTCAGGAATATGCATAAAATAAAAATATAGTCCAACTCAAAATTCCATAAGAGCATTACCTTGTTGGTAAGGTAGGAAGGATCACATACAACTTTCTTGCACTTGGCTGTTTCCCCTTCTGATGTAACTCCACATACCTTGCCTTCAGCGTCAAACTCTACCTGGCATTTTGGGAAATTCATGGCAGGGCTTAAAACAGTACATTGACATCAATTAACCAAGCCAGAAAATCAAGACAGCATAACCCCAAGAACATGAATAACACAATTAAATGACAATACGATCGTAATTATAAAAAATTTCACTCGATCTTTGTAAACGTTTACTTAGGTCTCCCTACCACGACGGTCATAAGCAAAAATGATGACGTTAGCAGGTCAAAAATAATGAATTCCCTACTTCACCCCTGGCTTGTCTGTTAAATTTTATCCGGCAAAACTGCCCGTCACTCATTGATCAAAACAAGGTGTACATATGTTATTGATATGTAAATATAAGCTTATGACAATAAAAACAGCCATTTTTCCCTGTTATTCACTATTAACTTAACGAAATTTTATACATTAATTTTATACTTAAATATAATTATTATTAATAATTTCTTTTACGATATATATTAACATGTAATTATATTCAAAATATATATGTAGTTATACATTCATTAGTTATTTATTTAATTGACACTTTTTTATCCAATGTTAAATTGTATATTAGTAGTTTATGAGACATAGTATTTAGTTTGTTTTATTTTTTTTCTATATTTAATTCATATAACCTATTAACTTAGTAGCAATTATCACCCATCTCAAGCCTTGAATCCACAAACAATTATTAAGAAAATCTGAGTTATCTTTTTTTTTCAGTTATTGTATTTAATAACCAATAACATTGCTTTTAAAAAATAAAAGTTTAAATAACAAGGAAAAGGACATAGAATACCCACTCATCTTCCCTAACCTCAACCCGTCTGCCCTAGCCCCAATCACTTTTGCAAAAACTAGTCACCCTTAAAATGCTCGCCGGTCTCCATTCCTATTATCTCACCACCTCTCTTTTAGATTTCCCAAAATCCATGTCCGCTGCACCACCGCATACAGATACAACTTTTAATTTCATTAGATTGTATCTGAGTAAGAGGGGAAGGTGGATATGGGGCAGTCAAGAGGGGTTCGGTACACTCGGTCAATGGTGGAGATGAGTGAAGCGGGAAGAAGGTAGGAGGGGGTGGGTGGCGGCGGCGGCAGTGAGTTCTTCATTTTTTCGATTATATTTGGCTTTTCCCTATACTTTCCCTTGATATTAACTAAAAAATATGGTTCGTAGGAATATATTTGTTGTTTTATTTTTTATAATTTCTCAGTTTTTCTTTAAATTTTTACTCCGCATTGTAAGGGGGTAAATTTTAGATGCACAGGGGGGAAATCAAGGCTTTCTTCCCCCCTCCCCCTCCACCTAATTGTTGGAGACGCCCTTAGGGTTTATTAACGTCTTACAAACATGGAGGAGCTTCTTGTAATTACGATTGTCCAAGGGGATGGATCGCGAGTTCTACTTAACCTCGGTAATTAACCCTAATTCTGAAATAATATACACTTTTCCCTGAGTTTTATTATATCCCCTAGTTCTGACCTGCTAAGTTCTTCCATCTTAAAACATGTTCTATCATGAGCCTAATCATTCCAGAAAGCATCAAACACCCATACTTGTTCTTTCGATTTAGGTATTAACATTATGTTCTTTCGCATGTTACTACATCTAAACCGGATATATCTGAGTAATAAAAACTTCGATTGTTTTTTAAGAAAAAATTATATATGTTCTTTTCGGAAGATTCGGCATGATAAATGTTTCCACATATGCAGCCAAAGAAGTCAATAAAAAACAAAGCTGAACATCTATCAATAATAACCAAAACTAGATTCTTAAATTCTTTCTTTTTCGTTTAAGAAGTGGCATTTTTAGAGGGGTGGAGTGAGGCAAAAGAAAAAGGCAAGAATATAATACCTTGCACTCAGGTTTATTCAACATGTAGGTTCCACCATATACAGCACTCAGACGAGCAAATGCCTGGTGACATGAACAGAATTACAACATCAATGAGAACCGAGCGAGGTAAGAACATGAAAATGACGACTTTGTGAAATGAATCAGTAGGTCAAACACTGAGCAAATAAACTAGAAGGCCTGCATGTACGATGAAAGTGGCATACCTGAGGAAGTTCTCCTAGGCCATACAAAGGGTAGATGTATGGTGATCCTCCAGCAAAACGTGCTAAAGACTCAGCATAAAGCTGCCACAAGGAAACCGACATTTCAAAGAATGAAAATATGGATTCTCATCATTCATTATCTTCTCATGATACAGAGAAAGAAGGTAAACTGCACACTAGCTTTTGGGGGCCAAATGAATTACCTTCATCCTTTTCACAGTATCCAACGCCGGTTCATGTAAGTAACGATCATCTCTGTGGAGAGCTAATGCATGACCGATGAAGTCCACAGTGTTGTCATCAAGACCATACTTTCTGTGGGAAATCCAAAGTATTTATCATTATAAGTTCAGGGGTCAATGTAAATAACAGATGCATAAAATATACTGGTAACCAAGAGATCAAACAAAGTATTTATAGAAGACCAAATATAAAAATAAAAGAAAGAGAAACCAAATTCTTGTTTCATGCTAAAATGAATACAGAAGATTTTTTGATCATCTTATAGCATACTAGTATAAGCTATTTATTACTTGTCGCCAATAAAATTGTAAGATAATTTAATTTTAAAAATAAATCTCATATATTAGTCTCTTTTACCCACTAGATACAAATATATAATAAAACTACAGTTACACAGTAGTTTTTCTAGCGGTTATAAAAGCTTGTGTTATTCTAAAGGATGTGGATTCAAACCACATGTTTACATCTATAATTTTTGCAAAAAAAGTGAAAAAGGGATTGAGCCGAAGATCAATCCGGTTCACCAGTGGTATCGGTCGACCAGATGGTTCAGAAAGTGAATGGTTTTCTGGGGTAGACCACACCGGACAGGCTCCCAGTTGCCGGTTAAACGGGTCAGACTGGACCATCCGGTGTGGTTCTTAAACATTGTATGAGCATGTCCAGAATCAATCAACCAAATAGACTTTTCTAAATCCATCAAGCAAGACAGTCAGTTGTAAACAATAACAGCAATTTTAAGATTAAGATTAAGGCATACGCAATGAGCTCTTTAGTTGTAACTCTCGTCAAATCCATTCCATCATGTGTTTTAGGATCACTTTCATTGTAATCTTGGACATAAATGAAAAACTTTCGGGCACGGCGCTTTTCAAAGATACCCATGAGAGGTGATTTGAGGGCCTCCATGTCAGTAGCGGGAACCTTGTGAATCTGTTGCATTGAAATTACCAAGAAGTCAAGTGTCAATTTTATTAATGTGAACCAAAAAGAGAAAAGGACAGAGAGAATTGGAGCTGAATTAAAAAAAAAGGCAAAACATAAAACAACAATGATTGTACCTTCCCTTTGTTGTACACAAAGCTGCCATCGACAGCTTTAAAGTACAAATATTTAGTAACATCAGTGTGAATGAGGACCCTCACAAGGGCACCATTTGCCATAATATACTGAGAGGGTTAAGGTAGCATTGTCAATAAACAAGCAGCAGGAATAAAACAAAAAAATTGAGGACATAGAACAGGGTACACATAATAAAAAACCTTTGGGATCATGTCGACGTTGTAGTCTCTACTAGAACCCAAATGAGCTGGAGGTTTATCACTTCCTCTAAACCTCTTATACAGCTGAGTGAAAAAAAAAATTATTCATCAAAGCACAATATATAAGTTTTTCCAAACCTGCTCCCATAATGAGTCAAGAGATAGATACATAATTGCACTGATCCAGGATGGCATATATATTTTACTTTAATGTCGAGTTGTAGGATATACATGCCATATCGGGTATCTTGCCAAATAGAAGAAAACAATACCTGAATAAGATTGAGTGAAGTTGATTCTCCACCATAATAGTCATTGCGATCCATGTGCAGAACCTATTTCCACACAGTTAACAAGGTCAGGCCCAGACATTTGTTACAATTAAATTGTAAGGTCAAAACAATGTCTACAAGGAATTACAAGGAAGTATTATGGAGTTCAAATCATAATAAAGCAAACACAGGCTGGCATACAACTTTAGGAAGTGGACAAAGGGTAAATCAGATATGGCATGTGACAAAAAAGGAAATTAGTTACATGTTCTACACCCTCATTGCAAAACTAGCATATATAGATCACTTCATAAAGAAGGGGAATTTTGCCAGTCACCACCGTACGCGGTTCATTGGTTTCAAGATTTTTTACAAGATAAACAACTTTACAAGAAAATGCAACATAAACAGGATCAAAAAGCACAAAGAAGGAAAAGTTGCAGGTGGATATCTAAAGACTAACTAAACATAAAGAATTATGTCACAAATAGAAGATGTCACGCGTTTAAACCAATTACTGGTAATGCCTTGCATATAAGTACAAGTATTGTTTATACAGCTAGGAATTTTCTGAACATTTTCAGTTTACAACAAACTCAAAGACTTCCTTTGGCGAATGTAAACAAAAGTTAGTCCAGAATATCTATAGTTCGATATCCTTTTTCTTTTCTAAGTATCAATGACATTGTAACTTATCCAATAAGGTAGATACTTTAAGTCTGAACCAAGGAATGCAGACTGAAATAACATAGACATGGCAACTCACCTCTTAAGACTAAAATTTTGTTACTGGAAATCACATCAATACTAAATTCATCCAAACCATAACAGGACGGAATTGCAAAAGATACAACCCTCAACTCAAAGTAACAGAGGATGATTAACACTAAGACAACAAGCATACTACTAATTAGTCTAATTTGGCCCTTAAACACCTCAAATTGGAAAATAGACCCAAACAACATAACTACAAAGCATGTTATCCAATTCATAAATACTCAAAACAAAATCAATATACCTCATCATGTGGAAGACAGAAAAAAAAAAAACTCAATTTAAAATTTACAACCACAACTAATCTCTGATACTTAAAGCTCCTCATAGTATAAACAAAATATAGAATTCATCGAAAACAACCACAACCTAAAGATTAGAGATTAAAACATTCAATTATAAATCCCGTCGAAACCTTTAAAATAAATAGAGAAATTAGTTTGACTTCTGAAGGAGGGGCCGTGAGATGATTCACATATATCAACTTTTCTGAATTACTGGATCATGTCGAATTCTACGGATTGAAACAAATAATCCAACAATTCAAAGATCAGTCAGATCAAAGAGATTATTCAGCAGATATTAATATCAAATCCAACCCGAAATGAAAGCGATCAAACCATCCATTTCAGCTCACCGAAAGAAAAAAAACATCGATTAGAAAGAAACAACCTTAAGGCCGTCGACGGAAAGAAGACCGCTGAGGATGCATTCCTTGAGACCCGTCCCCAACACAATCACATCATACTCTTCATCCATCTTAGATTTTTCTTTAATTCAAAACAAATCAGATCACCGATAAAGAAAACGAAATGCTTAGGGTTTTCTTTTGTGTTTTCCTGAGCAGATATAGATGAATGTATGCAGTATGTATAGATGGTGCGATGTGTTTTTACTATTAAATATTTAAAGTTAGGGGGAAAAAACGAAAATAGAAATGAAACAATGTTCTATCTTTTTATCTATATATTACTCTAAATAAGATTGTACTGCTAGTGGGAACAGTACAATCAATTTTAATTCCCTTTTGTTTTGGCTCTTTTGGCCCCAAAACGACGTAGTTTCGGCCTTTTTCCCCTCAAATTGAACTGCTGGCAAGTTTCTTTTTCATTTAATTTTTGCACAGTCTTGACCGTGTTCCACTTCTTTGTGGGGTCCGCGTTTAATTTCTATTCTTCATCTGTTATATTATATTTATCTCATAGCGATTCTTAATTTCTCTCTGCAGATTCTGTTAGGAGTAATCATCTTATTCTTCCATTTATTCTTGTTCAGATTTCTGTTAGATTTATGTCGCCCAGGTTCACCTTCCATGGCTTCCTTTACCTTCTGACAGATTTCTGATTTTGCAACAACCATCCAGTGTTTAATTTCTGATTTTGCAACAGCCACAAAGGGGGTGAATCAGTTATACTTCTTTTCATCCCAACGCTATTCCTATTGATATATATACACACAGCTCCCATGTTTGATTTAATAATTAGGGCTCAATTTTGATTTTTTTTTCAACGGTATATAAGAAATAAAATTGGGAACTGAACACACGCATCATCATCATGAACACACGGGTATGTTTCCTTAATTTTGTTATTGCTTTTTACATTTGATATTTTCTTATATTTGATTATATTGCAGGGGTTTATGATTTTTGCTGTATAAGAGAGGATAGACAAATAAACAGTACCAGGTTTTCATTTGGATGTGTTCTAGGTTTGTGTTCATTTTTCTCTGACAATTGCTTTTGTGAGAAGGTCTTGATTTTCTTTTAGCTTTTTTCCTTCCCATTATATTTGAAGGTTCGGTGTTCATTTTCTATAGAGATTTCTTATTTCTGACCAATTATCAGCAGTCATGGATGAGAACATGCTTTCCATTTTGTTTCAACGTGCATCATTTTGACTCTATATTTTGTATAGTGCTCTTTTGTTCATTAGTTTAATAAATATTACTTTGAATTGCAGTAATTGGCTTTTTGGCTATTTGTTATGGGTCCACCAGAATCTGTCATGAGAGAATTCGTGGAACTGAACTTCCTGTTCTGTTTATGACATGTAATTTGAAGAACAACACATAAGGTAACTATCTACCCATTTGCACGAAGAACATTTGTGCGAGATGATCAATTCTATTTGAGGTTACATTTTGATCTAAATCTTGCATATTTTTTTCTCTGTTTTTATGTACTTTACCTGTAGTCTTGGTTTTTTCTTGTTTCTTTAATATACTTCACCAGTGGCTACCATATTCCTTACCAATATATTGTCCTGAGCTGAGGTTATTCTTTATTTGACTGTAACTTTACTACTTATCTGGAAAAGAAAAATAAGGTGAATTTGTAGGGCACATGCACATATTATCGAACCCACTGAATAGTTTATAGAAATTTTTTATTTTGTGTGGACTTCTTTGTTAATTTTTTTATTTTTTGGTCTTCTTCGTTCTGTGCAAAGAGGTCTTTGTTTCTTTTTTTTCTAATTATTTATGGAGCTCATATCCTATATTTGGGAACCTAAGGATTGTCCAAAATATTGTCCAAATTATGGCTACCTAAGAATCTTAAACACATTACATCACGGATACCACTTTTTGTGAGAATCGGCTCGCCCTTCTCTTATTTACAGTAGACTTTATTGATGAATTACTTCCTCATTCTTCACATGTGAAGAATTTCTTCGGTGATCAGTTCCTCTGCCACAACTTTCTGCCAAGTTGATATTTATGTAATTGCATGTATGTGGTTTTCCCATTTAGGGTGATAGCATCCTGGTAGATTCTGGCACAGAGCAGCTGGAGTTTATTTCTCTTTCTCAAAGGACGGGGGATCCTAAATATCAGCAGAAGGTATTTCTTCTGAATATTTACTTCTTACAGTCGACACAGTTCTGGTAAAGAAGTTAGACTGAAAGTAATTCATATTAAGCAAAGCAACATTAATAGTGCAAACGTGAATACTGCACATGGAGAACCATATCTGAAATACCAGGATCCCAAGTGACAAAAATTGTGAGAGTGATTCCTACTTCCATCTTGATGTTTCAGGTGGAAAATGTCATTATAGAGCTTAATAAAACCTTCCCTCCAGATGGTTTGCTTCCCATATATATTAATCCCAACAATGGGGCTCCAAGATCGTACTCGACCATAAATTTTGGAGCAATAGGAGACATGTTAAATGTCTTTTACATCTCTGGGACATTTAAAGTATTTTGAATATTTGCTAACTCTTAGGATCATAGCTATGAGCTTTTCATATATTTGACGGAATCAATCAAAATTATGCAGCTTTTATGAATATCTTCTCAAGGTCTGGATACAAGGAAACAAAACCACTGCAGTGAAGCATTATAGGTCAGTATCTAATGCTTTTTTTGTCCTCAAATGGACTGGCCTATATTTCATACATGTATATTTTGCAATCATATGAAAGCTCTTTTGTTTTCTTTTTATTTGCAAAAAACCACATTTGAAATGCCTTCATAAATCACAGGGGAGGTTATTGTCAATTTTTTAAGTGAACATGAGAGTTATTCTCAATTTTCAAAGTTAAGAGGGGGATTATTGCCAATTTTTAGGGGAATAAGGGTGTTTTTGCATACTTTGGTGGGTGTGTAATTGTCATTTTGGCTTGGGAGAGTTTCTTTTGCTAATAAAAAATTAGCACAGGGGTTTCGTTGGTAATAAAAAAAACACATGGATACAATCACGTTAAATTGAACTTATATTAAAAAAGAACTTCATTTTTGGATGTGCTTATGAAAATTTAGGCAACTTTAACAACGAAGCATCTGGAGTAATCGACCAAGAGGGTGGTCCTGCCGTCCTGGTTCACTTATAACCCAAATGAATTCTTTGATAAATGAGAATTTTTCTTATTGCTTAGTCGCTAATGCTTATAGTAATTCAAATCAAGCAAAATGCATATTTATAGTAAAGCTGTGGTTTCTCATGCCGGTGTGGTTTCTACAGGATTTTCAAGAATTCATTATATGCTGTGAGGTTTAAAGGGATAAGTGTTGGAAGCGAGAGACTTGATATGTCCAATTCATCAAAAATACTTGGTTTTTTTAATGGACGAATTACGATTGATTCTGGAACTATTTTAACACATCTTCCTAAGAAAATTATCAGCCTTTTAGAAGCAGCAATGAAGAAGTAAATGAAATTGGATTGTCCCTCCATGAGCTGCCATAGCTTCTAATACAACATAAATCTGTTGGTTCCAAAAATTTGATATTCACAGCAGAAATGCTTGTCCCTGTAAATATAACATGGGCATTGAATATGCCTCCTTGAAGAAGCAGACCCATGTTTCCATTGTTATGAAAACAAATATTAGTGGAAGATCGGATGTACTGATCCATATTAGATAAATTATGGATGAATTAAAAAGCTGTAAATGTTTAAAGAGATTGAAAAGCTTTTATGATAAAGGTAAGTATAGTTTGTTCTATGTTGAAGATTCTTTTTTTTTTATAATGTATATGCTGGTGATTGGGTCATATGTATATATAGAGCATCTAAAATTTTAAATATATTGAAGTTTTATAAGGTGTAGCCTGATGGAAAACTTATCTTAGTTTATTTTTATTTTTTTGGTGATAAAACTTTTCTGAGTATTGCAAAGGAGTCTTTTTCACAAATTTAGCATTTCTATGCGCAGTATCCCCAGGAAGGTTTTGTATGTGTACATCAAAATGTTGTATATTTAGTCATTCTTATGTTATAGGTTTATTGCAATTGAGATTACAAATCTGTGATTTTAGTGAGTAAGCATAGGTTGTGGTGATTTGTTGTAAAAATTTAACAGGGAGATTCATTAAGTTTTTGCAATACACTGAGGATTATGATTCATTTTGTTGATGCAGTATTATTTCAACAAAAATAAATAAATAATCAATGGGAAAATTGCTTTTTCGGTACCATAGGATAGACCTACTTGTAATTTTGGTACCATTGGATACGAAAATGCAAATTTGGTACCATAGGGTATGTTTTCATTGCAACTTTGGTACAAGTTTTCACCAAAGTTAATGATAATTAACCCCTATGAAATACATACTGTTCAATTTACCCCCTCGTGGTTTAAAAAAGAGAATTTTACCCCCTGAAATTTTGTAAAAGTTTCATATCGCCTCCCTGATATTTTTATAGGCGGCACTTTATCCATTTTTATTATGATAATGTGGCATTTTACCCCCTGTATTATGATAAATGTGGCAATTTATCCCCCTATGTTATAAAATAGTTTGCATGCCTACTCTCAGTTTCGGCAAGTAAGTTACACTCTCCGGCTGAAGGGGGTAAATTGCTTCATTAAAAATTTTACAGGGGGTAAATTGATATTTTTCCAAGTTATAGAGGGGTAAATTGAACATTTAGGGGGTAAATTGAACATTTAGGGGGTAAATTGTCATTAATTTTGAAAAAAAATTGGGTGTGGTACCAAAATTGCAATGAAAACCTATCATATGGTACCAAATTTGCATTTCCGTATCCAATGGTACCAAAAGTGCAAGGTAGCCTATCCTATGGTACCAAAAAAACAATTTTTCCAATAATCAATAGTTATTATTTATATCACATATTTATAATATCGCTTATGGGAAATATTTTATTTAATTTCTAAAAAATGTATTTTCTCTCATATTTCGTTGGAATAATTGTTGTTGATTTTGTTTGTATAACTATTTTAATAATTTTTTAAATTTTGAAGAATTATTTTAAATTACAATGAAGAAATATTGTACTTTAAATAGGCTTTTTAAGTGTCATAAAACAATAAAGAGTGGCATAGAGAACGATATTATCTAAAGAGTTTTGAACCTGATAAATCCTGATTCCTAACACAGTATTACATACTTGTCTTTATTCAAATAGCTTCAAAATACTTTTTATCAAGACAATTCAACAATTGTCACGCTAAATAAATGTTCCTTTCGCTATTCCAATTTAATAGATTTTATTTACTTATAAAACAACAAATACACTTATATTACATAAATTACATTTACTATCATACTTTTATACTATGCTCCAATCACACTACTTAACAAAACAAAATACAATTTAATACTATATTTTATGAGAGACAAGCTTCTTATGTAGAATCAAACTTATGCAGATAATTGCAGCAATCATTTACTTAAATCTATATGAATATAATGTAGGTACACATAAATAAAGCTCAAATAATCTTTACACATAATATAGGCACACAGCACCGCGCCTTGCGCGGTGCATTCCCCTAGTATATACTATATTATTATTACAGCCTTAAAAAGAGAAGTCTATAAGTAAATTTTTTTGATATTTTTATTTTACCCTTAATAAATTAACTTCTCTTCTTTAGGGATATTAAAATTACTTTAATTATGTAACTTTTTAACTTATTTCATTATATTCTTTAGGGTAAACACCACTTTTGGTCCCTCTTATCATTAACTTTTTACAGAGTGGTCCCTCTTATGTTTTTTTTCCCACTTTAGTCCCTACTATGAATTATTTGTCTTAGTTTAGTCCCTTTCAAGTGATCCAAGGCGGTTCCGGTAACATGTGATATGAACATGAGGGCAATTTCGTCATTTCAAGTAAACTAACAAGGGTATTTTCGTCTTTCTAATTTTAAAAAAATATTTAATCTCTTCCAAACTAGGCTTTCATTCCAGTCCAACTTAATTGTCCATTTCGTTCCAAACTAAAGTTTTCTCCCAAAATCTTCTTCAAACACCAAAATTGCTCACCAATTAAACAATATCTCAAATAGTCTCAATAGTGAACGGACGAAAATGCCCTAAAAAATATTCATATACATGTCACGTGTTATCGGAACCACCTGATAAGGAAGTTAATGATAAGAGGGACCAAAAGTGGTATTTACCCTATTCTTTAAATAAGATTTAACTTTTATCATTCTAACACAAAGAAATCCTTATTTTTATGCTTAAAATATTTAATACACGCTTGGATGCGTGTTGAATTTTGGTGATGGTCTTACATAAAGGGAAAGTTTTTGCATGCAAGTGTGGCTGAGCTGGTTACTAGTTTGTAATAAGATAAGGCGAAATTGCAGAATTTTTCCGAAATATTAAATTACGGGACAAAATTTGACATCGTGATATAGCTTGAGACAAAAACAAAAATCGTCGATTAGTTTGAGACACAACCCAAAATTAACAAATAGTTTGGGACAAATTTCGCAATTTTACCTATTTGCACAACGCCAACATGTCACTTAACGGTACTTCCCGTAAAATAAATCATTGACAGAAAATACTTAAGCAAAATACTAAATTATAGGACGAAATTCAGCGAAATGTTATAGCTCGAGATGAAAACCAAAATTAGCAATTAATTTGGGACTGATTTTGCAATTTTACCTAAAGAAAAAATGGGAAAAGGAATATCTTTTGAGTGAGGGGAGAACCAAATTATTGTTTAGGGTAAAGTTTTGATTCTTCTTGTCCTTACTTTCAATAAAATATAACAAAAGTAAGTTTTAATTCGATTTGCTATGCACATACAAATTAAAATTGAATAACTATTTTTGCCCTATTTTTTTAAATTCGATTCGAGTTCGACTAAATAAGTTAAAATTGACAAAATATATATGTGTAATTAAAATATTCTTGTTCAAATTGATTACTAAAACTCGTTCGACCTCAGTTAGCTTGAGAGTTGGACCAAATGCACATGTAATAATATTAAAACTGTTAGGCAAAGCCGCAAAGCAAAGCAAATTTGAATTATGTATTATTGGATTTCGGAATTTCTAATTTAGTAAGAGTTTTATTTTATTGTGTATTCATCAATGCCATAAAATAATTACCCATTACAAGACCAACAATTTCGTTTCACTAAAATAAGTTATTCAAAATATTATGTTTGTTTATATGAACCTTTTGAGTCTAAATTTTAAGTGAAGATGGATTGTAAATATATATTTTTATCCTTATATTCAAATATAAACTTTCTCAATTAAACTATTTGTTTATCAACATGTATCAAATTTATATATTTGAATACAACTTGAATAAAAACCAGCTGACAACCCTTGAACAACTTTAGATATACAAACTCCCATCTACAATCGGCCCAGAATATCACATTTATATGTAGGACCGTTAGTGAAGCATATTTTAACATAAATTTCGATTCTGTTTATTGGGATTTCAAGAATTGAAAGATCCACTAACTTTGATCTTTTAAAATACTTGTTATAGAAGAAATTTGTGAGGAAATGTTCATCAAACTCAAACAAAAAAAAATTTTAAATCCAAACACAATTTTGTTATAAATGACTTAAGCATGGTTAGAAATTTTGATAATCATATAAGATCAATTGAATCTGAATCCAATTAAAATAAATAAATATGGCTTCAGATTTAGATTAATCTGATCCAAATTTAAATCTAATTAAAATAAATAAGTGTGGCTTTAAATTTAGATTGATCCGATCCAAATATGAAAATTTTAATAAAAGTTGGCTTTATCTTGTGGAGTAAGTTGACCAAGAATGAAAGCACATTATATTTATATTATGTTGTCATAAGACTGTAGCACAAGTTCATAAATGTATATAAGAATAAGCTGGAGAGAGTGATTAGGACTTCTCAAATTGATGTATAAACAAAAATTCAAGCGAAAATATTGAACCTTTACAAGATACCTAAAAGTATAAACTAAGGAAATAAATTATGACTTGAAACCATTCAATCATTGTTTTTTTTCTAAATGAAATATATTTTCCATTGTACTTGGCGAACAAATGTATACGTGACATAACACATAAGGCACCAGAAAGGAAACAATGATCTAGACATTTTGGGCCTGTTTGTTTGGCGTTTGGGAAAGTAGTTTGGGAGAGTAATGGAGGTTTGTGAAATAATCTCGATTTGCGTAATGTTGTTTGTTTGGGTTTTGAGAGAGTGATTTGAGAAATAAAGTAGGTGTAGGTTTTTTTGGAAGAGTTGGGTTGTAGGTGTAAGATGTGTAAGAGTTTATGTCAAATCATGTTTGTTATGTGAGATAAATTGTGTAAGAGATAGGTTATTTTATGTCAAATCAAAGTAGAGTTTGTATAAGTTTTGTTTTGAAATAAGAAAATTGTTGTTTGTTTGGCTTTTGAGAGAGTAGTTTTAGAAAATTAATGGATGAAAAATTTATTTCGGAAAATAGAAAACATGTTTGTTTGGCATTTCCCAAACACGAAAAAAATCTGGGAAACGCCAAACAAACAGGCCCTTTCTTAATATATAATTTAGCCAACTAAAATATGTCGATTTTTTAAATTAGGGAGGAGTTTTGACTATTCTCTTAATGGGAATTTTGGCTTAAAATAAGAATTTATTCAAAAATCTTTCGGATTTTTTAGTTTTCTAATTCTTTTTATTCAAACTTTAGAAATTCATGAGTTCGATTATCATTTGCGTGGTGGTATTTTTATAGTTTATTATTAGTGTGTATTTAGTTTATTTTTGTAATTTGATAGTATTAGAAAATATTATATTTGTAATTGAAAGATTATTATAATATATAATTGTCCATCTTTGATTTGGCCAAACTCATTCAACCACCAACTAAGTGTATTGCACTTGTTTTGTGATTGACCACTCTCCTGAGAGTTACATCCAATCCCAAAGCAAGTGTATTACATTTATCATGTAGTTACTTTGAGTTCGACCTAACTCTGATGGGAAATTCTTAATTATTATGTAACAATAGTATCTTAAATTCCCCTCAATTCAAATTGATCAACACTTTTGAAATTCAATCTCAATTGAAAATGATGAATCCAAATTAAATTGAGAATTGAATTCCAATTAAATTAATTGGATTATCTAATTTATGTTTTTCCAATCTTTTTCCCTTAAAGATGAATTCAACTAACCCAAACATTAAATTACCTTATTTCACTTCAGCCCAAGCCCCAGAGCTGCAGTGTGACCCATTAATCGACCACATTAATGCCCTTGTCACCTCAACTTTGATTACTTATTTTCAAATTGGAACATACCTTTATGTATGGAATCTGTGGTGATGAAATGTTCTCATTCAAAAAGGCATTATCATTTATCAATATCATCATGAATAGATGCTATTGTAGATCCAACCCTTTATCATATTAAGATGCTATTTAATTAATCATCTTTGTGATAATAGGGGGGAGGGGTGCGCGGAGATATTGAATTAATCATATGTTTATATTTAATTAATCATATGTTTATATAAAACATCTTAATATTATAATATTACTTATATAAAGAAAAAAAAAACAAGCATTATGCATACATATTATTCATATATTTATTATCAAATTTGAGTCGTTAAGGGATCATATCATTGTAAATTCATATTGACTCCAAAAATGACACTGTTAAACATGGCACAGAAAAAACCGACCAATAATCTAAAATTCTTTGAAGTCATATATAGATCTTTACGTTTTCTTATGAAATAAAGATTTTGAACAATTTTTTTTCAAATTTTCATTATTACAGAATTATAATTTATATAGTCCCTCCGTTTTTTTTTTAATTTATCGTTTTGATAGATTCACATGTTAAGAAATGTAATAAATACTCATTTTTTGGAAGAAAAAACTCCAAAATACCCTTTTAACTAAATAATTACAACATTTATTAACACTAATTATTAAATTTAACAAGAAGGGTAAAATTGGTAGAAAAAATTTTAATTTTACATTGAATTCCTAAAACGACAAATAAAAAAAACGGAGAGAGTATGTCTTAGGGGGGTAATTGTTCATTTAGCACTTATGGGATATAAAATGCTAAAATTTATAAATTTGAAGGGAGTGAAATGTACTTTTCCTATAAGAATAAAGGGGTGTCATTTAATTTTTTTGGAGAGTGGAGTGCGAAATGGGTTACATTCATCCTATATCGGTGAATTATATCCACAGGGGTTGAATGATAAGCACATATGTATAAGAGGACAAAAAGTTATTCTTTTATACACACTTGTCGCTCATTCAGCACCCCAGTGAATTAAATTCACCGGGTAGACACATTATTTCCGAAATAATGATTGAAGTAGGAGGATGTGGACCCAACAAGAGAGACAATCTTTTGTGGTGGTGTGCAGTGGTACGGGAAACTCTCACTTTCATGTCCCAAACAATTTCCTTTTTCTTTTTTATTCGTAAAACGTCATGAATTATTAAATTTGTCATATTTCCAATCGTCTAAATTGCACTTATTGTCCTTCAAGTATAAGCTATTTTACACTTATATCCCTCTGATCAAAGAATTTATAATTAAATCCCTCGTATGAAAATGCAATCACGTGATTTTTAGTATGGGCATTTTTGGATTTTTATGTGTTATAATATTTTAACTTGATCGGTGTAACACATTTTTTTATTTAGTTTGACCAAAAAAGTGTCGGAAAATTAATCTATGTAACACATTTTATGTAAGACAATAAGAGAGATTTAAATATAAATTCTTTGATAAGAGGGATATAAGTGTAAAATATCTTATACATAAAGGACCATAAGTGTAATTTAGCCTATCGACCTTATAAAATTTGCCCTCTGAGCTTTTGTTTAAAAGCCAAGTTTAAATGTTCAATATATCAATCTAGCATTAAAAAATAATTGAATCTCATCCAGACGGGCTCGGGGGCTAAGCAACTTAGGCCATCTCCAGTGATGCCCTCAGTCCAAGTCCAGCTTCCCCTCACTCAGTCCAGCTTCCCCTCAGATTCCAAGTCCAGCTTCACCTTTCCTTTTCTTAAGTCATCTCAAATGATTCAATCTATCAATTCCATTTAATTCCAATTCTCATTTTCCCCACTCTCACTTAATAATAATAATAATAGCAATAATAATAAAAATTAAGCAATAATAAATAAATAAATAATAAATAACAATAAGATACAATAAATATCGTTTTTAATTTAACGAATCATATGTAAGCTTCATTAAGTTCTTTTAAGGGTTCGTTTTTATTAATTAAATTAAATTTGAGTTTCTAATAATTAACTTTTTAAAAGGATTTTAAAATTGGTACACAATAATACAACAATTAAATACTTGATTGACATGATTTGGGAATAATAAAAATAATTTAATATTGACATTAACTTTTTCAAAATAATACACAAATTTAAGGATTTTTTTTTTAAATTAAAACAAAATAAATTAAATTTGAGTTTATTAAATAAGAGTTACATTTTTATACTAAAATTAACTTTTTAAAAATAGTACACAAATTAAATAAAACTAAGATTAAATAAGAGTTACATTTTATTTAATAAGGTATTTTAAAGAATTTTTTTTTAAATTAAAAGGGTTTTTATTAAATAAAATAAATAAAAACAAAAATTAAAAAAAAAAAGAAAATGGGATCAACAGGTGGCCGACAAGTGTCGGCCACCTGCTGCTGGGCGGGCGAGTGCAACGCACTCGCCTGCCCAGCGAGTAATCCACCGCGAGCGGTGGGTGAAATAGGCTGAGGGGATTTTGCATTTTTGAACCCTTGAATCAAAAAAGTTCATTTTTTCACCCCCCTAAGTCCAAGTCCAACCTCCCCTCTAAACATAGGAGATGCCCTTAGGTGTTTGCATTGAATCTTTTATTATACAAGGTCCCAGAATTCTAATCGATTTATTTTAGTCTATAAACAATACTCAAATAATTTATTTTTCATATATATAGATGATAAATGATAGAGTTTATGTTGTAAATGTGTGATTTAGAATTGACCAATATATCGACCTCAAACGAACTTTTATCAAATTTACAAGAGTCGAACTCAAATAGCTTAATATTTTACATATCATTTTTTGAACCGAGTTTTAAAAACTATGAAACGATAAAATGTGTTCAAACATTGTGTGATAATGAACAAATTTCATACTAATTAGTAGTTGATTTGATTTGAAGTCCTAAATAAGATTGTTACTCATTTTTACAATTCGGTGTTGAAAAGGAGTGAATTTACATATTCGGTGTTGTAATAATTTTATTTTTGGATTATGTTTTTTTCAATATTATATTCATCAAAGATATTTGAGATCGACGTTGTAAATTGATTTAGGTGAATTTATCATTTTACCTAGAAGGAAACATATTAGAACACTAACCTAGGATGACATTAATTAATTATCACACTGTTCAAAGCATAGGTTTTTTTTTTATAAGATAGGAATTCAACTTTAAATTATACTTTAAACCCCTAAATTAGTAAGATCGAGCCTGTAACCAAAAAAAAAAAAGGTGTGATCGACCCTAATATGTCAAGACCCTTAAAAGTTTAAAATAAAAAAAAAATCTAACTTTAAACACGTGCACGTGATTTTATAACAATTTCCACAAATGAAGTATAATGTAAGCTATTACCACTACGCACACCGAAAGTTTCATACTAACATTTTTATAATCTATGGTAAAATCATTAGTATTTCATTTGGGAAATCATATATGGGTAATTAGCTTCCAAAAATCTAATATTACAAAACCAATAGAGGATCAGCCGTAAATGAAACAAAAAAAAAAGAAGATTATAAAGGTAAGATAAAATTTCAAAAAGTCATTTTCTATGCTTTTAATTATTGTTAATTAGTTCTACTATGTTTTGGGCTTTCGATTTTAGCAATAATTATTAAAATGGTCCGCTGAAATATTTATTCTGAAAAATACAATTAGAGTTCTAGTATTAATACGTGTATAACAAATTTATTAAAAATAGAAGAATATGTCATGATGTAGCATGTCCTTAATATTTAAATTAATTTAACTATGTAACTTTTTAATTTATTCCATTACATTTTTTAAATAAAATTTAACTTTTACTTTTTTTCCCAGAAAGAAATAATCATTTTTCGTGCTTAAAAAATTTAGTGCACGCAAGAACGCGTGTTGAGGATGACTAATATATATTTAAAGTAGGACACTAAGGAAAGTTTCTCAAAAAGAAAAAAGAAAAAGAAAAAAGAGGATTATTAGGAACGATAGCAACGTCAATAAGAATTAAGTGAGTTTGGTCTCGGTTTGATATAAAAAATGGTTTGAGAGTTTCCGACGAAACTTTTGAAACCCTAATTTTTGGATAATGATTTCAATAATATATTAAGATAGTAAAATATTAGTATTAAATAATAGTTGGTGGAATTTGAAATATTGAGATATGATTTAGATTGAAATTTGGTTGTTGGTGTTTGGAACATATGCTTTTGGGGGGAGAGATACCATTTCAATCTAATTTTTGGATAATGGTTTCAATAATATATTAAGATAGTAAAATATTAGTATTAAATAATGGTTGGTGGATTTTGAAATATTGAGATATGATTTAGATTGAAATTTGGTTGTTGGTGTTTGAAACATATGCTTTTGGGGGGAGAGATACTATTTCACCAATCGAGTCACGTGTATCTAACATATTCATACTTAACGAATTTTCACAAAGTGGTGACGAAACGTATACCTTACAAATCTTTCCATTTCCCAAGTCGATAAGATCCGTACGTCCATAGACCTATTTACTCGATCGTAGACATTTATGGAACACCTTTAACAGAGGGATAAATAGTAAGTTTATAGCTCACCTATCGCAAAGTTTTTAATTTCAGATATTTAGTATATATCATGGCTTTAATCGAATAGTGTGGTGTACTTGATGTTCGGGATGGAGTTACTTCGTTAGGCCACGTGTTATTATTAGTGACTATAATCTTAGATATAAATACCTTTATTTATTCTTCTGATCAGTTAATCGTAACATTTTAGTTTAAATGAATTTGTCGGGATTCTAAATGCTCTGTACCGAGATAGGTATATTAGAATCTTCGGGTGATTTTGCACAATTATTAATATTAAAACATTGTTAATAGTACTAATTTTGAGGGTTTCGTGTTGATGATGTAATCGATCACACTTTAATTATGGGCGTGACATAATGTAAACGTATCATACATTAACTAAACCATTCAACCAAATGAAGTATTAAGATAGCTTGAAAGGGGAATAAATGGAGTATACTAATTTTTTTTGCATAAAAAGCTCCAAAACAAAATTTTATTTCTTATGCATATAAACTAATAATATTGAGAATACAAATGTATAAGATTTTTAAAACTATGTGCTAAATCAAAATAGAACAAAATGTTGGATGTAGGAAGTAATTAGTAAAAGGCGATGGGAAAAATAGCAACTATGACATATTATTGATAACCAAACAACAAAAGAAAACAAAAGAGCGAGGACCATCCAAGAAACAAAGAGGCAACGGCCACCACTGGGGTCTCTCTCTCTCATAATTATTCAGGTCTGTTTTCTTTCTCTATTCATTTTCTTTAATGATTAAAATTTATTTTAATTTCATTATGTAAGATGGTTTTATATTTTTATTTTTGTTTATTATCATTTTTATTTTGGGGGTATCTGTTGAGTTGATTTTGTTGTTGTTGTTGTTGTTGATTGAGATAATTTGTTTTGTATAGGGTTTTGGCAGTGGATCGATTTCTGCAAATTGGGGGATTTGGAAGTGAACGGGTTTTCAAGGGTTGCTTGATTACGAAGATGGTGAAGCTCTTCATATGATTCAACAGTGGAAAACTGAAATCAATATACTGGGTTTATGAAATTTCTGATGGATTTTTGGTGTTTGTGTAATCTTCAATTTCATGCATTAAGTTATGTGATTTGATCTCTGAGTTGGTATACTATTAGCTTTTTCCTTTTTGGGATTTATTAGAGGTCCCAGAGAGAAGGAAAGTAAGACATTTGGATCACAATATTTAATTTCAACATTAGCTAGGTTTTGTTGGTGAATTAAAAATTAGAATTGATATAGTTTCGTTTGTGTCGAAGTTTCTCGGATATTAAGCTATTGGGTGAAAGTTGGAAATTTTGAGTTTGTTTTCAGAGTGTTTTAAGTTTACCGGTTGTGTTAAGTGCTTGAAATCAGACATGGAAACAAAAAAAGTTTTTCTATTAGGAAGTGTTAGTGAGACTGTAAGTGAAACCGGGAGCCAAGGATTGAATATTGGGGATGAGATTAACACAGAAGAGTCCCAGTGTTCAGAAATTGAAATGATGGAAATGGAAAAGGGTGAGGGAGGAAGTCATGGCCATGGTCATGGCACTGTGGTTTTCTCAAGAGAAGCACCGCTTGTAGTGAAGGGCGATTTGAGCATAAGTTCTTGTAGTTGTGGTGCAGAGAAACTTAAATCCAGATTAGCTGCTTCTGATTCTGAGCGAGGGAAAAATGAGAGGAAGCTCAGTAGACAAGACAGAATTGAGTTAGGTCGATTGTTTCAAGGGGCTGTGAGTTCCCATGATTGGGAGCTAGCCGAGAGTCTCATCTTGTTGGCAGACCCTCAGACTCTAAATGATGCACTGTGCATTTCGTTAGATTCAATCTGGTTCTTGAGCACCCAACAAGAATTATATGGCATTACTGGATTGATCAAGAAAATCATTGCAAATGGGGCGTATGACTTCACTCGAGCTGCACTTAGGACTTCATTTCTTGCTTCTTGTGTTTCTGCTTGTCAGAGTCGCACCATGAGCCTTGCAGACACTGTGTCTGTAATGGCACAGAGGTACCATTCTTCCTTGTTTTCCATAAATATAAAAGCAATAAGACTTACTATTTTTCTCAAAAAACATTTGTAGTTTTATATATTCTCGAGTAAGAATGTCAGATTCGTTAAAGGAACCTCTTCAAAAAGATTGAGTTTGTATATCCTATCCTAGCAGGTTGCATGAAAGGCTTCAGGAATGCAATGGAGACGAAGTTTTGAAAGCAGAAGCTGGTGCCAAAGTTCAGAAATTTACTGAGTGGGCTCTTAAATGTATAAGTTTCCATTCACGTAGCCAAGGGAATAGGGACAGAGTGGGTCATAATTCTGCTGTTGAGATCCAACTACAGTTATCGGCTTTCAAGACCTTCCTAGATCTTGCGGGTAACCATCTTACTGGAAAGGATTTTACCGAAGCATTTGATGCGGCTTGCTTCCCACTTACACTCTTTTCTAGTTCGTTTGATCCTGGATGGGCATCGGGTATATCAGCAACTGCAATCCAAGGATTGTTGGGCATGCTTGTTGAGGGGGGTGCAGACAATGTTAACCAATGTTTTCTGGAGGCTTCACGTTTTGGGAGCACAGAGCTTGTTCGCATTTTACTGCAGGTAATCTAGTTTATGTTATATATGGTTATTATCAGAGCTTCTTAATTATCTGTGAATATCAATGTTTTATTTAAACTCCAGGACATCTTGTTAGTGCTCGGACTTGGTAACTTGACATTATATATGTAGAGCACTACTCCCTTTTTAGAAAGTATCTTGCAGGCACGCTAGTAATTCACTCAGATCACATTTTATAAGTGAATTGGTAGAGTATATGCCAATCACATATATTCACTTGTTTGGCCTTCTATTTGAAGCAAGTTATTGAATTATAACATGCCTTTTCCAATTTATATCATTTATCATCACAATATATTTAGCATTCATTTTGACATACTTTGGGGTCTAGATTGCTCAAAGAAACAGCTTAGACGTGGATGTTGACTTAGCATTGGGCTTTGCTTCACACTACGGCAAAATCGGCACCATGGAGTGTCTAGTAGAGGAGGGTAATGCTATGGCTTTCTTGGGTCCTCTAATGAGAGCAGCCGAAAGGGGTTGCATGGAAGTCGTTCATTGGTTCGTTCAAAGGGGTTGCCGGGACATGGAACTCTGTCTTGCCCTTACAGCCGCCACATCAACCACTCAAGTCGAGGTCGCCTCTTACATCCTCCCTCATGTTCCTCAACACGTTCTCTCCGCACTAAGCATTGAAATACTTAAAGCCGCGGGGGAAAGGAGCGGTGGATCCCTTGACGGGGTAGCGTTTCTCCTCCGTTCCGACTTTTTAGGGGATCCCGTTTCTACTTATGCAGTTGCCGACAACATTGCTCGATCTGACGACGAGGCGGTTGCTCCTAAGCTCAAGGCTTTTCTTCAAGAGCATTGGTCGGAGGAAGCCTACTTGGATGGATTGAGACAAGGAGAAGTGCATTTCTCGAATTTGGTGATGATTTTGAACCGGGCCGAATCCGAGATCCGTTTAAGAGATCTGCCGGGCCCGTTGAGGGTCGCGATAGCTTACTTGCCGCTTTATAGGGAGTGTGTTGGGGCAGGAGGCAGGTTGTTGTCACAAAGGCATAGGGGGCAACTCGTGGAAGCGGCTAGAAGACTCGGAGGTGTGGTAATAGATGGTCCGGGCCAAAGGAGGGAGTTACTTGCTGTTTTAGAGCATCACCTTCCTCCATTTTTGCTCAATGCCAACACAGGTGTGCCTTAGTAAGATAGCAACTCATGTCGATTTTGAAAATCTCTCTACTCTCCTCTTCTTTGGTTTTCTGCCCTTTGCTGATATATAAAAAAAAAACCTTATGTAAGAGAGAAACTGTATTGAAATGATTGTCAATGTGATGGGAATGTATGTATTTCTGTATGTATATTAGCCAGTTTAATTTGTAGGTTTCTTTAATTAATAATAACCCACTACTGATGAATTGGGTAGCTCAAAATGGACACATTACCGAAAATTCTTACCCAAATCTGATCAGTTACGAAAAATTATTGCACATGTTTTCTTGATTGGTCATTTTTCTAAAATTGTTTTTCAGTCTTAAAACAAGCGTATACACTTGACATGTGAATGTTTTAGGTTCAGGTCGGACAAAAATTACCCCGTTTTCCATGCTATATATTATCAGTAGTAGACAATTGAAATTTCTTCTTTGAGCATTTTAGTCTTCTGTGAAATTGCTTTTTATGCTATATATTATCAATAGACAATTAAAAATTCTTCTCTGAGCATTTAGTTTTCTGAGAAATTGCCCAAGAATGCATTAATTAACAGGGGCAGTTGAGCTCAAAAAAAAGGAAAAAGGGTAGTAAAATAATTATACCTTACACAACTATTCGAACGCTTTATAAGTAGCGCCTAACTTGCTAATTTTTATGAAGAATAAAAGCTTTGAGATTGCTTTAATAAATTATTACTATTAAAAAATCAATTAAACTTTTCTTCACCTAGAAAACTAAATCTGTTAATATATTATCCAATAATCATTGGGTGAATTAAAAATCAAATCCAACTACTCCATTTATTTACGACAAACACAAACGTATTTCAAACAATTATTATTGTTAAATTATTTTTGAAATTCAATTAAACAACTATTCAACTCTATGAGCTTAGCTTAATTATTACAAAAGAACTTGGAAAATGTTTTATAGTTAGATTAATTGTAAAATTTGAATAAATAAGCCAAAATAATTAAAAAAAAAGTGATTTCCGTATAATCTCGAATTAAAAAAAAAAAAATCAAATTGAAAAGTTGAAGTCATATATTGATTGATTGGTTTATAATATCCTAAACCGAATGTTAGGACTTGGGCCAAATATGACTTGTATTAGTATAGTCAATTATCGCCAAACACGTGAATTGAATTGTTATTTTAGCTGCCGGCCGGGAATCCGGTTTAGTAAGGTCCACTTTCATATCATATTAGTTCAAAGCATAAGGCAAACAAATAGTGGATCATGATTATTCAAAGCTGCTTCACAAAAGGATCATAATATATTCTAGTTAGATGAATTTTGACACCATATAAATGAACTATGTTATAATTTCTTAAATTTACTTTAACATTTTAGTAAAAACAAAAAAATGTATACTATAATTGTTCTCGTCTGTCTACACTACACCATTTACGCATACGTATAAGTCGAACTCGAGGCCTCCCGGATATTAGAGGGCATGAACGCCAAGATCATAAGAAGCCCCAACATGCAAATTGGAAGCAAAAGCAACATAAACGGCGGAGGAGGCAACGGTGGTAGTATAAGCGGCAATATGAGCAACGACACCGTTAGGCAAAAGAGTAGAAACAACGATTCCAATGTGAAATAACGGAGAATCCTTTTACTACCATGTCCAAATGACCGCGAATAATCTAGTTTCCTTCCTTCCATGCCACTCTTTCTTGCTAAATTCGGATTCTTTGAAGTTCGTAGATCCATGATGAATGCTCGTTTCTTCGATTGTGAAGGCTCGAAGTTCATTTAAATGACACTTTTAACCTTGTTCGTTTCTTGGTCTAAACCAGGTTTTCTTCAAGATTTAGAATTAGATCAATGTAGTCAGTCCAGTAAATATGCAAATAGTCCTCCTCACAGACACAGAGGGTATTTCAAACTGTGATTGGTATCAAATTCCTTCCACGTGTGATCCAAAATGAAACCCAAAATTCAAGATGCAATCAACTTCAACTTCTTTTCAATGGGAATCTAATATCTACAAATTTGGGCAATACTCTGCAATTGGAAAACAAGAGAAAATTCAGAATGATCATCAGATTCAACTTAAGCAAAATGAAAGAAATAATTGTATTATAGGGAAGCATAATTGGCAAAACCTAAGAATTTATTGGTAAGAAAAACTATACATTATTAACTAACTGGATTTCATATTTCCATTCTAAACAACAAGCAAGGGATCATAAATTCACACCAATAAAAACCAAATGATAAATTAAACATGATATATAAGTAAATTAATTACACCCAGTAACCAATATTCAAAGCAAATAATTAAAAATCACAATGAAACTCTGAATTCAAGATTAACCTAAGGTTCATATATTTTATATGCATGAGAAAGTATATGCAAAATAAAGAAACAATTACAACAGAGATAAAAGAATCAAGCTAAATTCACATAAGCATACCTATAATTAATGTTGTACAGGCCTTTTGCATTTCACTTTCCCAATACTCTGTAATACTATCTTTTTCTAGTTGAAATCAAAACTCTTGGGAAATATATATAGAAAAAAGATAGTATTTCAATAAAAGTGAAGAATTGGTATGTTGTGATTTCTTGAAAGGAAGAGTTTAATGGAGATTTGATTTGGATGAAAACGAGATGCAATAATTTTAATGTGTATTTATTAGTTAGGGGGGGTGGCGTTGTTTTTAAGGCCTAAGAAAGAGATTTGGATGTGATTTTGTGGTGTTGTTTGTTGGCTTAACAAAGTAGAGAGATATAGATATAGATATAGATACATGTGTTGATGTATGTAAATAATAGTGGATTATTATTATTGTTTTACATGATTCAAGAAACCCGCAGATTATAGAGAGAGAGAGAGAGAGCGGATTCAATGAATGTGGAAAACAAGTGGGGGCTGGGCTGCTGACTAGTAAGTAGTAGTAATTATAAATAAATATTGTGAATTTAATTTAAATTTGAATTTGAAGGGGAATGTCTCTAAGCCCAAGGTGAAGGTTCTTCACCCCTGGTCTTTTTCCTACTACCCCTTTTCTCTCTTTCTCTCTCTCTCTTTCAATCTCAATTTTACCCCCAAAAGAAGTTTCTGTGTTTTTAATTTATTATTAAATTGTTCACTAAGAAAACAACACATGAGCGACACACATGATTCCAAGAATCTTTTTTTTTTTGTCATTTAGAACATAAGAAATTTGATCGATAACCTTTCTGCTAGCGATGATATATCAACGAAACGAATTTCATCCGAAGGAATAATTTTTATTGTGAACCCATTATAATGTTTTCAACTTATTGTTGACAGAATACCAATCAATTTAAGCAAAAGAAATATTGATAGTCACATTCCTACACACAAATTATTTTGTCGCAAATGTTTGAGTATGATCATTCATACATTAAATACTTTCGAAAAGAGTTATCAACAAATGTATCGTAGCAACACTTACCAATGATAAAAGAATGTTCGTCACTACATTTACATATAGGACTTTCACCTATAAAAAAAATACATTATTACATCTAACACCAACAAAAATCTCGAGATTTCATTTATTACTGCTGAAGGTTATAGTCAAGAATGAGCATCTTCCCAATTACTTTTACAACTATGATTTCCACATACATTCTTCTTTTTTATAATCATTTTCCACACGCATTTGTAAGTCTTTTAATGTGGGCTTTAAATTTTCACGTCAATACTGAGACCACGCTTTTATTTATCAATGTATGTGTTTTCTATATATACACAACATTTGTTCATGGTTATTTCCTCATGTCATGTACTATTTTGGTCCATAATTCGCCGATCAACAATTTAATTTGTGGAGCCGATGAGACCATATATACCATGCATGGATCAAAATTTCGTTCCGAGTGTATGTTTCGGTCAGCCAAATATTGGAAACTTTTCGAGACTTTTCGGAAATGTTTCGGAAACACTAAGGAAAAATTGTAAAAAAAATTACTAAATTTAGAAAAATGACAGAGTTTAAGGTAAACAAATAGTTTCGGAATTACATCTTGTTTTCGTTTCGCTTAATTAAAAAACGGAAACTTTTCGATGTTTTTGACGAAAAAAGATGGAAATTTTGATCCATGATACCATGTTGGTTAAGGTTGATGTTCCATGACAAAAAAATTGTGGGTTCAACTCTTACTAATGTGGGTATTTTTTCCATTTAATATTTTTTGTACTTTAATATTAATAAAATTAATTTAATATAGTGATTGATGTAACGATATTATCATCATTCAAAAAAAAATCTATGGGGTTGTTATCATTTTTGGATAGCATCACGAGTATGAAACTTAATTATACGTGTCACATTTAAAGATATTACTTAATTACTACATAAATTAATAACCATTTGCATTTAATTGATTAGTCAAATTAGAAGAAAAAAACATTTTGGTGTAAAGTATGAGCCTGAGTTACCGATTTTGAATAAACTAGAATCTGAGTCTCATAAAAACCCTTGCATGTCTAAATAATAATCTTTTTTAATTATTAATTGCAAAGACAAAATATTCACTTAACCACAAAAATCACCTTAACTTTTGGCTTTGTGGTTGATGGTTCATTCTATATATATATATATATACATATTTAATTCTAGATGCAAAGAACAGCAGCTTGGATAATGGAAAGACAAGAGAAGACTGTGAAAGACAAAATTGGAAATTGCTTTTTGCCAAAAAAGTTAATGCATAGCTCATGATCAACCACGTTCATGCATAAGCATAACCAAAATCTAGTACCAACACATAAATAATTTGGTTAATTGTATAGAGTATATAATAGAATATTTTAAATAATTTGGTTAATTATATAGATTCTACATCATACTCATATCAACGTACAGAAATTATATATAGACTAAAATTAATAATTTTTTTTGATAAATAAGACTAAAATTAATTAATAAGCATATATATAGGGGTATAGTGTATACAAGTTCGTCTAATTAACCAATTATATCTTTCGGTCGCTATAGTAACTCATTATGATTAATGAGAAATTCATAGAAATCCTAATCAATTCCCAACGTGTACGTGACCTCTTACTTGGTAAACAGAAGAAAAAATTCCAAAACTACCAAAAAGTTATTCAACATTATCTATAGATTGAATCTATATATGGCGACTTATCCAAATATTCACATTTAAAGAAAATTCCATTGTTTTAGTATAATAAACGGGTCGGTACCGGGCTTTTTTATTTATCTCGATTATATTTTGTGGGTATGTATGAATAACATAGAATTAAATGTGAATGAAAAAATTAATTTGGTGGGACATCGCAATATATATTTCACTAGACTTATTAATTCTAAGGAAATAAATTAAAAAGGTGCCGATTAATTACTTAACTTAAACGACAGGGAAATTAAAACACATGATCATGGAAACTCATGCATGTGATATTGTAGCTGTATGTATTGATGTATGTAACTAAATAAAATCAAGTGGAATGAATGGTGGACCTTATATATTAACCAATTAAATTAATTAATGGTTATGATGCAGAGAATAAAAATGGCAACATGATCATCAGACCATATCATGTGGCTTTCTCCCATGATTCAATGCATGCAACCTCGTACATTTTAATCTAGCTATAATGATTCATGAATTTAAAGAGCTATATGGGTATGTATGTGTGTGTTTATATATTGTATTTTATGATTGTTTTTTAGTATAATTCGATTATTAAATGAATTGGGATTTCTTCAATCTGATCAAACAAAGGAGATGTGAATTCTATGGAGGAGTTTCATAAATTTGTATATTATAGAATAATAAATGTTTTTCTAAACAGTTTAATTTATGATAGAACGATTGATATAATGATGTTATACCATTTCTAGAAAATAATAATTTGATTTATGTATATAACAAGTTAAGATTAATTAGCTTGTTATGGATCGAATTCGACATGAATCTTGATTAGTACTATTGTGTAACTTTTTGACCATGAGACTTGAATAACAATTCGGGTACTAATGTTCATATTCAAAGTACAAACCAAAAAAGGACCCTAATTAAAACAATATAATTAATTAATGGCAGCTACGACAACAATTTAAAATTCGGATTCCAAGCATCAACACTTTCTAATTTGGGAATTTGAACAAAAGCAAAGTTGAGTACTGCAACTTACACTGCTTTTTACCAAATCAAACAATCAATATTATTATTACAGTACAAAAATTGTTTAAAACAAAGCAGATTATTAAATTGTTAAACTCCCCCACCCACCACACACACAAAAAAAAAAAGTCAAAATTAATGTGTAGATTGGTCCATTTGTATGTAAATATTGTCACACTGAAATCATTCTGCCCCTTCACCATCTTAAAGCAAAAAACACAAATATATAGGACTCACAAGTTGGCCCTATAATACCAGCAACAAGATCCCATTTTTTAGGTATGGTCCTCTTATCAACTTTGAAATAAATTGTTTCATTTGTGAAAATATTAATAATATATACACTATTTAGATAAAATTAATAATAGCAAAGCATCAAATTGACACATTTAATTGTATATTTTTTTTCAAATAAATCAGTTTCTTGCTAATTTAACATGAGCTTATGCTGTACATTTAAGTTTATACCTATCATTTTTCTCAAAAAAGAAAAAAAATTCAATAGTATCCTGCTAGCTAGTTGATAAGTCCAGTATATATTGAGTTTCGTCCTTTGAGCTACTATCGACCTTTGTGAGAGAAACTCTACTTTTTTTACCGACTCAAGTTTCACTACAAGTAAATGTAACTTTTAGTAATAAAAATATTAAGTGATAATATTAGACTTGTCATTATTGACAATAATTTAAGTGTTATTCCTTAAATAGTATTCATAAACATATTTTGGTTGCATAAAGTTTGGGTGGGTTCGGCTCCGGTCATCACCACGGGCCAGGGCATGCCTCCAGGACCAAAGGTCGCTTACAAAGGTACTTACAGATCGCCTACCAACACAGCCCTCACGTCGGCAGCGGGAATCGAAATCACAACCTTCTGAGGGGAAGTACAAGTTGTCATTATTGACATTGATTAATGATACACAAAAAGTGACAGCTGAAATATTGTCGCTAAATCATTGTAACACTATTTATTGCCACTGAACATATCACTAATTAAACGATAGTAACAATTTAAATTATCATATACTTGACACAAATCATTTTTAATGACATCTTGAAATTGACTTTGGTCACTAATGTGTTTGTGACTAATTATTTGATTGTGAAAATAATATTGAATCGGTACATTACCTTTATTAATGTAATACACAAAAATAGATATATGCAAAAGGATAAATATGTTATTTTATGCAAACCGCCACAACTTCCAAACTTGATGAATTCCTTTTAATTTAAGGAAATGGATAGAATTCTAAGTCTGACATAATTAATTATATCCTATCTATCTTCTCTTTTTGTCAATACGACGGAATAGATGATCGATGGCAAATTCAAACGGCACTGCATATTTAGAATTTGAGATACACTGTATTTGCATGTATAACTGTATAAGCAATAAATTCAACGTTTCAGATGTATATGCAGAAAGAAAGAAAGTTGATCATGTTTAAACTTTTAATGCATGAACCACAGCCAACTTTAAAGCAGCTTCAAATTTGGCTGCAAGAAAAGGTACTGGAAAATTCGAGGAAATAGTTTTATTCTTAGTATGAACATTTGCCCATCCCAATTTTACGATTATATTTGAAATTATTTGATTTTTTTGTAAGAATCGAGCTAAAAAGAATTTTAATAATTCAGCCTTTTAAATATTAAACATGACTTGATGTACTTTAATTCAGTATTTTTACATACCATTTCTTGTTTTTCAGCTTAATTCGAACTATATTAAAGGTTATTAATCGATAAATATTATTTTAAGCTACTATTTTTTATGTATAAAGACCGAGATTTAATTGATTGGACTTGAATCAAATACGAGCGAATGTCGATTATTTAAGTTTCAGCTCATACTATTATCCTGCAACAGCGACAACTTCTTCCATTTATTTTCTTACTTCTCGAGAAAGTCCAATCCAATATAGTAGAGCTTTATCGGCCCTTATTCAGCCTTCGTATGAAAAATAGAGCCTTCAAATAAAGCAAACTGAGCCCAAAATGTTTAACTAAAGGTCAAAAGCCTATCAGCCCAATAACCACCAAAAGCTAAAGTCCACTTACAAAGCATCCGGACAAACAAAACTTCTTTGTGTAATGGGGCAAAATATTCAATATTCAATATTATTCAATTGTATTCTTTTGAGAATAAAAAATAAAAATAAAAATCCAATTGTATTGATATTTCCTTACATGAGGGTGAAAACAAGTCAAATTGTTCACTATATACTGTTCAAGCTTTATCTAAATTCCGTATCGAAATTGAAATTGTATTTAATTGATAAAAGAACTGAGTTATCAAATATCGAGCAACTTAATATTCTCTACACATGTTTTGTCAAGTATTAACTTATTAAGCTGAACCCAAACCAATATTTAAAAGTTATAAAACGAAAAATATTGTTCAAGCATGTTTAATATATATATATATATATATGACAAATTAAACTCAAATGAGCTTCTACCAAACCAGTTCAAATCCAATATCAAGTAGCTTAATTTAATTTTCAACCGAACGCAGATGTACATAGAAATAAATATCATTTCATCACGAGAGATTCGTGAATGGTTTTATGAATAAATAAAATACACAAATGTATGTTTGAATGTATGTGTGGTTCTCCATTGCGAATAACACAAGGGAAGGGACAGGTTACTGGTAATAAAGAGGCCTCTGTTTCATGGACCCTAATTATTGAATATTTATAGCATAACTGTATACAAGGTAAGGAACCCTACAAAATTGTATTTACAATTTCTAATGCGGAGCATTAATCCCTTCTTCCATCTTTTTGTTCAAACCTTTGTTGTTCTTCAATTGGAAACCAAAATTCAAACAAAGGCCTCAGCAATTTTAATCCTTAATTGCACGACCCTCGCCCCGAGGCATTTTCTTTGATGCCACTGTAATGATAAAGTTTCCAAAGTTAAGCCATAAGAACCCAGGCAGAAATATCATTCGGGTTTTAAAATAAACACAAACATTACAGAAGAGAGTGCTTACAATCTTCTACATCCTTGAGCTGATAATAGTGAGGAGCTATTTCCACTAGCCATTCCGGTTTCAGTTCGGTGACCTGCATTCAAAATTCCTCATAATAAGACCAGAGATATACATACATTAAGCATCAGGGGATAAAAGAAAGAGTGAATAGCATTTTTGGTCCTCCTTATGGGTCAAATTTTGCACTTTCGTCCCTCTTAAATTTTTTGTAGCAAATTCGTCCCTCTTATCAATGTAGTGTAAAACATTTGTCCCTCTTAAATCCAAAATACATCAACTTTCGTCCATTTTAGAATATATTTTGGATTCAAGTGGTGTATTTTGTATTTAAAAGGGATTAATGTGTTACACTACATTGATAAGAGGGACGAATCCGCTATGAAAAATTTAACAGGGACGAACATGTTACACTAAATTGATAAGAGGGATGAATATGTTACATTACATTGATAAGAGGGACGAATCTGCTACCAAAAATTTAAGAGGGACGAAAGTGCAAAAGCTAACCCATAAGGAGGACCAAAAGCACGATTTACTCTAAAAGAAATGTGGGAAAACTCTTACCTGCCGCATGTATTCTTTAGTGGTCAAAACTAACTCATGGTACACAACCCATCTCGGAAGTACCTAATGAGGACAAAGAAAATATTATATCTACAACACTGCGAGTTTAGTGGTTCAAATCTTTCCCAAATATATTTGAGTATTTGACTCACTCAGTTGAACATCAAGCTATCACGAAATGCCTCTTTGTTAGTACATAAATATCAATGGCATGTTACAATTCGTCTGGGTCAGCAAATAATGAAGTAGACACTCATTTTATGAAAATATAAATCTCCACAAATTTACTACATAAATGCTCATTTTTATTTCCCTCAGTTTACCACAAATAAAACAGCCCTAAGACTGCCAACATATGATTGAGAAACCACAGTATATCATTTAAAAACATTTATAAGTCAATGGTCATATAATATTACAAAAATACAGACGCAATTGAAATTATCCTTAGCTGTTGAAAGAAATAAAATATTATCTACCTGCGCCAAGCCAGAGCTCGGGTGAATATGAACTGTTTGTGGATGTTTCACAGTTCTATAGGATCCATTCTTTTGTAACTTTGCTGAGTGGGGGAAGAACCCAGAAGTAATCGCTTTTTTTATTGCGTCTAAATCGTTGGGGTTTGCAGTTAATTCAATTTCAACCCTTTCCAATAGCCCCTCCAGCTGATCCCGTATATCTCTAGCTCTCTTCATGCTCCTAACCTGGCATACAAAAAACAATCCTAGATACTCAGATTTTCAACAGCGTAAATATACACTATCCAAAGAAATTGATGTATGGATTCTCCACAGCTTGCCCTTTCCTTATTTTAAAGAATAATATTGGAACAGTACATGTATGAAGTATGGCTTAAACATTAAGCCCCTCAATAGGATTATTAGTTGCATGTTTTCTGAATTGCTGAAGTGCAGTCCGATCATATAAGAAGTGCTGAACAGTGAACAACAATCGGAAAAGACCGGACAATATATATAGCAGAAAATTAAATGGCCCAATAGGTGTGTCATTTAAGAAAGGAAAGATAGACAACATACCTGGATATAATTCTCATAGCACCACTGAGTCGAAAAATTGGTATCCTTCCATGAACTGTACACCTGAAAAGTTAACAATATCAAGAGGACAGCATAATAAAATAAACGAGCAACACTGAACTTAACAGCCTACGAGAAAGGGTACAGAGAAAACACAGCACACCAACCTTGAGCAATGCCATATGATCTCCAACATTTCCCATGTGAAAATTCAAGCGGGCATTGTCTGCATGCACTTGCTTGTCCTTAGGTCGATAAAAGATTGAATTTCCGATAGATAACATAGCGGCAATAGATATGACCTCATCAGAGCACTGATATTTGTCAGACGCGACAATCATCTTGGATAGCATAGGATCCAGTGGGAATTCTGCCATCCTTCTACCCACTTTTGTCAACTCACCGTGCTTGTTAAGTGCACTAAGAGCATAAAGCAGTTCCAAAGCTTTCAGCAGAGCTTCAGATGGTGGAGGGTCCATAAAGTCAAAATTCAGCAGGTCATTGATCCCAAGGCTCTTTAGAGAAAGGACTACATTGGCCAAGTTGGTCCTTTGTATTTCAGGGACAGTATTGTCATCTAAATCATTATAGTAATTATAGGCAGTATATAACCGAAAGCACTTTCCAGGACCTGTTCTTCCAGATCGACCAGCTCGCTGATTAGCTGATGCTTTAGAGATCGGAGTGACCAATAGTGACTCCATTCCAGTCCGTGGATTATACGACTTCATCTTGACGAATCCCGGATCAATGACATATTTGATCCCATCTATTGTCAATGATGTCTCCGCGATATTTGTTGCCAGGACAACTTTACGTGCTCCTTCAGGAGTGGGTTCAAATATTTTAGCCTGCAGTTCTGTTGGCAAGTTTGCATAAATAGGACAGATGATGAGCTCTGCTATTTTTGTCCCCAACCCTCTAGTTCTATGCTTGAGAGTCTCTTCCGCAGTTTCAATCTCCTCCTGTCCAGTTAAGAAAATTAGAATATCACCATCACCTGGTGGCTGAGTCACATGGATTTGAAGAGCAGTAACAATTGCAGCATCCAAGTAATCAGCTTCCGGGGCCTTGGTGTAATGTATATCAACGGGAAATCTCCTTCCTGGGATTTTAAAAATTGGAGCAGAATCAAAATAGTCACTGAACTTCTCTGCGTCAAGAGTGGCACTTGAAATAAGCAACTTAAGGTCAGGACGGAATCGAGCAATATCCTGTCACAAAAAAAATAAAATGGTTGAGCTGCAACGATACAAGGTAGTGTAATAAATGTCTACTTATATTTCCACAAAAGTTAATACATGAGAAAGTTGAAAAAGCAGAAAAAAGGAAGAAGACTACTAAACATCGAGACAAACACTTGGAAAAAAGAGAGATTAATAATATAATCTGATAGCTAGGGGCAGATTAGCCATTGTAACACAAGGCAGGTCAACAAAGCCAACGAAAGCTCCTAGAGTTTAGTTGCAATTCGACTTTGGATTCCGATTACAACTTAAAGTCCTTATCCTAGTACAAGTCAATCTTCCATCTCAATGGAAATATTAGGAAATTCTGTTGTGGGTTGCCCAACTTGTTAGAGGGTACAACTCTCGTTCTTTCTTTTTCTCTTTTCCCATTTTTGGTCTGCTACAATTGCAGAATTATTTTTGATTTTTTTAAGGAAACAATTTAGTCCAGAGATTTTACTTTTTCAAGGCAACTGATTTTTATTTTATTGATAAAAATTCTCAAATTTACAATAATACAAATATAGTACCCAGTACGCTCTATACTAAGTCTATCTCTAGAACCAAGTAAAATTCTATCTGTTCTATACAAAAAAGTTCCCAAAATTTTGAATCACAAAATCTGTACTCTAGAACCCGATCGGGGATTAGAAATATTCTGACTACGGTTCCCGACTTCCCGTTAGGTTTTCCCCAAGTTCAATGAAGACAATTGCATTATAGTTACTCAGAATTACACACTAATAGCCAACACCTTCCCAACAAAATAAGAAACCAAAAGCCTTATATTCAAAAGGGAACTGCTCTCTTGGAGCATTAGCTTGGAACTGATGAGAATTTGCCCCAGTTTTCTCTCAAATCGATTTGAAATCAAACCCGCTGAATCTTTCAGCCATCGGGCTGCTTGCTGTATACAAATGCGAGTATCGATGTTGTTCTACATACATCACAATATCACACAATACCAAAGCAGAGAGGAACAAAATCTTACCTTAACTAAGCCAAATAATATATCTGTTGACAGTGTTCTTTCGTGGGCCTCATCCACCATCACCACACTGAAATTCACGTAATAACTAAACATTACAACTTGACAAAAAATTACCATATAGGTATTCTGAAATCTGAATATGACATGTTACCTGTAGCTTGCAAGGTCAGGCTCGCCCAGGAATTCACGCAACAGCATTCCATCTGTCATATATTTTAAAATTGTCTTCTCTGAAGTACAGTCTTCAAATCGAATAGAATACCCGACCTAAAAGCAGAAAACAAAGGAGTTACCACTACATGTTTGAGCAGCTGAATATTGTTATCAACAGGAGTTGGAAGTGGGAACTCGCAAGTAAAACCAAAACATGGGATAACTAATCATGAACAAAACGTTTAGACAAAATACAATTGACAACAGGAAATATGATCATGTAGAAAGTTGTCTTTATGTAATTATACGCATGTGTTCAAATAGCAAAGTCATGGAACAAATGCATGAATGTCATGTTCATTATTTAAAAACTTAAGCCAAAACTGTTGGCTTAAGCTATTTCACTCGGTTAATTATATATTAGATTCCAAGAGCATCTACCCAAAACAGCTATACGATAAAAGCAGAAAACAAAGACATACCTCGTGCCCAAGTTTTACTCCCATTTCTTGAGAAACTCGAGCAGCAACACTCATGGCAGCAACACGGCGTGGCTGGGTACATCCAATCTGTTCACCAGGGATGTCATCATTATTGGCGACTTAAGTTTCATTTCACATAAAATAGTCACAGGGTTTTTCATTTCTAAGATATTATAAATCCATATGAATCAACTAATATATTTTTCTAGAATGATAATAGTAGACTGCTCCAAAATTAAGAATGTAGTCTGTCAAAGTAAAACTAGGATCAATGTCGTTAGTTTTCATAAAAAAAATGGCGGAACTGCATTTTACACGAAAATAAATGTGCTACAAAATTTCTATGGATGATAGGTTTATCACGCTTGCTTGTTGTCCTTCCAGACCACTTAGTCAAACAAGGTCATAGTGGTCGATGAATACCCACGCCTTTATGATGTGCCTCAACATGGACACTTTTTTCATACAAGTCAATTAAATTAAACATAGTAGTTTTTCATTTTAAAACATCAAAAGATTACCTTAACATCATATGGATATACAGGTGGCAAATTATGAACCAATATATAAATAGGAACCTCAAGATACACATCGCTTTCTTAGCATGCCCCTTTCTTCACCAATAAGCCCAGAAACAATTTTTAATCAAAATAAAAGTGTCAATGCTTTAGTTTTTTCTTGCAGATTTGAGATCAAAAGCTCGAAATGCCCTTTTGTATAATAATAAAAAGATATTATTACATATAAGCAACTAAAGTCCTGTGAAAAACAAAGACTGAAACTAAGAAATGCAGAAATTCTTAGACATAATGTGTAATAGAAGAAAATAGGATTGGAAATTCAAACCCTTGTACCTTTCCTCGACTAGTGTACCCGGCCTCATGGAGGTACTGAGGTATCTGTGTGGTCTTCCCTGAACCCGTCTCTCCAACAATAACAAGAATCTGTATTATCAACCAATCAAGCATATATGTTACTGTGTACAACTAGACAGCTTGAAATAGTAAATACATTAAACTAAAAAAAATGCGAAACCTGATGATCATTAACTGCTCGAAGCAACTCTTCCCGATAAGGATAAACAGGCAGAGTCTTCCGGTCACTCTGAAAATTGAAGGAGCCAATAGAAAGTTCAGAGGTTTATGTTACATCCCATCAAACATTAATCACAAACTAATTTTTAAAATGTGCAGCTTGAAATGATATCATCCTCAATCCAGCTGTACCTATTCCTAGAGGGAAAAAACTAGAGTTCTTAAACTCCTGCAGTTAATATATCCTTTTATTAACGATGCCTTAAAGAACTGCCAACTAGAGGCATTCAAGCATTACTTGTAAAGCTTCGTTAATACTAGGGTGCAAGCACGTGCAGTTTAATTTCTTCGTAACATATATTTACATGTTATGCTCCTTCTTTCAGAATTGGGAATCTTTCATCACTAATCATTTGCCAACTTAACAATTATGTTGATGCAATATTGAACAACTTGAACAATATCCTTAAAATTCAATTTTTAACGAAGAAAAGGCTGACAAATGTAAGTCCATGATCACAGCATTTATATCTTCCTCTATGGATACCAAATGCTAAAACAATGGGAAATTGCTGCAGCTTCCTCACTAGGGAGATCCAGCGGCATATTTAATGTCAAGGGCAACCTCAAGAACACTAAGAACAATTACAAATAGGATTCTTTCTTCACTAACAAATTTAATATCATCCATTTAACCAACCTCTTGGATTCTCAGATTTGAAAGAGTAAAAATTCCTAAAGAGAATGTCTATCCTAGCAGAGGCATAATTAAACTCAACTTCCCGTAAGGAAAGGAGGTTATATGGTCCAAACCTGAAGTTTTTCAAATGCTGTTTTGGCAGAAGATGCTGTTGGCGATTGCACAGATAACTCTTGCTCAACCTACACAATGAAGTTGAGTTGTATGCAAAAGCTGCAAAATTACTTTTCAAGTAGCTCAATTGTTCATAAATAGAGTTGATATACATACATTAACACCATCCATAACTGCTGCCTTTATGAACTCTATTTGGTCTTCAAACACAAATCTACAAAAAGAAATACAAGCATTAACTAAAGTTTCACGATTCCCTTTACTTTGACGACATCATTCATTGACCAAGAAAAGCTTGGATTGATCAATTGGATATCATTATTAAGAGAGAATGTAGGCTGAATTGTTGAACCAAGAAAATCTTGTGTTACTTTTTCTTATCTCTTCCACCTTTTTTTCTTTATAAAAATTCGAACTTTAACAAAAAATCAGGGCAGTTTCATACGGCCTACTTCCATGTTGTATTATATATGCATAATTGACAATTCCGTCCATTTCATTATCTTCATAACATATAAAATCATGGCATGTGGGTGCAACCCAACACAAGGATCAATATCTTATTCCATTTTCATTTCTAAGAGCATCATATCGAAAGAATTTACTTGAGGAAGTTCCTCTTCTCGTCAAGTTAAACACTCCAATCTGCATTACCGTGTAGAACTAGAGGAGAGGGAGTGCTAAGAATCAGATTGATTTAGTTCATATCATGTGAGTATGCGTGAAATTATAGAACACTTTTATTGTGATATAATTGGATTGATTTCTCCTCATTTATTTTCTTCACATGTTCATTTCACCTATATAAATAAGTGATCATCATAACGTATTCTTAAGAGAGAAAGAGGGAAGTCTTCTAACACTTTGGGTATTTCTCAAGAATGTAGTTTGAATAGAAAACCACGTAATACTCGTGTTACTCCTTTTAATCTCTTCACTTCTCTTTTTTTATTTCAAATTTATTTTATAATTCAACAGGAGAGAGAGAGAGAGAGAGAGAAAGAGAGAGCAATCTAATATGAGTAACAAGGTATAAGAATGCAATGCATGATCAACTTAATAGAACTTACTCATAATCATCGTATTTTTGCTTTTTATCCTTAGATCCAAATTTAAGAGTTGCTTTTCCTGAAATATGCAAACCATAGGTATAAGTAATTGAAAACTAGAGGTTGAAGTACAAAAGTGAGTGTCAAAGACTTCCAAGAGTTACCAATCTGATGCTCCTCCCATGCTTCTTGCTCAGCAAATGGGTTCATCTTTTCCTCTGCAGCAGGATCCCTGGACAAGGCAAATGACAGATCATATAACGTGAATACTATTTTTTTTTTTTTAATAAAATATAACGTTAATCCTATTACTGTACTTTATGAGTATGATTCTCTGTATGCAAGTGATAAGGATCATAGTTAAAGAAGCCTCCAGTTAACAGTTCTTTGAAAATAAACTAACCTGTAACGCTGCATTGCCACAGCAAATCTCTTTTCTTGGTTTACACCTCCTTCCACATCATATGCATCAGGCATTCTATACTGTACTTGACAAATATTCAAGAAATGTGATTAGTAATTTATAAAGTAAGCCAAATGAAAAGATGAGCAAACTCTTGGGTAAATAGGAAGCCAGTTAAATCTCATAGTGACAAGCCTACAGCAGTATTCCCTATTAACTGAAATGTTACTCAACCTTACAGATGCAAGAATTAAGAATGGAAAGATTAAGGATTTGTGACATACATGAATACACATTTCCAAACTGTAAAGTGCATATATACATGTGTGGAATTATAGATATTCCAGTCTGGTCAAGAAAATAGCTGTTCTTGGCAAAGTGCTAACCAAAGGAAGGAACATTGAAGATATTAAAAAATAATCACCTCATTAGTATAATCAGACTCTTCAGTCCTCTTCTTGACGAGCTCGTATATTTCTTTTTTATATCTGTCAAAATGGAGATTTTTCTGAGATCCATTACACAGTCACTGATGTGAATAATGGGCACACTATATAAAAGCTTAATCTTGAACACAAACAAGAATGGTGCAGTGAAGCATCAAATTCTCTGTAATATGTCACACAAAGATAGTAATAGTTCAGAAATGTACATGGTGGATTAAAGACACCAAGTAAAAGTTCTTTGAGACAAAATTACAGCCAGTTCTTATGCAAATAGGTAGATAACTACTTTACATATGAACAAGGTAGTTGAATATGTTGAAGGGGAAGGTACATAAATAGCAAAAAGACTTCAATAGAAAACTCAATGAAATACTTTTTTTATATACATGGATAGGGGTAATAGGTGACTTTATATTGGTCTCTTCACTTCATATACACCTTTCAAATTGAATCTAATAGAATTAAAAAAAAATGGAAGAAAATAGAATGGGAATATAGTTGGCAAATAAGAACTTTATATTGTTCAAGCAGCATGGAATTACTCGTTTTCTACCACAGTGGATTAATCGTTCACTAACATGCAAGTGTAAAATGTTGTTTCAACTTTCAACTTATTGATACAAACATAGTTCATAGTTAGTATGAAACTGCAGTCTAGGAGTAAAATAGTATATAATTTTATTATTCATTATGATGTGTTGTTATCCAGAAATAAGAATAGCATACTACTGCTTCCCAATTGAACGTCAATTTTACTGAACTATGAACCCAAACTTTGTGGTTCTTTGACTGGGTTACTTTATAAGTTCTTTGAAAATACTTATCATAAAAACCTTTAATCATTAATGAGAGTATCCAAAATGATTTTTACTGTAACTGCTAAAACTTTTTGATAAATTAACTAAATTGTCATCACTAGGGCTGAGCATTCGGTAAAAACCGAACCGAACCGGACCGAACTTCGGTATTTTTTCGGTTCGGTACTTTTCAGACCGCGGACCGTTTGCCGAACCGAAATTTTTGGTTCAGTTCGGTAAAAAACCAAACGGTTCGGTTCGGTAAAAAACCAAACGGTTCGGTTCGGTTCCGGTTTGGTCCAAAAAAACCAAAAGTTCAATTTTTTTTTTTTAAAAAATCAAAAAATTCAATTTATTGCACAACATACAAAAAAAAAAAAAATCTTACAACACACAAATTATACAAAAAAGCCCCCCCTTCTATTTATTTCACAACATTCAATATATCACCGAAGTTCATACAAATCATTCAAACATAAAATAGTCTTAATCAAATACAAAGAGGTAAATTGTTTTTGAAAAATAATCTTAAGTTTATACAAACCATTAAAACATAAAAGTTATAAATCTCCAAAGTCGTAATTAGAAAACACTAATTTTTTTTAAAAAATAAATAAATAAATCGGTCCAATCGGTTCGGTTTGGTAAACCGACCAGTATTACCGAGAACCGACCTCTCCCAAGGATCGGTTCTCGGACAAGAACCGTTTACCGAACCGAAATTTCGGTTCCGGTTCGGTCGGTTTACCGAACCGTGCTCAGCCCTAGTCACCACTATATTTAGAAAATTGGTCATATTGAGTAGATAACAGTGAATAGGACATTCACTTTGGGAACGTGGTAGAATTATGTTGATGAGTTATGTCATCTCATTCTATATAATTTTTTCTTGAAAACTGTAACATAACTTGTTCTCTTGCTCTGTTGTGCCTTAGTTAACCAAACAGAATATGAGGATGCAACCTCTATAAAAATAGGATGTTAAACACAATACTAGTAAAATAGCTTTGAAACAGTAAGCAATTATTTCTTATGAACCACTATGGTAAATAAAAAATTCTTCAAGTGAACAGAATGTAGATAGAGATAAACCTACCTTTGCTCGCGGTACTCTGCTTCTGTCAGCTTGACACCTTGGAATAAGTATTGCTCATCTTCGATATCATCTCTGGATTAACCCCATAAAGAATAACATAAAAGGCTGTATAAAACATCGATTCACTGGGGTAAAAAATGACTGAACAAACATTTTAATCTCCATTACTTGAGTTCATCCAATTTCTTTTGCTCCCTTTTCTTCAAATACTCTTGCCTTGAGACTTTCCTGATACAGAGATACTATTCATCAGCATAAGTAGACTATTAGCAGACTGGAAGTGTACAAATGGACAATCTCATGCGGCATAATAAAGATCACAACAAAAAATAGTGAATTCTCTTTAACTGCGTTCAGCAGACTAGAAGTTTTCATTTATCAGATACTTGTGACTCTCTACTTAATATGATCCAAGACATTTTAGCCCTATAGGTAAATTACTAGAAATTTTGCTAAAAGTATACAATTCTCTACTTTTCAGTCCAGAGCATCTGAAACATGGCAATCCAGTGACACACTCCAATATTTAGTAGGCCACATTGTCCCTGATCCGTTCCCTCTAACTCAAAACTAAGCTAATGAACAATAAATCCCATTGATTCAATTTAATAAAATCTATAAAGGAACCTTATCAAAAAAAATCTAGAGAGGAAAAAAAACAGTGATTTGGCATCAGATTAAACATGGTCACAATTGGCTTAAGGAGAATATCAATACAGTAAATGAAATGAATAAGTAATGTATTTGGAAGAAAAATACAATACATAAGCACAGAGGTTCTGCTTGTTTACAACAGGGAAGGGATAAATATTCCAGATAACTGGTATTAATTAAAAGATGGCTCCCAAAAGGTAATCAAGTAAATATCGTCCTCTCATTACCTTCATATGGTTTATCACATGCTATGGAGTTTAAGCCTTACAGTACATGGAGAAAAATTCAAATGACAAACCTTAAAGTATCAAGTCCATCATTCTCCAAAGCTTTAGATCTCCGAATTGCCTCTTCTGCAAAGATGTACAAAAACAAATAGAGTCAGCTCATACACTCTATTCAAATCAAGTAACATATTTTCCTCTCTAGATGTCCCTTTATTGTTCTGAAAATAACTGTCAAGTCCCATTAGTTCTTCAAATATGATACATTCATTAATAATTTAGTCTAAAATATCTACAATAACGATGTTTTACACAAAAAAAGATACTTAAAGAGGAAATACATGGATTTTCTTGTGTGCATGGGTTGTGCGTGTATTGGGGTGTGTTGTTGCCCTCTTTTGCTATGTTACTACTTACTCCACTACTCCCATCCTCTCTCTCACGACACAACTCTCACACTCACCATTATCATTTGTAGCGCATTTATAACATGTACACACATGTTTAAAAAGTAATTGTCACAAGATACCATGTTTCTAAACTACAACACACCAACCTCAAGAGGCACATCACACCCTTAAAACTTGAGATTTTAGGAGATCTGGCGTCACCATGTCTTATAGTAGGTGTGACAGCACTTGATCAAGTTCTCTTTTGGAGAAAAGTTGATAATTCGCCCCCAAGAAAAATGACAAAAGTTAAAAATCAAGGGAACGAGGTTCAGTAGCTTAATTACCATAAAGATGTACATCAGATCTGCGTAAAAACCCAGGTAGTCTTGTTAGATGCATATGCTCTACATTAAAATTTGATTGGAAGGTCGGAACACAAGACTATAGATAGTATACAAGAAAACTGGTACGGAAGGCAGGTTCCACCCCTAAGATGCAAATGTAGATTTAAGATAGTGGAATCAAGCAAAGATGCAACTTAATGTAGTGGAACGATGGCATAATGAAAAGGGAAAAGTGTACTCTAACCCCCACCCCCCCTTTCCAAATTTACAAGTTTTAGCGCTTTACCACCTCGAAGTGCTAAATAAGCACTTCAGCCCCTAAAACATTAAACTTAGTTGTACGGTCCCCGTTTGATCATTTCAGGTCCTTTTTCTGCCAGAAAAACACATGCACACCTCACCTGTGTCTTTTAAGGGTAAATCAGTTAGAACACAATTTTAACAGCTCAAACCTTTCAACATGTCCCTCTCTATATCAAACAATTACTCAAACACTTAACCCACAGCTGAAGAGAAGAGACAATATGGACAAATAGCACACAAGTACATACAAAACCGTGCAGAAAAATTTTTACATTTTTTAAGCATTCTGAAAATGAATATACAAGGAGCAATTTTTTGGATGCATTTCATTGTCTTCTCTTAATGCCAACGCACATTCCAAATACTGGTGATTTTATATTATAGCTATTTCAGAGACATTTGTGATGTTTAAAGTGGAATTCTGGATTGTTCTAATAACATTAGGCTAGAATGAAAGAGGGATTTCAGTCCACAAAATAAAAATGGCTAACATGTGTGGGAACTGTTTGAAGGTCTGGGTGGTTAGAATCGTGATTAGACTGTTTTACCCTTAACAACACACAAGCGAGGGGCGCGCGTGTGTTATCTGGCAATAAAAATGACCCGAAATGGGCTGTGAGGGTCTCTACAACCAAGTTTAAAGTGTTAGGGGGCAATGTGATTTTTAACATTTTGAGAGGTGGTAAAGTGCTACAGTGTGTATATTTTGGGGGCGTGAACTGCACTTATCCCTGGTGAAAATAAAACTATAACAAGGGAGGTTGAATAAGTGCAGAAACTAAAGGGATGTCTATATAATAACCTCAAAGTAAGCCAGGTTAATCTGACGTGTCATCTAAAAGTTAAAATGAGTGCAGCTGTTAGCAGCATAAAATATATAAGAAAGAAAAGACATATTAGATCAAAATCTAGATTCTTACCTTCCGCTTTCTTTGATAACTTTTGATCAGTCAACTGTACAGATAAGCATAAAAAGAAGAATGAGTGAAATAGTTTAACAAGACAATTTTCACAATGCGCAGTGCACAAGTATGAACACAAGCACAAGAAAAACAAAGGATACAATTAGCAATATGACTATTAAACAGACAACTGCCAAAAGAAACAAAGAGCTTGCATGATGTGATCATAATATATGTGGGTAACATTTTTGGGGTGGCCAGCATGCCCAATAAATTTGAGAGCACAAATCCTTATTTTTACTAGATTACATCAGAAAAATGGCTTCCTATATACAGGTGAAATGACAATATCAACTATTTGCATAGTAACCCACACCTGCACCTTTAATAACCAGCCACTTCATACATAAGTTGTTTTAACTATGAGTAATAATTGCCTGGACGCTAACGATCACCCACTGATCACATTAGCAAGTCTACATCTTTAAAAAGCAAATCCCCAAAGTTTCAAAAGTGTTCCACATTAGAACTTACTTATGTCGGTAACTCTCCTTTACAAGCAAAAAAGAGTCAACAGTACCCAATTTATGATGAAATAGAGCAGTTCAAAATTACGTATATGTTCTCTTTCAACAGCAGAATACTTGGAACAATAGTTTAAAGATACATGTTATCATCTTTATAAAAATGGAAATAACAAAATAGAGAAACATGTTTTGAAAATATAAAATGCTCGACCTGGCAAAAATAGTTCTTGAATTATGAGTACACAATATCTAAATGTTAAATTAACTAATTCAGACATAAAATTCTGAACCTGAAAACAAAAAAGGACTGCATATACTTGGTTTAAGATTTAAGATATTTTCACTTAGTAGGAAATAAGTAGGGGTGATTTACACTCAGACTCCCTGAGGTTTAGTCATATTACAAGGAACCCCCCCGTAGTTTTAAAAATTACAAGGACACCCCTTACAGGATGTTTTTTGTAAACATTTTTACAAGTTGTAGGGGGTGTCCTTGTAAGACTTGTTAAACCACAGGGGGTGTCCTTGTAATTTCTGAAACTACAGGGGGTTCCTTGTAATATGACTAAACTTCAGGGGTCTGAGTGTAAATCACCCTAAATAAGTAAATCTCCACGTAATTGAAAAGTTGAAAATCACATAACGTAATTACCCGAAGGGGTGGGATCGAAAAAGATAAGAACTGAAGTCAAGCTAATTCATTATATGTACCTTCTTGGTCCCCGCTGCATCACGTTCCCTGATATGCTGCTCCAACTCCTCCCTTTCTCTTTGATCACGCAGTCTTTCTTCTTCTGACTGCAGCCAAAAGAAGTATCACAATATTAGTGAACTACAAGTTAGAAAAAAAGGAATAAATAAACACATTGCAGATAAACAGAAGAGGGAAAATGGGGGTTTCAAATCATGAACCATAATGGTTACCACGACAAGTGGAAGAACTGTTTCAGGAGAAGTAACTATATGGTTCATGATAGTTATTTTATGGTACCTCGGAACCATCGTCTTCATCTTTTGAAGTTCGACCTCTCACTCGCCTTTCTTGGTCTTCATTTTTTACTACCTATGACATCACATTCAGTCAAAACAAAGCATCTTGTTAATACAAGAAGACCTGATGCATTATCTTACCATAAGAGACAAAATTTGAATTCTATAAACAGAATGTATAAGCATTATGCCTCATCATCTATGTCATCCTCAGCATAACTTCTCTTCCTGAACTTTTTACTTCGAGTTTCATCCTTTTTCGGCGAGGGAGCAGCGGAAACCATATCATCATCCTCATCATCCGCCTCCACGAGTTTGTATGACTTTTGTTTCCGTGCAAGCATCGCTGCCTCCCTTTCTTGTTGTTGATATAACTGACACAAAAAACAGGTATAACCACATAAACATAGAAAATATTATATTCGTATCTGGAATAAGTCATTCCATATAATTTGAGTATGTCAGACTACCAGAGACCACTCACACTAGTCCCGGAGGTCTTATGCTCCACTCTGGCAAAAATTTCTTTTGCAAACACAAATGTCTCCGTAGAGGACGATATTCCCAAATCTACCAATTGATTTACAATCTCAGAGGGTGAAGAAGCTTTCTTGGCTGCATTGATATAGCAAATATAAGAAATGTTTCCATGTAACTACATTATAAGCCCTAGGCTAATATATATTATAATGTACAGAGCAGTAGACAAATTAGCACAAACTTACAGAGTGCTATCACATATTGAACAACGTTGGGCTGTGAATATCCCAAAAGGGACATCAATTTATCAGAAACCCATGTCTTCAAATCACCCATTTTTCTCTACTGCGTTGAAACAAAAGGAGAAAGGTCCATACTTCAAAACATTTCAGAACGAGTACTATAATTGCAATCATCAAGCTAGTGCTTTTAGGGAATTATCGAAGAACCCCAATGCTAGGTCATCTAAGTCAAACCCTAGGAGAAGCATGCTTTCATTGCTTGATAAACTATAAGAAAGCTCCAATACACGTTTTTACATACAATTTAAACTGAAATATAGCTGAAATGAAATAAACTTACATGATTTAGGGTTCCTGGAACTGCTATTTCATCAAAAATAATGGCGGTGGCAGGAACAGGATTGGAGGGTGGACAGAGATAATACGAAGAATTGAGAGGGGGAAAGGATAAAACGGACTGATTAAAAAACTTACAGCAGAGGTGGCGACGGTCGCCGGCGGTCGACGTTCGGAGAAGAGAGAGGAAGAAAACGAGTCAATAAGAAAGAATGAAGATACGATACGAAGGAAGGAGACGATGGAATTTGAAAAATTAAATATATATGAATTTATAAGGGTGTAATTGTCAAAATACGCTATAGTTGCGTAAAACTTTTAGAGGCTATTTGTTTGGGTTCTGGCCCGTTCTCGCGAAATTGAGTCATAATTCTGTTAAATAGAATTTAGCGATAGTGTTATGCATAACAAATTTCGTCCTCTAACTTTTGATAAGTTCCAACTTTTTAGCCTTCAATTACAAATTTTGTCCCCAAACTTTTTATAAGTTTCAATTTTCGTTTTGCAATTATAACTTTTTCTCCAATAATCGAACCAAATTTGTTTTGCAGGAGGAAAATTGAAATTTAGTGAAAGTTAGATGACGGAATTTGTCATGAATAAGACCAACATTGAATTGGAGAAAGTTAAATGTCCAAATATGCGTTTAATACAGTTACATGACCATTTTGAAAATATTCCAAAATTACAGAACCATTTTGAAATTTTTGCCCAAGAAATATGGTAGTATAATTTTCCATAACCAATTATTCAATTAACCAATAAATAGCGACTGATTCTCTTGCTTACGAAATTACCCTTTTTATTGTATTTTTTGTCCGACCTATTATTATTTAATATTTACCTTGGTTCCTTTTTTAGCCCTTCTGTTGGTTGAGGTTCCATCTCCTCCGGAGGTGAAAAGGGTGAAAGTTTTCGCATCTGAGCTTCCTTTGTTTCTCAGGTTGTTAGGAACAGATACATTTTTTTTGGCACCACTGCCATTATATTTTTTATTATATGATGTATGTTGATTATAATCCTATTTGTTTCAATGAGAATTTAATTGGTAATTATAATGTTTAATTATTCAAACCTTTCCGAAGGCTTCTTGATTAGGTAAACATATTCATGACGTGAGATAGTAATTTTTAGTTAATAAATTCACAATTTGAGCGGTAAAATTAGTAGTGATGGATTCTAATAGTTTTATGGTTATTTTGATCCGACTGTCAATGAAGTTGAGTTTCATATTATAAATTGTTATCTAAAATGGGATATTTTAGAGTCGTGCATGGTAGTTTTATCCTTGTGATTAAAGATATGAGCTCTATAGACTATAATTGAGTAATGTACATGAAGCCCAATATACATAGGAATGTTTATTTCACCGTCTTGTATCTACCTTTTAGAGTTAACCTTCCATTTAAGATTGTAATAGAGTTTTTTATGGTTTTACGTTTTTTTAAATTTTGAAGGGGGTTTACATGGGTTTTTTGCAAGTTAACACCATGTGATATGTCTAATGGGCAATTTACCTTCCTGTGAAATAAAAATAGGCAATTTAACTCCCTGTGAAATGAAATAATGAGCAATTTACCTCCTTGTGATATAAAAATAGGCAATTTACCTCACTGTAAAATGAAATAATGAGCAATTTAACTCCATGTGATATGAATTAATAAGCAATTTAGAGGGAAGTAATGTGCTTCTTTTATAAAAACACAGGGAGGTATTTTTCCATTTTTCTTATCAAAGGGAGTTAAATTGCCTATTTAGGATATCACGGGGAGGTATTTTGCCATTTTTTTTATCACATGGAGTTAAATTGCCTATTTAGAATAACACATGGAGTTAATTTGCTATTCACTCGATTTACATTTATGGCATTAAGTTCTTTAATATGCTGAGGATGCTAGAATTGATAGTTGCACGTTGTTTTGCAATATTTGTACCAGCTATATAGATGAACTGGACTGGCATTGGTCATGATGAAGACGCCAACGACATGCTGCTTCCAAGTTCTGTGTGAGGGTCAAGAATCAACCAATACAAGAGGGCAAGGCGAGAATGTGCAGATAGCCAAGAACAAAAGCAATATGACCTCTAAGGTACATAATTGCTATTTACTTGCGTGTTTTTAGCTTTAACAAGCTTGTTGACATGTAGATAATACATGATGATCATGGAAAAGCTCGTGAGGTTGATTCATTAACTTTCTATCTGTTGGGCTCAATTTATTTAGTTCTATGTGGCTAAAATAAACAAGTACTCATACATAGAGATGGAGGATGGGATCGCCTTTGGGGTTGAATAGAATTGCTTGATTGCCAATGACTCCTAATTTTTGCTGGAAATTTAGATATTTGAAGGATATATATGCAACATCTATAGATGGATAGTAACCGTATTGTCCTGTTACTTTATTAGCGTGTTCATACAAAATTGTCAACATGTTATGAATTGGGAAACTGTTTCTAATGCTTATTTCATTCTAGTGCTTATGGACAATTATGTTCAAATATTAATAAACATAATTTCCAGATAAAAAGAAAACTGTTTGACCTCTTGGTTTTGTAAGTTTTGATACCTTTCTAGCTTACAATGTTGAAAGTTCAGAGAATCATCAATTTAAGCACCCATCCTGATAATAACATATACATTGGATAAACAGAATAGGAACAACAACTGTATTTTTGATAAACAAACATGCATTTAAGTCTTTTGTTGTTGATTGGCAGTTTAGCCTGGCAAACCTTCCACCCTCTTTAAAGCTAGCGTATCAAAGCTATGGAGTGGTATACGGAGATCTGAGCACTTCGCCACTTTATGTTTACAAATGCATATTTGTTGGGAAGCTGCAGGACCATCAAGATCCTGAGACAATATTTGGGGCATTTTCACTAATCTTTTGGACATTAACACTAATTCCCTTGCTCAAATATATCATCATTATTCTGAGTGCTGATGACAATGGTGAGGGTATGCCAAATCGGCGGCTATAATAAAAACTTGAAGTCAAACTTTACTGTTAATCTTGACATATAATAAACCGCCTCAGGTGAGACATTTGCTCTTTACTCCTTGCTATGTAGACATGGAAAGTTCAGTTTACTTCCTAATCAACAAGCAGCTGATGAGGAACTTTCAGCTTACAAATATGGGGGACAGTCTTTGTCATCTTTAGAATTGAAGAGATTTCTTGAGAAGCACAAAAAGTTAAGAACTGGATTGTTGCTTGTAGTATTATTGGGGGCTTCCATGGTAATAGGTGATGGAGTAATTACTCCTGCTATGTCAGGTATGGTTATATACTTTGTTGTCAAGTACATTATTTCTTTCACTTTTGTCACAAAATGGGCTTCTTTACTCTTTCTTGAAGATACGAATACGATTGACCAATTTCTCCTTCTATAATAGTGCCAACTTGTGCAATAACTAATTCATTAACTTGAAATATGAGCTGGCATTGCTTAGGTTGGTTGGAAGTATTAACTAGTATGAATGAATATATATATTGCCAAATTTGACAACACAACAAATATAAAGTGTGAGTTTTGTAGCCCAATTTCTAGCTATTTGTGTGAAATCTGACTCTTCATTGGTTTTGATACTTGGGTATTCATAGATTTGCTATTGAATATTGATATCACACTGAAATTTTGTAGTATAGCTTTATTTCAACTGCCACTAATTTATTGTAATTTTATTTTACATTTTTTTGTTGCAGTAAAATCATCATTATCAGGACTTCAAGATGCTCAGACAAGGTTGAGCCCGGGTATGGCAAGTTATGTGTATTTTCTCTTTGTGATTTGTCCTAGTTATCATTTTGAGACTATCTTCTACTCGTAGGTGGAGTACTATCACTTTCTTGTGTGATATTGATTGGCCTATTTGCTTTGCAGCACTTTGGAACCCATAAGGTTGGCTTCTTGTTTGCCCCGGTAGTTATGCTCTGGCTGATATCGATTTTTGTCATTGGGCTATATAATACGGTACACTGGAACCCAAAAAATTGTATTTGCTCTTTCTCCGCATTATATCATCAAATTCTTTGGTCATACTGGTATAGATGGATGGATCTCAGTTGGAGGAGTCCTCCTGTCCATAACAGGTAAACAAATTATACATGTTGATCCTTAAAAATCGCATATTCATTCGTCATCACAGGATTAACATGCAACTTTATATTTTTATACATGTACTCTAAGGATGATAAATTGCTGGGCTTGTGAATTTAATTGGTGCCCTTTATGGGTCATCAGGTACTGAGGCCATTTCAGTGCGTGTTCAATAAGGGTATGTCCTGTCCTTCGTAGTTGAAGCGACATTGACTCAATAAGAGAAAGTTTTCTTCTTCTTCTTCTTGTAAAAATTGGGGAACTATTGACGTGATAAAAACTAACATAAGATGGCAATACCCATTTGTGTCAGTGGGATAATAAGAATGCTATACTTGTAGTTTGATGCTAGTTTTTTTGCACCTAGTGGATCTTAAACTTAAAGCCCTGAAATATGTAATTCATTTTTAAGTTCAGAACATCAGTTGGTGGTATCAATTGTGCATTGTTATAGCGTAATTGTAAATTCCAGATTTCTATGCATCTAGTTCCTCATGTCAGTTTATATTATAAGAACTGTCTATGAGTTTTTTTTGTTTCCTACAGTTTGCATTTGTGTTCCTTGTATACCCTTGCTTGGTAGTCCAATACATGGGCCAAGCTGCTTTTCTGTCAAAGAATATCTCTTCAATTCCAAATAGCTTCTATGGTTCAATTCCAGGTTAATTTTGTTCCACTCTAAATTCATGTATATATTTATCAATAATAATAAAAAAAAAAAAACAGGTATATAACTGAGTTTACTTTCACGTTTTTATGTTATTCCTATTCTACTATTGATATTGGCTTGTTTTACAGGGGATATTTTTTGGCCTGTCTTTGTTATTGCCACCCTTGCAGCTATTGTCGCAAGTCAGGCTATGATTTCGGCCACATTCTCTATCATTAAGCAATGTCATGCAATTGGTTGCTTTCCACGAGTGAAAGTTGTTCACACCTCAAAACAAATACACGGACAGATCTATATACCCGAAATCAATTGGATCCTCATGATTCTTACTCTGGCTGTAGCTATTGGCTTCCACGACACAACTACGATAGGTAATGCATATGGTAAGTCTAATGCATGTGAAATAGATTGGATATATATGAACAGTCTCTTTCTCCCTTATAAACTAATTCCAGATCTATAGTTTTCTATGGCAAATTTGCATTTTTTAGTCCCATATGCTAGGATTATCAACACTTTTATTCCTGCACTTTCAAGAATTGCATTTTTGGTCCCCATTTCTTTAAAACTTTTGCACATTTCATCTTTCTCCCCTCTTCCCATCAATGTTTTGCACTTTTTGGTCTTATAGGACAGCCTCTGTTTTGTATAGGACTGATCTGGGAAGGACAGCATGTGAAAAAATAAATTGAACAAGTGCTAATTTTGGACTAAAACTGCCGAGTGTCTGGTCATGTGGGACTTGAAATGTATTTGTGTCATTTCACTCACTATCTTATACTCTTTTAACTTTAATTTTTTGCAGGCCTAGCCGTCATGTCCTTGATTTTCATCACGACTTTCCTTGTAGCTCTTGTCATGGTCATTGTTTGGCAGAAGAGTATTCTACTTGCTGCCATTTTCCTCTTATTCTTTTGGTTCATTGAAGCTTCATACCTTATAGCCGCATGCACAAAAGTTTCTTGAGGAGGATGGGTATCCCTTGTACTCTCTCTCATCTTCACGACCATTATATTCGTGTGGCACTACGGAACTATCAAAAAGTACAACTTCGACTTACACAATAAGGTACCCTTAAAATGGATCATTAGCCTAGGACCCAGCCTTGGTATCATTCGTGTACCTGGTATGGTCCTTATATACTCAGAGCTAGCAACAGGAGTACCTTCAATATTCTCACATTTCTCCCTGCTTTTCATAAAGTTTTGGTGTTTGTTTGCGTAAAATATGTTCCAGTGCCTTATGTCTCACCCGAGGAACGCTTCCTTATTGGTCGGGTTTGCCAAGACCATATCGAATGTATAGATGCATTGTGAGATACGGGTACAAAGACTTGCAAGGAGATGATGGTAATTTTGAGAACCATCTGATTCAAAGTATAGCCGAGTTTATTCAGATGGAAGGTATAGAGCCTCGGTTATCAAGCCCAGACTCAGTCTCTAACGATGGGAGGATGGCAGTCATAAGTTCAAGAACGTTTGACTCATCTGAATCGAGTTTGATAGCATATGAAGTCGAAGAATCTGGCGCAAGTACTATAACTCTACAGAGTTTAAAATCGGTTTTTGATGATGAGAACCCACACAGTAAGAAGCGGCAAATGAGATTCCAAATACCTAAAAATCCTGAAATGGATCCATCTGTGAAAGAAGAACTCTTAGATTTGATCCAAGCAAAAGAAGCGGGTGTTGCGTATATAGTGGGCCATTCGTACATAAGGGCTCGTAGGTCGTCCTCATTTTTTAAAAAGTTAGTTATCGATTTTGGTTACTCGTTTCTGAGAAAGAATTGTAGGGGTCCTGCTGTGGGACTTCATATTACTCATATTAGCCTTATTGAAGTAGGCATGATATATCATATCTAAAATTTTGAATATATATATATATATATATGTATCTATGTTGTAAGGTTGAAATAGACCATGTTTTTCGTATAATTTCATTTTGATTTCGAAATTATTCAAGAGCTTACTAAATGTGAAATCAGATGTTTACTGAGGGGTTTGTCTGTTATTAAAATTCCTTATTTGGTCATATTTTGTGGTTCTAAAATCAAAATCATTGAAAATATGGGATTTGTTCCAACACTGCATACTGGTTCAATTCGATTAATTTCAGGAGTCAAAATATCTAGCTACTATCCATAGTTACAACTGTAAGTTTAGACAACTGAATATTTATCAGAATCTATTCAACTCAATATTTGGACTTTTGACTTGTCTTAAAAAAAAAAATTGGACTTTTGTTTTAATTTTCTTAAAAAATATTTTTCACTTTTAGTCCCATTTTTATTATTCCCATAATAAAACGATGGGACCAAATGTGCACTTTGTTAGAGTTAACTAAAGTAGTTTGGGGTATTTTAGTAATTGTTCTTATATTATCTTGTATATATATAGTGTAGGGTTTCATTGTAATGTAAAGGAATTCATCATTAATGAGATCCACATATTCCCCCAATATTTGTCTTTCTCTACACACTTTTATAAGGTAAAAATAATAAAAATACTGAGATTTAAATCCCTAAAACCAAAAATACATATATTGAAGGCTTCACTCAACTATATTTCTCAAAAAAAAAAAAGAAACAAAAAAAGAGGGCTTCAACTATAAAAACCCTCACCTACTTAACACCCCAAATTCAATTTTAGCAGTTAGTGCAACTTATAAAATCATAACACCATCTTTCATATTTTTTAAAAAAAAATAACACTGTGTTATTTACTTATTTACCTTTTCTTTACTCAAATCTCCACGCGTTGAATAAAAAGCACATTTTACCGTAAAATTGATTTGGCGGAAAATCAAATTTCCGTTTTCAAATGGCTACAAACATGAATTTTCGAAGTAGGGGGTGTAAAATGAGAAATTCCGCCAAAGCCCATTAGCCCCTATAATTAGGATTTAATTCGAAAACCCTCTCTCTTCTCTTGTGTGATAATAAAAATTCATGGAGAAAATTCCAGCAGCTTGCGCCATGGACTGGAGCATTCAGCTTGAGAAAAACCTCCGTTCCAAAATACCAGGAAAATTTATCCAAACCCTAAATGAAATTGGAGTTCGATTGGAGTGCTGGGATAACGAACCAGAGCTCAAAATTGCAGAATACAGATTGTTTGGCTTAATCTCCGGCGAGGAAAAGCTATTCCTCAATGCAATTTTCCTGCGTTTGGCGGATGCGTTTAGGTTAGGAAATAAACAGGTTAAAAACTGCGTGGTAACGCTTTTTTCGAGGATGAAAAGGAGTAGAAGTGGGAGTAGGAGGAAAGGAGGGATTTTGAGCAAGGGTAAATTGGAGAATTACATGGAGTTGCTAAGGAGAGTCAAGGAAGTTTTTGATAGAGGTGATGTTGTGGAAAGGGGGTTGGCTTTGGTCCTGTTTGGTTGTTGGGCGGAATTAGCCTATGATTGTGCTGATATACGGTATATTGTGTTGTCCAGTTTGGTCTCCGGTGATGTTCTCGAGGTATAGTTTATTAACCATACACTCCAGTGATCAAAGTTTTTAATTTGGAATGTGCCAATATACCTTGACATGTGGAGTTTGTTTTTGATTAATTCATGTAATGTATTTCTCTTTCTGCTCTGTGTGCACAATTACTAATGCTGTGCCACCAAACATCTGATCTTGTTTCAGTTCCGACTTTGTTGTGCAATAAACTAAAACTGAAGCTACTCAATTGTGCAGGTGAAGGCCGCATTGTTTGCTGCAGGGTGCTTGTGTGAATTGTCAGACGACTTTGCCAGTATTTTCTTGGAGATACTAACCAAGTTGGTTATATCATCCGAGATACCGAGGGGCATAAAGTTAGCAGGCGTACGAGCATTTGGTAAAATGTGGTGCTCATCTGCAGTGGCTGATAAGGCATACAAGGTTAGCATCTTGCTTAGCTTTAGGCTAAAGCTGCAGAAAGCTAATTTACGCACTAATTATCTTGTCCTATTCGAGAATGTGGGTCTTTCTTACAAGGAATTAAATCGTATTGAGATAAATAGATTCTGATAGAATTCTTTTCAATTTTAGACACTATCTTTGATGGTAATAAGGTGCCTTATGCTGAGTGCAACAAGTCTGTTCGTTGAACTACACATGTTATATGCATGATCTTGATACACCCTTTGGATACGTTACATCTCTGTAAGAAACTTATTGTAGACAGGTTTAAAGCTTCTGTTGGAATCTTCAGAAGATGACTTCTCTGCTGTGATGCTTATTTCACTTTCCAGAATTGCTTCGAGGTGGAGGCTTCTAATTCCTGACCAGGTACCTTTTTAGCTAATCCAGTCTGCTCTTCTAAATCATTATTCTGCTCATGCATACTTAAAACCTGGAAGCTAAAATTTAAATTGAGATTTATAAGAAGAAAGAAAAGACAACCACAACCACAACCACATATGTGAAAAAATAAAAACAAAAATATATAGCAAAATGAATGAATATTGTGTAAGAATATATATAGTGGTAGTAATACTTTTCTCTGAAATTACTGTTGACAAGCGCAACTTACTTTTAGCTACTCGTAGTTGAGAATATGATGGTTATGAAACAAAAAACTCAAAGATGTTGGATCTAAGCAAAATACAAATCAAGATAATGTCAGATGAAGTTAATTGTGAATACACTCTGTTGCCTATAGAACTTGTGTACTTTTCTTTCATTAATTTTTGTATTTATTTACTTTAAATGCAGATTCAATTGCTTACATTGTTTATCAGTGAAGAAAGATCTTTGCACATGCAAGCTACATCATTAAAATGCCACTGTTTCCTCTTAGCAAGGGGAGTCTGTAATTTCCCTTCAGCTACAGACACGGTCCATAAGTTATTTGGCATACTAAACCAATCTGAATATCCACCAACACTGCAGGTTGAGGCTTTAAAAATCTTACATAAGGTGTGTCCAGTGCTTGGGTTACTGAATTTGACAACATTGTTTTTGTCAGACTTTCTTACACTGTGGTGCTTTGCAGATCCTTCTCTTTAATTCCTCTATCATTCCTTGCATGAAGATACCTGAGCTCTTTATCAAGCTGTTGGTAGTTGTTGAGACTATGGTAAATTCATCCAATGTTACTACCAGAGTTTTAGCTGTCAGCATTCTAGCTGATTTATCAGGAAAGCTTTTGGGAAGAGCAGATATAGTATCAAGTGGAACTGGTTTGAGCCTGGCATCCCAGATGACATCATTTGTTTTAGATCAGATCCTTTTGCTGGTAACACCAAAGGTTGGTGTTCATCAGCCTGCAGAGCTCGAAGTTAAAAGCTTGCTTAACCTTTTATTTAACCTGGTTAAAAAACATTTGTATATTCGTTGTCTAGTGCTGAATAATATATGCTTATTTATAGATAAACTGATGAATATTCTAGACAAAGTACTGGACATAGGTAAAACTGGATTGTCAAATCATGAGATTTCAGAGGCTGCTAGCCACGTTAAAGCACTGGTTGAATCAAAATTTATGCTCTATTTATCAAAAATTGTGGTTGCTTGCTTGGAAAACCTTGCAGAAACTGATGCTGATACCAGCCAAGTTTTAGATGGTTTGAAGCTTCAACTAGAAAATGTATGCCGTTGCAGCTATCTTGGTGGCTATAGCTGCATTATCTGCTTTCTTTTGTTGCATTTGCGTGCAACTTATATATGGTTGGAGGAACATATGTCTCTTAATAAGACGAACTTGAGTCTTCCTTGTGTTGATTCCATTCTTCAGCTTGATATATTTGCAGTAGATTGTGCAAATAAGATATTGGAAGGAAACAGTTCTTGGTCTTCTTATAAAGCAGGAAAAATTGCTGCCTGTCAGGGGGCATGGTCTACAGCTGCTCTCATATTTGAACAGATCAAGACAGTGGTTCAGTCTTCTTCTTGTTCCTGCTGGTTAAAATCCTTGGTGCAGTTCTCAGCATCTGAAAGGCAGATTCAGTTGTTTCTTTCACGTGACCAAGGCGCTTCCATTGTCTCTTGTGAAGGTAATCTAGGTGAAAGGGGCAGTGTTTCCTCAAGGATCATTTATGGAAACTACGTGGAAATTCTTCTCAGAACTAGCAAAACACTTATCTCTGCCGGGGAAATACTTGCAGCCTCTGATATGGGTCATATAATCAGTTTCCAGAAATGGTTTTTGACCCTCAGAGCAAAGTTTCTAAATACTATTGCAGATATAATGAAGCTATTGGATACAATTCTTTTGATTCAAGATGGATCCAGGTCTGATGGGTTTGGGCAACTGGAAAAAAGAATTATGCTTCCATGCACAATTTCAACTCAAGGACTTGCTTCTCTGATTTACTCTTCTACTAAGATATCGCGCCAGATGAATAAACTAGCTCGAGAGTTGGATTTACTCTCTGCATCTTTCATGGGTGATGACAAACAGAGTTTGATGATTGTTTCAGCACTTGCTTTGAGTTGCTCACTGATGGCATTTGCTGCTGGTTTTGCATTTACAATTCCAAACACGCATTCTTCAGAAAATCTTGAAAATTTTAAATTTGGAGATCCGGAGGATCCTTTCCACGCTTTGGTTATAGAAGATTTAGTTGGGCGATTCAGGATAGATGATGGAACCAGGAAAAATATCCACTTTCTTTTAAGGTCCTTCCCAAAATATAAGTGCTGTTTTTTGCCGAGGTTCCGGACTCAGATTTCCAATACCTTTTACGAGGGAAGATATCTGCACAAACTCTGTGAGTATTCTATAAGGGAGATTGTTACCTTGCAAAATAAGGCAACCCGACTTCAACAAGATGGTGATGCAGTATCATCTCAGATCGTTAATGATGGCTCACAAATGCTGTTTAACATTACCTCAAAGTTAATGTTGATTCCTTTCCGCACTCCCCGTCGCTTTTTTCGATTTAGGTATGTTAATTGGGTTTTATAATATTGATGTATCTTTTTTTTCTCTTCAAGAATTTATAATATTATAAATTATCTGGGAGAAATATTATATCATAAGTTAGTAATACATGCTACATAGATATCATGATCATTCATCAATCTTTAGTATTTCTTATTTCTTCATCACATAACGACTTTAGCATATAGAAGTTGGAATGAACGGCTGCAATTTCTGCACGTATGTGCTTTTGGCTAATTTTTACTTTTAATATTGTTTTTCTTGCTCTGAGGGTTTTAGACTTTTAATGTATTTCATCTGCTTTTAATTATATTCTAAACTTTTAAAGTTGACAATACACTTCCAGGCCATCTGTTTCCTCTGAGCTCTTTGTGATGAATGAAGATGGCAAATATGTAGATGAAATATCTGTATTGTCAGGATTCCACCTCTCTCTGAATTTGTGCCTTCAATTGAAAAACTTGCCAGCTGGCCTGCGAGGTCCCCTGACCAAAGTGTACTGCATTCTTAATTGTAAGATGCATTCTGAAAGTGGAGAGTGTAAAGGACAAGCCCACCTAAGCGGGCAAGATGACGACATTTTGGACTTGAATGAAAAGCTGCTCAGATATATCATTGGTGTGGAGAGTCATGAACTGCATTCTAAAGTCCGAGCTAGTGATTGTTTTATGGCAGATGAATATGTATGTTTTCAGCTTAACAAACGAGGTCAAGGGTTCTCTACTTGCTTACTTGATGTTTCCGCTTTTCCGGCTGGCTCTTACCGAATTAAATGGCATAGTGGTTGTATAGATGCCGGTGGTTCTTATTGGAGCCTACTTCCTCTGAATGTTGGCCCATTGTGCACTGTTCATGATATATAATGATATTTCTTAATGATAATATGGCACATAACTCTTTCGAGTGATGAAGAATGAGCTCTGGACATAACAAAAATTTGTTATGTACATGGAAAAGTGTAAACTTCTTGTGTCTGTCGTGCATGATTCTAAAACCCGAAAGTAAGAAAATGAGAAGGTATGTGTATGTCCTGATGTCAAAGATGTGGTTGATCAGCCTCTATACAAAGAATTGAAGTAACTGGAGCTCATCTTCAACTTGGTGTCTTGATATTTAATACAAGTAGGTGCCGACATTTTATTCATCTAAAATTCTCATTAAAGAATGATTACTTTAACTATATTATGTCACATATGAAGTTATTTATGATAATTTTGATAAGTTTTAACTTTATTACAAGGTAACTTTTATCGTGCCCAGACAATTGTAGATATGGAGGCTATGTCCGATGTTAAATGGGGGCTTAGATGGGGCCAAATTACTGAACTCAGCAGTTTTGGAGAAGAAGTCATGGAAAGATGGGCCAACTATGTTCCCTGAGGTAATTATCTTTGTACGAAACAAAGATCTCGCCATTTTTTGATGCGTCTCTATTCGACATATAACAAAACTATTTATAAGATACTCCCGTCTGGGATTATTGCACTCCTTATAATTACAATAATTCCTCCGGATATGATATAGCCATTTGCTTCCATGTTCCTGTCCTGCACGTTGTCCTTATTTATTATCTGCGTAGAGATGCACATAAATATCACATTGATAAGTTGCATAAAATCCGATATTGAACTTTTTTTTTTGTACTGAAGCTAATAATTTGTTTATCTGCTAACAGTTTAATATTTGACTAATTTTTATACTAATTTAAAGACAGACATACCATGACATTTTTGCCAATTCTTGCATTCTTATCAACTATAGCTTTCCTTATGATTGATCCTTCCCCAATTCCAACAGGAATGCTTGTGTGTTCCCCTTCGCTAATACCAGTCTGCACAATAATAATATGTTAGCTACACTGCAGGGGACAATCCAGAAATTATGTAATGCTCGTTGATCATTCAATTTAGAACCTAAGTAAAATCCTCCTGACTGATGCTGACAAATTGTTCTCGTTGATAAAAATACATGTAAACTTTACATGTAAGTCATCATTGCAATTGATATTCATGTGAGTGTTCTTCATAATTTTCCATAATTTTTCAATATTTCTTATAAGCCAAAACTGTAAAATTTCGTATGCTTTCATACTTGATAATATGTGTCAGAACCCATTATGACTGAATCTTCAATAACAGCTTTGTCACCAATCCTTGTTCTCATACCAACTACTGTGCCTTTTATTCTGCATTTCTGCTTGTAAAAGACAAGAAATAATAAGTCAGAGAGAAACACAATTCTAAATCTGAAACTGGTCTTAAAAGATTATGAAGAGCTAAGTTTCAGTTAATGTGAATATATGATTGAATTGAAATTATATACTTACGCTGAGAATGCAACCATCTCCAATGACAGAATCGGTGATAACAGCATCAGTTACAAGAGTTGGAGGCAGATGACGAGGCAAAGTGTAGAGAGGAGAATCTCTGTCATGGAAGCTGCTACCAAAAGATGAAGTTTGTGTTAGTTGCTGCTGCCAAATAACATAAAGTAAAGTTAAACTGCATTTATAGTTTTTGTTTTTCCTGTTAATTTGGAGTCACTGACTTATATGCTTTGTTTGTCTTCTGAATAGTTTCCATATTTGCACGGTAGTATGCTTCTATGCTTCTCATATCCTCCCAATACCCGGTAAATTGATAAGCTTGAATCTAGCAATTCCACAAATAGGAAAATTTTAACAATAAAGGAACAGTTCTTTGCAAGTTTGAACAAGTAATTCAAAGCAAAACTCCATGATCGTTAAAATCATTAATAAAATCTGACCTTTATGCCAAGAGAAATTGCACCTGGGATTAGTTCACTTTTTAAGTCATTCGCGGTGGGAAAATATTCCGTCAGGAGCTTTATCATGATATTTCTGTTAATCACATAGATACCCATACTGGGAAAATTACATTTCTCATTGTCATCAAAGTTTACCAAATTCTCTTCTACCTGAAATAATAGTTAAATCTTCTGAAAGTTAACCTTTATTTGTAATTATTTTTTCCTGTAGGAATCAAAATGGAACATAAGAACTTACTGATAAGGACTTTCTAGTGCTCATTTCATGATTCTCTCTAAATTCAAGAACTTGGTTTTCACCATTTAGCTTGAAAATGCCAAATCCTAGATCCTCACCCTTCTTATTACCAAACACTGAGACGGTAATATCTGCTTTACTTCTCCGGTGGGCGTCTATAAGTTTTTGATAGTCCATTTTATAAAGATGATAACCAGGAAGAACCAAAAACTCAACAACTGGATACTCTTCTAGCACCCATAAACACCTCCTTATTGCATCTGCAGTTCCCTAAACACAAGAGCACATGAAAAAAGTACTTACTTTGAGTAATATCTTAAAAATAAATCCAAGAAATTGAATATGTAATCTTGAATTGTATAAAACCTGAAACCAGCCATTGTCGTCTGGACTCTGATATGCTGCAATAACTTCAACAAACCCCTCCTTTGATAGACGTGCTCCCGAGTAAGCTCTTGAAAGGTGAGAATTCAGTGAAGTAGAATTATATTGCGTGAGTGCGTAGATTTTAGTAATGTCACTGTTTATACAGTTGCTCACAACTGCATCTATTAGCCTATAGTTTCCTGCTATAGGAATAGCACCTTCTGATCTTCTCTTTGTCAACGGATATAGCCTCGAATGTGATGATCCATCTCCGAACACTATGGCTGCAACACTCTGATACTATAAACATTTTAATACATTCTTAAATCCTTACATTGGTTGGAACTAGCGTGAATTACATTTTTCAACCCGAATTTATATAATTTGGCAAAATGCACCCTTAAAAATAAAAAGGACACTGTACTTGTTGCACCCTCAATTTTGCATTCAACTGACATAATGCACCCCAGGTATAGTACAGTAAGGCCATCTCCAATGGAGATGGCCGGGCTGGGGGCGGGGTGGGGCTGCGGGAAAGGAATCGTCTCCAGTGGGGGCTGGGGGCGGGGCGGAACGGGCTGGGCGCAGGTGGTGAAGAAGAAAGGAAACACGCGCCCCTAATTAAGTCAGGGGACGCCATTTGGCGTCCCCTGACTGGTTCCGTTTTTTTTTTGTTTTTTTTTTTTAAAATTGTTTATTTAATAGGTTTTTTAATAAATAAAAATAGAAAATATATATATATAAACTTAAATAATTAATAAAATTAATTTTCCCTATTAAATTAAATTAAATATGTAGAATTTAAATATTTAATAAAATTTATTTAGTATATTTATTGTATATTTACTAGCATTTAATAAATATATGTAGTCACCAATTTTTAATTTGATTATTTAATATAATAAAATTAATTTTTTGAAAATTAAAATCATTAATAATTTATTAGAATTGTAATTAAATTTATTTATGGACAAATCATTAATAAATAAATAGCATTTTTTATTTTAATATCTTTTATTGTAATTAAAAATTTAATCATTTAACTACAATATTGGTGGTGGCTATATTTTTTAAAAATATGGAATTAGTTAAAAATAAAATTAAACACTTATACAAATAATTTAGATTGATACTTAATAATTATTACTATTATTAATATTAATATTAATATTAAAAACAAAATTAAAATCAGAATTATAGGTGAGAGTGGGCAAAGGAAGAAAATGGAATTAATTCCATTCCGGAGCCCTACCATTGGAGACGACCAGGCAGGGCTCGGGGGGGGGGGGGCAGGGCTGGCCCGGGGCCCCGTGGGGCTAGCCCTCTCCATTGGAGATGGCCTAAACACAATTAGTATTGAGGGCATAATTCTCATTTCAAACTCTTATTTCATCACAGTGACATGAATTTACAGTTACTACTACTTCATATGTTTCCACCCATATCCGACCTTGAAGACAAAAGGTAGAATTTGTTTCTCCAACTATCTTGTCTAGAAACTAATCTTCAATTAAAAGTTGAACTTTATCATTAGAAGTTTGTGGTAATAGGACATCCGTTGTCGAGCAATGGCATGGATATTGCGAGATATAAATGATGAAATTCAGATTTTTTTTATGGAACGTTTTTGCTTCTAGGACGAGATGCTTAAAGATGTATAGTTGATTTAGGAGATTTGAGTTTTTCTTTTCCAGCATATATGAAAAGTGAAATTTGAATTGACATTTTTGCCTCTGTTTTTTCAGGTCGACACGTCTTGTTGACGACAAGGACTTCGAAGTGACGATTATGTCTCAAAAGCTGATGCATTTGTCAAAAGACGATGAATCGGAGGATAGCAAAGTTTTGGTCGAAAAATATTGGCTCGAAATCTAACCCGGATGCATTTCGCCATTAAACTCTAATATGAGAGTGCATTTTTCCAAAACCTTACATTTTCCAGGTGCAAAATGCAGTTCAATTCAGCCTGAGAACTAACTAAATCTTAAACTACAGAAGATGCATAAGTAGAAAAATATGATCATGAAAAGAAGAAAATCACCTGGTTTGCTGGAGGGAACAGTTGATTCAGGCATTTGGGCTCTGATGAATTCTTTATGAACAAATTTGGATGAAATTTTGAGCCAAATTCTGATGCAGATTTGTAACAGAAAAGTGGGAGCTTTACATTTGAATACAGTAAAGAATGAAGAGACATGACCATGACAATACCAGGTTGAACTGATTTTTTTTTTCTCTTTTTCCTTCTAGAATATTAACTGAATTTCTTGATAATCCTATATCTAGACTTCTTTGATGCAATCTTTTTCTGTTAGGTGGTATGAAGAATTTTAAAGGGAAATTTTACTATGGGAATATTTAGGTTTTAGATTGATTCATTGCTTCATTGGTTTAAAGTTAAGACAACATGTTTCATGTTGGAGTTTAGATTATCACTTTATAAAGAACTATATTGACAAGGCAAGTTTAAATGCTTATTTATAAATTTTTGGAAGTTTTAGTTTAAAGGCTGAGAAAGGTGTTGGAATGAAGTTAAGTATTTAAGCTTTTATTATCTCACAGACTTCCTACTATGACGTTGCACATTGGAAGAGATTTTATTTTAAGTGATAAATAATGCAAACTCAACACCTTTCCACTAGTTTGAAATGCATATGAGTTTCCTACGTGTTTTGGATCTAGGAAAAAGAACTAGTGTCCGGCAAATTTATGTAATGTATCATTCTTTATTGGAAGAGGAGCCCATGTAGATATATGTTCAAATTGTTTATCATTTGGTTGGGTCAAATCTGAGTTCGATTTAAAATTGGGTTCGTAAATTAACATTTAACGAATGAAACCAATTCAAATATGACTGATCCTAAATCGATGAACCCAATTTTTTTTTTTTTTTTTTAATTCACGGAATTATTATGATCAGAGACATGCTTTTAGCAGTTCCTTGTAATAGTTCTACTAAGACATGTATTCATTTTCTTTTAAAATGTACAAGTGATTAATGATTATTGATTACTGATTACTAAACTCAACTTATATTATTTCTACTTGTACATGGAGATGTTGAAAAAAACTTTATTTCTCCCTAGTCAAGTTACGCACTTTTTAATATTTATTGAATTAAATATAAGAAGCATCTTAAAAGAACGTTAACAAATTAAGCCATATTCAATTGAAATTTGAACGAAAGAAGAGAAGAATACAAGTTGAGCGTATCCGATTCCAGCCCAACCCATAGTATTAATTTTTTTTAGATAAACCAATGGTTTTGGCGTGTGCACTAATTGATATAAAATCAATAATAATATAAACACTGAACAACTTAAGATGTGACTTAACTTGGTTTAGTTCTTAAATAAATCGAGCAGTCGACCATAAAGAGAATGAAATTTTCATAAATACTATTATTTCTTGATTCGAGTTCAAACCGAGTTTCAAATAATTTTAAATTTGTCCTCTATATATAAGTTCTAGTAGATTTTCATTTGTGAACCTTAGACTCAGTATTGAATAATTTAATTTGATAAAACTCAAAATGCTGACCGCATTTTCTTATAAAAGATTATTATTAATATTAATATACGCTCTAAAGGAAAAGGAAAAGGAAAAGGGAAAAGGAAACAAATTGAATAGTAATAAGCCAGAAAATAGAGTCAACTTATAGCTGTCAAAGCTACTTGATACTTGTGCTACTGCTTTTCGATTGCTAATAGAGAAAAAATTAAATAAAAAAACAGAGAAGATAAACCCTTTTGTTCTTAAATACTATATATAAATCGATAGAATAAATTCTCATCAAATTCATAAAACAATAAAAAATTATTTTGGATATTTCGTTGATGATGCGGAATGCAGAAGTCAACGGATTATTTATATCATGAACATTATTGAGTTCAATTACAAAAATACTCCCACGTCATGAAGTATTTTGTATTTTCCCCACTTCCAATTTCATTTTGTTGGGTTCTATTTACCCCAGGAAAAAGGAACTCGAACGCTGATGGAATTAGGATCCAATAACCATAAAAAATATCAAAATAAATCTTAAATGTTAATAGAGGCCTCCCAAATGAAAATAAATACTACCTGAATTCAGTTTTGCAGAAACAACAAGGCACAAAAGTTTACAAAGACATCATCAACGCACAAGAAAACAAAATTGTTGAATCTATTGCTCTTATGCATACATATATAATATCTAAAAATGTCAACCTTCACTTTTCTTCTTCTTCTTTTTCTCCTTTTTGCTTGGAGTTTCACCATCATCTTCTCCATTAGCTTCAGCATGTTTTCTCTTCTTTTTCTTCTTCTTCTCTCCATCACCATTCTCGTGCTCCTTCTCTCCATCCCCATTCTCGTGCTTCTTCGCCATATCAACAACCTCTTCGGATATATTTTTCTTCTTTTTCTTCTTTTCTTTCTTCCAGACTGTTGTTTCACTTTCTGGTTCCTTATCTTCATTCTTAGCCGATAAATCGGCTAGTCCCATGATAGAATCAGCAGCAGGATTGTAAGTCTGCATAGATATGATAGTAAATTTAGACCCACAACAAGGTAGCTTTATTCATTTGATCCAAACCTAACCAAAACTTCAGTTCACCAACCAAATAATTAGATTTGGTTTTGTTTAACCAAATTTGGCAAAAAATCACGTTCCATGGCCAACATTTAGATTTCAAGTATTTAGCATAAAAAAAAATTCGAACATTAAGCACAAGTATATTTCGAAACAAAAAAACCCACAAATCCTTTATTTAGAGCTAAGAAACCTTAAATGTGTATTAGAAAAATAGATTAAAAAAAAAGTAAAATCCAATGAAAGTATTTGATAAAATTAGAAGATTATGAAAGATAATGGCAAACCTTAGCAGGGGTTATCAACCCTCCAGACCCCTTCCGATCTTTATCATAAAATTCTATCTTTGGTTTGCCTTTCACGGATCCAGACGAACGACCTAGTTCTCTCCCTTCTAGATTCCTCAACCGAGCTTCAAGCTATAAGTATTTAAAAAGTCAATAAAATCAAAACAAAAGAACCATTTCCAATAAATCACAACTTAGAGGTAGCAAGTACCTTGAGTCTATTTTCCAATCCCATAGAATTATCTACTCCATCTCCAAGAGCATCACATCGTATAGCCAAAGCAGCTTTCGCAGCTAGAGATCGTGAAATTTTACCTTTGTGTTTTGGTGCAGCTTGGCCAATTAAAGATGCATGGTATATAAGTCCGTATTTAGGAGTGGCATGCTTTGTTTTTAGAGCTCTAAAGAGAGCCTTCTCTGCGCCTAGTATTTGAACCGTGCTGCCCGGTTGCTTAGCAAGGTTGACCAAGCTGCCTCCGTGTGCAATCAAACGAGCACCAACGAGTTCTCCTACAAGGGCAGTAAGATTTGGGGCAATCGTGTTCATTCTGCTTTTTAAATAATCGTACAGTTGAGCTCTATATTCTGAAAGTGAAAGAACTTGGCTGCATAAATCCTTGATATTTTCCAAGTCGAGGTCACTGACTTCAGTTCCCATGGAAATCATGGCTGCTTCTTTAAGTTCTGCCTCGACTTCTTCCGGGAGAATCTATGAAAATTTTGAGACGCATTTAATCATTGACCAAATCGTTAGGATATATACTAAATTTGGAATATTGGAATTCTAAACCGATACTACCTCAGAGAAATCAAGCTTGGCGGCATTAACTCGGTTTCCCATCAACTTGACTGTCTTTGAATACATGATATTTTCTTGTACGATCTTTGCGAGTTCCGGAAAATGCCAGCCATACCATTCCCTAACCCTCATGGCATATGTGTTCAGCTCTTTGTCAAGATCATCCAACAAGCTAATAGCTTGTATAATCATTGTATCAACCTAATATGACAGCGAAATAAAGTAAACTGATCACATCAAAATACATGAAGATTGTGCAAACAAAGAGTTAATTACAAAACCATCCACTGTGTTTATTCTAAATACACCACTGTTTCATCAATTAGCAAATATCTCTGCATGTACACCAAATTAATCACACAGATGATTTTTTTTTTCTGGTGAAATGACCTCTACTATGGCATGTTAGTGTAGAAGGAGTCTGATAGGATATGATTTCATGCTTTTTAATATCAATTACTTCTGCTCTTCTTCAAAATTGAGTCATAAATTTATCAAAATATGTTTTCCCTAACTCAATTATATGAGATTATTAAATGAAAAAATATATCTAATACTTCTATGGTAATAGCATATTTCATTGGATTTTAAATCGTGTCAAGGTTAGTGAGCTGCATTTCTATTACCATGAGTGAGTATCAACCAACAAAATAAAGAAAGAGGTGTTAAACATGCCAATGAATGATACAGAAAAAAGAGTTCACTTGATGGCCTCAACAAACAAAATGAATATAAAACAATATATATATATATATAAAACAATATTCACCTTATCGGGACTGAACTTCAACTTGTATCTCGAGAGGCTGTGAGATAAACCCAAGCTCATTGGAGCCAAATCTTGTGTAGCAAGACCAGATATAAGCTCAGTCAATTGACTTCTCACACCTCTCATCAGTTCCATAACGGCATTGTTGTGAACACATTCAATTTGCTGTAATGAATAACCAAATACTCGTAAATGGCAGAAAACGTTTGTATGTGAAAATAAACAATTCACAAAGTAAACATCTCATACCAGCTTCTCTTTAATTGTATTGCCAAGTTTAGAATCAGCTACAGCCAAAATGTCCCCTTCACAATGGGCACGCAAGAATTTACGAAGACCTTTGCTTGGTTTGCTGTCGATTAATAAAGTGGCTGCCGACAGCGCCTCGGATGTGTTCTCAAATTTTGAGAAAGCTTTTAGCTTGACAACCTAATAATTAAATCCGAAAGAGTTTGCTAATCAGGTCAAATGTAACATAAATAATGAATCAAGACCACATTTCAACCGTAAAATCATACTATAAAGTAAAAGAAATAACCTGTCTAGCTGATTCAGGAGTTGAGAAGTCCTTCCCTAGGTCCTGCAATATCCCAAAACAAAAAAAACCAAGAACAAGAATATCAGAAAACACACAAAAATAACCAAAAAAAAACATAAAAATTGAACTTAGAAAAATAAGTCAAAAAAGGTACCTCAACTTTGGAGAGTTTCCCTTCATCCAAGACTTTGAAAAGGGCAAAACCCGCCGGGGTTTCAAACAAAAGTATCATTTTTTACTTTCGCTGTTTATCAACCCAGGAGAAATGAAAGAGAAACCCAATTCAGAACAGAAAGTAAGACACAATTAGAGAAATAGAAACAAATAACAAGAGAACAATCAAGATTAAAAACAATTATTATACTACTATCTAAATAATAATTATTTAGGTTTTCATGATAGTATTAGCGACTTCGGAATTACTATACCTGAAATACGGCTGATGGAAGAAGAAGCGGCGGGAGAATTTAGACGAGACGACTGAGTGTTAGGGTTTTAGGGGATTGATGTTATAGGAAAGGTTTAAGGGAAGAAGGATATTATGGTAATTTCCATTGTTTCTTTTTTGTTTAGTTTTGGAGCCCTAACTGCAACCCACGCACCCCACCCTAGAGCTTTTCCAATTAATTACTAGCACACCAGACCAAATACAAAAAAGTGAAAAACTCACTTTTAATTGAGTCTTCTGAAATATCGGGGGCGTGACACATATTATTGGATTGGTGTAGATGCAGCATGAAATAAAAATATGTCACAAAAAATTTAAGGGAAAAATCAAGATTTAAAGTGAATTTGTGAGTGTGAAAATTTAATTAATCTAGTTGTTGAAATGTAGCGGTTTGAAATTGATTTGTTATAAAAAAAAAGATATAATCTATAAATTATTTCTTATAATAACATTGATTTATTATATTTTGTGTAAACAAAAATGTTAGAATATCATTCATAAATTACTATAATTTAAAAATTGAAAGACAGTAAAATTTAATATTATGTTGAAATACATATGACTTGATTAAAAATGTAGTCAACTAAAGATGGTGTACTTTTATTTTTATCATTACATCAATATCAATAAATTAAAAATATATCGAGTTATCAACGAATTGCAAAGAATATCAATGTTAAATATGAGTAGTGTTAAACTAGAGAAAAATCCACGTTAAAGAAAGTTGAACTCAAAACCTCATCTTAGCCTCAACCTTACAAATGATATGTTATAATTGATGTATAGCATATCCAATATGCAATATAATTGAGAACGCTCTTAATTAGAAGTCAAAATTAAAACATTATGAAAAAAAAAGGAAGAAGTTTAAATTAGAACTGAAATCTGAACGCAAGACATGAAAAGTTGTCATCTCTGAAACTATTACATGTGATTTCCTAGTATATTATTTTTTACCAAAAAAAAAATGATTTCCTAGTATATATTTCGTACACTTTTTTTTTCTTCTATGGGCCTTTAGATAGCTTCAATTATTATCTTAAAGGCTAATATTTTAAATGGATCATAAGCCCAGAATGAATGACAGAATATTTGGATGCTCAAACAATTCCGAAGACAAACTCCGGACATTTCATAAATAAACAAATACGGAGTACAACCACAAACCAACTTTTTCGATTCAAAGTATAGAAAGAAATAAATAAAGGGCATGTTGCTTCCATTTTGAAATATTTCACGTGAAGTTGTAGGAACCAATATGAAGTATTTTAAAAATGGTTTCTTGAAATATGCCAATCCAAAATGACCTATTTTTTACAATTTAGGTGTTTTATGCAGGGTTTCTGAAAGTATAAGGAAATTTGATATAATAAAAATTTTACAGGGTAGTTTCGTGCAAATTTAGCATAACACAAGCAAGTACCTCTACATCTAGCTAATATATATTTTTCGACGGTACGTTAATCCTTTATACTTAAGTTTTTCAGGAGCAAACTCATTCATTACTTGCTTAAGGCCATATTTTATTTTGCATGCCAAAATTAAATAATGGCCTAAAATTATTCAACGACCTTTTCTTTTAAATAAAAGGATCCTGATTAATTTACTGTGTGTTGAAAAGAGGGATTTTCTAATCCTTTGATTTCGATATTCAATAAGATTTAATTATGTAAATTTTTTCTTTTAATAAGATTGGAGGACAAGGATCTTTATGTTGCAGAAGATTTTAAACTAATTCATGAATATTTCCTTAAAAGTTGCCTATTTACATTTGAAAGGGGTTAATATTATCTAACTAATTAAGAGATAAAAAAAGTCATCCATTTTATAATCATGAAAAACATTTGAGTTTTGAACTTGAGTATTTGACAGGATACATGAACGGATCAAGAATTGGAGAGTTGATAGATTGATTATTGGTGATTTCTTTTGATATAATATTCAATCTATTTTATTTGAGTACAACCACAAAGATAAATTTGCAGTAAATGTGACAAAAGTTTGATAAGTGTTTGGAACAAAGCTCGGACTAGATACAAGTCCAACACGTCATATTTAAGAGTCTTTGAGAGCATCACAAATGCATTCCCAAACCAACATCTAAGGAAGCTTGATGACAAGAGTAAAAGATAGGTCTTTGTCGGGTAAGATCAAACATTGAGGGTTTATAACTTGTAAGACCTAGTTGAGAAGGATAGCAAAATCAAATGAAATCGATGTTGTCTTCGACGATAGTACTTTTTGAAATTGGAGTCCTCAAGAAAAGGAACAACACGCATGCATGTTATCTCATTGAGACAATGACATTTTAATTATAATAGTGACGTTGACCAGTTAACTATATCGCTGCAAGTGACATTTTAGTGGGAAAACTTTCATGTATAACGACATTTATCGTTAAGCCAATTGTAATGGTGTAACTAAATGTTAAACGTCAATATGATAACTAGAAGTGACATTATTAATTGCCACAATAACAGAAAAAAAATTCACTAGACATTATGATTAACATTTGCAATATGTGGCATTCTTTAGAATTATGATTATATTAATTTTTTGTGATTTTTTTTCTCAAATACCATTAATATCGACGTCACTAATGATGAATTTAATTTAAGTGGGATGTCAAATCAATAATTTTATAGACCTCAAATAGGGATGCCAAAAACTCATTCCCAAATGAAATTTGTTTGTGAAAATTGAGAGATAATAAATTTATTTCTAAATCAAATTAAAAAATATTATTTGATTGACTTTTCAGATAGCACTGCAATTCTATCTGGAAAACGAGACTAACAAACTATTAAGCTATATGTTGAACACATATGAAAATAATGACTTTGTATTGAAAAATGATATTTTGTATACAAGACTGAAATTGATATACAAAAATATGAATTGACAGGAATGAAAATCTATGCTGACTATCAACTATTTATAAACAATTCCTAACTGCCACTAAGGCGGTGAAATATAATGTAACTAAAGTTGCTATTCTAATTAATTTATTTGAGTAACACTTTTGCCTTTTAATTAATTGTTCTTTACTTTTAACGTCTCTTTCTTCCCCAAATCAGAAACTCAATTCATCAACATTCCTTCTTCAATTTCTTCGTTCCTTATTTCAATTTCTTTGATTTGCTGCTGCTGTTCTATTACTCCCCCACAAGATGGCGAGTAAATGTCTTTTACTCCCATCTTGGATAAAATTCGCTGGAACGGAGGCTTGGGCAATGGTTTGGTTAGAATATCTGCCAATTGAGCTGCGGAAGAAATAGGTAACAATTTGATGTTTCTTCGATTAATATGTTCTCTGACAAAATGACAATCTATTTCTATGTGTTTAGTTCGTTCGTGGAAGATTGGGTTCAAAGCTAGATGAACAGCCGAAGCATTATCACAAAAGATGGTTGGAGGTGCTGCCATTGGAACTCGGAGATCTTTTAGCAATTGGGTAAGCCATAAAATTTCGCTTGTTACTCCTGCAATTGACCTATACTCAGCTTCAGCTGAGGATTTTGAAACTGTGTGTTGCCTCTTTGATTTCCATGAGATTAGTGAATCCCCTAAGAAAGTACAGAATCCTGTTGTAGACCTTCGTGTGACCAAACAATTACCCCAATCTGAATCACAAAATGCAGATAAGGTAGTATTAGAAGAGTTTGAATAATAAATGCCCTGGCCTGGATTTCCCTTTAGATATTTTAGCAAATGATGAGCAGCTTCCAAATGAGTGATTGATGGTTTTGCTAGAAATTGACTTAACTTGTGAACTGTGAAACAAATATCCGGTCTTGTAATTGTTAAATAGATTAATCTACCAACTAATCTTCTATAGGAGGATGGATCATCTAATAAATTTGAATCATCTTGTGTTAGTCTAGTATTAGGATCCATAGGTAAAGAGACTGGTTTGGTACCTAAGTAACCAGTGTCCTGTAATAGTTGTAAAGTATAGTTCCTTTGAGAAATTACCAAACCTTGACTAGAATAGGCTAATTCAATACCTAAAAAATATTTAAGCTTTCCTAGGTCTCTAAGTTTGAAGTGACTGTTTAAAAGAGTTTTTGTTTCTGTAATTAGACCTAAGTTTGGACTAGCAAGTATTATATCATCAACATATACTAGAAGAGCAATAAAAGAAGAATTTGAGCCTTTAGTAAACAAAGAATAATCAGATAAGGACTTTGTGAAACCAAGACTTGTAAGGACCTCAGTTAATTTTTTATTCCATTGCCTGCTAGCTTGTTTTAGACCATAAATAGATTTGGTAAGTTTACATACCTGTCTTGTTGAAGTAGAAGAAATAGGTGGAGTGTAACCTTTTGGAAGTTCCATGTAGACATCTTCTGTTAGGTCCCCATTCAAGAAAGCATTATTGACATCTAGTTGGTGTAGGAACCATTTATTAGCCATGGATAGGGCAAGTAACACCCTAACAGTAACTAGCTTTGCCACTGGTGAGAAAGTGTCTGTGTAGTCAACACCTTCTTGCTGTGTAAAACCTTTGGCAACTAGTCTTGCCTTATATCTTTCAATTGTGCCATCAGGATGTCTTTTTGCTTTAAAAACCCATTTACAACCTATAGGTTGTTTGTTTGGAGGTAATGATGTGACCTGCCAAGTAGAGTTAGTCTCCATAGCTTTAAGTTCCTCTTGAATAGCTTGAACCCATTCAGGGAACTTAATAGCCTGGGTATAAGTATGAGGCTCAGGTATAATGGAGATGTTAGCAATGAAAGATGAAAAAGAGGGAGACAATCTGGTATAGTCTATAACAGATGATAAGGGATATTTGGAGATAGGTGGTCCTGTTTTTGTGAGTAGATTGCAGTGATAATCATGCAAGTAAGAAGGTGGTTTGGTAGGTCTTGAAGATCTCCTTAAAGAAGGATCAAAATGAGGAATTGGTGAATTTAGCTGGTCTGTAACAGTAGGTTGTTGTGAAAGATTTTGTGAAGTAATAGGATGGGTATAGTTACTTGTACTAACTGGATAAACATAGGAGCTGTCTATAGGATCAGAATCTGGGAATGTAGAGGGTAATTGAGTAACCTGTTGATTATCATTATTATCTTGAAAAGGGAATATATTTTCATGGAACACCACATCTCTAGAGACAAAAAATTCATTAGTATTGTTGTCATAAAGTTTATAACCCTTAATACCTGGAACATATCCCATAAAGACACATTTTCTAGCTCTAGGTAGGAATTTGGTCCTATGTTCATGAAGAGTTGAAGCATAGGCCAAACAACCAAAAGTCCTTAGAATACCATAATTAACAGATTTATCATAAAGGAGAGAATAGGGAGAATTATTATGTAATAGGGGAGAAGGTGTTCTATTCATCAAATACACAGAGGTTAGAATACTTTCAGACCAAAATTCAATAGGAGTGTTAGATTTGAACATCAAAGCCCTAGCAATATTGAGTAAGTGTTGATGTTTTCTTTCTACTACTGAGTTTTGTTGAGGAGTTTGGACACAAGAGAATTGGTGAAATATCCCTAATTTAGAAAACAAGTCAGTGAATAGAAATTCCTTTGCATTATCAGACCTAAATGTTTTTATTGTTTTGTGAAATTGAGTTTGAATCATTCTTATGAAAGTAGGAATAACAACAGAAGCTTCAGACTTAGTTTTTATAAGATATATCCAAGTGAATCTTGTATGATCATCAACCAAAGTTATAAAGTATCTAAATCCAGAGTGAGAGGGAATGTGATGAGGTCCCCAAGTGTCACAGTGTATTAAATCAAAGGGAAAAGGAGATATATGATTATCAGAAGGAAATGAAAGCCTCTTTTGTTTGGCTAATGGACATATATCACAATGATTGTTAAATTCTGTGTTATTATTAGAAAACTGTAGAGAATCCTGTAGTACATGTAATTTCTTGTAAGAAGGGTGGCCTAATCTATTGTGCCAAGTACTAATTGAAATTTTATTGCAGGAAGAGTCAACTAAGGCAGCTGGATGAATCTCCTGATGAAGAATGTAAAGCCCATTTGTCAAGCTACCCTGACCAATCATCTTGTTGGTGTTGATGTCCTGTATATAAAGGTCAGTATGTTTGAAACTTATAGAGTAATTATTATGATGTAGAAGTGAGCTAACAGAGAGTAGATTAAATTTAAATGATGGGACATAGAGAACATGGTGTAAAGTAATGTCTGGATTAATATGTACTGAACCAATAAAATAAACCTGAATTTTTGCATTGTTTGGAAGAGAAACAGTTGTGTTATGTGTAAATGATATTGAGTGAAACATTTTTATATTAGTGCAAATATGATTTGAAGCTCCAGAATCTATAATCCAATCATTGTCATGAAACTGAAAAGTAGGTAGAGCAGTAGAGTAAATGGTACCTGAAACTGTAGTAACATTGAATGTATTGGTGTTTGAATCACCTGTTTGAGATTGTGATTGTTGTTGTTGTTGTTGTGTGGAGAACATGTTGGCTAAGTAAGATAGCTGATCAGGTTTCAGGTTATTTATAAAGTCAGACATACCAGGGGTGTTGGAAGTATTGGATGGTAAATTGGATATGAACTGGTTGGCAGAGGGGGCTGGTGGTCTAGGAAAGTTAGGTCTAAAACCTGGGGGGAACCCATGGATTTTAAAGCAAGTGTCTATAGTATGGCCTGGCATGTTGCAATGTGTACAAAAGGGCCTCTCCTTTCTTTTGAATTGATTATTAAAATTTGGTCTGGATGGGGTAGACTGGAAATTAGGTCTGTAAGGAGGATTAGGGTAGGTGTTAGGTCTGAATTGAGGAGTGGGGGGTCTGGTGTAAGTGGATGAAAGAGTGTTGTTATTAGAGGGTCTTTGTGAAGGGTAAGATGGGGTGTGTTTGACTGAGAAAGCCATGGAATTATGAAGAGGGTTGTCCTTATTGTGAGATCTCAGGAGAATCTTTTGTTCTTCTTGAATTATTAAAGAAAGTGCTCGGTTTAGGGGTGGTAATGGATCCATTATCAAGATTTGGGAACTAATGTTAGAGAAGGAGTCTTGGAGTCCCATTAGAAAGGACATTAGTTGTTCATGTTGGAAATAGGACTCCAGCTTTCCACATGTGCAATCAGGCCTACAATTTTTGATTTCATCCCATAGGCTTTTGAGTTTTGTGAAGTAGGTGTTAACCGAGTCAGTGCCTTGTGTCAATTGGACTACCTCTCTTCTTAGGGAAAAAAGTCTTGCTCCACTACCTTGCATGAATCTGTCCTCAAGTTCTTTCCATAGGTCAGACGCTATAGAGTGATATCTAATGCTGGAGTTTATTTCTTTAGAAATAGCATTAAAAATCCAGGCAACAACAATAGTGTTGTTCCTTTCCCAAGTGTTTATCAGAATAGGATCTTGAGTTGGTTTAGGAAGGGAATTGTCAATAAAGCCAAGTTTGTTTTTGACTTTTAACCCAAGTATCATGGAATGGCTCCAAGATTGGTAGTTGGATTCTGTGAGGAGTTCAGAAACTAATTTGAGACCTGGTCCATCAGCTGGGTGGAGGAAGTATGGACTGGTGGGGTCTTCTAGTTGATTTCTGGTGGAGGGTATGTTGGTGGTGGTGTCAGGTGGAGATGAAGTCATGATGCGGAGAAGGATAAAGAAATGAGGAAGAAAGTGATTGTGTATATGAGATTATAAAGAAATAATAGAATCTTGAAAAAGGATTATGACTTATCTGTTTTGTGAGAATATATTTCTGAATGTTTGTGAATTGTTTGTAGGATGTATCTGTTTTGAAGAACTGGATCTTGATTGATGAAGAATGTGAAAACCGGAATGAAGATGGTGAAGAAGACTTCTGGAGGCAATGATGGATCTGACTTGAATATGGGTTCTTGATGCTAAACAACTACAGAAAGACTGAAGATTGAATTGAATCTGATATGGAGGTTTGAAGTGAGGAAGAAGAAGCAGGTTTTCTTGAAAAAAAAAAAAAAAAAAATTGAATGCAACGGAAGAATGTTTAAACTGCTGATACCATATTAAGCTATATGTTGAACACATATGAAAATAATGACTTTGTATTGAAAAATGATATTTTGTATACAAGACTGAAATTGATATACAAAAATATGAATTGACAGGAATGAAAATCTATGCTGACTATCAACTATTTATAAACAATTCCTAACTGCCACTAAGGCGGTGAAATATAATGTAACTAAAGTTGCTATTCTAATTAATTTATTTGAGTAACACTTTTGCCTTTTAATTAATTGTTCTTTACTTTTAACGTCTCTTTCTTCCCCAAATCAGAAACTCAATTCATCAACATTCCTTCTTCAATTTCTTCGTTCCTTATTTCAATTTCTTTGATTTGCTGCTGCTGTTCTATTACAAACCGTATCAGTTTGGGCTAAGGAGGTTTTTGGGTCCGCGAAATTCGATCAAACTTATTCAAAATGAAGTCTATATATATATATATATATAGATTTCACGAAATTCATGTTTCAACTTATATATTAAAACCCTATTTAAACCTAGTAAATCTTGATTAGTCACTTTGATGGTCTAGACTTGGAGTCTTCTACTCTTTTAGAGCCTTAGCTCAAATACAAATAATTCAAAGACCCTACGTTTATACTAAAATTAGGAACACTCTCTAGATTACTTTAAGATGGATGTGTTGATAACCTATCGCAAAATTGCAATTTGGATACCATAAAATAGAGAATTTTGCAATATTGATACCACTCGATACATAAATGCACATTTAGTATCATAATTTAAATATTGGTTGCAATGTTCATACCACCGTCAAATAATTGGACCGAAATAGATGAAATCGGCCACGTGCACCGCAAGTGACTGTTCTTTCGTCTTTTGGAGTGAAAATTATCATGTGAAAACGTGAGAAAAACAATACAATTTTTTCTCTAAAAGATGAAATAATGTGATAGTTTTCCCTCCAAAGTGAGGGAAACGCTATTATTTTCCCTCCAAAAGACGAGATAGCAGCCATGTGCGGTATATGTGGCCAACTTCGGCAATTTTCGTCCAATAATTTGATAGTGGTATGAACATTAATTGCAATCAAACTTTTAATTGTGGTACTAATTTAATGTGCATTTACGTAACTAGTGATACTAAGATTGCAAAGTGCCATATTGTATGGTACCACTACAAGGAATATGAGTATCCACGGCCAAAAGCGGTGGTGAAAAGCTCAAAAGTGGTGGTGAAAAGCTCAAAAGTGTTGCCAAAACAAAACACGACGACTCCAACGGTTTCGATGGGTGGTCTGTGGAGAAGTGGCGAATGTATTTCAGAATATCCACCACGACTTTTACCCATGGTGGAAACATCCACCACGGCATCCGCCACATATGTGTCATGGTTGATGTTTCTACCATTGCTTCAACTCGTGGCTTGTATTTTGGAAAAACGCCTTGGCTGATACATAGTAGTCAATACTCTAATTCCTTGACACGTACCAAATATGCAATAATTTATCTAACCACTTTTATTGAAAATTATTCTAATTGGCAAAAAATCATTTTTCATACCATAGAACTTGACAAATTTCATTTTACATACCAAACTGACTAAAAGCATACCAATTCTTGACAAACGTTACAAAAGTGATACTTTCATTAGTTTTGTTGAGGGAATTAAACCATGGAGATCGAAGTCCAAGTCCAAAGGAGTAAGATGACGCAAAAAATTCTGAAAAAGGTGGAGAAGCAAGATTGTAGTCGCAATTTGAAATTTGTGAGGAAAAGGGTTTCGCGACTTAAATTTTCAAATGCAAAAATTGAATGATTCACTCAACATAATATGAAATTTATTATAAGTATGTGTTCGCAGTGAAGAGACGAACAAAACCCCTTTCCTATTTCCGACGATCAACTACTAGAGGATGGTGGTTGTGCTTGAGGAATGAGACAGGGGTCAATTTACAAAATCGCCAAAATGCAGGAGTTAATCCGCAAAATCGCCAAAGTTTAATAACTTAAATTAATCTTAATATTATAAAAAATATTAGTAGTTTAAATTTTAACAGTCACGTGGCAATTCTAACAACAAAACTAACGAAAATATCACTTTGTAACGTTTGACAGGGAATTGATACGTTTTTTGTATGTTTGGTATGAAAAGTGAAATCAGTCCAGTTCTATGTTATGAAAATTGAAGTTTCGCCTTACCTAGTTTTATATACAGGTATTAAAAGGGCATTATTGCATTTTTGGTGCCACAACTATAGTCCACTGGCATTTCTATCCCGTAACTTTTCGGGCTGGCACATTTGGTGCCACAACTTCAACATCAATGGCAATTTTGGTGCCAATTGAGGCCCAATTTCAAAATTGGCCCGAAATTCCCCATGTGCGGGCCATGTAGCATGGAAAATGAGGATTTTGACCATTCAACGTCTTTTTCATTAAAAAAAAATACCAAAATCCAAAATCTTTAACTTTTCTTATAATATTCACCAAACATTCCTTTAATTAAATTGTTACCTCCCTTCTTCTTCTTCCCCAAATAAAAACATCCAAGTAGCCTAGTTCTTGATGGATGAAAATAATTTTTTATTTTTTTAATGAAAAATGCATTGAATGGTCAAAATTTCCAATTTTCATGTCACATGGCCCGCACATGGGGGAATTTCGGGCCAATTTTGAAATTGAGCTTCAATTGGCACCAAAATTGGCACTGATGTTGAAGTTGTGGCACCAAATGTGCCAGCCCGAAAAGTTATGGGGTAGAAACGCCAGGTGGCTATAGTTGTTGCACCAAAAATGCAATAATCCCGTATTAAAGTATTTCAATTATCTCCAACAACTCTAATAATACTATTTTTTCAATAGAAAAAAATAATTGAAGCTAAAGCCGGTGCACATTTATCATGCATTATGAGTTTAGTAAAGTCCAAATCTATAGTTGTTGGAGATATTATCCAACAATTTTTTCAGATCACTCTGTAGTCTTCTAAGGTTGAAGTCAGTTTGCAGTATTGTTCATATTACTGACCTAATATATATGACCTCAAAAATATATTCAAATCAGAAAAAAAAACGAAGTGTAAAAGTGAGAGTCCTTAGGGTTATAAAACTTTACACGCTAAAACAAACTACCGAAATAGTAAAAGTCGTGAAATGAAAATACGAAAAATGCATTCCATAATATACTTAAGGTAATTAGGTAAATCGGAGTTTCGTAGAAAGAGTATAAGCTTTTGAAAACATTTTTAAAAGAGGAAATAATTAAATTCATTTAGAAGACCTAAACGATGCGGAAAGGCTAAAAAATGACTTAACATATTAAAAGATGCTTATACCTAAACTTGTCACATTTGATTAAATAACCGGAGTTCACACAGAGATGCAGGCTGGATTATCATAAAATAATCCTAACTATTTTGTTTTCAATCCGAAAGAGATAGGGCATCATACTTACGAGAAGCTAACTTTGAATCTCATATAACTATATATTCTTGTTTTTCAACGATGATCGAATAGATAAAACACGCCTTACCTACTAAATAATTTAATGAAACATATAATTAGACGTAAACTTAAGTGATTTGTCGTTTTAAACGTTTATTATTGACTCAAATCATATCAATGCATGTGATGCCCTGTTTGGATTGAGTAATTTCAATCTATCCAATATATAACTTTTTTTTTTTGGTTTTACAAGGATATTCAGGACTAGACATGACTTAATTTCTTTTTAGATGCATCAAGTACATTATGTGAGAACCTTTCACAGCAGGGATACGAACTGGGTTCGCCACATTGTGTGATCTCTTCCAAGATAGCTACTTGTTTTGAGTTTCTCTTACTCGAATACAAAAATATTTGGAATAAAGGTTGTTTGGAAACCAAACTATTTACTTGGTTGAAAGTTTATTAAACTGTTTAAGATATATATAGTTGATTTGGTATCAAACATGTGATTGGTCTAGTGAAATAGACTTATCCCTCAAAGTGGCGTACTCAAGTTCGAATTCCTGTTTGAAGAGGTTTCCATATAATTTGCTTTTGAATTGCATTAATTTGTGATAAATTTTTTTTTCTTATTTGAGAAATTTTGTGATAATATTTTCATAAATATAAAAATTTATATTATTTTAAAAATACACTAGAAATTGGTTGAAAACAATAGTTAAGTCCACCTTATAAGGTCTTGAGCAATCCTCACCTTACAAGCTAGCTTTTGAGATTGAGTTAGGCCCCAGGTTAATGTGGGCCACCTCCTTCCGTGATGAGCTCCTCCTTGTACGCATGATGGGCTTCAATATCTACCCACACACTTCACCTAGATAACAAAGGCCTGGGTTGTCAATATTCCTCCAGTTATTCAAGGCTTGGAGTGTCATTATTCCTCCGGTTAACAAAGGCCCGGAGTGTCATTATTCGTGTGTTGGGTCTTCACCCACATGTCGCAAATTCACAAGGTTGGGCTTTCATATGTCACGTGTTGGGCTTGTTTCACCCACATATTCTGCCCGTCCACACGTGAAGGGGGAGTATTGAGACTAAATGTCCCACATTGGTTGATGTCTTGGACAATCCTCACCTTACAAGCTAGCTTTTGAGATTGAGTTAGGCCCAAACCATGTAAGTGGACTTAACACAATCCATGTGGTGAATTCTATTAAGGAATTCCCTTATGTTTTACCAAATCTTGCACACTTTCCCCTCTAACGGTAAATTGTTATCAAAGTTAATAAAATTTGATATAATCTTATTTTAACCTTCATATACATACATGAGTTTTCATTTTAATTTGTTTTTATTATGAAAAGGATCTCCTGCGTTATGCTCAATTTGCACATAACCCATGTCACTCGTTTTTGTTATGCAAAGAACCCTCATGTGTTATCCTTAATTTGCAGAGAACCCTTTTTTTGTTTGTAACACTCGCGCGTGAGGTCACGCCCATCCATTTTTTTACGGAAAAAAGGATTCCTTGCAAGATTTGGTAAAACAAAAGGGAATTCCTTGCACTAAAAATAATACAGGGGAGTTTCGCGCAGATTTCCCAAAACACATGTGGATAGAGTGCTTCCCCCTAAAATACAAAATGTGTTTAATTTATGTTTTAGTTAATTAAGCTTTCAGAATGAATGTTATTGGCAGTGAAATTAAAATAGCTTAAAATATGAAAATGTAATGATGATTTATTAAAATATGATTAAACACTTGTTTGTTTTTCTCGTTAGAAAACCTATATAAAAATCACCTGCAAATAAATTAATTAAATCAGACAAGACCGGAGTTTTGCATCCAGAAGTGAAACTTAGCTTGTGGTATTGTCACTTTTCTGTTGAGCTCTGCTAAAATATAATTCTAATTGATTAATCAAGTAATAAAGGGTTCATGTATATTTGTCGTAGCCCGTTACTAAGACTAAGGCTCCACAACCAAGAGGTCCATGGTTTAACTTCCATTTATGTGTGTTTTTCTCATAATTTAATGCATGCTAGTGTTTGGTGAATGATTTTCTTTATAATTTGATTAAAATCAATAGATTTCTGATTAAGTGATTTAGGAATACTTTTCCATGTTACTTAAGTAATAATTACTATGTATATATTATTTAAGTTATGATCTCAAATCAATTAATTATTGATATAAAACAAGACTAATTTTATCTACATTTAACTAACTCATAATTAATTCATTTCCAATTTGTCTCTACCTAAAGGAAACTAGTCCTCATGTTCCCATTTCACACGAAGATATATTATTTTTCCACTATAAATATTCCATTTGTAAACCTTGCATGATTAAACCAATTCACAGAATTAAACACATAATTAAACACTTTAAATCTTACAGTTATGTTGCTTACTCAGAATCCATCTTTCTGCCTTTCTTACAAGAAATGTGAAAAAACAAAAGTTTCTCATCCGATCAATAAATATTATAATTCTCAATTGTTTTGCAAAACAAATATTCCCTTGTTTCATAATAATGAAAATAAATATTTAACAAGAAAAAATGCTGGAAAAATGGCTGTTTACAATGGTTATCACTATTTTCCCACACTCCACCACCCTCTAGAATCAGAATTAATGGCGTCCCCTCTCCAAACGGAGCTTTACGACAAAGATGAAGATGAAATTGATGGAATAGGGATTGTCGAGTTTTTTCAAGGAAAAAACATTTTCATTACTGGTGGAACTGGTCTCGTTGGAAAAGGTACATACATGCAAATCAATATTTTTATTGCTCAAATTTATATATACATACAGAGAAAATTGCATTTCCAGTCCCAAAAGACTGGGCACTCAATAGTCAATAGTACGTACTTTATGTCATATGCTATACATATTTGCGATTTTGGCGCTAAATTAATTTTAAAATATTTTGACCAAGCCTTTAATTAAACCTATCATTTTGTTCTCTTTTGGGATTTCAATTTTTGAACTATATATAATATACTTTATCTAAGCTAGGGAAATTTGATTTTAATTAATTATCACCTTTTCTTTTGTAGCCTTTATCGAAAAGGTGTTGAGATCGACATCAGTGGGTAAAATCTATATATTAATCAAGGCAGATGATAAGGGGACTGCACGTGATAGATTGGATAAAGAAGTATGAAATATTTTCTTAATCTATATATAATTATAATTAATTATAGTGTTTTTTCATATGTCTAATGAGCATAAAAAAGGTCAAACTCTTTATATTTTTTCTTTTTTTTTCTTCTTCTCAAGATTATAAACTCGGAGCTATTCAAATGTTTACGCGAAAAACATGGGAATTCCTTGGAAGAATTTGTAAAGGAGAAGTTGATACCTGTTGTAGGAAATATATGTGAACCAAATATGGGAATGGATTCTAAGGATGCTCTAGAAATAAAGAAAGAAGTAGATGTAATAATCCAATCCGCAGCAAGTACAACTTTGAATGAAAGGTTGATATTTATTATCTTTCTCATAAATTAATATTAATAGCATAAAGATTTATTAGTTCTCAATTATACATGTGTATATATATATATATATATATATGCAGGTTCTACTTTCTGATTTATTCTTAATTTCTAGGTATGATATTTTACTTGATATGAATGTGAACGCCCCTCAACGATTGATGAGATTTGCTAAGACGTGCAAACATTTGAAGCTATTTGTACACATTTCAACTGGTAATTAAGTAGAGTCGCACTTGCATTGATTGGTTATATATTGGCACATATGATATACTATATATGATGATAAAAGTCTATATATATAATTATTAAGTGTGATTTAATTTGTAGCATATGTGAATGGAAGAAAAGAAGGTTTAATCTTGGAAAAGCCATTGATGATGGGAGAAAATGGGAGAAAAGATAATTCGGATGATGATAATTCTTCATCTAATTCGTTTCCTCGGCTTGATTTAGCCGACGAGATAAGCCTTGCTATGAAAGCCTGCAGAGCCTCCTCTCCAGACTATGATGTTGCCAAATATTTGAAAAGGCTAGGCCAAGAAAGGTACTTAATTAATATATATATAGTTAGTTAGTTTTATTGCAATTGTATGTAATAAATTATACTATTACACATAATTTTATAATTCGAGTCGGATCACAACAGGGCCGATCTCTATGGATGGTACAATGCCTATCATTCGACAAAAGCTATGGCTGAAATGGTGTTGAATGAAATGAGAGAAAATACACCACTTCTTATTATTAGACCAACTGTAATTGAAAGCAGCTACAAAGAACCTTGCCCTGGATGGATACAGGGAAACAGGTTAGTTAGTTAGTTTTTTGTATCCAATTACAACAAGTATAATAATTTTCCATACAAATTATTTTTTCTAAATTATATATATGGATCTTAGGATGTTTGATCCAGTGATTATCTCTTATGGAAAAGGACAACTTCCTGCTTTTTTGGCCAATCCTCAAGAACATATGGACATTGTAAGTATACAAGCTAGTCATCATTAATAATTAGTATATAAATCAATTTAATAAATTGTGTATTGATCATTTGTGAAATTAAATGTTCGATCAGATTCCCGTGGACATAGTTGTAAATTCAACAATTGCAGCTATTGCGAAGCACGGGAGCAGCACACTTAAGCCACAATTAAATGTCTACCATGTTGCATCTGGTGTCACAAATCCTCTTCGATTTTCAGAATTTTTCGAAATTATTCACGAATACTTCAATTCGACGACGACGACGACGACTTCAATTAGTTCAAAAAATATCAGAAAAATCAAGTGCTTTAATGATTTCAATGAATTTTCCAAGTACACTCGTGATGAGATATCCCAAGTGCATAACGGTGCCGTAATGATAAACGGGGCTCTAAAACGATACAAAGCAAAAGTTATGTATGCCGAGCAACTGTGCAAGATGTATGAATTTATAGGATTTTTTCAAGGAAGATTTCATACTGGAAACACTCAAAAGCTATTAAGAGAAATGTCTGAAGATGAAAAACTTGACTTTGAAATTGATGTGACAAATATCGATTGGAGTAAATATTTCTTGGAGGCTCATATTCCTGGATTGGAAAAATATGTACTTAATGGCATCAAAATTTCACCCTAGTTTATTAGCAATTCAGCATGTGTAATATAATTTGTGTGTACTAGTTTAATTTCATGGCAAAAATAAAGGGAGTAAAAGAAATATATGTAAAATATATAAAGGGATATATGGGTTATGACACATACTGTAAAATGAAGTTGATCCTATTATATACTCCTATAATGTAATATTATTAGTACATGTTGCGTTTATGTTCATCATATTGACAATTAATGTCTCAGTTTTTAATTGGTATACTTGTCAATTACTTTTTACGTTTCACATTAATTGTTTTTTTTTCTCCTCTCTTAATGAGGAGTTAGAACAATTAATAGGAAATGATAACTTATCTTTTAAAATTAATTTTATATTGAATTTATAAAATGACAAATAATATGAAATAAGTAATTTTTTTCAAAGCGACAAATAAAGTAGTACTCCCTCCATTCCATAATACATGTATTTTTTTGTTTCCACAATACATGTCACTTTATAAATTCAAGATAAACTTAAATGCTATTTTGACATTTTTACCCTTCTTCATTAAAGAGAGAGAGAATAAAGATGTATGGAAAAGAGAGATGGATTATGGGGAGTTACAAAAAATTTAATTGCTTTTTGAGGATAATTTTGTCCAACCACACTCTTATTTTACTAAAATATAGGATATTAATTGGTTCTTTAATTCTTGTGAAAAAACCTTAAATATCATGTAATGTGGAATGGAGGGAGTATATAGGTGTGAGTGTGTAAGGCCAAACCCAATGCTGGGGGCTAGGGGGAGGGCTCCGGAGCTCCCCAGGCCCCAGCCCCTGTCTATTCAAATCCAATCCTGGGGCTTTCTACTCCATTTAATCTCAATTTAATTTTTTCCCACTCTCACCATTATAATAATTATATAATTATAATACTAGTAATAATAATACTACTACTAATAATAATAACAAATAATAATAATAATAATAATAATAATAATAATAATAATAATAATATAATTAAATTATTAATAATATTTAAATATATAAATTAAGAATAATAATAATAATAAAAACATTCATTAAATTGCCGGAGTACAACACAAAAATACATCATCGAATTAAAAAGAGTTCTACCACGCAACAAAGAAAAATAAAATAAAATACAAGAACAAAAATTTCAACACAAAAATATGTTTACAAAAATATACCTAATAAAGTATGAATTTGAATTTTTTTGTCTAAGTGTTTAAATTATATTTTCGAAGTACTTTAAAAATTATATTGTTGAAATATATATATAACCACCTATATTCTAATTAAAATGATTTAGTTTTAATTGTCATTTTTTAAAATGAAATTAAAATGTCATAAAAAATTTGACCAATAAAAGTTAAACAAAAAAATTTGAACTAAAAACTATATCACAAATCACATAAATATACTACACTATTAAATAATAATACACACTAAAAACTAAACTAAAATATATATATATATATATTTTTTTTAATCAGGAGACGCCACTTGGCGTCCCCTGATTGTTGCCTGGGCGCGTGCGCCCAGGCAGCTGGCAGGCGCGTCCACGCGCCTGCCAAAATATCTGGGGAGCTCCAAGGAGCTCCCCAGCTACCCCCCACCCCCCCCACCAGCCCCACCCCCTCCATTAATTATTAGCACCCCAACCCCTCCCCCTAGCACCACCCCCCATTGGGTTAGCCCTAACAGGTAACATAAAAGTAAGATAGAAGATATTGTAACAACCTTAGGATCTATTTGGATGGGTTTTGACTCGGTTTCGCGGGTCTTAGTTTAAAAAAAATGGTTTGGGTGGTTTCGATGAAACCCTTGAGACCTCATTTGGATGGGTTTTGACTGTTGAGTTTTGTGGTTTGAATAAGTTGAAAGCCCACTTGAATTGAGTTTGAATGTTGTGGATTAGGGGAAAAAGTAGGTGGTAGGTGTCAAATCAATGTCTTTTTTAGTGAGATTTGGGAGAAAAAGTAGGTGGTAGGTGTCAAATTAATGATTTATAGGTTTGAAGAGTTTGAGTGTGAATTTTTGGTAGGTTTTTGATGATTTTATTGGTTTGGTGAAACCTCATTTGAAAGGGTTTTGGTTCGGTCTCGCGAAACCCGCGAGACCGGGCCAAAACCCATCCAAATACACCCTTAGTTAGGCCATCTCCAACCCACCCAGGTGGTGAGTGGAGATAGCCCAGGGCCTGCCCCTGGATGGTCTCCAACCATCCAGGGGAGTCAATTTGGACAGCCTAGGGTTGTGGCCTGGGCTTTCATGCACAAGTTAATTTGAACATGCACAAGTTTTAAAGACCCACACATGAACAACACGTGCTAAATTTCGTCTGAAAATTGACGGCAAAACTAAATGTGTGTGAATCATGGTATGGAATGTGTTTTTTGAAAAAGCTTGGTACCAAATGTGTTTTTTGGACTAAAGTTTGGTATCAAAAGTGTTTTTTCCTCTATTATTATTATTATTATTATAGATAATATAGGTGAGAGTGGGGAAGTTTTTTTTTAATTAATTGGAGGAGTTAGCCCTGACAGTTGGAGACGGTGATCAGGGGGGGTGCAGATTCACCCGGGTGGAGATTGACACCCCTGGACTGTGAAAAGTCCTCCGGGTTGGAGATGCTCTTATGCTGTACTTCATATTTAATTGATGATTACTTCATGATGTTGACGTGCTATAAATGAACTAATAATTCATATATTTTTGAGAATTTTTTTGGGCCCAGTATGTTTAAAGGCCGAGTAAATAAAGCAGTCTAATTATATAATAAGTTACACCTTCAAATCATATTACAATTTTTTTAGGCTTTAAGCGTTACGATTGATATATCATTCAATTATAATTATTACTCAAACTTATAATTAGCACTTATTATATGAAGTACTTGAATTCGATGAAGAGGAAGATAGTTAAGAAACACTCCATATAATAATAATAATATAATATAAACCAAGAATGTAATTTAAGTACTCCACTCATGCATGAAAAAATTAAAGATTTGCAATAACGTCTGTGGAACCCTCTCCTACAATAAATTGTCTAGACATATCACCGTCAACAGTTTTTTTTTTTTTAATAGCCATGTTCATTTAAGTATTATCGACTTTTGACTTACAAACTCGTAGTAATACATATTGTTTTAAGAAAAATAAAAGTGTACTAAATAAAAAAGTAGTGAATCCAAGTTTGAATTCTTGTTGGGTCCGATGCGTATCTAAAGAAATAAAAAATCCTCGAAAAACAAAAAAAGTTTACTAATTAGAAATGAATTGAATTGCAGTTCTGCCACTTCATACTGTTACCGAATTAAACGTAATTTGTCAGAATTATAACGATATGTGTCCACCGCGAAACGATGACATGTGTGGTGACTTGTAATTATTTAAAGATAATAGATGCAATTGTGCTATAACAGTGGATAAATTGCTCAAATCCTTCACACTTAACAATACTTATATGTTAATGAGGACGTAGTTCTCTAAAAAAAATAATGAGGTTGTAGTTTAGTGATAATCACTGATAAAGTTGAGGTTTTATGACCAATAATTCATTGGTTCAACTCCCACTAACGTGGATTTTCGTCTAATTTAATAATAATGTTTGATAGTGATTTATTATTTGTAATTCTTTGTACTTGGACAATTATTGAAATGATTTATGACATAATGATTGATGATCATATTCTAAAAAATTCTAATTAATTATTTTTTTCTCTCCTCTCTTAATTAGAAGTTAGAACAATTAGTAGGAAATGGCAAATCTAAAAAAAAATTGCATTAAACTTCTAAAACGATAAATAATATAAATAAGTATTTTTTTGTCAGAGCGACAATAAAATGAAACAGAGGTAGTAGTATATAGATGTGGCACGTAACAAAAAGTAAGATAGATAATGTTGTAACAACCTTCATGTATACTTCTTCCGTTTTTTTTATTTGTCGTTTTGGAGGATTGCATATGAATTAAAGGATGTCATAAATAGTCACTTTTTTTAAGCAAAAATTTCAAAATATCCTTTTAATCAAATAATCTTAGCATTAATTAGCATTAATGATAAATATTAGTAAGAGAAATAAAATTGGTAAAAAAACATTGATTTTACATTGAAATTCATAAATAAAAGTAAATAATTTTTTTTTTCAAAACATCAAATAAAAAATAAAAATAAGAAACGAAAGGAGTATATATTACTTCCGTTGTATTTTAAATTTAATTGATGATTAATTCATGATGTTGACCTCCCATAAGTGAACTGATAATCCATATTCTTTTTTTGAGAAATTTTGTGGACCCATTTTGGAAAAAAATTAAAGATTTGCAATAACGTCTGTGGAACCCACTCCTACACTAAATTGTCTAGACATATCACGTCATCACTTTTTTTTATCTCATAGCCTCATTCTAATCATTATTGCCTTTTGTCTTACAAGCTCGTAGTTATATATATATTGCTTAAAAAATGTAAGGCTCCTTATTTTGTTTCTCACTCCCTGAAAATGTAGTTTTAGACTTTTTAAAATTATAATATTTTTTGACAGGCAGCTCGAAAAAATCTCACATAAATATGATATAATTTGCTCGTTTTTTGAAAACACCTCAATAGGTATTTTAGAAAAAAAATCTAGTAATTTTAGGTTGAGACAATAATTATAAACTTTCCGTAATTTTATTTTTCTATTCACAAATCATATTTTTTTATCTCAAATTTCTTCGATTTTATCTGAATTCATGATCTAATTCAAAAACCAACATACATATTTTTTGGTCAAGCGAATTCAACATCCATTTTACTTGATTTTTACTTTAAATTGTTCTTATAAACGTAGAAACAAGGGATGATGAAGTATTGCTTTATAAACAAAATCATTAAAAAGCATAATTTCAGACCTCATTCCAAATCTATAAGAATTCAATTTTATAAAAAAATCTCCTAAAAAATCATCTTTAAGACTGAATGACCAAGAATACATGCCTTAGAATGTGATGAAATTGTAGTTGTTCCACTTCATAATTGTTTTTGTTTTGTGTTTGTATTTGTCTTGCTCAATATTTTAAAATGTCATATACTTCTTACTTCATTTAACCATTTACAGAATGTATCCACCGCAAAACGATGACGTGGATGCAACAATTATGCTATAATAGTGGATATACTGCGCTGAAAGTTGTAAGATTTGAATGCTCATAAATCGAATAATATTATAAAATCTAAAAGTTGCAACAAAGTATAAATCAAAAAGCGCGTGGAGAGAACAAATAGGGATATATATATAAAGGAAACATCACTTTACAATTCAACGAACATCAACAAATTATCAATTTCCACTACATTGATGTGAAGAATGGATTGAAATTACATGATAAGCTTAGCCAGACATCTTAATTCGTGCCATTAATTACGTGTTTTCTCAACCCCGGAATGTGAATTTCCTTAAAATACTTTCTCCAATCAACGTTCATTGCATCAACATCAAAGTTAAGTTGCTCCTCTATGGACATTTCTTCTATTAACTTCCGAGTATTGCCAGTATGAAACTTTGCCCGGAAAAACCCAATAAATTCATACATCTTACACAATTGCTCAGCATAGGCAACTTTTGCTTTGCATCGATTTTGGAATTTTCGTGTCACCTTATCGTCGTCTAAGCCAACTAATTCGTGTTCCATCCCATTACGATGAGAAAGTTTCTCCCTAGTATATTTTGAGAAGTCGTTGAAATTGTCGAAGTATTCGATTTTGGCAACACTACTCTCGGAGTCAACCAAAGGATTTGCGTTGAAGTATTCATACATTGTATCAAAGAAGTCGGAATATTTCAAAGGATTCACGTGACTAGATGCCACATGGTACACATTCAATTCTGGCTTATGTACCATTCCATGTTTCGCCATAGCTGCAATTGTTGTACTTGCAACCATATCCACTGGTATCTGAAAAACATTCACACACATTAATACTTGAAAATCTATTGTTGAAAGAGGATGTGACAAATGAAAATGTTGCATTTTTAGTCCCACGATATTGATGTGGTCTAACTTTTTTGAAAGGTTTTATATTTTTGGCCCTTTCACCCTTTTTCCGTCCAATTTTTGTACTCTTGATGCAGTATCACTGTTTCACTTTGTCCCAATTTAAATAGAGTGGCGATAGTATTGATGTGACTAATAGTGCAAAATGAAATATATTTTAATAAATATGGCCAATGACTATTATTTTTGTAAAGTATAGACCAAAAGTACTATTAAATGTCTAATCTTATAGGACTAAAAATACAATTTTCTCCGGTACAAACATACACACTATATTGTTACTTACAATATCCATTTGACCTTCGGGATCACCCAAAAAAGCAGGAAGTTGTCCTTTTCCGTAGGAAATAATCACCGGATCAAACATCCTGCCACCAATCAAAACATGGATCAAAATTTTCATAGTTTCCGTTTTTGAATCAATGAAAATGAAAACAATGTGTAATCTCGTGCTGAGTTTTTAAAAGTACAAGGGGTTCTATATATATATGCAATAAAAATTCCATAGGGTAGTTTCGTGCTGCGAAATTTGAATTAGCATTGAAGTAATATATAATAGTAAATGTTGACTGTAATGTAAACCTGTTTCCTTGTATCCATCCAGGGAAAGGATCCTTATAGCTACCTTCAATGACTGTTGGTCTGATGATAAGTAACGGTACATCTCCTCTAATCTCATTTAGGACCATCTCCGCCATAGCTTTTGTCAAATGATATGCATTATGCCATCCATAGTAACTTGCTCTATCAAGATTAATTATTAGTACAATCTCACTTTCAAACTAGATCTTTTTATTTCAAGATATACATATTGAATATTCTAAAAATTCACATGTTTAAAATAAGAAGAATTGCATGCGTTTTATGTACTTCCTACAAGATTGGACCATCAACACTTTTAGTCCCGCGCTTTAGAAACTGTATTTTCAAATCTCTATTTTTAAAACTTAATTATTGCAGCTTTATGCTGTCGCTTATATATGTGCACTTGCCGTGTTTGCGCATTGTGGTCCCAAATTAGATGAAAAATGTGCTATAGTACTAAAAGTATTAAATAAGTTAAAATTTTGAGACCACAAGTGCAATTTGGTAAAACATGACATGGGACTGAAAAATACAATGCTACCCAAAATCAACAACACTTTTTTACATATGTTTTTTGGATTCAACTCGATTGCATTCCAACTTGTGCAAGTCTTAAAATATACACACTACTTTAATTTCATGATTTAAATGTTGAGAGATATATGGATGAAACAAAAGTTAATTAAGCTAAATTAAAATCTATAATATTCATCAAAAAAAAATTAAAATCAATAATAGTGGAGTAGCTTTACCTTTCTTGGCCAAGCCTTTTCAATTCTTTCCTGACATCGTAGTCATTTGTGGCCATACTCGATTTCAAAGCCATATTTATTTCATCAGATACATCTAACCTAAGATATGAAGATGAACATAATTCATCATCCTCCTTTCTTTTATTCTCTCCCATCACTAATGGTTTCTCGAATATTAATCCTTCTCTTAGTCCATTAACATATGCTACAAATTAAATTAGATACACAAATTATTCATTATCATCTATATATATATATATATATCACAACAAAATATTCATGAGAATAGTTTTACAACATTTTTTCACGTACCAGTTGAAATATGGACGAAAATTTTGAGATTCTTGCACGTCTTAGCAAACCTCATTAATCGTTGAGGGGCATTCACGTTCGCGTCTAGTAACACGTCATATCTAAAAATGTGTCGCGCGCGCGTGTGTTTATATAAATGAAACTTTAAATATAGAATAGAATAGAATTATTATTTTTTTGGTTGCTAAAAGTAAAGCTATATATATGTATGATGAACTAACCTCTCATTTAAGATTGTACTAGCTGCTGATCCGATGATTATATCCACATTCTTCTTAATAATACCAACAAAATCAGAGCCCATTCCAAGATTTGGTTCACAAATGTCACCAACAATAGGTATCAATTTCTCCCTTAAAAATCCTTGATAAGATTTCCCATGTTTTTCTTTCAGGCATTTGAATAAGTCTGAATTCATAATCTAAATAAAATAGAGAAATTAAATAAAATAATTAAATGGAAGAAATTAAGGTGAAAAAGCAATTAACTTGTGGCCAAGGATTAAAAATTAAGTTACATACTTCTTTTGTCAATCTATCAAATGCAGCCTCCTCATCTTTTGCCTTGATCAATATGTAAATTTTAGCCACTGACGTTGATCTTAGTAACTTCTCCACAAGGACTATAAATATGATAAAGAAAATGAATTATTAATTAATGTGCATTAAAAATTAATCCTTTGTAGTGGCAATTAAAGTATGGTCTTATTCTAATGATAAAATTTTGCTCTTTTGGTCCCGTCACCATATATATATGCATGTACCTTTTCCAACAAGACCAGTACCACCGGTAATGAAAATATTCTTCCCTTCAAAAAAATCAACAATGCCAATGCCGCCATTATCGGCGCCACCGGATTCGGATTCTTCCATTAGCTCGGCTTCGAGAGGGTGGTGGAGTAATCTACATGGGATGTTTGTATAGCCAATATGAGATTGATAACTAGCCATTTTAATAATTCTTGATTTTTTTTTATTTTCATAATTCGTAGGTAAGTATGGAAGTTTTGTTTGCTTTACACTTTTTTGAAAAGAAAATTTGGTTGGGCAGCAGAGAAATAAGCTCTGAGTTAGAGCCATATTAAATTATATATAAAGAGAATGAATATTTTAGTGCAGACAAAATATTGTGTGTTGGTGTGGTTTTTCTCTATGAAATGCAGTTCTATATATAGGAGAGAGAAATAATTGTGGGTGTATATATTTTTTTTTAAAAGTAATATATTAATCATAAATCATTTAAATAATTTCTCAAATACAAAGAACTACAAATAATAAATAAACAGCTATTAAATATTAGTAATAAACTATAGCAAATACCCACTTTAATGAGTAGCCAAAAAGTTTACCTTTACGAAATCCGATGGTGTACCTTCAACACTTTTCACCATATATTTCAAACTTTTGGTCCAATGCTTCACAAAATTACATTTTTTATCTCAACTATTTAAAATATGTAAATTGGGGTTGTTGCAAACAATATTATAGATGAAATGGGTAGGGGTGCAAATGAGTCAATTAGTTTCGAACATCACATTGTTCAAGTTTTGTCTGAAATTTGCATCGATTGATCGAGCATGAAATTGTGTTTGATTTCTTAACGAACCGAACTCAAACAAACTTTTATCTAACAAGCTCAAGCTGAATATGGAGTAATATTGTTCAATATATGTTTTATCAAATTTTAGCTTATCGAGCCGAGCTAGCTACAACCAAAGTTCAAAAGTTACTGACCGTGCGATAAAGATTGTTCAAGCTTGTTTGATTTGTATGACAAACTAAACTCAAACAAAGTTTGGTAGAATTAGGTCGAGTAGCTAGGCTTAGTTTGCTTTTGAGCCCAAGAAAATTTACCCGTTTGAGCCCAAGAAATATGCAATTTAATTTACCCGGTCCCTTAAGTGACTTTACCGACGAAGTTATTTTTGTCAAGTGGAAAACATTAGGGCCCTCTCATATAAATGCTATTAAACATACTGACATATATATAATTATATATATATATATATATAGGTCCCGGCGCCATTAAGGATAATATTTTGAAACCTCTATTTTCGCTCTACCTTGATTTGGTTACAAAGAGAAGAATGCATATGAAAGTTTAAAAAATGGTTTTCTTTTCATTTTTATGATCATCATGTGATCGATCTAGCTAGTATATATATAGATTGAAAATTTGTTACTATATCATGCATGTTAATTGTTTTCTCTGGATAATAGTCTCCAAAACGAAGATTCACTTGAAAGAAACTTATTTAATTCAAGATTCTAAAATAAAAAGAATTACTAGCTTGATGAATAATTAATTAGTTAGTTATATATGTTTAAAAGATTTGAATTAATTAATGTTTCCACACCACATCGCAACTACCTCCATACCCGGCCTTTATTGAAATCTCTTGTTGAATATTCCTCCTATATATCCCTGACCCTGAGGCCCGGCCCCAAGTAATTAAGGACTGGAGCATGTTCAATGTGCATATAAATATGCATGGTAGATTTTCATTTACTAGGATTAATTCATCTATACTTTTAATTATATAAATATTGCACCTAAAGATATTTTCATTTATTACGATTGATCATTGATCATGATCCAATACTTTAATAAAAAGGCGTGCAATAGCAAATTCAATATTATTAAATACTACATTAATTTTAAATACTGCAGCAAAAGGGACTACATTAATTTTAAATACTAATGTAGGTTATGTAACAACAAATTACTCGAGAAAATTTTCAAATTAAAATTTAATCAAACTCAAATATTAATTTATTAGCTAGATGGGACTTTTAAAATTTTCCAAGTGGCCATTTCGGTTTGCCATAAGTTGAAAACGCTTCACTGTTGTATCATTCAAAACGATATTGTATATATATCATTCTCCATATTTGCAATTATTCTACCATTTCGACTATTCTTTTCTAGTGAATTTATTATATAAAAATAGAGATAAAGATGCAGTTTATAAAGATTTTCTAAGTGAGTAGAAAAAAATCATTTTCACCATTTAATTAAAATATGGACCCTGTTCTATGCAATTTTATTTAATGGGGTCCATTTATAGTCATTAAAAAATAAAATTAAAGTAGCCTATATAAAAATACGTCTATACTATAATATGAAGAATAGAAGTTCAGGGGGTAATTAGTATTTCAATCAAACATTTTTAAATTCAGAATAAAATTAATAATTTTTAAATTGATATAAATATATATACTAGAGTAAACATATACTAATAAACTTTAATTCTCAATTTAACATTCTTGATTTATTATACCATCTGGAGGCTGACTCTCGCACAGATAATGACCGAAGAAGTTATCGTAGTTATATGGAGTTTTTGTAGTTTCACCTAATCTCAAATTTGCAGGTAAATTATGTTATCGTCCCTTACAAAACCGCAGCAAATTAGGGCTGACCCTACATATTTGAGGGCCTTATGCGAATTCTAATCTTGAGCCCTATATTATGGAAAAAAAATTGTACATGTGTACTCAAATTTATTTTTCTTTTAACATTTAAAAACAAAAAAAATAAGAATTAAATGTTGCATATTGCTTTTCTAGCATATTTTCAAGATAGATAAATTGACAAATCCACTTAATTTATTTTAATTGAAATAATCGTAAATATTTTTTTTTATAATTTTTAATTATGATTTTTTTACTCAAATATTGAACGTAATTCTATAACAAGTGCAGTTCAGTAAATTTAACTTTTTCTTTATTTGGAACAATTATTAGCTACAATGTAAATATACTTTTTATACTCTTATAAATAGGGGTGTTCGTGGTGCGGGTTAGCGCAATTTTATACTCGCATGAACTCAATCCAATATTTGCAAGCTCTAAACTTAACCTAACAAGTCTTGAGATTGCACTTTGCGGTCCATTCGGGTTGGGGCAGGTTTAGCGGTCTTAACTTTTCCAAATTTAATAATTGTTTGTTATTTGGTTAATTAAATGCACAACTTAATCATCACAATATATTTTGTTATTATATATTCAATAATGAACAAAATAGGTAAATATGTACTATCCTTTGTAATGATATGAAAAATGCTATTCTATCAAAAATTTCCGAACTGAAAAGAGTTTTTTGGACTATAAAAAAGATAGAAAATACCTTGATAATCAAATCTTAATAATGTTTAATAATTTATCAATCTAATTTCTCTAATTTCATCTCTAACAATTACTCCCTCCGTCCCATTTATTTTGCTCCCTTTATACGGTCAACTGATCAACTTGATTAAATTTATAAAAATTATAACAAATAAGTTGATACTATCATATGACACCATATATATTAATATTTAAAAGGTTTAATACATCACAAATATGAATAATTTAATATGGTAATTCACTTAAAAGATTGAAAAGTACGACTGTATACTATAGTAAATGAAACAAAATAAATGAGACGGAGAGGGTACAACGATTAAAGAGATGAGTCGTTTAATATTTATTATTTTACAATTAACCATCATAAAATAATTAACTGAAGTTTTATATTTAATGTTAAAAATAATTTTCGAAGCATGATATCATCACAGTTGACTATGTTCTAATCAAATTATAAGAATATAGTTGCAATCATGACCCTGCTCTGAAGAAACTAAGGCCTAAAACAGAGTAAACAATTAAGCTGTATTTTGGTTTTTGTTCCTCTCAGCTCAGCTGCAAAGTTAACCACCACATTCTCTATTCTTATCTTAACTCTTCAACTACTAAAAAATACACACACATATATATATATATATATATATATATATATTCGTTTTCTCCCTAAAATTTTGTACTCCTATTTTCTTTTTGAGAGGTCACAAATTAAGTCTCATCTTCTATATAAATTATAAATTAATGATTTGACACTAATAACTATCAAGAATTATTTTTCATAAATATAGAAATACTTAAAAATTCCAACTTTTTTATTAATTATTATTACCTAAACTCTGTATAGAAAATGAAAAGATATATAAAATGGACGAATAGAATATATAATTTGAGGGCGCCTCCATAATGAGGCCCTAAGATCATCTCTAAGGAAGTCTCTATATATCAAATTATAAGAAAATTTATAAGAATTGCACAAAAAATATACTTCAAGGGAGTTTTTAAAAAATAAGACTACCAAATTTTCATAAGTTCGGACTCTCAATTTGAGAGTCCAAAGTGAAATTTTAAAAGTAAAAGTAGTGTGTTAAAGTTGGAGTGGAGTGGTGTGGTGTGGTATGATTATTTAAAGTAGAATTTTAAAATATAAACAAGATGTTGAAGTGCAAAGTAAAAAGTTGGAATGTATAACAATATTCATCCCTTAAATATTAAAATAATTAGAGGCATGAATTTAAAAAAAAATGTTGGAAAAGGTCTAAGGACTGTTGCAACAATAAAGTTCGTTTTCACAATAAATGACCCAAGTACATGGGAGAAATAAATTGAAAGTTGAATTTAACACATTTTAAATCCTTAACTATCCAAATACTCTAATTACCCGGCCTATTAGGAAGACCAAAGACCAACCATGAACGACAACCGGACGTACTAGACATATATAGGGCCTGTTTGTTTGGCGTTTGAGAAAGTAATTTGGGAGAGTAGTGGAAGTTTGTGAAATAACTTTGATTTGCGTAATATTGTTTATTTGAGTTTTGAGAGAGTGGTTTGATAAATGAAGTAGGTGTAGGTTTTTTTGGAAGAGTTAGATTGTATGTGTAAGATGTGTAAGACTTTATGCATGTTTGTTATGTGAGATAAATTGTGTAAGAGATAGATTACTTTATGTTCAAATCAATGTAGAGTGTGTATAGGTTTTATTTAGAAATAAGAAAATTGTTGTTTGTTTGACTTTTGATAGAGTGGTTTGAGAAAATTAATGGATGAAAGTTTTATTTCAAAAAGTAAAGAACTTGTTTGTTTGACATTACCCAAACACGAAAAAAATCTGAGAAACACCAAACAAACAGGGCCATAGTATTTTCTATCATCAATTTCGTATGAAACATTTATATAGAGAAAAATAAAAATCTGTTTAATTTGTACCTACGGATGAGTATGTTTACCCGTAAATGCAATCGTCAATGGATATTATGGCACAGTTTCCAATGATATAAAAGAAACATCATCGGTAAACTGGTGGACATTTATTTCATGTAATAAATTACATGGACATGTCACGTGGTTCAACAAAATTCTTACATAACATATAGTACTTTTTGGTTTATAATTCACTATATTATTAATTTTAAAATCATGACATCATAACAATTAATTATGTGGTAATTTTACAACCACAATATCTATGGGCCTGTTTGTTTGGCGTTTCCCAAAATTTTTTCGTGTTTGGGAAATGTCAAACAAACATGTTTTCTATTTTTCGAAATAAATTTTTCATCCATTAATTTTCTCAAACTACTATCTCAAAAGCCAAACAAACAACAATTTTCTTATCTCTAAACAAAACCTATACAAACTCTATTTTGATTTGACATAAAGTAACCTATCTCTTACACAATTTATCTCACATAACAAACATGATTTGACAAAAAGTTTTACACATCTTACACCTACAACCTAATTCTTTCAAAAAAACCTACACCTACTTTATTTCTCAAACCACTCTCTCAAAACTCAAACAAACAACATTACGCAAATCGAGATTATTTCACAAACATCCACTACTCTCCCAAACTACTTTCCCAAACGCCAAACAAACAGGCCCTATGTAATTTTTATAGGCATGGTATATGTAAGATTTTTTTTTCCATGAATTACATGAGCATGTACTCCAATAAGTACTCATATATACTCCAAAAAATATTAGTCCATATCGTCCTCTATTTCCTTATTCTTTTATGTTTAGCAGAGTTTTTAGATAAAAATTAAACAAGTAAAATTTTAAAGTATATTAACATATATGTCCTTAAAAGTAGTGGTTGAGATTAATGATGTCAAATTATTATTTTATGTGAAACAATATTTTTAATAAAATAATTTCATTTATAGAAAAAAGATTGTTAATTTGAGACAATCCAAACATATGGCGTATTACGAACTATTAATAACTGTTTGAAAATATTAGGCTTAATTAACACCAATCATTAATATTAGGGATTAAACAATATTAATATACTTAAATGAATACATCATAAAAAATAAGTAATAAAAGAATAGTCATATCAATAGTTTAAAAAGTTCGCTATTAAATGGTTTTTTTTAATTTGTTAGTTATTAGAATTTAGAAACTTGCTCTAATCATCATTGTATCAAAATTATCCAACAATACAACCATTACATCAAGAATCAATCTAATAATGTTAAAATACAGAGAAAATTTAACAACACAAATATTAAAATTAAAGAAAAATTCAAATTAATGAAAATTGAACTCAAAACCTTAACCTTACAACTAGTTAACGGCCCCATGGACAACTTGTTATTAAATATGTTATTAGTTTCAAATGGTTAGATTTTAAATTGCTGCAATATAACGATACTAAATGGATATGCTTTTAGATTCTCAATTTTTTTTTATGGATATGCTTTTACCTAAGTTATCATGAAATAGTTGATATGTTTTTAAATGCTTGAACTTTTATTTAGATTAGAGATTCTTGAAAAATCACTTAAAGTAATAAAAAATAAAAAGTGTGTAGTGTTTGCATTTTAAGAGAAAAAAATGCTAAGTAAGTAGTATTTGAAAATAAAGAGAACAAAAAAGGACCACCAAAAGCAAGATGATGCTTATGTCCTTTTTAACTTATTTTTAGTCTTTAGGGCTTATTCACAAGTTGATTTTGCAAACACCATAAACACTTTTGAAGGAAAAAAAATATTAGCAGAAAAGTGATTCTTTTAAGTCCTTGAAAACAACACCAAAAGACGTCATAAAAGCTACTCCCTCCGTTTCAAATTAATTGGCATGTTTGAGTTTTTAAAGCACTTTTTTCTAATTTTGCCCATTTCTCACATTTAAGTTGGGAAACTCAATGGTCAGTACTCACTAATAAAAAATTGAAATATAGTCATCATTATAAATGATATTTTAGACATTTTATCATAAAAAGTATGTAATGAAACGGGTGGAGTCTTTTTCTAGTAATGCAATTATAGCTTTATTATATTATTTTTTAAATTAGTTTCTATATTTTCGACTAGGTATTTTCTAAATTTGACATGATTTTCACGTTTTCTAAAATTCATTTAGAATTGATTATGCAGAGACTGTTGGGAACATGAAATGGGTCCAAGAGGCTCCAGATTAATTTGTGGGTACAAATGAGATTAAGGTGGAGCCAATTGCTTCCACAATAATTTTATTTTGCTTCCACAATAATTTTATTATAAACAATAATCAATAAGTCAAGATCATATTTGAAGAAGCAAATTTTTTTGTCCGAACGTGAAAATAAACGACAATGCCGCAGCCGCACCACAAGTTTATTTCGCATTAATTAATAATAGATTTTGAACTAGTCTTCCATCTTTTCTCAACAAATTTATATCATTTAAGTTTTTCTTTTTTTTGGACTTCATGACTTCTTTTTCAACATATTGATTTGACTAGTTTTTATTTTTGTTTCCACTAGGACCACTACTACGTACATCTGAATATGTAATTTCATCTGAATGCGTAATTTCACTTCTTCACCAAAAAAAAAAAAAAAAGAACATTTTGTGTAATCAGATACTAGGTGTTTAGCAGCATATTTGCCTTTCATTACTCAATTTGGAAAAAATAATCATTCAGTCTTACTAATAAAAAAGATGGTCAATAAATGTATTAAGGTATATGGCTATATTTTTTAAAATCTTTTTTTTTTCTTTTAAATTCCCACAAATCTCCTCCCAATAAAATATATGAAACCACTTATACTCTTAGAAAATTATACATTTAAATAGAACAATAAATATTACTGTTATAATAATAATAATTATTAATAATTAATAAATATTATTGTTATTATCATTGTTATGGGCTTATTTATATGTATTAAGGTATGACTATATTTTTGAAAATCTTTTTTTTTCTTTTAAATTCCCACAAATCTCCTCCCAATAAAGTATATGAAACCACTTATACTTTTCGAAAATTATACACTTAAATAGAACAATAAATATTACTGTTATAATAATATTTATTATTAATAATAATAAATATTATTGTTATTATCATTGTTATAGGCTTATTTATATTGATGGTCCCCTGAAAACATTAACCCAATGAATGGGCCTACCCATCCCAGTCGTTTTTGGGCCATAAGTCCAGCAAGACTTTAATCAAATAGTATATGAATCATCAAATTAAACAGAACAACGCTGATCATCATTCTCTGTAATTGAAGTTGAGCAAAAAATTATAATTTATATATATTAATTTTCTTTTTTTTGAACGCTATCCATTCTCGTCATTAGTAGGTTCATATATATAGTAAGTGATCTATACATAGACCATTTTGCAAATAACTTAATTAGTTCTTCCATAGGATGTTGGCCATGCAAAATTTTCCTTATAGCAGAAAAATAAAAATAAATTTAGAACTCAATTTCTTGAGCAAATAAACTTTTCAAGCTAGGTTTCTACGGATCATATATAACTTGTCTTGAATAACAATTATTACACATTAATTGATTTTTATCTCATGTCTTATAGAACATACTCATTACGATCATATTTGTTATTAAAAAAACAAAAGAAGAAAATAAACAACTAATTACTCATATGATGTACAAGAATATCTTCAATCTATTAAATATAGAAATTAAAAAAGAATACAGTAAAATCATCATTCTCAAAATAAAATAAACTAGACTACTAAATACAATTACGTTAATACATATTCACACAGACACAAAATACTAGAAGGCAACCCAGAAATAAAGAAGAGAAAAATGCACTTTGCCCCTCAATTTAGGATTTTTTGCACTTCAACCTTTGTGCCGAGTACGCTTGCCCCTACAATATTTATAACTTCATAATTGTTGTAGTTCACCATATTTTTATCGTTCGATGGCCACTTTCATCAACAATCATGTAAGAGAAAATCACACATTCCTCATTTTTCTTTCTTTCTTCTGCCTATTTTACACTTTACTTTACTCTCTAATTTTTAAACTATTTCAAACTTAACTCCTAAATTCGTTGACAAACAATAAAAGATTGTGAACTGCAACAATTTAAAACAAAAGTCTTTTTTTTGAAGAAAAAAGGCCTTACGCACCAGTAACACATGAGAATATTCTATGGCTCCCAAACCTCACAAGTTGCTTAGGCTTATGATCAACTACTTCCTCCCCATAAGCAAAACTCCTTGCATGATCAACATGGACCGAGTTGTATCGTCGATGGTGGGCCCCACTTAAGCCGGACACCTTTTCAGGCTCTGGGGTCCCAAATCTTTTTTTGCTTACATAAAAACGATCAGCATCTTCATTTGTGTAGAAATCGGCTATGTTGTAAGTTTGTGATGCACCCGAAGAGAGACACTCATATTGTTTTCTAGTTTTGTTCTTCTTGAGAGACTTGTACACCATAGGAATGAGTCCTTCCATTTTGATTCTTCTTCTTCTTTCTTGAAAGATTTATGCTTGGGATCTTGGAGGGGTAAGTGAATTATTTGAAGACTTTGGTTTATATGGGTTTGGTGGGAATTTGATCAAGATTTTTTTAATTAATTCCACCATCTTTTTACTTACTATATTATAAAAGTTGGAAGCAAATAACACGTCACGTTTATTTGACTTGATTTTTCACACGAAAAGTTGAAACTTATTAAAAGTTTTAATTTATTTGATGGTCCCTTCAAGAAATATTATACTACATTCTTTGGATTTATATTGGCCCCTATATACATGTAACATTTTCGTGTAAAATTACGTTTTGTTTACTTAATTAACAATAAGTCAAACTTGGCAACTTGCTCCTGCGCTTGCCATGTCAAACAAGTTATTGCTTGCTAAAGTGTGATGATTTTGTCAATAAAATGTGTTATTGGAAGACTTATGCCTCATCAACTATATATATTTCTCTTTTTGTAAGTTTATTTGTTTATGATTTATTATTTTGGTTCATTCGTTGAACTATTGATGTATAGTAGATTCAAATACAATTAAATTTTAATTTTTCATTGTTAGACTGATAGAAAATTGTTTTTTATTTTTTATTTTTATATATTGTGAATACGTACAGCCAAAAAATTAAAGAATAAAGAAAAAAAATTGATCAAAAAATAAAAATCTTCATTTCTATTCACCAATTAAAATTGTTGCAATGAAATGAAAATCCCAAAATTTTTATTTATCTCAACACTTAAATTTGCACAAAATACCAGTATTAAGGTATCATACATGACCTTAATTAGGTGTTTACTGGTTAATAGATTTATCTTAAGCATTAAAACTTAAAAGTCTTCAATCATTGGTTTTTTTTGTTGACCCAATCCATTTTATTTCATTCAAAATGAGTAGGTATATATTGAAAAAGATACCCAGAATGAGAGGTCCCTAGGCAGAAATAAAAATAAATACTTAACTCTTTTCCTATTTCCAATGAAGGTTAATAACTATATACTGCATCTATCTCCATGTCCATGTGATATTTTTTCATACGATTGTCCATTAGGCATACTAAAGGGAAACCCTTCAAGAAAAACAAATACATAATAAATTGGTTGTTTCAAAATTCAAGAGAAGTGGAAAAAAAAAAAAAAAAAAAGGACCATTTAAAATCATGCCCAGAGCCTACCAGTATTATTATCAGATGATAAATTATGCAACATGTTTCTTAAGTTCATAAGTTATATAAGGTAGTCTACTTTTATAAGAAACCACATGGCTCCCTCAGAAATGTTAGTTTCACAATCTCAATCATGTGTATTTAATTATAATAGTAAAGAACTATGATAGACCATCAAATAATTCTACATAACTGGACTCAATCAAAGATAATGACAATATCCCAAATCCATAATCTAATTAACAACACGCTGAGTCATCCTTAATTTCTTTATTTTGACAAATGCATCTTCCATTTCTTGGGCTGCTTAAGATGAGTCATTATGTAGAATAACTGTTGGTTTTTTCCTTTTTTATTTGAAATTAGAAATTGATGATAGCTTCCTAAGATATATTAGGTGAAAATGATGCTTGAGCTGCTACATGATTTGAGATCATCAAGAGTAAGTTGAAGAATCTTTGAATTAATCCTTTTAATGATCCTCAATTTAATAGTGAAGAGGGATTATGATATTGGCACGTGTGCTAGAGAAAATCGGTCCAAAGGGAGGGCTACATAGACGCCATGCGTGCGTGCAAGGACAGACATATAAAATAACTCAGCAAAAAGGAATGAAGAATGCAAAAGCCATTTATGCAAGGCCAAAGAGGTAAACATAATTTAGAGAAATCGAGACAAAACCAATCCAAATGAAGCAGAAATGTTTCAGATAATCTGAAAATTCTTACTCCAATGGACAATTTATCTTTATATATGTCATCACATCAGGATCCCGATTCATGGATCTCTCTATTTGTGCTTAAATTTTCAATTACCAACTCAGAGAGCAAACAACCCATATAACAGAGTGGAGATCAACATTAGTCAATCATAATTTATTTTAAATTCAATATACAACTTCTTTGAGATAGCAATGCGGTCCTAAATCAAAAGATGTTCACTACACTCTCACTTAATGCATTTTCATTACATTGTGTAACCAGACTAGCTAGCATACAATAACCATAGAAGATTTCAGAAGAACTAATTCAATAAAGAAATATTAGTCCTCGGAATTCAAGAGTAAAAGTACACTCGAATTGAATGGTCTTACAACGTAAATTTCAGAACCAACAAGATGATATATGAATCTGCATTAAGATAAAAAGAAATTTAGAAACTTACTTCCAAATGTGAGTATTAGACTTGAAACAAGTGGTTTGAGAAGCAATCAGTCCAATCTGAATCATCCGAAGCAAATAAGCTACCTCCATTGGTGCAAATGGACTCCAAGCATGCGTTAGATATATTTTCTTTCTTTTTTACAGTAATAACAGGTTCATAATCGAGAACCTTAAGGGGTAGATCAAAATCTGTATCCCCAAGATTTTCATCCTTTGTACCATATCCCGTGGTGCCTAGATAAGATCGTAGCCCTCCATTTTCATCATCGGACAATCGGCAACAATCAAATTCATCGTTTTCAATAGTATCTCTCCATGAAATTCTCATCTGAGATAGTGCCAAATTCTCCACTGTAGAATCAGAAACCCAATGTGGACTATCCACATTCTTTTGAAGCCGAGGAATTTCAGTCAAACTTGAAGGTGAATCTGTATTCTCAAAGCAGGATCCTAAATCTGGTGAGTCCCACATTACAATCTCACTTCTTGGCGATAGGGACTCTGTGTTTAGAGCTTTTGTTATAGAATCAAGTTCTACTTGCACTTTTGACCTACCTGAGCTCGAGTCTGAGGTAGGTGTCTGAATCACGTTCCCATTACTCAAAGATCCAATTGATAATACACTATTTTGACACTCTAATTCAGATATATTTGCACATAAGGATGAAGGTGGAGACAATAAATCCAGTGAGGACAAATCATTACCATTAATTATTATTTTACATTGTTCTAACTTTTTTTCTGAATCCTTGAGTTCTTGATCACACGGTGATGAGTGCCAGCGCACGGAAGCTTCAGCAAGAATGGGAACTGAACAATCATGTGAATCACTAATCACATTACCATCAAGAAAAAAATTAACTTTCTCATCACCTCCTTTAAGACTACCTCTACGCCGGCACTTTCTCTTATCGGTAACCCCCGATAGAAGGTGGCCAGCACCATAACAAACTGGTGTTGCTCCTGGTTTTGAAATCAACATCTTAGATTGGGACCCACATTGAATTTCAGGAGATACTGAGGCCTCAACAGGAGGTGTACTATTACCAATTTTCAGCATTGAATCCTCTCCAATATTTTTAATTTCATCAAAATTAGCTAAATCTGAACCAGACCCACATGTTATTTTTCCCACAGGAGTACAATTCTCAACATAGTTCGAAGTACTATTGTCAGAGCGTCGTTTACCTGAATCATTTTGTTGAGAAATTTTAATCTTTTCCCCAAAATCTTGACGCTCTTTCTTCAATTTTCTCATGGAATTTCCTTTATCAGAGGAAAGCTTTGATCTTTGACCAATTCTGGAACTGGGGATTGCATTTCTTTTACTAATTTGCCACTGGTGGAGACAAGGAGCCTGGTTCTTTTTCGATTCCTTCGATAAGGGTTTTTTGGGTATTTCATTTTCTTTAGCTCTGAGAAGCATTGATTGTTCGGGGACATTGTTTGTTAGTTTGGAGAGAGTTTTCAGCTTTTTATCAAAATGGGTTGTTGAAGAAGAAGCAGCACAGGTGTTTGATGAACGTAAAAACTTTAAACTACATTTTGGAGATTCATTAGAAATAGCAGCAGAAGGATTTGAGCTTTTTCGGGAAATGGTTTTGTGAATTTGGTGTCCATTTAGATCTTGCAGTGGACTTCTATTCTCAAAAGTTTGTTTCTTGTCATTCTTCTGCTTCTTCTTTATGTTGTATCTCTCCATTTTGCAGAACTTGTTTTGCTTTCGCTGGTGCAGTGTTACCGTTAGGTTTGAAAATGAGGGCAACACAAGGATCTGTTTGGCACTTTTTGTAATTTCTAAGTGGGGCCAGTGCTATAGCTTATAACATTATGATTGAAGATTGTAGTAATATTTTATTGCTTATTACTGGACTAAATCTGTTGAAGTGTTTAAATTTGAGGTATCAAGATTAGAGATTTTGTAGCAGATTGTGTTTTTTTCTTTAGTTCCCATTGTAGTTGACTAATTAGAGACCAGAATGTATCGCGTACTATGCAAATATACATATAATTTTTTTTTGATAAAATAAATGAATTATATATATAAATATATTCAGACAGGTAATAGTCATAATGCTTTAACTTTTTCTTTTTTCTTTTTCCCTCTCATTACTATATATTGTATAATAGAACCAGAATCCGTTGGAGATGTTCATTATCTACAATGAGGGAACGAACCCTTAAACTTGAATAGAACAACAACAATGCTACAACAATAGTTGTTAAGAGGTTCTTTTGAGTTACACAATGGATCTCTCTACCAAAATGGTATATTCTGATCCGAAATTACCAGAACACCCCTTGTGCATTTGAATACACTTTTCCCCGGCTGAGCTCAACGTTCTCCTCAAGCAAGTATCAAAGCCATCGGCTTTCCTCGACCCATAGAGAATCCCTTAGTCCCATCTGGCATGCGAGGGACAGCAGAAGTTTTGGCTGAAATTTCCGTAGATGATGAATTCCCCAATATACCCCCTCCGTTAATGGCATAGTTAGTCCGTCCACGCCCCTGTCCTTTTCCCTTGCCCTTAACATAATTTCGCCCTTTCCTCTGGTGGTTTCCTATATCCTCCAACTGTTTCAGTCAAAATAATTCAAATCATAAGTTTTGAATCTTGTAGATAAAAAGAGTCATTTAACAACCTCATCTCATATCGAGTGAATGATTTTGATTTAACTATGAATTTCACAAATTTTATTTTTTTCTTCATCTTTCTCAGATGCTAGAATCAAGTTTGAAAATACAAGTTGCACTTTTTAGAACAATGCATGTGTAAATGTCCAATTGAAATATATTTTTGGGCTAATTTTGAAATAAAAGAATCTTGAATTCCCTTACTTGACGCTCATGAAACTGGGAATCGGAATCGTTATGCTGTTGCTTCTCTGGTATAACTGCTTCATCTTTGCTACCAATTGACTGACCTTCATGACCAGCTTTCTTTATTCGCGTTTGAGTAGGTTTTACCTGCGAATTGGAGTATAATAGATCATCAAACAAAGCTCATCTCTCATACAAATCATCAATTTCTAAAAAGTCTAAACATCAAAGTTTGGCGAAATCCATAGAAGAGAAGAAGAGGGGACAAAATCTAGACAAATTCAGAAGAAGTTTTCACAAATCCAAAATTTTCAGATCTGTATTATTCTTATACGAGATTACTGCATATGAACTCTGAAAATCATCAGATCATAAATCTATTGGCATATCATAAATCTATTGGCATATCATAACTCAATACCTATAGTATTAGTCTATAACTTGTAAACCATATCAACAGTAACATTTCTTCTTTTCACAAACACATTATATGCTGGCAATATTGCCTTAAAATAAAGATTTAAGTACGTACAGCACTTTTGAGCAGCAAACGAACTTTTAGACCATGCCTCCAACTGTCTTCATCTTTCAGTTCTACAACCTGTTAAAGAGCCATCACAAAAATAACTGTGAAGAAGCCCAAGCAAACCATGTCTAACCGTGGGGGGTGCGGGGTGGTGGTGGTGTGGAGGTGTAACGCAAAGGCCGTTAAAACATCACTCACCGCTTTCTCTGCTACTTCAACAGATTCATACTCCACAAATGCATAAAACTACAAGAAAATATCAAATGCAGGGTTAGGGATACATTATCCAAAAAAAAAACGCACTATTAAGTACCAACTGCAGTTATTTTGACAGTGTAAGATATACTTCCAGAATCAATGATTAACAAGTGATCCACAATGGTACTCAAATTCAAACAATTCATAGAAGAATCTCTCTGTAGAAACAAAAAATAACGAAACTAAAATGTCCATAGCATTAAAAAAAAACTATGTTTAGATTGTTTAATAGATTGCAAGCAAATCATGTAGAAGGCCACACGCATTATGAGATCATAGTAATATCAATTTCTGAAAGAAGTATAAACAGAGCTCTACTACATTTAAACACATCACCCATCAAAGAAGATAAATCCACTCTTACCCTTTATAGTTCATCAATAATTTTCTCCCTTCTCTGTTATCCACCAGTGCACGATAATTAACACAATGACAGAGAGAAAAGATGGGGGAACAATTAAGTTATTTTTCTTTCGGCTGAATTGAGCGAGGCTTTTACAGACATTACCTTATCTGGAATAATTTTACTATTTTAGTATTCTTTCATCAAAAGCATATAACTAGTAGACATTATGTATTAGAAAACTAAATGATAAACTTGGACATTCACTCAGACCAGGGAGTCGTTTCAAGAGTTGAAATATAAATTATATTAAAAATAAAAATTAAAAGAGAAAAGATACCACTCAAAAATGACTGTACTCCACACAAGTCATAGGACATGAATCAGCAGATTCATTTCCTTCAGAACGATTCCCTAAAGCAATTGATTTTTCCCTAAACTTCATACATATGATCTACTAACAGGCAATTAGAATAAAAAATAATGTAAACCGACTTCCCAAAAGATGGAACTCTAGGTTCAAGTTAGAATTACCCAAGCTCAGAGCATAAAAGGTAACCAAGCAGCCATCTCGGAATAAAAAAGGTAGAAATGAGGATCAATTGTATTAAGAAATAGTTGCATTAACCATGGATTAATATTTCCATACGTTTCCACCAAAAAGACAGAATTTTTTCTGTTTTTTGGTCAATCGAAATATAGAGTAGTTTCTACTTCAACATTTTTCTTTGGTTTTCAATTTCCTAGATGCTTCCGAAGAATTACCAAAAAATCCTCGAAATGTTTCTAATATTTACATTAGGAGAAAGATACCAAGGAAACGAAATTTGAATCCGTGGTATTAACATGGCCCCCCAACTGGGCTTTAGATAAATTGTGAAGAGTTGAAAGAAATCTGGATTGAGGATGATGGCAGTTCAACTTTTTCACTAACAGGACCAATTTGTTGGATTTTTTTCTAAGCGATTACTGGTGGCACTCAATGCAAAAATCTAACAAAATCATCAGGAAGGGAATAGCACAATGGACTATTTAGTAATGTAAGACTAAAAATGAAAAAGTGGGAAGCTTAGATATATCCTGATGTAAAGGTTTCCTTCGGATTGATATATTTGGAACACACATTATTTACAAAAAAAATTCTTCTGCAAAAGAAGTTAGTCATGCCTCATCTGAATTTAATTCAGTTGTCATTGTATCGTGTACCTCTGGACTTGAAACAAATGAAATAGCAGTGGTCCACACCAAACACAGCACATTCCCTCAACTCGCCCCAACCCGAACTGGTAACTTCTCTATTTTTTTTCCCTTTGTGGGGGGTGAGGTGGGGGGATTTTATTCGATTAGCTAAACAAAATAAACCGTAAACCACTCGAACCTCATCCATATTACAATGCCGTTCACATTAGCTATTAGAGAGGAACCTGTTTTACTTAAAGAAAAATCATTGCTTTAGCTGAGACATGAGAAGCATATTCACAGATTCAGGTAGCTCAACTGCCACAAACCAAAAACTGCTACTTAATTGTATACCTTGCTACTTAAGTGCATAGCATCCCCTTTTCCTGCTTTAGATGTTGACGATGCCCCACCATTGGATTTCTGAGGTGGACATGTACGAATTGATTTTACGCTGATCGAGTCATTCAAAAGTGAATGAGAAAGAGCACAACCATATTGATTTCGAAAAGAGATTCTGCATATATTTGTTCTACAAAAGATAAGCAACATGTACCTCCCTACAGACGAGAAAATCTTCATTAGGTTCTGGTGAGAATGATCCTCCGGCAAGTTTTCAGCAATCACAATTCGAGACTATATACAGAGAGAAGACACCAATCAAGGACAACAGATTGGATAGATGAAAGTTTGTGACTTAAGAAGGAAAACATGTCATTCATCCTTAATTAACGCGTAGAACTACATTTAAACTTGGAGTGGACAATGCAAGGTTAGCATGAGGTTAATCTCACAAGGATAAGGACATTTCAAATATGACATACTTGTAGCTTTTCCATATCCGATTCAGTCAATGGATGCTGACGTTTAACCTTTTCGCCGTCTTCACTAACCAACTGCAGAGCAAAACATAAACCAAAAAAGAAAGTTTCAGAAGCTAGTAATAAACTCCAATATACTACTGCAGCAGCAGAGGATTGCAAAATATGGTGTAACTTTCAAAGGATATAAAAAGTACCAGTTTTTTGGAGCTTCTCAGGATATTAGCAAGCTGTGTGATGCCACTAATGGCAGTTTTGATCTTCTTGAATGATGCAACAACAGAAAGTGGAACTGCATGATAAGATGGTAGAAAAGAAAACGCACATAAACTGATTGATAATGAGTTATTTGTACTCTATACAAGGACTTTTGTGAGCACAACTGATAATAAGGTAATTAAACTATGATCAGCAGGTCCAAAACTTCAGATCCCCTCTCCCAACCTATAGGCAGTAAAAACTCTGATCAGCAGGTCACTAGCCTCCAACCTCATTTCTTCTCCTCATTTTCCCTCTCAACATTCATATAACAACCCCCCAACACAGGCCAAAATAAAAAGGAATAAGCAGGTTAGTTTTATCCCATAAATCATCAAATCAGAAAGTCAAATGATACATTTTATTTTCAAGTTAAGACATAAAATGTGGCAAAATCCATCCATAATCGGTAATCAGCTCCCACGATCAGGTGTGTAGCGGCAATATGATTAAGGCTGTGATAATCTTCCAAAAAGTTAACTTTACTCAAATATTTTCAAGAGTGGGAAAATGTGTTTGTTCATTGCATATATCTGTTGCAGGACTCCTTAAAAAAATAAAATCCTCAAACTGCCATCAGGCAATCCATACACAGACGCCACAACTTCTTCAATTAGATCCACTATGATAGATGACTCATCAGTTAGACACAATGTCACCTTAAGAATTTATTAGAGACTGACACAGTAAACAAGGGTGTGATTTCAAAGCTAAGATAAGGAAAAAAAGTTTACAAATATCTTACCATATCCTTCAGGATCTTTACTCATAAACCCAAATAACTGGTCAGTTGTAGCCAGATTGATATCACTGAAATAAAATTCCACCTGCAGGACATGGATATTTCCAAATTTTTCGTATGAGTAAAAGATAAAAGGAGATGAATCATGCACATATTTCTCGAAGAAAACAAACATCATGATCATATAAATATAGGCAGTCAAGAAGGTCAACGAAACAAAATAGCGGCCCCATAAAGTCAGTACTCGATTAAGAAGCCTCTCTAAATAGCCAATTGTGATAGACAAACACATTAATATTATCTAAGACGTCAAGAGGCGTCAAAGGGAAGATTCAGAAGTGACAATTGTACTTTGGCAAGAAGAGAAAAATTGCTCAATGGTCACATATCGAATGGCAGACAACAAGAACAGATATGGCAGGTGCTCATTAAACAATGCAAATGTTTTAAGGTTTGAAATTTGTCAAAAAAATGAAGGTTATTCAATTTTATGAATCAAATTGAATAAACAAGTATAAGAATAAACAAGAAGAAAGAAGAAGAAAACTATGAGATGCGAAAGTAATCTTAACCATAGCAACCATAAAACCATGCACATCAATGCTCCACTGGACAAAATAACATGAACAGAAAGCCTTAAATATTTTTAGTGAAAGCATTATAATAAAACAGAAAACCCAGTAAGACTAATCCTCAATAACAAAAAACTCATATTAACTAATTCAACAATGAGATTTTGACATCAAAGCTCATAATAAAAAATCTATTGCAAATTCAGAAAACGTATCAAGATCAGTATTGAATCTTAAAATTTATGCAGCTGAACATAGTTCAAGGAAAAGATAATAGAAACCCTAGTCACTCCTAATCTCTTCCTCAACCTCTATAAAAAACTTTGATTTGACACCTACCATCAACTTTTTCCTTCCAAACCTCAACATCCAAACCCCATCCAAATGAGGTTTCAACCTTTTAAAACCACAAAACCCAACATCCAAACTCAATCCAAATGGGGTTTCAAAGGTTTCACCGAAACCACCAAAACCATTTTTTCGAAACCAAAACCTGTGTAACGGAGCAAAAACTCTTTCATATAGGCCCATAATGTTCCATCTAGACTTTAAAGCCTATTACTATTTACACCAATCTACATAAAGTAAAAAATGCACATCATAGCAGCCAAGATGTTGAAAAAACAACCAAAGAAAGTGCAAGTTTATAAGATAAAATGTCTTAGTACAACATTTATGCCAGATTTACAAACATCTCAATCATATTCATTCCTTAGCAAAGCAGAATACCGAAATCTGTTCAAAGGGTTTGTGCTAGGGTGGGAGGGGGACACCTGACACCTTTTCCCTCTCAATAGTTGGAGATTTATACCTTGAGATAAACAAATTGAGTACAAAAATATATTACCTCAGGACTCAGTTTTATAAACCAAAAAAATGCAAAGCCGGGATAATAGGTGGGTCCTTATAAAGTGTGTTTGGATCTCTTTTTGTTTTCAATTTAAGCTTTTAATACCCAAAGACTTCTTTATTTCATTTTTGGAGCAAAAGTTTCCAAATTTCACTATACAAGCCAATTTTTCATGAAAGCATGATTTGATCATCTTATCGCTGGTCAGAACCATGCTGAGCAAGCCTGCGATTTATCCGACTGGTTTCTCAGTAATGATCAGCAAGTCCCTTTTTGACTCTGAGCCATTGGTTCCACTATTATTGGTGATGAATAATGGACAACTGATAAAAAGTGGCAACACATGTTGTCTAGACTCTAGATATTAAAAAATGAGAATAAATCTAAAAATACATTCAAGTTTTCATTAAAAGAACTTTGTTATCGTCTTATCGAAGCTCAATCCGTTTAATACTAAATATCACCTTCTATGGGTGTGTAAGAGAAGGTTTAATTATTTATGCAGGAGGTGTTTCAATCAGATATTATTGAGCAATTCCAGAAACCTTGCCAGGAATGTCTAATATCGAGATCCTCAATAAATTTATCAAATACTAAGTATCACCATACATGGTACACGTGCAAGGGAAATTTCAACAAATTATGCACCAGGTAGAGCTACCTTATCCCAAATAATATGCAGTATTTGGACCTATCCTGTTCTCGGAGCTCGAGATAAGTTCATTATAGCCAACGGGGCACCGACACTTGATGTTCTCAGTCATAATTTAACTATTTGTGGGGCACTTGAGATAAAGATTAGTAATTATGCAGCTTTTGCAACTACTTTGTCCTGAATCTGTCTCCAGCTTCTTTTCTTGTTATGCTATGGATAATGGTTTTTTAAAATTCAGTCATTCATGTCTGTGGCTTTACGGAACATGTAGGCACACACTCAAGCATGCTTCTTTTCTTTAACTTCAAAGAACTAATAAAAAAGTTGGACATTACTGTAGGAAAGAAAGAAAAAAAATACAGAATTAAGCTTAAACATGATGAGATCATCAAGACTAAAATGTCCAACATAAATGCTCAAAATGACAATCACCCTAGAAAGGAATCTAGGCAAAAGGATAATACTTTACACCAAAAATACCAATATAATCACCATAAGAAATGCCAATAATGTAAAAAATCATTTTCTGACCGATCATTCATATTAAATTTTTGAATGAAACCTGACACATTTACTTTGCCAAAGCCACGTTCCTTATAATTTCACTTAACTGTCTTGATCCGTATATATCAATGTATGATTAATTTCAGTGTAATCAGCACTAAACATCACAATAAAAATTAATTAAATAGGAAAAATGTACAATAAACAGATGAAAATCCCAATCAAACAACAGCAAGTTTAAAACCCTAACACAAGTAATCACCTATCGCGTCATACCTGATTGAGAATTTTCACATGAGCATCAGAAAGCACATCTTTCTTGGGAGCCACGTCTGCACCAGCGCTTCCATTTCTACGATCTGAAGCCGACTCCACGGGGCTCAATTGATTGACATAAAACGGCACCGCATTCTGCTGTACAAAGCCGTCGTATACATAATAAGGCGGTGGCCTCAACGGAGGGACAAAAGCACGTGGAGCTGTGGCGTAGACGTGGGGAAGCACCGGCGATGGCGAGGCGGAGGAGCGGGGGACAAATTCAGGAGCTTCGGCGTTGAGCTTTTTGGTGGCGAGAGAGGTTAGGGTTTCGGGAGGTGAGTCTTGATCCATCAATCGGAGGATTTCGCCGTTGGGTTGAATGAAATCGGGAAAATGATAATGATCCTCTGTTCTGTGGAAAGAATGGAAAAAAAATTCCCACAGAAAACAGAGTTGGGGGAAAAGTGGGTGTAGAGAGAGACAATGATATGGAACTTATACCTTTTATATGTTTATATAATGGGCGTGTTAATGGGTTGGAAGAAATACTTCAATAATGCCCATAGCTAAAAAATGAGCTCATTTGATATATCAAAAAAAAAAAAGATTCTCAAAAAAAAAAAAGATATATCAAAAAAAAGATTCCTAAAAAAACATTTTTTTAAAAATCCAAAATAGAAATATGGCTTTCTAACAGTCATACCTAAATTTGATTATTTAGTAAAATTTGTTTATATCCATTTAAAAAGGACAAGTTATGTTCAAATATCGTTACATTATTTTGGCTTAAACACATTTCTTATTATGTGTATTTATAAAAATATATCATTTGGGTCAACTAGCCATTATGCATTAAGGTCAAATAAAATTTATAAAAATACTCCTACACATCGAAATTATGATGATAGTATTAACAATGATAATAATTGATAAAGTCTAGTTATTATTATTAAGCTCTACACTATAAAATCTAAATGTCTAAATAAAACTAGATTTGTGTTAACTTGAAAGTTAAAATCTTTAACATCAAAACTGCTATAAACGATTCCATATAGTACTTATTTGATTTAAAATATAAGGTGCTTAAAGTTTGCACTTCAATATTTTAAATTAATTACATTTTAACCTTCATAAGTTTAAGGTTTATGAAGTTGAAAATTAAAATCGAGGTTATGTCATTAATATTTGCGTACAGATTTTTACACAATGAAAAAGTAATTATTTAGTCAAAATAATGTATTACACAAGTATCTAGTAAATTGATGTACATAAATTATTGTTAAGAGATGAATTGTTACGCATATATATAATAGCATATGGGGGTAAAACTATGACGCTAACACATGACATAATTCGCTACATACATAAATATACAGTAAAAAATTACGTTTATTTATGAATAGCGTTGAATATTTGGGGGTTGAAGATTTTTCATTTTTATTTTATGAATGAGAGTTGAAGATATACATGTATATGATCATCCATCCATATATTTTTAAGGCCATACACGAGGGGCAATCTACCTATTAATTTTGAAAAGAGAGTTAACTTGAATTAATATTATGATTATCAACTGGTTAAAATGTCATTAACGACCTAATTAAAAAGCTCATGAAATATTTGTTATGAAAATGTCATTCACGACCTAAAAAGCTCATGAAATATTTGTTATGAAGAGAAAGATTAATACATAATTAATTCAAATATATATATGCATAAAGCTTAAATTATTTTTATTACATGCCCAAGCTGCTACTAAAATAGATATAAAACACCAGTTTAATTCAATAACCATAACAACTCAAACTGAAAAGTAGCTAGGGTTCTTCCATATATATCTTGCTCAAGTTTTTTCCCTTTTCATTTCAACTCATTTTCAGTATGATCATCAACACTCGCGTTCATCTCTATATCATTGTTCATTTCTTCGATCTCAGCGTTCGTTCCAGCATGACCCTTGTTCGCGTTTTTGTAGATGAAGTATAATACCATTTGAGTAACCCCAAATAAAAATCCCAAAACATTTGGCAACTGTGAACGTATGAAAAATTATTAAATAAGATAAGAAATTTAAATGAAGTATATATATTATTAGAGAATTTAAAAAGACATGGTACTTACTGCTATGTAGTAGTCCCTAACGAAAAATCCATAGAAAAACCACATTGTGGCACATAGAGTGAGGAAAAATGATAAAGTGAATGGCATGAACTCCACGCTTTTCGTTCTTATAACCTGCCTCTGATATTAATTAAAAAATTTACTTAATGAAATATTGGTGCGACGTACCATATATTAATATATTTCATTAGTTAAAAAAAGTAATTACCATAATGCTTAAAGGGGCAGCAAAAACAGCCACATTAATAATGGCACACACCCATCCCACTAGAGAAACTCTTTTTGTACCATGCACAACTAGCAATGAAACTACCATTAGAAGTCCTAAACCTCCTCCATTGAATATAGTAATTAATTTCACTGTGGAAATCTGTGGATTAATTAAATGAAAAACACCATCAATTCAAATAAATTAATTAAGTATTGCACGTCACTCGTGCAACGAATGCATAATATAATTATTTTTCTCTAATTACGTTACGTACCTTATTCTTCTTTGGTGCGTAGATTAGGTACATTAAGAGATATATTGTTTCAATGAAGCATCCAAATCCATTAATGCTTATAATCATGTATTCATTTTTCTTAAGAAATGCATAGTATAGTAGTAAAGAGGCACTGAAGAATGCCACTGAATAAGGTATAGCATGAAACCCTTCCGACGATTTTTTCTTGTAAATTTTGTAAAAAGTTGGCCTGTCAGATCGAACAAAAAATTTGGAAATTTTAATTAATATCAAAGAAATTGTACAAATTAAAATTTCTTAGTTTGAGGGACTTACACCGGTGCCAAAAATACGAGAAAAGAGACTATATTACCTGCAAAAGTTACAAGTATGTAAATTAATTGAATACTTTTAAGTTCATTGCATCATAAAATTAATTGAAATTGTGGGTCCCAAAGTATGATATTCATTAGTCTAAGGTAAATTGTACTAGTATTCAAATATTAATTTCTTACCCATAAGGCCAAAAATGAAAGCCAATTCTTGAAAACTTAATGATGCCATTATTTTTGGACAGTCAAGTACTTAGTTTGAATGGAGAGAACCTGCAAACAAAGGGACTTGGAGTTTCTACATGCACTACAAGATCTTATTTATAGTGGAAACAATTAACCAGATTGTTGGTAAATGCAAGTACGTACGTGGTTATTAATTATGTGCCAAATTTGGCTACGTTTTTTTAGTTTCCATTTACCTGCCCAATAATTAATAATTTATTGAGCAACTTAATTTTCTATCATGTAAGAACATAAAAGTTACCCCTTATGAAAACAAAAGAACGAGCAAAACGACTCTTAAAGGCTTGTAATTTTGTTCACGGATGCAAAAATGCATCTAAAACTTGATTTGATGTATGAAAATACTATCATACCTTTATTTTCATCAGATAGTTTCTAAATATTAATTGTCAAATAATATATCGAACAATTATAATATGAAAATTAAAAAAAAAATTAAGGTGTGGAAAGTGAGAATGGCGTTAAAAAATATGGTACATATAATTTCTTTTTTAATACGTAAGTAAGGACAATTTAGTCTCAAAAAAAAAGTTACGGTGCCCATTAAATTAAATATCACATGGATTTGATTCACTCGATCTAAGGTAGTGACCAAGTAGTCGTTCCAACAATATATATTGCTAAAGTTATTTGATTTTCTCTCGTCAAACTTGATTTGATTATTAAAAAATTGACCTCAGGCGATAGCTTAATATCATCACTTATGGAGTAAAATTTACAAATGAACTCTCTAATAAGTAAAATTTGGACAAAATTACTATGTGTAAATCTTATTATAGGAAATTCCCTCATGTTACAATATAACCTTCCGTGTAACTTTGTTATTATAAGGAGGGTGTATTAAATGAGAGTAGGCTTTAGTTATAGACTATAGTCATAGCTTTGTTAGATGAGAAATGACTAAATTACCCTTTACATTTAAAGAAAATATGGCGGAAAATGCCTCTGTCCCCTCCACCCCATCGTCCACCGTTCACCTCACACCGTACCCCGGCCCACTCATGAGTCCAGGTCGTTGGCCTGCCTGTGTCACATATAAAATTTACATGGATAAAAATACTGCTATAAAATTTATACATGATAATATTTTTTTTGCATTTTTTGTTAACATGTGAGAGTTTTGTATTTTGTCATCTTTAATTTATTCAATTAAACTTAACCCAACATCAACATTATATATCTGGCGAATAAGAATTTAAATTTGATTTGTTATATAAAAAAGAATTGAGTTCAAACAATTCTTTATCAATCAAATTTGAGTTGAACAAGTGTAAGTTGTATGTTAATATGCTTTTTGCACTCTTTCTTTGTCTTTTGTTGGGATCATGGAAGAAATACTCATTTACATGCTTGACAATGACCTAAGCTTTGGCAATGTAAGGTTAAATCTAACCTTTAATTTGGCAGATAATATTTTTTTGGTAACATATAAGTAGTTGCGACTTATCTTTGGTGCCTCATTTTGCCCTAAAGATAAAATTGGTAAAAGTTATAAAGGAACTCAATACGTGCCAATATCACTATATATATAATGAAGTCTGATGAGATAGTTCCTAGGACAAAGTGGATTAGTAGTAGTGGGATCATTTAGGTACTATTATATCCATTATGGAAAATATATGTACTATTTTCCATATCTAAAACTACAGGTATTATGTGTTAAACATATTAATTGAGTAACCTCAAAAGATAGCTCAAGATGTGAAAATTGTTCAATATCATATGGAGAGATCAGTTTTGATTTGATAATCAATTAATATTGTAGGACGTCTTTCAGTTGTAACATACACATTTTTATGTGTGGGCAGTCTGAACGTGTGATTGAAACAAATCATGAACGTTATTAGAATTCACCAAGCTCAATACACATGATGAGAATCATAATAAATGAGTAAGGGCATGTGAACAATATAATAGCTCGAACTTTGAACAAAGCTTATGGTGAAAAAGTAAAGGACGATGTGGTCCACATTAATTAACATGATTTTCTTAGAACTCCATATTATTCGTACGGATTCTTACTTGACCATGTTTTTGGTAATATTTCAAATTTCAATAGGTGCACTTATAAATTATCCTCCCTATATTAATCACTTTTTAGTTAGTGGCACGTACATCCCTCAACTATTGGAGAACTATTTTCATTAAATGGTTAATTCAATCTCCTATGCATGCATATGCACAAGAGAAAATAGAAAATAGTAAAATTGTCATTTTTTGTATGAAAATATAATTTTATTCGTATGATTTATGTGTATATGCATATCTACGGAGTGTTCTGTGCATGATCGACCAAATAACCCAAAATATACCATAATTAGATACCTAACCTCGATTCATAGCCCTTCAATTAATAATGTACATTTAATCGAGTTTATTCATCAAGAGTTAATATATCTGTGGATGTGAACTTGACTAAATTCTAATAATATTTGTTACAATTTTGCATGATCGGGTAAACGATGCTGTAATGAGAGAACTAACCTCGATTTAGCCAGTTATTAATGCACATGGTGATTGATATATATATATATATATATATATATATATGTATATGCAGCTAGCCATGTTTAATTTTCAAACAACATGCTAGTTGATTTGTGCATGTTACAATTAACGGTCGTTAAACATTCAATCAATATATCGGGTAAACAACCCATGGGTCCTTTCTCTTCATTAGTTCTATATTTTTTTTTTAGAAACATTAGTTCTATATTTTGGTCACTAGATTTTTCTTAATCGTCAAAATATCACATCCAAATCCTTGTAATTAGAGACCTAACATGCATGTATTAACTAAGAGCTAGCCAGTTAATTAATGCACCTGGTCTGGTGATATAAATTTAAACGTTATCAATGTGAGATAGTGGTGCGCTCCAAACCTAGTGTAGCGGCCTAGCAACCAATAGCTGCCAGCTTTAAGAAAAAGAAAGAAAAAAAAGATACCTACAATAATATTCTAATAATACAGTTGAAACTGCTCCTTTTCAAATCACACAGAAATAAATTAAAAAAATATCTACAATAATATTCCAATAACACAGTTATTATATTCAATCATATTTAAAATTTAATCAAGTTAATTAAGCTACCCAATAGATTAAAGGTAATTAAGAAATCCAATAAGTAGGTCTGTTTAATCAAAGCTCAATTTATAATTTTTTAATTAATTTAGACAGTAATTTATTAGCTTATCAATTTGCATTACATACTAGTTAATCGAGCCCAATTTCAATTACTTATACTAAGATTAATGAATCAGCCTAAAGCAGTCCTGATGGATGTCCCTTATAATCTTAAGCTGAGTCAGAAATTATATAAACCAAGTATAATTAATTTGCCAAGGATATATATATAAGCCCAAAATTAACTCACCTTCAGGCTTCAACCTTATTCAATCATTTGAATTTTGAACAAACCATTCCACCAAGCCCAGAATTTTGTCCCCAGTACTCTCAATTGACCCAAAATAATAATATTGGCCCTGAAACACTTGTCATTTTTTGTTGTTGAAATAAAATCGGGGATATATAAATGAAGAATTATTGAAATATTAAACTTCAACTTACATCATACAATACAATACAATACAATACATAACCATGTATAAAGATAAGAAATGAAAAGAAAAACATATATATAGGAGTATAAAAAGAAGAAGAAAATATTATGTAAAGTAAAATCCAGGACACGACACGACACAATAGCGCATTGATGAAAAGGTAAAAGAGAATGGAAAATAATTAAAGCCATGGGGAATTGTATATGGGAGTGGCAATAGATTTGAGTTGAAAATACTTATGAAAGGCATCCATCCCCATATCTTTTCCAAATCCACTACTTTTATACCCTCCAACGGCCAAGTCATTGTCAAAAGCAAAATAACAGTTTATCCAAATTGTGCCTGCCTTGAGTGATCTTGACACTGTGTTTGCAATGTTCATGTCATTCGTCATTATACCAGCTGCTAATCCATACTTTGTCTTGTTAGCTCTCTTTATAACCTCTTCAATACTCCTGCATTCATTTTAATTTATAATTGTTTCTACAAACCATCAATATTAATTATTATTTTTTACTCATATATATATATATATATACTAAACTTACTTGAACTTCATGACTGACATCACAGGCCCAAATATTTCGTCCTTGGCAATAGTCATATCATCCTGTGATGAAAAAATGAATTAAAAGAAAAAAAAATAGTACGTCTTTAAAGCTCCATGATGTAAAAGAAGTAATTCCAAAAAATTAAATTAAATTAAAAAAAAAGATTTAATTAATTAGTTTAAAATGGCTTACTGTGACATCAGTGAAGATTGTTGGCTCAATGTAGTACCCCTTTCTATCAAGAGGCTTACCACCAGTTAACAAAGTGGCTCCTTCTCTTTTTCCATGTTCAATATATGAAAGAACTTTATCATATTGTTTCTTGTCAATCTGAATTAATATAATCAGGGGACATGTTAATTAATTTTCTAGCTAGCTTTAAATGGCCAATTAAGTTATATACATAACATACCTGTGGCCCTTGGTGAACATTTGGATCAAAAGGATCCCCAACAACCCATTTTGCCACCTCTTCAAGTAATTTATTGAGAAATTTATCATATATTCCTTCTTGAACAAAAAGTCTTGAACCAGCCACACAAATTTGCCCCTGTAAATTAAATGAGACAAAATACTATTAAATATGTCACTATGTATCTACGTACACATTATATTTAATACTCCTATATAATTAATGTTAGTTACCTGGTTAAATAGACATGCAGTGAGAGCAAGAGGTGCAATTGTATCAACATCAGCATCATTGAAAACAATGAAAGGAGATTTGCCTCCAAGTTCAAGTGACACAACTTTTAAGTTACTTGTTGCTGCAGCTTCCATTACTTTGTGTCCTGTCACGGTAGACCCTGTAAAACTAACCTGAAAGTGTAACATAAAAAATACTCGTATAAAAACTCAAATTGATTTTATTTAAGCCATTTAATACTTTTGATAATTATTATTATTTAATTACCATGTCAATGTCCATATGGGAACTAATGGCAGCACCAACTGATGGTCCAAATCCTGTCACAACATTTATCACACCGTCTGGTACACCAGCCTGCAGTTCAGTTCAATTAATTCTTGTTGATTTTAGATCCCGAAATAATTAAAGCTAATTAATCAATTGTCCTAATTAATTAATTAAATTACCTGCTTAGCCAAATAAGCAAAATAAAGTGCAGAAAGAGGTGTTTGTTCGGCGGGCTTAACAACCATAGTACAACCAGCAGCAAGAGCGGGACCAACTTTCATAACAAACATTTGTGTCGGAAAGTTCCACGGAATTATGTGTCCAACAACACCAATAGGTTCAACCAATGTGTAACCATGTAGATCTCTCGACATTTTTAAGGTTTCACCGTGTACTTTGTCTGCTGCACCTGCGTAGTAACGAATAAGTTCCGCTCCACTGTGAATTTGTACGGCCTTGCCAAAACTGTACAAGTTTGCTGCGTCCAGTGTGTCCAATGCTGCCATTTCTTCCAAGTTTTCATCGATTAGGTCCGCAAATTTCAGCATTATATTTCGCCTTTCCTGAGAACAGAGGAGAGAACATAGGGATGTCATGAGAACATATAGTACGTGCTGGTTTAATAGGATAGTTTCGTGCGGATTACCCCTTTAGTAATTACAAATTATATGTATCAATATTAAGTTAAAAGAACACGACTTGTATGTATTTGGCTCGATTTTAAACAATATATTGATCGACTTAAATATCAACAATATTATTGATGAAACTTTTTCTCTAATATAATAGTATAGCCCTTTCTCAATAAAGAAATATATTAAGTATATTTAGAATAACTCTAGATTAAATGACTAAGTTCAGCGCAATCATAAGCATTATAATATGACAAATATAATATAGTATTTGTTTTGTGTTTTAATAACATTTTCAAAATTTTTTTTTTTTTGTTTCCCAAGGGTTTAATCCCTTTCGAGGCGGGTTGGGCACAATAAGTGGGTACCTCTCCCAACAGGGATTCGAACCTGAGTCCGCTACTTTGTAGTGACTAGTCCCTTCCACTAGACCAATCACCTGTTGGTATTTTCAAAATTTATTATCTTAATAATGACAATACATGTGTAATACAATTATCAGTGCTTGTGGTGAAACATTTGAATTTTCTTGGCCGGTCGAGTTAAGTTTGGATATATTATAAAGTAAACATCTACACATTATTTATAACCCCTCCTCAACTAAGAAATATATTAATTAAGGATTATTTGGTCAACTAGCCTAATCTAACCAATAATACCTAATTCATTGCAGATTACCTCTATAAGGACAAAATTCACAATCAGAAAATAATCAATCACCACCACAAAAATCTAGTATTTTTTTGAAAGTCAACTTCATAACTTTCAACTGGTGTCTTTTCAATGAAAACGCTCTTAATAATTAAGAAATGTTTACAGCATAAATTGTTTACACGCGATATAATCTTTTGACAAAAAACATTTAATTCAATATTACCAGTTCAGATTTCAAACATTCATTTACTTACTTGCCTTATCGAAAGCACATTTAAAAAAGAAAAATTGTAATATAATTACTAGTTCAGACATTCGTACATAATTTGCAACCTAAAAGCTAAAACACAATTTTAAGTAAGTAAAATTCGAATGTTGCATTTAAAAAAATCATGAAACTGAAAATTCAAGAACAAAAATTTAATGAATGAAATGCAAAATTACCCCTGTGCTATGTTTAATTAACTGGTAAAAAACTCCTCGTATTAGTTTTATTTTTAATTAGCAAAACATCCCTCCCAAGCTGGAGATCATAATTTATAGTAATACGATAATTAATAAAATTCAAAAACACCCCATTCACCTAAAAAATGAACAATAATAATTTTGTTAATTTTAAAAATTGGCGATAACCATCTTGTTCCCTTAAAAAAGTGACAATAACCTCCCTAATTATGAGGGTATTTCAAATGGGCGTATGAGCTAATTCAAGTAGATATAAGGTTCTTTTGCTAATAAGAAAGAACAAAAGGGAATTTTTATATTAAAAATAATACATGATTTTTTTTCCCGCAAGTTAGACAAAACGGGGGGTGTTTTTGCATTTAGATCAAAATTTAATATTTTACTATAGATCCAAATATTCCTATGTACTATGGGGTTAATGTCAATTTACTCTCATGTTATATGCATAATGTTCAATTTAAACCCTTGTGATTTGAAAAAGAGCACTACCTTATGAAAAATTTAAAGGAGCAATTTACCTCCTTCCAACGGAGATCGTAACATACTCTCTCGAAATTGATAGTGAAAATGAAAAATGTTGCATGAAAAGACATAAGTACCCATTGATTGGGTCAAACTATAGTATATTAGAGAGGTAATTTAGTAAATTGATTTTTTTTTTCAAAGTTAAAAGAATATTTGGGAGACAATGTGAAACTTTTATAGATTATATGGACTAAAATGTTATTTTCAAATTACATGGTGATTAATTAGGAGGATAAATTGTGATTAAGTCACGTAGTATGTAGTAATATTTAATGAGGCAAATTAAAGGAGACTTACAGAACCAGGCAAGCGCGGCCAGGGGCCATTGTCGAATGCCTGACGGGCAACCTGGACAGCTAAGTCAACATCTTCTTTATCTCCTTCTGAAATATTTGCGATAACCTCCTCTGTTCTTGAATCTATACTTTCAAAGGTTTTCCCTGATGTGCAAATTCATTTTGTTAACTAATTTTTTAACCATTTCAACGATGAGAAATTCTAGCTCAAAGCGGTTTCAGTTGCATCCAAATCATCATTCAAAAACGAATAAATTCGATCAAATAATTAATTGGATTAGTACCTGATATGGAGTTAACAAACTCTCCATTAATGAACAGCTTTGTGAACTTAATTTCAGGAATTTTGAAACAACTCTCCAAATTTCCATTGCTTTCCCCTGTCATCTCTCTCTATCACTGTTTCTATCTTTGTATATCTATAGAATGGATGTGTACATAGAAGTAAATTGGATCATATATATTGTTGGGAGTCATTTTTGACTTGGAAAGAAACAATGTATTTAAAATAGAGGGTTGGGGTCCACTTGGAATTCAAACACAGGTAATTAAGATTTTTCTTTATATTTTTTAGCCCCAAGATCAGGAGGTATTGGGTTCGATTTTTAATTGTGTGGAGTTTATCTTTATAATTTCGTAGTTCTATATTGATGTGTATTCACAATTTCTTTTGAACAAAAAAAAAAGATTTTTCTTGATTACTTTTAAGGAGCTGATAGCAAATTATCCTTAAATTTACCCCTATGATAAATAAAAGAACAAAATAACCTTCTGTTGTTTTATAGATGAAGCACTCTTTCTCCCTCTTGGGTTTTACATATTCAAAAGGGGAGAGTGTCTATAATGAAATATCACAAAGGTAAAAAATGCACGTCGACGCATGAGTGAAATGTTTGAGTGGGTAATAGATGTTGTGACTAATTTACCTTTATAAAACACATGTGAGGCGCACGTATGTGTTTCTAATCAAACAAAATTGACTTAAAATTGTTCGAGGGGAGAATATGCAAATGGATTTAATATTGCAGGGTGGTAAAGTGTTAAAACATGTAACTTTGGGGGGTGGGGGGTAAAGTGCACTTTCCCCGTAGTAAGATTGTGAATCATGACAATGACTTCAACTATATTTTATAGGTAAGTGCGATTTTGCTGAGATATGAGAGCTCAGGATTCCTTTTCTTTTCATTTTTATTCAATACTTTTCTCTTTGACCATTAATTGATGTTGATATAATTATCAAAACAAATTGTAATTATCTGAAAGTGTAGAAAGAGTAGGGGAGTTTCTTTGGTATTGAAAAATTTGCAAGAATTGCAATTTTAATCCCACAAGATTGGAAGCTAAGCACTTTTAGTTCTCTTTTTTGGCACATTACAATTGACCCGATCTCGTTCATTTCTCACACTTTATATTTCATCGACAACCTCTGTTTTGCATTTTTTTTCTTCATAAAATTGTCTTTATTTTGCACTTGTTATCCCAACTGCCAATTGGATCTAAATTTGGGACTAAAAGTACTATTTCTGACAATGTAGAACAAAAAATATTGGATGTTCTGTTCTATAGGACTAAACAAGCAAAAAAATCCTTAATTCAATTCCTTTTAAATTTCGTGGGTTGTGACATTGAAATTCTAGTAGTTTACTAAATTTGATAAAATATAAGATGGTATAGTTAAGCTGTCTAAATCACTAATTGATTATTTGAAAGAGAAATTTAACATTTAATAGTTAATATATAGTAGCATTTGCACGACAACTCTCTCTGTGTCTCATTGTTCACTTAGAATATATACATAAGTGTATAATTTTCATCTTACTAATAATTAAGGTTGTCTTGCCTTCGCTGCCATTGTTTAACTTAATTACTGTTATTAATTTTTTTGTTGTAATCGTACAACATGGATGGTCACGCACACGCTAGTATATACTACTGTATGTCATTAATTGTGAATTTGTTTAGAGTAGGTTAAACTAACACAAAACTAATTCACTTGAGCGTGAAAACTGAAAATGATATTTCACATATATATATATATATATGGCAAAATTTTATTTTTGGCCCTCTAAAGTGGTTGCGTTTCTAAATTGGTCATTTATTGTGTTACCTCGATAATCTGCGTCCTTTACCGTGTCATCATCATCAATTTCAGTCATTATCTCTGAAAAATTTTAATTATCGGAAATTATCAATTTATGTCTTATTTGATTGGAAAATTAAATTTTTTTTGCCGAAAATCACCAATTTATGTCCAATCTGACCGAAAATTTTAATTTTAAACAAAAATATAATTTGTCGAGTGACAATTAAAAATTAAGAATTTCATATTCTGATTTCAAAATTTGCAAGTCCAAGTCATGTGATAGGTCTATGACTTCAACTTTTTCTTTTATGAAAAACGGTTAAAGTTCGTTCCCCCATAAATAGAAGATATCTATTTTTATTTATAAAGAAATAAATTTGTCAAATTCACATCACATTTGTCTCAAATTTATACAAATTTCATTGTATTGGACTTGCAACTTTTGGAGTCGAAATATGAATTTCTCAATTTTTAAGTGTCACTCGACAAATGATATTTTTGGCTAAAATTAAAATTTTAGGTCAGATTGGACATAAATCGATGATTTCTGCAAAAATAAATTATTTTTTTGGGTCAAATATAACATAAATTGATGATTTTCGGTGATAAGGACTGAAATTGATGATGACGACACAATAAATAACGTATATTGTCGAGATACCACAATAAAAAGACAATTTTTAAATGCAGCCACTTTAGATAGCCAATGATAAAATTTTGCCTATATATATATATATGTATAAATTGATACGAGAAACAACAAGTTTTTTTGACTTTTTTAAGAATTAACTAAGTAGCTTAGAGATAAGATGACACCAATCCTAGCTAGCATTTTAGCACAAGGCCAAAAATTGCAGAGTACGTGTGATGAGGCTAGGCTAGCTAGAGATTAATCAATGTGAATTTGTCTACATTCAAGAACTAATTACTGGATTGTTACGAGTCGATCGAAAAGTGTTCCACTTATACCTTCTTTTTTTTTGGGATAAATATGTTCCACTTATTGTATTAAGTATAGGATTTTATGGTCGATTCATGGAGTTGATACTATTATTTTTTTTTTTTGGATACGAAAGTTGATACTATTTATAACATCATTCTGGAGTACACAAATTTGGATTTTGCTTAAAGAAAATTATATTTAAACTAATAGTTGTTTTATAGATAAATAATATCAATCATTTTTGGAAGAAAAATTTATTATCAAAATACTTATCTTTCTTTCATTAGATACCATGTAATTAAATGTTGGGTAGATAAGACAGAAAAGGAGATATGTCACCCGGCCGGTTTGATTTTATCAAAAACCAATAAAGAAAGGGAAAATTACCATTTTGGTACCATAGGATAGGCCTACTTGCAATTTTGGTACCATTGGATACGAAAATGCAAATTTGGTACCATAAGATAGGTTTTCATTGCAACTTTGGTACCAAACCCAATTTTTCCTCAAAGTTAATGATAATTTAACCCCTATGAAATGCATAATGTTAATTTACCCCCTGAAATTTTGTAAAAATTTCACATCGCCTCCCTGATATTTTTATAGGCGGCACTTTATCCACTTGTATTATGATAATGTGGCATTTTACCCCCTGTGTTATGATAAATGTAGCAATTTATCCCCCTATGTTATAAAATAGTTTGCATTCCTACTCTCAATTTCGGCAAATGAGTTACACTCACCGGTTGAAGGGGGTAAATTGCTTCATTAAAAAATTTACAGAGGGTAGATTGATTTTTTTCCAAATTATAAAGAGGTAAATTGAACATATAACTTTGTAGAAAAATTGGGTTTGGTACCAAAATTGCAATGAAAACCTATCCTATGGTACCAAATTTGCATTTTCGTATTCATTGATACCAAAAGTGCAAGTTAGCCTATCCTATGGTACCAAAAAGGCAATTTTCCCAATAAAGAAACGTTCACACACAGCCAGCCATGAGGCCCATGACAACTTTATTGCATGCATATAACTTTTATCTGTAATGTAACATTTCATTTAATCAATACTCGATCAATATAAATTTGAATTTTATGAATAAATTTGTTTGGGCATATATCCTGGCGAGCTTAATGTTCCTAAAGCTCCAGAACAATCAAAATTGACCAAAAAATGAAGTGTTTGCAGTATACTAGGACATATATAACAAAACTAAATGTTCAAATCCAAGAGCAAAATGTCATAATAAACCATAGGAAATATCTTAATCTCATTTTGAAATACGTCAGACACATTATGTGTAAGAGAGTTCATCACATTACAAAGACTAAACACCCATTGGTTAAAAAGGTATGTACCAACTGAAAATATCGATCTTGTGCATATATACTTTGCAAGAGCATTTCCCAAGATACATATTCTCCATCCATTACAACATATATATATATATATATATATAAGAAAAAGAAAATTACTTCTCATAGTAAATAAGCGAAATCTATTAAAATGGTTTGTATAGGCTAGCAGCTCCTGGGTGGTGTTGCTAATACATGTTTATAATTTTTACTATTAGAACTAAAAATGAAGTAAGAAAAAATGGCACAAGTTTATACTATAAGTTAGTCTCAGTGTAAATATACATCAAGGTCTCACACGGTGCAGTAATTCATTACGAAGAAAAAGATCGAATAGGTTGTTACACAATAGAATTTATATGGAATCTATAAAATATTCGAATATTAAAATCTCCAAAAAATTACAAAAGGTTAGAGTTGATACTTCCACGTTCCCACCTGCACGTTAGAGTCGTGATTTTATGGGATAAATGCAAAATACCCCCCTGTGTTATGCTAAACCTGCAAAAAACTACCTGTAAAATTTTTATTGCCCCAAACTTCCTTGTGTTTTCAAAAACCCTACAAAAAACACCCAATTTGTAAAAAATAGGTCGTTTTGGATCGACATATTTCAAGAATCCATTTTTAAAATACTTCAAGTTGATCCCTACAACTTCACGTGGTATATTTTTAAAATTATTTCTTGAAATATGTCGATCCAAAATGACCTATTATTTACAAATTGGGTGTTTTTTGCAGGGTTTTGGAAAACACAAGGAAGTTTGGCGCAATAAAAATTTCACAGGGTAGCTTCTTACAGGTTTAGCATAACACAGGGGAGTATCTTGAATTTTCCCCTGATTTTATACATTAAAAAAAAAACTATTATTTTACTAATTAAGCCCGATGAAGAATTAATATTCAAGTCTGGTTTATAAACAAATATATTCAGTACTAATATTTCAATGCAGAAGGTGGATTGATTTGTTACTTAAAAAGACTGGTCAAGTATTGATATTTTATAACTATCAAGTCTGGTTTTGTTGTTAAAATGAATCAAATTTAAATGAATTTTTATACATAGTTGAATTGAATATATCTTTTCCAACTTTTAATTTCTATTATTACACAACATGTTATACTTCAGGGTGACATGATCCACTCTGTGTTGCATTCGGCTCCACTAGATTTGTTATGTTCATTGTTTAGATCGAATTATCAGTGTTATTAAATAAACAAGGAAAAATGGTCATGATATCGTGTTTCTCATGCGTCCATTACCCCATCCCGCACCTCGCCATGAAACTTAGGTCGTCGTCTGAAACCGAAGAACCCAAAAGAAAATGGTCATCAGATTCCCTGTACATCGATAATCGCCCATCCATCTCCCACCTCCCACCAAACCATGCCACCACTGGCATGGGACTGAAGAAACCAGGTCGTTAGGTAAGGGTGGGTTTAGAGGCGTTTTTTTTAACTATATTATATTTTATAAAATGTTATATTAATTTTCTTGTTTAGCTGATTAATAAAATAAAAGTCAAATTATTTTAATAAAGATGTATATAGGTTTTCATTGTTATTTATATTTTATAAAATATTATCTTAATATTTTTAGTTCGTTAAAAAAAAACAAATATGTAAATAAGACAAAAATTCTATATTTTATAAATTACTATAGTAATTTATTTATTAATAGTATACAAAATTTAGCTTTTTTAAATATATGTAAATACTTTTTTGATATTTTATAAGTATGTAAGTAGTAATTTAATTTTTTGTTATATTTTATAAAATACTCCTATATACTATATTACATTTTTACTTAACTTATTAATAATACATAAAAGTTAAATTATATCAATAAATATATAAACAAGTTAGATATTGAGTGTAAAATGGCGATTGACATATTGCTATTTACGGAGGAAGGGAGAGTGTGTCAATATTAAATAACACATGAGAATTCGATGCAATAAACATGTCAAAGTGGAGTTTCCTGCATGTTTCAAATAACACAGAGGATCATCATGTTGTATGCTCGTTATATAACACGACTACTAATCGGTGTTTGGTCTAATAGAATATACTAGTCTTAACAATGTGGTGAACTCAAGTTCGAATTTCTGCGACTATGAGTGGTTCCCACGTAATATTTCAATGTGCCTTGAAAATGATTAAGCTGGTTTAATTTAAAACTTGAATATATACCGTAATCGAGAAACACAAAATTTAATTAAAAAAAAAAAGTATACAACACGACTATGACAGCATTATGCTTATGATCCGCTCTAATTAACTACCCTTTAATTCAAAAAACCTGATGTTTTATAGACAACCAATTGGCTTAATTAATTGCTTAGCAGATCCACATGAATCCTAAGCAAGTTTACTTCAGCCGAATATACATAGAGATTAGAGCATACAACGTTATGTTTCTCGTGCTTTCATATAATAATAAAATAAAATAAGTGTACTTTGTATTCTTCATCAGTTGCCTTTCCTCTAGATCTATTTTTGCAGAATCAACCAGCAACTAAACCATGAATTAATCACATTACATATATCCTTCAACAACAAAAATCAGTAAAATGGACAAGATTTCGTCATTGAAGCTCGCTTTCTTGATTCTACTTATACAAGCTGCAACATCTGGTTAGCCTTTCTCTCCTTTTGTTTACACGAGTGTTCACCGGTTTGGTTTATCAATAATCGAACTTAATTAATTGAATAAAATCAATAACAATTTTTTTTGGGCCTTTGATATATATATATATATATATATATATTTAAATTTTCGATTTGAATAAAATGGATGTCTGATCCAACATTGAACATGTACTCACCTAGATCTATGCTTGTTCTTCTCACCAACCTTATGCACAATCACATTTAGAAAATGACCGGAGTTAATTTGCTATCAAAAATATTTTTTGTTCATTTTCATTTTTAGCTTTAATTAATGACTATATAATTTAAGTACAATTAATATTGGGTATGATATATTGTTATTATTTGATTTAGTTTTTGTTTGATGCATGTTTGGCATTAATTACCAGTCCAAGGGAAGCTAGGAAATAGCGCTGGAGTTGAAGACATGATCAATTTGATACCTAGAAAATTGCTACAATATTCTTGTGGAATTTGCATTTACAACTTTGATTGTGTGCAAAATGGCTGTGGAAACACTTGTATAACATTGGATCCTGATTTACTTTTTGGAATATGCAAACGTAAATGAAGAAATTAACGTTTAATTTTGTTCAGGTTGGTATGTATACATACATGCACACAGCACACACAGTAGTTAAATCTACGATTATTCACAATTAATACAAATAATATTTGCAAATCCTTCGCTTTGATTTTAAATTGCGCAATAATTCATTTGTTAACTTTGACAATTCGAAAAAATCCCCTTGTTCTATTAAAATATACAAGTAATTACTTGAAACTTGATTCATCATATTTTATAGAACCAACCAAGGTTGCATTTCATTATAACAAGTAATGTATACAGTTTGATACTTTTTAAGACTCAATTCAAGTTGGGCTAGCTAAAATATTTTAAACTTAAAACTATTTAAGCTCAACTCATGTTCGAAGCAATCAAAACTTGATTAAACGTTACTATTTTAAAAACCAATCAAATTCAAACATCTATTGGAATTCACCACACATGGTCATTCAATAACATCATATTGTGGAGAATCTTGAGAGAGAGTTTGAATTCCAGGGTTTTTTCGGCGGGTCTTTGAGTGTCGTTGTACCACGAGGTTGGTGCATTAAGCTAATTCGAGACTGCATTATTTCAAATCTAAAAACCTATGTTCGACCTAGGGATGTAAATGCGTCGATTAGTATCGAATGAAACATTGTTCAAGTTGGTTTGTAGTTTGTATCGAGTTTGAAATATGTTTGAGTTTGAATTGATTTCTTAGCGAACCGATCTCAAACTCGAGCCGAATATCGAGTAGTTTGATACTTTTACATTTCAAAGTTTAGCTTATCGAGTTGAGCTCGAACGGTCGTACCGAGCTTCAAAATTATCAAATGAGAAATCTTATTCAAGCTTGTTTAGTTTATATGACGTACCGGGCTCAAACGAGTTTTTTGTCGAACGAGCTCGAGTCGAATAGCGAATAGTCTGATTTGATTTTCAGCCTTAATCCGACCTGGTGTGCTAGCTCTTAGTGGATTTACTTCCGATTGTGTGTTATGTTCGCGATATGTAAAAATGTAACGCCTCGTTTACTAAAACTTTCCTTTTGGGGATGGTTTATTCAAATTTAAATTTAATATACGAAACGATGATTATTAAAATTTATTCCATCAAATCTTTGAAAAGAATCTTACGTTGAATAAGAAAAAAAATTAAAAAAAAAATTGTAAATTTAAATGCCTCTCTCTAAAACATTAAAGATCAAATTTAATAACCACATAATTATCAAAAAAAAAAAAAAAAGAATTAATAACCACAGTTATACCACTAGCTTCAAATGTCGTACCCACTTGTAATCATCTCCCACCCTTAATTGAAACCCAAACCTCACATTGTTATTTTCAAAAACAAAAGAAGAAAAAGCCCAAAGAAATGGAGGAAACAAAATCCGACCCCCAACCTTTACCCGAGGGCGGCGCAACCACTCAAAACGGCGGCATACTCTGTGGTTTCCCCCAAATCGGCCGTCCAAATCTGCGCGTAACATCAGAGTACGACAGCGACAGCTCTGTTTTTCTCCACAAAGTGTCGTGCAAATTACTGAACAATTTGGGGAAACTGAAGGTGTCGTTTCAGAACAACAGTAAAGGGGAAGTTTCAGAGCCGCAAGTTTCGTTCCATTCAAGGCTGTTTTCGTTGCAGTACGATGTTGAGGAGAACGATGCTCTGCTCAAAGCCTCTTTTGATGTCGCTCCTCGACTTCACTTCAGAGCCGTACACGAAGTCAAGGTATTTTGATATTAATTGAATTCAAATTTGCCTGGTTTTGATTCAGTGATTTTTGTACTCAATGCATGTGAGAATTAGAGTTGGATAAATACCTTATTTTGTTATTTCAGGAAAAAATTAGTACTTTGTGTGTTCGACTTCTTTTCTTATCCTGCGGTGAACAGTATCATCAATTAAATTGAACAATTTACTCATTTTCATTAAAATCAGGTATATATAGAATTATATATAGAAACATTGTTAATTAAGTCCAAATTGGAAGATTAATTGTATCTCCAAATCATTTTGTGCTGTTAAGAAGTTTGGAATCTGTTATAGTTTTGTTCTGTTTATTTAATTCTTGGGGGCTAGTTGACATACTGTTTTGCTTACATTATTTCTGTAAAATTATTAGGCTCGACAGGGAGAGGTTGCAGTTGTTGCAGATCTTGCAGGTCCAGCCTACAAACTTGAATTGTCGTCTCTTGTTCCTTCTGTTGGCATGGTGATGATTCTTTGAGATTTGCAAAATAAGGAGTTAAAATTTTAAAAAGTATTTGCAGGAGATGTCTAATGGTTTGAATTTTTATTTATTTGATCTTTGATGCTGCAGCCAAAAGCAACCTTTAAATTCCCTCTTGGTGAAGTTTCGTTCGAAGAGAAAGAGGAGGAAGAAGAAGAGGAACAGAAGAGAGCTTTATCAGTGAATGGAATTCTTAAAACTAATGTTCTGAATGGAGTGTGTACTGCTAAATACAATGAGGAAAATTTGAATCTAAGATATGCATTTAAGGTAGTTTCTTTTTGAAATTCTTCTTTTCCTAACACCAAGTTTGTTAAAAGGTCGTTATGATACTTCTGTAACTACATATGAACTAATTCTTTTCTCATGGATGAATTCATTTTTACCACACGCTTCAAGATTGTGTGTTTGTCGGTTTAGCTAATGCTTGGCTTCATATTATTGTCACAAATATTAAAATACCCAGTTTAAATGAATGATATCCAAATTTTCAACTTTGAGTTCTTATAAGTGCAAGTGTTCTATCTTGTCTTTCTTGGCAAACAACTATATCCTGGTGAATCTTTTACTTGTAGGATGAGCAAATGACCTTCATTCCAAGCATCTCTCTTCCTTCAAATGCGGTATCATGTGCATTTAAGCGGAGATTCGGTCCTGCGGACAAGTTGAGGTGCTCTCTCTCTCTCTCTCTGACACACACACACAAAATTAGTTATAATGACACAGATGTACGTGCAGTTTTGGTTGAGCAAAGCCCCAAACCTGCCTATCTCCCCTGGTGCTCTCCATCTACCAAATTAATAACCCAAACCATTGCCATTCCTAGTTATTATTGCTCAACTTATTATGACATGATTTTTGTCTAACTGTCATTAGTCATGAATTTGTTATAAAAAATGCTTTTTGCAAACTACATTTTTGTTGGCTAGATACTAAAATAGTTACTATACTTTTATTATTGGTTTTTGTTGTCAGCTACTTGTACTACTTCGACTCAAACAATTGGAGTGCGGTCTATAAACACACTGTTGGGAAAGACTACAAACTTAAGGCCGGTTATGATTCTGAAGTGCGACTTGGTTGGGCATCCCTCTGGGTAAGTCCAACTTCTTTAATCACTGGATAAAGATGTAATTATCACTTTATTGTTAATTTGCTCTATTGTGACCCTATTTATGTCAATTTCAAAAGGTATTCACTACAGAAATATCAAATTGTTTTATGATTTCTTATGTATTTAGCCTTTGAGAAATCATTTCTTTACTTTACCAAGCGAAGTTTTTTAAAGTTCATACTTCCGTTAAGCCTAATCTAGATGCTTTGTGAATATTGTTGCATCTTGTATTTAGCCACTTGATTTTATATAGGCTAAATTACACAAACTACCTTTGAAGTATTGTCAAATTACAATGACACTTCCTCGTATTTGAGGAATTACACAAACTAACCATGAGGTATGCAACAAACTACATTTTCAACCCCACGACATTAACTTTTAACGACGTTGAATTTTTTTTTCTCATAAATGAAAACAAAGGCATTCTTTTTTACGTACATCAGATTCAGGGGAGGTTTGTGTAAATTCATGAGGGAATATCCTTGTAATTTGACCATACCCTGGGTGGGGTAATTTGTTCAATTTACCCTTTTGTTTGTAAGAACAGTTTAAGTTGGGGTTGTATATGAGTCGAGTTTATTCGAAGAATTGTTGTTCAGTTTAATTTTCTTGTCACTTTTGAAATCGTGTTTGAGCTTGGTTTGATTTTAATTAACCAAGCCTTAATTGAGTTGGACACAAGCTAAACTTGAGTATTGTGTAGTTTATTTTGTCGAGCTCGAATTGAGCTTCAAAGGATATCAAACTGTGATTGTTATTCAAGCTTTGTTTGATGTCTAACAAACAGAACTCAAGTATCGAGTATGGTTTGACTTTAAGGATGAAGTTTTTTTCATATGAAATGTTTTCAGGTTGGAGATGAAGATGGGCAAGCAAAGACAGCACCAATGAAGATGAAAGTGCAGTTCATGCTCCAAGTTCCCCAAGATGATATAAAATCTTCGGCTTTGATGTTTCGTGTCAAGAAGAGGTGGGACATATAACAATAGCATCTACTCTACTCAGACGTTTCAGGAGATGGGGCTTGTTACTGTATCCTGTTGTAATGAATATCACCTTTCTGAAAATATTTTCATTCTTGGTTCGAATTCACTCGTTTATTATTTATAAGTCGAACACAATTTCAATATCCATAAGAAAATTGAATAAAAAAAAAAATTATTTCCCGATTCTATAGGATTAACTAGAAATCATATTGTTACATTGTCACTATTTATTGGAACAGCATAATACTAAACTAAAATAGTTGTGCTGAGTCGATAGATAAGATTTTGTCTTTGTGGAATTGTTTACAGGTTTTCGGTCCGAGACCCACCAGAAGTTTATGGGTATTTGTCTAGTTTTTATGTTATTCTTAGTAGTTGTTTGTATTTAATTGATTGTAATTTTATCTAAAAAAATTAAAAAATTAATAAAATTATTGATTGAATTTTTTTTTAGTGTAAATATTTTTTATGCTGCCATTTTTGGCAAGGGTGGTATTTGGGTGGGCTGGCTTGGGTTTGGTGTAGGTTGAAGACCGTCCGAAAAGATAAAATATTTGCGGTGCGGCTTAATAATTGGTCGGGCCTAAGATTAAAAACGAAGGTGGTATGCAAAAAATTTATTAGCAATATTACTTCATTAAATAATTTGTTTCCTTTACATTGTTTGTAAGAAATCCTTGATAATGTACCTTGAGCTTGTCTTACACAATTAATTAGTATTAATTGATCATATCAAACTAAGGCATGTTTCATGATTTATTTTCCAATGTGTCATCCAAACTAGGAGACAGTCAAGGAGAATCGTAACTATTTATTAGTATCCGACTTATCTCATGAAACTTCTGAAGTTCAACTAGAATCTAGTCATAAATTTGAATGAACTTTTCCTCATTGTACATAACCAAAAAAAAAAAGATGAATAATATTTTATCTTGTTTGATAACATATAAATCTTGATTCAAATTCGATTAACTAAAAATCAACGAACATATATAAGAAATAAAAAATAATCGCGTTTGGCTGAAATCTCAAGTGGACTTCCTCCCAATCTTTTTTTATCCCAAATTTAAATTATACTAGTATTTCATATTTGAAGATAAAAATGGAAGAAATAAATTAGAAAGGATATACCCTTTTCGTCAAATTCCACTCAAGTCCCAATTATCCCATCTTCCTTTCTCTCACCAGTCTAAAGATCTATTCTATTACTAAAGAAACAAAAAGGGTTGCGAAAAGGGATGCCAGAAAAGTTAGATTCTTTCAATTGCTGTAAGCCAACCACACATTAAAACTAAATACTACTCCCCGTACCCATTTCTTCACTTATTTCGATTCTTATTTTGATTTAGGAATATCAATTCAAGAGTGCTTGTAGAAAATTTTGTAAATAAATTAGTAATTTTTTTCAACAAAGAAAGGAAAAGGGGGAAAAATGACAACACCCTCATTGAGGCTTCCTCATTTTGATTCTTTCAAAATCTCTTGCTTTTCTGCTGCTTTTACAACTACTCTTAGTGCTAGTAGTTTTAGCCATTTCCATTCCCTTTCTTTTTCTTCCCGGAGACACAGAAGATTTGACTCTTCTTTGAAGAAAAACAAGGTATTTTTTGTTGTTTCCTCCTTTGGGTTCATAATTTGTTATTATTCTGTGTAACTGTTCATGTGGGTATGTTTATAAACGTCTTTTGTGTTTTGTTCATGGTTTTTTTTGGGGGGTTTGCAAAAAGGGATTTTTTTTTTGGGGGTTGCAAGGAAGAAATGTATCAGCTTGAGAGTTTTTGGTTATGTTTTATGTTTGGGTTTTCGGATTTGGGTTTTTTCTTTTATTTGCGCTGTTTTGGGTGATTTGCTTTAGATTAGGGACTTGATATCTTCTTATTGAAGAATCTAATTTTGGACTTTGCTTTGAAAAATCTTGTCTTGGGAATTGTTCATGTGAATTAGGAAACAATAAGCAGTATATTCTTTTAGTTTATTTCCCAATGTCATAGTTTTAGCGCCCTGTTTACTTGTGCTGGATCAAAGGAGTTCCCTTTGGTGTTGGTGTAATGTGAACTAGGCATACAGTATCTGTAGATTTGCAATGTTCGGAGAAGAATGATAAGTTATCGTATTAAATGACATTAAAAGGCTTGTTATGTTAGTTGTCATTCCTAAAATAAAATCTATATTTTATCGTGAATTTGATTTCTCTATCAAACTTCGCAGAAAGGAGTCCCCTTTTGGATGATCAGCAGTCAATTGTTTTCTAATTTTATAGTGAATTTGGTTGTCATATTATTTATTTTGTCGATAGATGTCATTAATCATAAAGCTCGACTAAAATGTGATTTTTTGTTTTGATAACTTTATCATGCATTTGCGCTTGCAACCATTTTAGCCGCTTTTAGATCTGCGTGTTTATACATCATTTAAAGTTAATACATATTGAGTTTTTAACTTAGAAATCTGTCTTTGAAATATTGACAATTTCCATCAAATGAATCTTAGCGTATATTACAATTGTAATTTATTGACCTCATAAGTCACAGTCTATCCAGAATAAGAAATAATCTCGTTTCTTTCAAAAAGACCTGTCATAATCATATATTTCTATGCATCACTAATGATTTACTACCGGGGGCCTCTGTTTTTTATGTGCTAGTATAGTGGCTTTGTGGATATGAGAAATCAAATAAGAGCATAGATGATATTGGAGATGGATGCAAGAATGAGATTCAGATGTTTGGTTCTGATGAAGAAGTCTCGACTCAAATTCCTACTCAAGCACAATCTCTTGTCGAAGGATCTGGAGCCGTTCTGGTATCCGAGTATAAACCCTCTCCTGATGTAGACTATCTACAGGTCAGTTTAATTTATATAAAAGCCTTTATTTAAATTGAGAGATCCCGAATAAAAAAATAACCATACCACTTGTTTTTTATCATTCTGATCTTGTATGGACTGTGTACTATACTTTCTAAACACGACGAAATACTTTTTAAATGTTTCTTGACTTTGTTAGGAGTTACTGGCAATTCAACAACAAGGGCCTAGATCAATCGGTTTTTTCGGGACAAGAAACATGGGATTCATGCATCAAGAACTTATTGAAATTCTGAGCTATGCATTGGTTATAACGGTGTTGCCCTGATTTTTCATCGCCAGTGATTGTATTCACAAATAAGTTCTTATATCTGGATTTTTATATATTTATTTATTTTGCAGAAAAACCATATATTCACATCAGGAGCATCGGGAACTAATGCTGCTGTCATTAGAGGAGCTCTTCGTGCTGAAAAACCAGAGTTGCTCACTGTCATATTGCCACAAAGTTTGAAAAAGCAATCGCCTGAGAGTCAAGAATTACTTTCTAAAGTAAGAAATGTCAATCATAATGTTTTTCTTCTTCTTAGGACTCGTTTGGTAGCAACTATCAGATAATAGCAAGTGAGAATATAAATTATGTGTTAGTGACAAAAAGCTGTATGTTATAACTTGTGACCCACTTTATATATCAACTTTTCCAAACAAGATAAAAAAGGTTGATAAAAGGCTTAATCTCATTTTAAGTTTTGCTACCAAACGAGTCATAGGTGATAACGTTTTCAATTCCTTATACATATTTTTCCAGGTAAAAAATGTAATAGAGAAGCCTCACAATGATCATCTTCCATTGATAGAAGCCAGCAGGTATGCAACCGATTCTGTATCAAAATCGAACTTATCCGCAATAATTTATAGCTACAAGAGCTCGATATTGCATAATTTTTGGCTATGTGATAAACTCGATTATCTTATGAGCAGGTTGTGCAACATGGACATAATATCACAAGTACAGCAAGTTATTTGTTTTGCGTTTCACGACAGTAGATTGATTATGGAAACATGTCAAGAAGCGAAGAATATGCGAAAGATTGTTACTCTATTTTACCTGGATTGATTGATTGAGGATTATGGCTCAACTAAATTGTCAATATTTATTGTTGGAAAATTTGAAGTCATATAATCTTTTTTTCTCATCTGGTTGAAGCACAGGAAAAATTGTGGCCATGAAAGCCTTTTTTGGCGGAAAGTTTAAATTTTATCTTCTGGTTTATGTGACAGCAATTAGAAATTTCTAAGAAATTGTTCAAATGAATCTCCTTGTTCTTCCTTGTAAATAAAACCATGCTTTGTGGTTTTACTTGTGTTCATGACGAACCATATCTGGTCTTCAATCTCTTGTACTCTTTCATGCATTATACGATGAGGAATTCGCTATTTTCTACATAATGTGTTATCGGCCTCATGGGTAATAAGGATATACAACACGAGGATCAGTGGTCGATTAGCAACAACCACATGATTTTACATTTGATGGACTTTAACTGAAAAAAAAAACTTTGAGGTGGAATCTTTACACTATTTTCACTCTCCCTAGTTACGTGTACTTCTGTTACGTTTCAATACTTAAAGGGTTGGTTAGAAACAAAATGTTTAGGATTTAAATATGTTAAATATATTGTGTACAAGTTTTGGTATTCATTTATTATTGCTTCGGTTTTGTGGATAATAATGGTATTTGTGTGTCATAACATTCAAATTTAATCATATTTGTACTGCATAATATATGCACATGGATCATCAATTGTGTAAAGTATCATTGTTTTTCCAAAATATCTAATTGTGTTTTCTTAACTTAATTATATGAAATATCGAAATAATTAGTAATATATTTAATACTTACTGAGTGTATTTACCTTAATTTTAACACGTACTAGAGGTTGCTTAGCTATAAAACTATTAATATAAGGTGTCAATAAATATAACATAGAGGTATATTTGACAATTAGAAAGAACACGAGATTGCGTATTGCAAATAACCTGTTTCCATTTTGGCCAATATAAATCACCTTTTTTTCATAAATGAATGTGTATTTCATGACAGTTTTAAACTTTTAAGGTGAATGCAAATGTCAAAAGATGTTCAATCAATCCCAAATTTAGCAAAAAACATAAAACCACTGTCACATAAATTTAGCAAGTGTTCACAATATATCACCAACCAAAAACAAAAGCCACTGTACATAGATAGATATGCAAGTATATGTCATCTCAAAACTTAAAGAGTCTATAATGTACAATTACTTCAATCTATCAAAAATAATAATCGGTATAGAAACACAAAGTTACAGGCCATGAAAACCTCGAGCCAATAAGTCTTTTCATATATTATGGACCTTAAGAGTGCAAATGGCACAATGAGAAGCATACTTCCACATCAAGCAGGAAGTGGTTCCTCCATAACTGCACATATATTTGGACAAATCAAAATTTGAGAAAAAGAATGCAATGCTACATGTGGCTCGTGTGTGTGTGTAAGTATACATATATTTATATATAGAGAGAGATAGAGAGACCTTTTGTTCGTGCTGAAATCTCGGATGAAGAATCTATGACTGGCGCTTTTGTTGGCACGTCAGGAAGATCAAGCTTCTCTTCTTGTTCTTCATTAGATGGTGGTGTAGCATAGGGAAGCTTAGGCAGATCTTCAATTGTTAGCTGTACAAAACAACGATGACGTAAGTAATTTCATATCGATTCTGAACAAAAAGAGAGCTTTTATGAGAGAAATTTGTCTAGAGAAATATGTACAGACCTCAGACTCGAGATTCTCAAACTCTGCTAAAATTTCTTCTTCATCTTCAGCTGATAGTTTCTCTCCCAAAATTTCATTGATTTCATCTTGATAAGCTTTGGCCTCGGCAGTATCATCCATGAGTTTTTGAACATCATCCAAGTTTATTTCACTTTGTATTGCTTTAACTGCATTATTTCCAGACTTTAAACTCTCAAATACTGCTTTTTGCTTGCTTGCTAGTTCAACATCTGCCAACTGATGAACCATATTGGAATTTTTGTATTATTCAATTTTTCTTGCAAAAACAGGATCGTATTTATTTGAACTTACTTGCTGCTCAACATTGATAAGCCAAGCGTCAACTTGCTTCAATAGATCTTCTTGAACCCTCTTTTTCTTTAATGCTAACAAGGCTCTATCTTTCTTGTTTTCACGAACCAACTCTTTTGCAGCGTTCTTCTCAGCTTCAATCACGGCCTCTAGCTAAAACACGGCGAGAACAGTTATTACAGAGCACCAAGAATGACCATTGCAACTATGATCAAAACTAGCAATCTTAGGTATTTGGTAGGAGCCGTTTGGTAGGGTTTATGAGATTAGGGCTTGATTAGATTAGAGGCTGATTAAAGGATATGTTAAGGATATTAATCAACCATTTGATAGATTAGATTGGGTCATTACAAAATTTGATAATGAGAAGAATTTAGAGTTACTTTTTTAAATATGACGAACAGGGCATCATAATTTCATCTCGAAATGTGAGGTTATAAATGTCACTCTATAATTTAGTCCTAATACTGGGTCGGAAGGATGTAATCCATTGGACTCGATATGTGGGTTGTGCTACCAAACACCATATTAACCCATATTGACACATGCTATTTGGCTTGATACCCACTATTAAGCCCCTTATTCTATGAAGGCCTTTATAACTATGATTGTATTTTAGTCTTCTCATCTAATTACATGACATATAATTTATCTTTTTCATACATAGATGGTACCTCTTTACCTATTATGATAGATTCCAGGCCCCTTTTTTTGGCATAGCCATAGGAGTACTAAAAGCCTATCCCTCTATTAATTTTTGTTTTTGATAGATCTGATGAGCCAAAAGTAACACAGTACTAATGCTTTCGTATTTTTCTATGAAGATGAGCCTCTTTCTTGTTATACATTTCTATTATGACATAGGACCGACTCCCCCAACCCCCCCTCTCAAGATAAGTAAGACCAGTACTGACTATAATCACTATTGAGATATAGAAAGACACATAAGTGATGAATTTATTTTCAAATTTCATAAGACAGAATGTTGGTTTGGAAATAGTAGATACTCCATTTTCTCAAGATTGAAAAAGTTTATGAAATAAATTTGCAAAGTCTACCATCCATCCAGGTATCCGACAACGACATTAACAACTCAAACAGCACCAATATGGACAGGACAACTTCTTCCCAACTCTCACTGATAAACTATCCAAGTTATTACAAAGACTATTGCGTGTCTAGGGAAAGCCCTGATCTTTTTTCTTCTCTACAGAAATTATGATAAATTGCAACACTCTAAAATGAATGTTGAGCAACAGATTTGGATTAAGGAATAAATCTTCAAAAGATTAAAAGAGAATTCACTCCATATTTTGATCATGGATGGACTTGTTCTCACAAGACTTATTTTTCACTGGTTTGGAATGCACTTTGATGCCAAATTTATACTTTCCCGACCTAACATGAAATTTTAATTTCATAATCTGAGAGAATGTATAACCAACTACCAAGTATAGTCACATTATGCAGAATATTCTAATCTGGAGACAACAGCCACGGAAAATGCAGAAATAAGATTTCAAAAGATACAAACATTAAGGCTATGTTTGATTCTTGAATTTGAGTGAGTAACGCTAAGGAAAATGTTTTCTCTTGCATCCATTGAAGCAACGTTGAGCTTCATGTCTTGTTCATTTGCAGTTTACTTATCATTTTACTCGCTGAAATCCATAAACCAAGCATAGACTAATGGAAACTTATAGCAAAACTACTGATTCTTATTTAAGAAAATCCATCTTCCAAGACATGGTAAATAATCAGCACACAATATAATCTATAACTTACCCGTATACAGATCACTGATGATTATATTGACATCATAAATTATTAAAAAATGAAAATAGCAATAATTATGCTACAGATTAAGCAAATCACCACATTCATATATCCTTTCAACATCATATATCAACTCTAAATGACCATCAAACTAAATTGCATACCCCATCATAAATAGGGAAAAAGATTCTAACTTTGACTATAAAAATTCCTCTTTACCATTTAGGTTACCTTTTTTTTTTTTGGTTTACATTTAGGCTACCTTTTCTTAAAACAATTAACCATAGAATATATTCAAACATCAAATTTCAAGAATTCAAAATAACCCACAAAAAAAGGGTACCTGTTGCTGGTATTGAGCAAGCTTACGCCTTTGGGTTTTGAGGGAAAGAATGGCTTTGTCCACTTCCGTGATCTTCGGCTTCTTTACAAATATATTTCCCATTTTTCTGTTTCTTTTCTGAATTCTCGGCTACCCAATTACACGAAATTTCAAGTAAAATTTGCCTTGATTTTTACGTTCAAGCAAACGAAAACCTCTATGTGACCAGATTAAATCGATCGATCGATCGATCGATCGAGAGAGAGAATTTTATTGGGTTTATGAGACAATTATTTTAAGAGAAAAGAAAGAAAAGGGCTTTTAGGTATTTGGAAATGGGGCCGGCCTCCGTCAGTCTCTGCTTTGTAATGGGATTGCATTTGTAACCAACTAATGTATGAATGATTTGTCTAATTAATAGGTTAACTAAGAAGGGTTAATGGAACATAAGAATAAATGAGATATCTCATTTCAACCACTAAAAAAAATCAATAATAAATTTGAATCATAGTTTTTGGTCAAAACTCAAAATATTCAATGATGATGTGGCATCGGACATTTAGGAAAAGTAAACATATGTTAAATTACATACTAACCCTTTAATTAATATGTTTAAAACAATCTCTCTAATCTCTAATTAATTTCATATTTCTTTCCCAAAGAATACAAAAAAATTGAGGAAATTGTATTTTTTATACCAAATTTTTGTCTACTTTATACTTTGAGGGGCACATATATATTCTTGAAAAATATACATGTGCCCCTCAGTTTTTATGGAAAATATACATGTGCCCCCTCAAAAATAAAAACTTTAGCTTCTCATTTCTCTGTTGCAATTTGTAAACAACTAAATTATTAGTACACAAACACAATGTTCTCTGTCTTTGGTGAAAATAAATTATTTTTGGGATTTGTGGTCGGTACTTGCACAACTGGTATGAATCTAAGGCCCGAAAATAGTTTTTGGTGTTTGTTTTACTGACCATGACAATGAACTTTTGGGTAGAAAAATGGTCCGCAACTTCAAAGCTCAACAAACCCAATGGAGGGTTGGGCGGTGGGTGTGGTGGTGGAGGTGAAGAGAGAGGGATTGGGAATTGTAATTATCCGTCCTAATTTTTTAGGTATTTTTTGCTCAATTGCAAATACCCTTGAAGAGATAAAAATGGTGACTTAATGGACACGTGCATGACATGTGACCTTTTTTATATAAAAACTAACGGTCGGATGAAAATGACAATTAAGACTATCAGTGTAAGATCATTTGAAATATTTTTAAGGAAAAATGCACTTTACACCCCATCCCAAGGCTACATATTTTGAATTTTACCACCCAAAAGTATAAAATAAGTACATACGAAATACATTGCACTTTCCCCCCTCAAATGATTTTATGCCAGTTTTGATCGTCGAAAAACTCATATATGTGACTCACATGTGTATTTTAAGGGTAAATTACTCAAAACATGACGTGAATTTTTCCCTCTCTTTACAAATAAATATTTTTTTACTTCACTTCGGATTTTTGGTTCTTTTACATGAGCGAAGTATTTGGACTTGTAAGAAGTGTTGTAACTTTGAAAATTCATGGGGCACATGTATATTTTCCGTCGAACAAAAATGAAATAAAATTATTTGAGGCGGTAAAATGCTTATTCTGTACATATGGGTGGTAAAGTGCCACAATATGTAACTTTGGGGGATAAGATTTTTGTCAATTTTGTAAAGCGAACTTCATAAATCATATGGAAGTTTTGTCAAGTTTTAGAAAAAAAAAACCGGGGGTGGGGGGGGGGGGGTGGGGGGGGGGTGGTATTGCAAAATTTTGAAGTTACCGGGGGCTATTGGTAATCTTTTAAGTGGATTTTTTTCATCCTTTGATGTGGTAAAATTGTCATTTCAACTTGAAAGGGATATTTTTTGCTAATTAAAAAAGTATAGGGTTTTTTTGCTAATAAAAATTACACATATTTTTTTTAATTAGTAAGGCAAAACACAAGGGGTGTTGTTGAATTTCACTCATTAAAAAGGGTAAAATTGTCTTTAAGATAATAAATTATTTTAACTTAAATTTTAATGGAACACGTGTTACCAAGATAAATGCTATCTCATGTGCCCCATCCTTCAAAATCTCATCTTATACAGACCCAACTAAATAAATACTCCTCTTTCATTTACTATTCCGACAATCATATCTCATTTTTCAGATTTTTCAAAACCAAATTTCCTTTCCCTATTCTTTTTTTCCCTCGCAAAAGGGGAAAATGCACAATACTAATTTGTGTTTTGCGAAACCTGCACAAAATTACTTTGTGAATTTTTTTTTGGCTCCGAACTCCCTTGTACTTTCAAAATTCCTGCATAAAACACCCAATCTCCGTTAGTTACTAACTCCATTAATTTTGAATTGAATTTCCTAAATTACCCCTAGATATATTTAAAAGGACAAGAGAGTTTTACGCAATTATTCAAAAATACAAGGGAGTTATGTGCAAATGTTCAAAAGTACAAGAAAGTTTTGCGTAAATATTCAAAAGTACAAGGGAGTTTTACACAAATAAAATTATGCAAAAATTAACGGTGTTAGTAACTAACGGAGATTGAGTATTTTATACGATTTTTGAAAGTAATAATTAGAGAGTTTGATCTCGCTTTCACATATGCTTAATATTTTTTTTAATTAAAAGTGTGATTATGGGGTGGTAGTTGAGGTTTTGGATAATTTGTTAGATAGAGTCCACGTACCAGGTTGATTCTCTGTTGTACACACCTGTTACCAATGTCTGTGCACCGACTTGTCTGTCCCATTGTTCGTCTTGTCACCATTTTTAGTTTTTCCCATCATATAATATACTAGGGGTGTGGCACCGCTCGGTGCGCGGTGTCTGTGCCCATTTTCGATTTATTATAAGTTTTTGTGTTTTGCTGTATATAATTACATTTTAGCCGCTATATCGACCGTTTAACAGTTTATATATTTTATAATTACTGCCTCGGTTGTGGCTGCCCTGATATTGGGATTTTGTTAAAAAACCATTATTTGCTTGGAAACCTTATATTAATATTACATTGGGCTTGGGCCCATTCTATTTGTTGTTGTCCATATATTTATTTATATATATATATGTTGGACTTGGAATATGTCAATGATGCGTAATATCAATTAGCAGCTGATTTATAGGTAGTACTCTTTCTAGAATCTCAAAAAACTAAAAAACCCTAGTTAGTTGGCCTTCGGAAAATATTGCAATCAAGGTAGCAGATCATCTCCAAACAAATACAACATTCTCTCCACCGCCCAGCTCGGCTGCTGCGGCGGCGCCACCGCCGTCGGAGCACTCACGGTCAGCAGAGACGCCCTACACAGCGGGCACGTCAATCGATTATCGTACGCCAACCATTTCTCAAGGCATTGCTTATGAAACACATGGCTACAATTCCTCAGCTCCCAAACTTGAGTTTTCTTCTTCAATTTGTTCAAGCACACGGCACACGATTTGTCGCAATTCTCGGGCAGATTGTGTTCGATCTGCCCGAGTTCAGAGAACACAAAAAACATGGGGATTTTTGCAGACAATTACCAGAAAATAGAAGACGACGGGGGAAAAAATTGAAGAGGTAAATTATCCATGAATACGCCTACGAAGGAAGAAGACGATGGGGGAAAAATTTGCTGTAATATTTTACAGGAATAAAAGAAAAGCAAAAACGGAACAAAATAGCTGGGCCCCCCCAACATGGACAACAAAGAAAAAAAGCCGCAAAAATTAATTGAAAACTGAAATAAGTTTACACAGTAAAGGAAGAGAGAGACAAAGAAACGACGTCGTTTCATTGTTAGAAGTGGGAAAAAAAATTCCAAAAGAAAATAGAAACACTGTTCATGTCAAACATTGACACTTATAAGTTATAATATGGAAAAACCCCGTTCAATATTTACTCTGCTCATATCGTCTAATTAAACAGAGTAAATGGATCGAAAACAACTCTTGTGTTTCTGTCAGAAGAACAAGCTAGCTAAAAGCAATGTTTTCAGAACCGGACCGGACAGTGAATCGGTGAGCCAACTGGTCACTGGTTTTACTGGTCGAACCGGTCGGACCGTTGATCGGACCGAATGACGTCATAATGATATAATAAATATATTTAATTTTAAAGTATATATAATATGCATAAAATTTAAACATTATCCTACAATTGATTAAAAATATATAAAATCTTAGAATATATTTAAATTAAATCACATAATATTTATATAACTTATATCATAATTGTAATATGATACTAATTTGTAAGCTCATATAAATATAATATGACTATATTTCTTTATAAAAATTTAAAAGTGTAAGTTAAAAATACAACAAACTAAGAGGTTAATAATTTTAAAATATGATTATGTATAAAAGTCTAATATTCAAAATCAAACTTGCATAATATATCGATTTGATTTTCAAAATTTGACACTCTTTATCCTAAAAATAATATTGGAAAGAAATATCTTATAGAAAAAAATTTAATAAAAAATTATTATTTGAGTATTAATTTTCATTGATAATGTGTAAAATGTTAATTTGAGTTATCATAATCTAATTTATAAACAAATTTGGCTACAAGTTTTCTGTAATTTATAAATATTTTTTGTACAATAATTTCAACAAAAATGATGTAGCTCAAATGGTAAGGAAGTTATGTTTCTTGCAAGAGGTTAGGTGTTCAAATCCCACCTTCTACATGAATTTTTAATTTATTTTTAACATTAATAAAATTTAAAAAATCGAAAAAAAAAAGAAAATTCATAATCGGGTTGAACCGGCCCAAACCGGTTCGCCGGTTCAGCAGTTTTTGACCGGTTCAACCCGGTTCATACTGATTTTTGAATCAACTGGTTTTAGAGGGTAAACCGGACCGGACCATCCTCCGGTTCGCGGTCGGACCGGCCGGTCCGATCCGGTTTTAATAACATTGGCTAAAAGTTAAATGTCTGGCCATGTTATTTCATTTTCAAAGACGAGACTGTACGTGCTTTTGGATTCACTCTACAATTTTATTTTTCTACACTAAGGGCAAGTCCAATGGAGATATGCAAAAGACTAACTACCATTATTCATCCCCAATTTACATTTTTTCTCATTCCAAAGGGAGCATGGAAAATAGTTTCTATTTTATAAATTATACTTTAAGAATCCAAATTTACATACTCTTGAAGAGAGAGAAACATGATATGTAGATTGTAGACGTTGAGAGGGAATGAATGTGATTGGATAAAAATATTAATAAAGTGACATAGAAACTCAATTTACATGCTCACCATTGGAATGAATCAATTTAAATGAGTATGCAAACAACTATTTGAAAATGTATAATGCATTTTACATCCCCAAATATACAAACTCCCATTGGACTTGCCCTAATAGTGACACTACTAGAAAAAATAAAAATTCCCACCGAAAAATTCCAACCGAACAAAAATCGGTGGGAATTTTAATGAATTTCGACCGAAAATAATGTCGGTGGGAATTTTTTGTTAGAATTCTGACCGATTTACAAATCGGTCGGAATTTTTTTTAAAAAAAAATTAATAAATGCTAAATTCCCACCGAAAAAAAAATAATAAGTGCTATATTCCCACCGATTAGAAATCGGTAGGAATTTTTTCAAATTAAAAAAATAAAAAAAAATAATTCCCACCGATTTGAAAATTGGTGGGAATTTTTTCAAATATTCCCACCGATTCAAAATCGGTGGGAATAAAGTTTGTAAAAAACTGAAAAAATTCCCACCAATTTGAAAATCGGTGGGAATTTTTATAAATAAAAAAAACTGAAAAAAATTCCCACCGATTTGAAAATCGGTGGGAATTTTTATAAATATCAATAATTCTAAAAAAAAAAAAATTCCCACCAATTCTAAAATCGGTGGGAATTTTTTTAAATATTCCCACTGATTTTGAAATCGGTGGGAATAACCCTCTATAAGAAAAAAAAACTTAGTTCGGCCAAGAAAAAAAAATCCCTCCTCTTCCCCCGCTCCACCACCACCCTCCAACTCCCTCCCGTCTTCTTTCGGCCACCATCACCGTTCAATCTTCCGACCGACCACCACTACCGTCGTTGCAGCACTTCCGGTTGACCACCTCCTTTCTCCCTCTTCTTCTCCTTCAAGGTATATATATACTATTTTTATTTATTAGTAGTATAAATCGTAAAATGTTATAGATTTAAATTTTGTTAGTAGAAATTATTAGATTTTGTTGTTATAGTGTGTTTAAAATTAGTATAAATTATTAGATTTTGTTATTATAGTGTGTTTAAAATTAGTATAAATTATTAGATTTTGTTATTATAGAATGTTTGAAATTAGTATAAATTGTTAGTAGAAATTGTTAGATTTTGTTATTAATTATATTGTGTTTGAAATTGTTGAGTGTGCTTGAAAATTGAATTAGATTTTGGTATTAATGTGGGTTGAATTATAATTTAGGGCTTTTAGTGGGGAAATTTCGTATTGAATTATATTTCTTTTTTTTTTTATTTTTTTCTTTCAAAAATTCCGACCGATTTTTCCACCGATTTTAAATCGGTTGGAATAATTCCCACCGATTTAAATCGGTGGGAATTTCGGTCAGAATTTGATTTGGTCGGAATTTCGGTCGGAATCCGATTCCGACCCGTTTTTTTCCAACCGTTTTTTGCCGTTGAAATTTCGGTGGGAATATTGAATTCCCGACCGATTTTTCCCAAAATCGGTGGGAATTTCGGTGGGAATTTTCTTTTTTTTTTTCTAGTAGTGTGAGGTTACCGTTTTATTTATTTAATATCTAATTATGCAGGGCTTGGACACGTTCAACCCAATTTTCATAATTGACAACAAAATTAATTAAGTTGGTAATTAAGTCAAGGACCAGATTTTGTATAATTTGGAATCTTTTCCACAAGATATATATATATATATATATATATATATATATATATATATCAAAGCTTTGTATATTTATGTTTTAATAATTCGATTGAACCATTATAATATGTTCTCATTCTTCTACTTCAAGTCGGAGAGTATGTAGAAACAATTGGAACCTGCCTTGTTTTTGAAGAACTTGACCTAGTAAACGAAGAAACGGGGACCATCTGAAGCCGACGATATATCTTTTCTCAGGAATAAAGACAATGGATCCTCGGCAACCTCAGCCAAACAAGTAAAGCCATTACCATGTCTTCATAAGGTTCTTAGGTTTAGACCTTTAATTTGTTGCTAGAAGATGGATCAGATCGGATCGGACTAATAAACCATGCATAATGATGAAGAAACAACTGATATAGTTATAGTATAGAGTTTTATTATTTTCATATTCATTCATTGACATCAAGTTTTGTGATGTTTGGAAATTACAAATACACCCTCTAAATAACATGGACTTTTAAAATTTCCCTTTGCTCAAATTAATTATGATTAGAACTTCTCTCTAATGTTTTAGTTAACTATATTTTTCTCCTACTATATAGTATACATACATCCAACTGATATTTTATTGGTAAACTAATATTCGTTTAACTCTTTAATACATAGGAAGGGGTGACAAAAGCATAATTTAAAATAGTATGTAGTTTTTCCTTTTAGATCTTTGATTAAATGATTTTTTTAGTTTTTTTCATTCGTAAATGGGAGTTAGTCAAGTAAAAGAAATTAATCCGCACAATACGACGAACTAAAAGACATAATTAAAATAAAGTCCTAATCATATGGATTTCTTTTTGATCTTTTTAGATCTATTTTTTAGTTTTTTCTTATATAAATTGGAGTTGATCAAGTGATAATAATTAATCCCAAGATGTATAACCTCGTCCTCATGTTCAAATTCTTCTTGATAAAGTTTTCACGTAGATATGGACATCCTTATAAAAGGAAAAAGAGGATTCTTATAGATATATCAATTAAAATAACGAATTAATTTTTTTACAATTATAAATAACATATTGGATTTTCCCAAATCTCTTCATTTATTATTTTTTTTAACCTAAAAAAGGAAAAAGAAAAAAGAACATGCGATCTTCCCTCTTCCCCCAAAACTTCTTACATACCCTTGGAACTCTCCCACCTTATTATAATAATCAATTACGCTTCAAGATTATGAGGCCTGAAAATAAATCAACACCATCAGCATCAAAATCCCAGATTGCGGCAAATTCAAATAACCCAGAGCTTAACAAATTGCGGCAAATCCTTCACTCAGACTCCACCAGTAAGTAATAAAACAAAGAAATTTCACTTCTTTTTTAGTTTCTTTACATAAGAATGTTTATTTGCTGTACCTTTCCAGATGGTTGGGATAAGTGCTGGGAAGAAGGACTAACGCCTTGGGATTTGGGTAGTCCCACCCCAGTTCTTGTGCACCTTCACAGTACAGGATCACTTCCCATAGGAAGAGCTCTTGTTCCTGGATGTGGCAGTGTATGTGTTGTACAGTTTTTTCTTTTGGGTTGTATATCTTGTAAAATACTATGTGCTAGTTGCAGAGCTAAGATTTTTTCTGTTTTCTTTTATCTTTTGTTCTTTTGTTTTTATGGGTTATGATTATTTTTTCATAAAGGCTTTAGATTGATGAGGAAATGGAGAAAAAGATTAGTTTTTTTTTGGGTTCATGTGTCATTTCTAATGGGGAAAGAATTGTATTAAAGAACTGGATTATGTGAAGGGCCTTCTGATTTTAGATCATGGGAAAGAAGTAGAGAGAAATGAATTAACAAGCTTGTAATTTAAAGGTAAAAGAAAGAATTAAAATGTTAGGCATCTCTTCCAATGAAGGATAGATGGATTATTCCAAAAAGTGGATGTTATTAGAGTATCAATTGCATATTTTAAAAATAAAAAGGGCGTGAGTAAGAGACGAGATGTAGAATTAAAGATAACCTTCGATAACTCAAAAGTAGATCAAAATTCTCAACCAAGATTGAACTAGAGATGATTTAGACTTAGTTTTGTAACTGGGTTGTGAGCCTTGGTGTTTGTTCTAGAATTTTGACAAATAAAAAGGTACTCTTGAATTACTTATCTTTCATGTTTTTCCTTTTATTCGTTTCTTCAACTCTTTTTCCTACTAGTTTTATATTAGTAACAAGAAATCTTCAATATGCTGCAGGGTCATGATGTGGTGGCAATTGCATGCCCTGAGAGACATGTTGTAGGTTTAGACATATCGGACAATGCCCTTAAGAAAGCATCAGAAGTAAGCGTTTCTTTTCCAATTACCGTGAGTAAATCGTAAAATATCAGATTATTAACCTCACGGTCTTCACATATACAAATTTCAACAGAACTTCAAAAAACTAACCACCTAATTGAATGTTCTTTTAGCATATAGTATAATGTTCTGAATAATAATGAATATCTATGGAACTTCACATGGAACTAAAGATAACTGTCTTTGTTTTCTTAGAGCAACAAAACCTTCACTTCTTTGTTTACCTATTTGTAAATATAGGTTATGCCTGTTGTTTGCTTGTTTTTTCCGTGCCTAAATGATGTTATATTGGTCCAAGGTAGTTGTCTTCTGGTTCGCCAAATGCAGAGCATGTTAAGTTCTTAAAGACAGACTTCTTCACTTGGTGTTCACCTCAGAAGTTTGATCTAATTTTTGACTACACGTAAGTTTTTTCATGGCACGTAGTTGAAGTTATGCATGGAAAATACCTAATTAATGTTGATCAATGGTCTCTATAGGTTCTTTTGTGCCATTGAACCAAACATGAGATCACAGTGGGCCAGGAAAATTTCCAGTCTTTTAAAACCAGACGGCGAGCTAATAACACTAATGTTCCCGGTTAGCAATTTTTCTTATTGGTCCTTATGTTTCTAGATGAGTTTATACCTAATTATCAGATAAAAATATTGAAATTCAAAGGTTGTTATCCATCTTTTTTAGCCCAATAATTGTTAGTATTTTATTTCTTCTGATCTTTACATATTCTTGTTTGCAGATAGATGATCATGAGGGTGGACCTCCCTACAAAGTATCAGTCACCGAGTAATTTCTTTGTTCATCTCGGCTTTGTTTACTCTCTGTTGAATATATTAATAAACTGCACGTAAATATCTTTTGTCACACATCTTGAGTTCACTAATAATAACTTTTCATTATGCAGTTATGAAGAGGTGTTGCATCCTCTTGGTCTTAAAGCTACACATATTGCGGATAATGAGTTGGCTATTGCAACTCGCAGGGTAAGTATTAATATCGTACCACTGGTTCACATGACAGTCAAATTGAATAATCTTATTTGACCACAGCTAATCATGAGTTATGATTTAAAAGTTCAAACATAAGTATTTTTACATGAGTAATCACTTTTTATTCTCTATAAAAGTACTTTGAATTTGAGATATATATGCGTATCTTCACTTTCGCGTCTTGTTTCATGGCAGGGAAAAGAGAAACTCGGGAGATGGAAAAGATTCGACTGCCAATCCTCGTTATGATAATACTCTCAGCTGATAATTGATCGATTGATTACTTAATAACTGGTGGTAACCTGATAAATGATAACGTGGGGTGTTTGTTATCAATAACTTGAATCAAGATTACTAGTGACAAAATTTGTGCTGCTATACCGTGATAAATGAAATATTAGTCAAGTTTCTTCTCAAGTAACCAACAATATTGAATCTTTTGTCATGCCTTAAATTTTAATTTTCATCTTGTATTAATATGTATTACGAAAATGTTATACATGTGCTTCATAAGCTTGTAATTCATAATTGAAAGTCGAATTGAATGTTCTTGTTTTGGTTTTAATCAAAATATTTGATTCAAATTCTATTCGATGTCAGATTTGACTTAATATTGGTGCACATGTCTTGTGGTTCTCGTGATATCATCATTCATAAAACAAGTATATTATACTTATTATGTTTTAGGGCGAATTAAATTGTGCTAGAGTATACATTCATTTTTCAATCTAAATCTAGTGTAGCCGCTTCATCCAATAACATAGTAGATAGTATTTCCACATATTCGGGATCTCTTTAATCTTATAAGATTCTTTTAATTTTTGTTAGTTTTATATGACATTGAGATCTTATATTTGATTAAATCATTTTCTAGACATTGTCGGATATATTACATAATCCATCATCAAACGATATTTGGAAAATGACTTTGCCACTTTATGTTACCATTCTCTTTCGTTAATATACCAAATAAATACCTAAAGATGCATTACATTTTGACTGATGATCTATCTATTTGATGTATAATAAATATTTCTAATTAACCAACAAATTTGTCTTTAGTGGCCCTAAAACAAATATTTTCACACACTAACAACTATCAATCTAATCCAATTTAAAAAAAAGAAAAAGAAAAATCCAACAACCACCACTCTTGGAAAATCAGAACCTTACACCCTCAGAATTTCTCGCCCGTCTCTTCGCACTCCTTCTAAGTGGAAATGACCCTCTCTCTCTCTCTCTCTCTGTGTGTATTTTCACTTGCCATTTTCGACATTTTCTTTCTTCCTCCCCACCTCACAAACTTTTTTCATCACATCGCACTCTCAACAACTTCCCTCCTTCCCTCCATTCCCATCTCTAACAAAAAAAAAAAAAAAAAAAAAAAATGGATGATCCTCTACAAGAAGAAGACATAACAGCTCTGGCGAGTGTATCCCACTCGCCGCCGCATCGGAAGGTCCAATCCTACAGCCAACAGCTCAGAACCAACACCGGCACCCACCACAAGCGCCGCCAACCCCGCAAACACAGCCTCGACGAAAACCAAATCCTTACCAACAAAAAAAACCATTATTACAATAACGACAGTACCAACAATGATTCTTCCGACGATGATGATCAATTCTATCCGTATTCTACTATGACTAATAATGTGATTAATGGTGGTGGTGGGATGAGCGATCACCACGTGGATTACATTCATTTGAACCAGAGGATGGAGGAAATGGCGGTGGGGGACGGCGGTGGCGCGTGTGATGAATATCAACAGGCGAATCAGCAGCCGATGTCGGAGTTTTTGGGGAGTGGCGGTGGTGTGGGGATCTTTAAGGTGCCCAATAGGGCGGCCGTGCACCCTAATCGGCCCATGTGTCTTGAATTGAGACCTCACCCTTTGAGAGAAACTCAGGTCAGAACTCAATCCAATTCATTATATATTATATAGTATGAAAAGACAATTTTGACCCCAGTTATATCCTGAGAGAGATATAGTATGTGGTTAATGGCAAATCTACATCCCTGTTAAAAGAATATGGTGATAAGTTTAGTTGTTTTATTTAATATTATTAAATTGGAGCATTTTAGTCTTTTAACACAAACAATAAATGTTTGGAAGTTAAGGGAGACTGTGAACCGCTTTTTGGAAGGAGGGGTATTATCTACTTTTTCTACGAGGAGGTACATTGTCCATTTCGAATATTACATGGAGATAAATTGCTATTAACCCGATGCATACCTTGTAAAGATTAAATGTTTGTGTTTTTATGTTCTGCCCTTTTTTCTTCTTGTTGTGCTAAATATTCTTGAATTTATTCATTTTAGGTATGTGATTTTTACAAAAAAAGATTTCTATGCTCTGTTTAATTTCCAATTTTGTGGCTAAAATTGATCACCAAGTTATGTAGACAATTACTATGCTTAATCATGTTTACTTGAGGAAATGTATGGTCACTTATTGTTTCCTTACAGGTAGGAAGATTCTTAAGGACAATAGCCAGTACAGAGACACAACTATGGGCTGGACAAGAATCAGGTGTAAGAGTATGGAACTATTCAGATGCATATGAGCCAGGGATTGGGATAGGGGGAAGGGTACGCAGAGGAGACGAGGATGCTGCTCCGTTTTACGAATCAGCAAACACTTCGCCTACAATATGTATGATTGTCGATCCTGGAAGTAAGTTGGTTTGGAGTGGACACAAAGACGGTAAAATAAGGTCATGGAAAATGGACCAACATTTCTCTGACGATACCACTTTCAAAGAAGGCCTTTCTTGGCAAGCACACCGTGGTCCAATTCTTTCATTGACATTTTCTTCTTACGGTAAGTCTTTAATATCTCATGAAATGTATCATACTTATTTAAACTTTCACATTAATAGGTTCACACTTAATGTGCCTGATGTGCTTCAAAAATGATTAAGGTCTAAGACCTGAATACCCTTCGGAAACTAAAAAAAAATTAAAAAAATATAATATTTTGCGTTAATGACTTTGTGGATTGGACTAGGTGACTTGTGGACGGGTTCGGAGGGTGGTGTGATTAGGGTGTGGCCGTGGGAAGCTGTAGAGAAATCTCTTTCTCTATCACCGGAGGAAAGACACATGGCTGCTTTGTTGGTGGAGAGATCGTTTATTGATCTAAGAAGCCAAGTTACAGTGAATGGTGTATGCAATATTTCTTCTTCAGATGTAAAATGTTTTTTATCCGACAATGTTAGATCTAAAGTGTGGGCCGCTACTTCTCTATCATTCTCCCTATGGGATGCTCGTACAAGAGAACTCATAAAAGTATATAATATAGAGGGCCAAATTGAGAATCGTGTTGACATGCCCTCATCACAAGATCAAGTAGTTGAAGACGATATGAACGTTAAATTTGTATCTAAGTCTAAGAAGGAGAAACCACAAGGTTTCTTGCAAAGGTCGCGTAATGCTATAATGGGTGCCGCGGATGCCGTTCGTAGAGTAGCAACCAAGGGGGCCGGAGCTTTTGCCGAAGATGCCAAAAAAACGGAAGCTATAGTACTTACGGGTGATGGATTTATTTGGACCGGATGCTCGAATGGTATGTTAATCCAATGGGATGGAAACGGAAATCGTTTGCAAGATTTCACTCACCTCCCTTGTGGTGTTCTTTGCTTGTGCACTTACGGGTCGAGAATATGGGTTGGGTATGTGAGTGGCACAGTCCAAGTGCTCGATCTCGAAGGAAATTTAATTGCCGGTTGGCTTGCACATTATGGACCGGTTATAAAACTAGTAATCGGAAATGGTTATGTTTATAGTTTGGCAACTCATGGCGGTATACGTGGATGGAACATCTCGTCTCCGGCACCTATTGATAATCTTTTACGTCCAGAGTTGTCTGAGAGAGAACATATGTATACCCGACTAGAGAACGTTAGAATTTTAGTTGGCACGTGGAATGTTGGTCAAGGAAGAGCCTCACACGATGCACTTATGTCGTGGCTCGGCTCTGCAGTGTCGGATGTCGGTATTGTAGTTGTTGGGCTACAAGAAGTAGAAATGGGTGCCGGTTTCCTCGCTATGTCAGCCGCAAAAGAAACAGTAAGTTATCTATAGTTTATTGTTTTCTCTCACTACCTTTTGGCGTATATATGTCTTGTACTTTCTACTAACGGATAGTATCCATTTTAGGTAGGACTAGAAGGAAGTTCTATTGGGCAATGGTGGCAAGATCACATTGGAAAAGCTTTGGACGAAGGTTCTACTTTTGAACGCATAGGATCTAGGCAACTAGCCGGCTTGCTAATAGCAATTTGGTACGGTTTCACATATGATCGATCTACTTTTTCTTTTTATCTATCTTTGGGTCACTAAAATTTGACATGAACCTCTAATACATAAGTCTATCTTTCTTAACCTTTCATTCCAGGGTGAGGAAGAGTCTTAGGACACATGTCGGAGACCTTGATGTTGGAGCTGTTGCTTGTGGCTTAGGTCGTGCAATTGGTAATAAGGTAACCAAGTGTTCTATGTCAAAATATTTTTTTATTTTTTTATTTTTTCTTTCTATAGTTTTACAAATACATTTGAATTCCGAATCCAAATACATTTGAATTCCGAATCCAAATACATTTTTTTATTAGCTCGATTGCATTTGCAGGGAGGAGTAGGTTTAAGGTTGAGAGTATTTGATCGGATAATTACCTTTACAAATTGCCATTTAGCTGCACATTTGGAAGCGGTCAATCGTCGTAATGCTGATTTTGACCATATATTTCGGTCAATGAGTTTTACTCGGTCATCTAACCTCCTTAACAATGCCGCCGGTATGCTGCGATACCTTGTCTTGTCTTGCTCTCTTGTCTTCTCCACATATTTATTTTGGCTACTTTATTCTTTTGGCTTGCCTTGGACCCTCTCTATTGCAGCTGGTGTCTCATCCAGCACTCAAATGCTTCGTACCCCAAACGTAAGAATATTACAATCTTAAACCATTGTCGTAATTTCTTTCTTTTCTAATCGTAATTAATGATTTTACTTGTTTATAGGGTGCAACGGTTAATCCTGATGAAGGGAAACCTGATCTTGCCGAAGCTGATATGGTCGTTTTTTGTGGTGATTTTAATTATCGACTCTTTGGCATATCGTACGATGAAGCAAGGGATTTCGTTTCTCAAAGAAGCTTCGACTGGCTTAGAGAGAGAGATCAATTAAGAGCAGAAATGAAAGCCGGTAAGGTTTTTCAAGGAATGCGAGAGGCACTTATTCGATTTCCTCCCACGTATAAGTTTGAAAGAGGAAAGCCGGGCTTAGGAGGTAATATAAAATCATTTCATCAATAATGTCGCATCCGGTTTAAATACATGGAATAATTTTTTATGTTTATTTTTTAGGTTATGATTCGGGCGAGAAGAAAAGAATACCAGCTTGGTGTGATAGGATACTATATCGTGACAATAGGTCAAACGCGACCGAAGAATGTAGTCTAGAGTGCCCTGTACTTGCTTCTATATTATTGTACGTCTCTTGGTTTTAGTTTTCTTTTTCTTACTATAGTAGCATTTTCATTCTATTCCTCAATATTTATATTTTGTTTTGAAGATACGAGGCTCGTATGGATGTGACCGAAAGTGATCATAAACCAGTCCGATGTAAATTCAACGTGGACATTGCTCGTATTGATAGATCAGTAAGGAGACAAGAGTTTGGAAAAATACTCAAGTCGAACGAAATTATCAAATCCAACCTCGAAGCACTACGTTTTGTGCCAGAAACAAATGTAAGCGCAAATAGAATAGTACTTCAGAACCAAGACACATTCAATTTGAAAATCACCAATCGAAGTGGAGAAGAAACCGCGTTTTTCCAAGTTTTATGTGAAGGTCAATCTACCATCAAAGAGGATGAAGGGGCTTTAGATTACCGCCCAAGGGGTTCACTTGGTTTCCCTCGTTGGCTTGAGGTAAATTCAGTCATTCTACGAATTATATCCATCAAACATTTTTCATTTCTTTCGCCTCTCTACAAGAAAATGTGTTTTTAGTGCATAGATTTCAAAAGGACTTAGTCCCACTTTGCACCTTGGAAATAGGCTCATTTTGCACTTTGCATCCTCGAGATCTTTTAATAGAAGATTGCATCCTCAAAATCATGTTTTTGCTTCACTTTGCATCCTGCTTGTTATTCTAGTCATATGACTCACCGTTTGGGAGGGTACTTTACTCCATTTCCGTTGAATTTTGGGGGCGATATTTAACTGGAATAGACTAAAATACCCTTCCAACGACGAGAAGTGAAGCGAGAACATGATTTCCATGGTGCAATCTGTTATTAATTTTTTAACGAGGGTGCAAAGTGCAAAACAAGCCTATTTTGAAGGTGGAAAGTGTGATTAAACCATTTCAAATGCCAATATTATATTTGTCGCTGTTTATAAGTGTTAATAATCTACTTATAAGAAATAGTCACTCAGATTTGTGTTCTCTTACTATTTTGGTTGTGGAATTGTGAATTAGGTGACACCTGCAGCCGGTATAGTTAAACCAGATCAAGTTGCCGATATATCAGCAAATCACGTAGAGTTCCACAAGATGGAAGAATCTTCCGATGGGATTCCACAAAGTTGGTGGTCGGAAGATACGAGAGACAAGGAAGTGATTTTGGTGATAAATGTAGTAGGTAGTTGTTCGACTGATACAAAAACACACAGAATAAATGTACGACATTCTTTTTCTGGAAATCCACCCGTTCGAACAGATCTAAAAGGTAACAACAACGCTTCCAAGAAACACGGTGGTAGTTCACATGGTAGGTCTTCACATCGATATGATACAGAATTCTAGAGACAAGCTTATTAAATTTTTTGAAGTTTACAAGTATAAAGTTGATGACATTGTAGCAAATTTGTTATTTGAAGGTGAAAGTATATAGTTTGTCTATAGGCAATTTTTTTTCAGAAAAAAATTAGGGAGTTCTTTCGTATGAAGAAAAGGTTAGAATACATATTTGTAAATTATTTATATAGTTACAAATCTCTGTCAGTGATTGAAACTGCAGAAGAAATCAGCAATCAAGTTTCAGTTTTTTTAATTGCTCATGTTATTTTGCATCATGAACTCTCAAATAATTCTCAAGAAAATGTCCAATTTTCTCATTCATATATGCAAATTAACAATGTTAAAACATACCAGGGATAAAAATTCACGATAGAATCTGAGTATTACATAATAGAATGGAGAAATAATTTAGCAGATTAATTCATCTTGAACTTTGTAGTTACTCATATATCTTCAATAATAAGTAGACTTACAAGCATTATTAGAAAACGATATAATAAAGAAAATGACAACATACTTTAAAAATTACTGGAGGGGGGACATAAACCATACCTCGAATTAAAAAAGATAATTAGAGTCACACAATAAACAAAAAAATAATAAATAATTCCTAGGCAATCATAATGAATCATTTGCTTTTGGGAGGCACTATAACTTCAGAGGAGTTCTTGAATATGCTAAATTTGAATTAAATAGAACTCCATGATTGTGATGGTAGTGACAGGGATTGTGATGGTTGTGACACTGTGCAGTTAAGCCTCGATAGAGTTCCTTGTTGGAGAGCAGTTGAGAGACGATTGTTAGCCTCTTGTGTTAAATGTATACCATCCCAAAAGAGATATTGGTTTGGGTCAGAGCAAACTGGTACTCCTGGAGAACCGCAAAATCTTCTGCTATCATAGTTATATCTCCCTCCAACTCCACAACATGCTTGTAGTGTCAAGTTCCCGTTAGGACCTGTTACGCAGAAGCATGAAAGTTAAAATAGCTCCTTCAAATTTTAGATATATAATGCAAAATAATTTGTGAAACCATAATAAGGAAAAGTACCATTCAGTGCCGTCTCGCGTATAAGTGATTGCTCTGAATTGTAAAAGTCAGCATATAATATAAATGTATTAGGAAATTCCTCACGAAGATCCTCAATAGCTTGTTGAAGATCATTATTTTTTAAAACGATAAGATCATTGACACTCTTCAAACATCCTATATCATCATAGTCTGCAGGATCATTGCTAGATAACTCAGTTAGAATAAATGGATAACATCCTATTGGTGCATTTCCAGGAATTATAACTCGATTAGCACCCATCCTAATTACTTCCTGCATTGAGATAAAAAATGAATTAATTGTTATTAAGTTACTAATACCAACGTTGACATATTAATGAAGACAAAAATTGAAACCATTAAATTAGTAATAGAATAAACTTTGGAGTTAGTATATTACTCTTGCAGCATTGATTTGGGCTTCAGTGACATAGCGTATGTAACTTTGAACTTCTTGAATGGATTTCCCCTGAATCAATGAAAAGGTAATGTCATTGGCTTCAACATGCTATTCGGGTAAAATGCCGACCTATATCCTGCGTATCATGGGGAACCTCTCGTGTTCGTTGGCCGACTTAGACATAATTAGTCCGGCAATTAAATTATATTCAACTTCCAAATTACACCGATATAAAGTGTGTTACCCTGATCAAATCAAAAGATTATAATACATAAAACTCTAAAATACCTTTACTAAAAGTCATGTGACTTGCACCTGATTGTCTTTTCGTCGGAAAAGTGTCTATCGATGCACATCTTATATAAAAGGAATTTGAGTATAACTTTTTTTATATGAGAGATATAAGTGTAATACACTTCATATTTGAGGATCATAAATGTAATTTTCCCAGAATTTAAACTTTGACTTTTAATAATATTATAATAAGTTGGAGTATTATGACGAGTATCTATCAATGAAATTCATGTGCTTATTAATTTGGGTGGAATAAAAGTTTGACCTTCCAATGAGTAATAAATTAATAATAGAATAGATCTTTTGAGTTTTGAGGTACAGTAAAGTCCGCTATACTTATATTTTTCTTTTCCTTCAAAATTAATGGGACCTGCGTATTCCACTTTCACATATATTTTTTTATATAATTAAATCTTTACAAAATAGAAGAGTAGATTATAATTGAATTTGAACAACAAGAATCATTTAAAATACTAGGGGTATGAGGGACCATTCCACACTTTCACATATTCCTTTTTTAAATTACATAAGGTTTAACATCAATTACAATTTGGATAAGGGCATTTTTGTCTTAAAAAAACTTAAATTATTCACACTTTTATAATAAGATTAGATAATTACAACATTAATTAACAATAATTATAAGCATTAACAAGAAGGGTAAAATTGGTAGAAAAAATTAATTTTACATTGAACTCCTAAAACGACAAATAAAATTAAACAATTTTTTGCCAAAACGACAAATAAAAAAAACGTAGGGAGTAAGTTGTTAATTACACTTTCTTTTTCACATTGATTTGTTAATATGAGTCTAACTTGTATAAATTATACTCCCTCCCTCCCTCCGTCCTTTTTTTTTTCCCATCCTTTTACCTTTGGCGCAGAGTTTTAGGTAAAAGTTAAAAAAATAAAACTTTTATGTATTTTTACATAGATGCCCTTAAAAGTAATGGTTGAGAATTAGTGGCGTCAAATCATTACCTAATGTGAGAGAGTATTTTTGAAAAAAATAATGTCAGTAAAAATTTAGAAACAGGTGAAAGTAATAATTAAAGTCGAGCACAAATTAAACTTTAAAAAATCATCAAACAATAAATGTTATTGGAGTTGATTTAGTTTGTATAGCAAATTCAGATCAAACGAGATTTTATCTCAATGCATATTATCGTATGGAAACAACCACCAAGTTATATTTTGACATCTGGTAGTTATGTTGGAATAAATTCAAAATTATTATTTTGTGTTGACTGGAATATTCAAGATTTATTTCAAATATGTATTATAGATTGATTGATGATAAAAGTTAACCTTTTATCAACCATTGTATTTTTACGGTTTTACCTAACAATACTGGAAATGGGAAAACGTGGGTGATAGAAGTTTGCATGGGGGTTTTTTGCAAGTTAACTCCCTGTGATATGTTTAATGGGCAATTTACCTCCCTGTGAAATAAAAATAGGCAATTTAACTCCCTGTGAAATGAAATAATGAGCAATTTACCTCCTTGTGATATAAAAATAGGCAATTTACCTCCCTATGAAATGAATAATGAGCAATTGAACTCCCTGTGATAAGAATTAATGAGCAATTTAGAGGGAGGCAATGTGCTTCTTTTATAAAAACACAGGGAGGTATCTTGCTATTTTTCTTATCACAGGGAGTTAAATTGCCTATTTAGAATATCACAGGGAGGTATTTTGCCCTTTTTAGAATATCACAGGGAGGTATTTTGCCCTTTTATTTATCACAAGGAGTTAATTTGCCTATTAAGAATAACACAGGGAGTTAATTTGCTATTCACTCGTTTGCATGGCGTGTGGGACATGTTTTTTTCACTATTGTCTTTTGTGCCATTTTAAATATCAATTTAAATTTAAATTTATTTTCTTTTAGACGATGAATATATAATTACATCAATTACTTTATCAAAAAATCTTTCATCTTTATTTTATGATTAATATTAAAATATAAAGATAAACTAATTACAAAGATTAATATTAATAGAAAAATATTTACATTAGAGGTAGTTGAACCCACGACCTCTTGATCATGGAAATTTAGCCAACATGCTAATACCTCATCAATAGTTTAGATCTATTTCAATATTTATTTCATCACTTGTAAATTAAAGTAGGAATAATTGTCAACTAACTAATACAAATCATTTAGGCTAGATCTCTTCGATGGAATGTTTGGTGTTTCTGTTCAGTTCCTTGTACAGTAAGGTAAAAATTATTTTCACGCATCTACGATTTGATTTCACATACAAAACAACCAATAAATTTGGACCAATGCGTTAATTCCAACACACACTCTTGTATGACCCTTTTTCAAACAAAAAAAGTGTTTCATTTCACAAGCCCACAATAATTAATTAAAATACACTACTATATATCGAGTTAAAGTAAACAAACTACACAACAACCAACTCTCACAATTTACCAAACTAATTAATTGTAGGATGATTTTTTTTTAGATGGTGAATACATCGTTACATCAAACACTATATCGAATCGAATCTATTACATTGGCATCAAAGTAACCTAATTACAAATTCTAGCATTAAACTAGAGAAAAAATTCACATTAGTGGGAGTTGAACACATAACCTCTTGGTCATAGAACCTCATTCTTAACCATTTGACTTATGCGTGTACAATCTATCTATCTAATATTAATTAATTTCACTTATAATCTCTATAAGCAACTGGTGGGCTGAACAACACCGGTACCGTCAGCCATCCCTCCGGCATTGGCACAAGATGAAGTTGCCGGTTTATCTTTGAAAGTTAGGTTAACTTCAGTAAGTGTAATTCCATTGCAAGGGTATGTTTTACTACAATCGAATTTTACTGCAACTTTTGTAGCCGATGTTCCATGTATATCTTCATACTTTATGTCACTAACTCTTACCCCGGATTCCTGCAGTAATTATATAATTAAGTAAAAAGATTACCATCATCATCATTCTTAAACATATATATAGAATCTAATATTTCTCAAGATATTATACCTGGCTAGGGCAATTTTTGTGGTCGGGACAATAGTTTTGGTCGATGATAATCGGGTAACGGACATTAACCATGACAACATGCTGGAAAACAACATCCTTAACAAATCCATTACTAGGTCTTGCCCATGTTTTTAACCTCAAGCCGTTTTGAGTTCCGGTAAATGTAGCTGTTTTAACTGTCACATTTTGCACTCCTGCCTCTTCCAAACTCCAACCAAGACTCCCTATACTGCAAATTAAATATGAAACAATGCATATGTTAAGTAAAATATCAACAAATTTCTGAAAGAAAGAAATGAAAAGCCATAATTAATTGTATTTAGCTAGCTAGTATAATTTTAGAGAATATAAGTATTGCTGAGATTTTGTAAAACATGTTGTGTCACTAATTAAGACAATTAATTTCAATTTGACAAACACATGACCCATTACCCATGTGACTTGAACCCTTGCATGTGTGCATGGTGAATAAGCTCGCATACATAATTCGTTCAAGGTCAACAATATATTTTAAGCATATTAATGCTAATGATGGGGAAAATGCAAGATACTACTTTCATGTGTTATGCAAAATATGCACGAAATTACTCTATGAAATGGTTATTGCATAGAATTCACTTTGTATTAAAAATTCAACACAAAGCCCCCTGTCTGTTCAAAATGAGTTGTTTGGATCGACATATTTTCAAGAATTTAAATAGTTCACGTGAAGATAGGGATCAACATGAAGTATCTAAAAATGATTTGAGGGGTCTATGCAATAAATATTTCACGAATTAGTTTTGTGCAGATGTCATATAACATACAGGTTAGGGAAAGTATTGCAGTTATCTCTAAAATGAATATCACAAAATTAGCTCATTTAATTATTGGTATTCTGGACCAAAACTCAAATTCCCATTCTTTAACACGTGGAAGAAATTCATCTACTTCAACCAGTGAGAATGGGCAAAAATTTAATTTTGGTACCATAGAATTGACGAAGTTTCAATTTTCATATATAATTTTTTTAACAAAATTTGGTGTTAGTACGTTCGTACCTTATTCCGTGGCCTGGACCGCATGCCAAGTTTTCAATCCACAAGTTGGAGGCGCCGGGGCCTATAGAAACACAGTCATCGCCCGTGCCGATATGAGAATTCATTAAGACGACTTCCGATGATTGTTGCACATGAATGCCGTCGGTGTTAGGGCTGTTGGCCGGAGCAGAGATTTTCATATTCAGGAGATTGACGTTATGGCAGTTATCAATGTTAATGTGAAACATTTGACTGTTCAATGAGTATAATCCATTGATGGTTATGTTGTTTGAATTGTAGAACGCTAGTGACTGCAGCAATATATATATATATATACATGGAATTTTAATCAGGAGCTAGGAAATGGGGTAATTAACATGTAAAAATCGTCAAAATAAATGAATTTTACATCTCTTAATTTTAGTGTTAAAAGTTGAACGAGAGAATTACACTTTTCATATCATATTTTATCCTATTTTACATATTTAGTGCTAAACTTTTTTAAAAAGACATTTGACATCACATTTCGACAGACTTAGTTTTATCATAAATATATTATCATAAAACTCAAACAATTCTTTAAATTAATGTCAAATTAAGTAGGAATAGTTAGTTGTTGTCCATGGTGCATTTTGGAACTCTTTATGAAGGGATGGATATTGCAATTTAGTGGTTAAAATATTAGACGGTAAAACTAAATCTATCAAGAACCGTCAAATTATGGTATTAAATGTATTTTTCAAAAGATTTAATATTAAACGTGTAAAATAAGATAAAGTATATTAAATTTTCTTGCAGTAGTGTAGTATTAAATGTGTAATTCTCTCTAAATTAAATTGATTGTATACAAACAAATAAAATTTGATCTGTTTGTCTACATTTGTTCACTCAATAAAATTTAGAAAAATATGTAAGAAATCATCAGAAATCGTCGCCAATTTTCTTAAGTGAAAGAGCATGTGGCATGTAACTCTTTTATAATTTGGAGTGTCATGACTCATGAAGTACCAAAATTGCTAATATTCACTAACCTATGTTTTCAAATGTGCTCTCAAAAAAAAATACACTACCATATATATGTGAACCCAAAATTTTGATATAAAAGAAGCACAATTATATTTTTCCCGTACTTTCATGCATGTGACCAATATTATTTCTCAATAGCTACATCACATGCAAATTAAACCTTTCAAAACAGATTCTTTAATTTTTCATTATACTACTAGTAATATTAATTCCATAATACCTTTTCTAAATAATAATCAATTAATTTCAACATACCGTAGCTCCCTTGGGACAACTCTTGCCGGAATTCTTGCAAGCCCACAAATCAGTCCCCCGACCATCAATCATACCTCCGTAAATCGAAACTCCTGCAACCCTATCGAACTTTAACCATGTATCGGAACTCCCTATAACATTGTAATCCGATGGAGCTACAAGTGTGCCGTCAATGCGAAAAGTTATTGCCTTATTTTTGCATAACTTTCCACTAAAGTTTACATTTTCTATCAAAAATCTACCGGATGGCACGTAAATCGTGGCCGGTTCCGTGGTGGCGCAGGCTGCAGCCCAGGCACTCGAAAATGCCTTCGTGCAATCGGTGTCTCCGTCGGATGTGGCTCCTAATGTTTCTACATTGTATGTGGGATTATCTGCAAATGATGATGTTATGTAAAAGAAGAAGGTGAAGATTAGAAGTTGGATTGTTGTTTTTGTGATAACCATTTTTGGGTTTGATTAGTTTGTATTTTGTCGTGTGTTTGAAAAATGATTAATTTAGGAGGTATTTATAGGCCATTTACTTAAGTGCATATAATTAACAACATACATGCATGGGTGTTAGCTATATAATTATTGATTACATATTATGTTATGAGTCAATTTTACTGCTCCGTATATATGCTACAACTAACAAAGACTATATATTGGTGTGCCATATTGAGGATTTTCTAGGTTAATACTTATCCACATTTTCTAGTTTTATTAATTGAGCTTTATTTTGTAAGTAGTATTACACAAGCATGCTTTATTTCGTAAAAAATTAATTTAACTTCACAACTTAACAACTTTTAAACTTAAACGTCTACACACCAAGGCAAAATCATGGGTCATATTGCATAAATGCTACTTTGAAACAGTTAATTTTAGGCTGAGTAGCAAAAAATAATTATCTGCTTATCCAAAGTAAAAGTAATTAATGTTCAATGAACCAGCTTAATTAGCTATATGTTTGTATCAAACTATCACGTCTGAATTATAGACAAGTGCTAATCATCGAATTAATTATCAAGTAAGCAGTTGACCCATAATACAAATAAAAATAAAAAGAATTTTAGAGAATTATACTGTAGCACAAATTAGAGAAAAATACGGAAGAATGTCAATTTGACCGCACATGACAGGCATAAATATTAGGATAAATTATGCATACCCTCTGAACTAAATTCAAATTACAAAAATATCATTCACATATTGAGTATTACGAAAATTCCTCTCAGATTTATCATCAATCATCTTACAATTAGCACCCTACCCTTGAAAAATTGCAATACTCCCCTAGGGGTTATTTGTAATGTTTGTAATATTTTAAAAAATTATAAAACTAAAAATTAAATATTTACCACAAAAAGTTGATAAAATTGTAAACTTGCACACAAGTTTCAATAATATATAAAATTATTTACCAATTTATTTTAAAAAAATTAATAATAAATTAGCTAGAATTTCAATAATAATGTCATAAATATAAAAAAAAAATATTTACATATTTAATTAAATTAATTAATTCTTAATATTTGTAATATTAAACTTAAATAAAAAAATTACTTACACATTCAATGAAATATAAGTATTTTTTAATATTCTTTTTCATGTGCAATTTTCAGTGGTATTTAAGGGGCTAATTATAAAACTATAATAAACCCTAGGGATATTTTCGTAAGATTCAATACGTGATGGGAATTTTTGTAATTTAACCTTATCTCGGGGTATAATACTCTATATATTATTATATAAAGAACTAAAATAAAATGTGGAAACAAATTCTGCCAAATAATAGAATTAAGAATTGTATGTAGCACATGGATTGCCAATTAATGGGAACAGAAAAAATATAAATGAATTTAATTATTTTTATTTTTTATTAAATACGGATGTGTCATTGACATGAACCATGTCCTGGGCACATTCTTGAATGGTAGTATTTTCTCTATTTATGGGATTCAACATATATTTTCACTAAATTTCTCATAATGATTAGTGATTCATTAATGCACATTGCTCTGCTTTCTGATTTTTGATTTTCTTTAGTTTCCTAATTCTTCTTAGTTGCTCACACTATTAATTTCATATATATATATATATATATATACATACTTGAGAATAGTGATTACCAGTAAGAATTTCACTATTAACTTTAAACCAGCTTTTGTAACATTAATTTAACCAAGTCGAATTTGAGCTGTGTCCATGACCATACAGAAGTATATATTATACTATTAATTTCACATGCATTAATTAATTCTTGGAGATAAGCATCAATGTCCGGTAAATTAAAAAATATATTATTACTTATATATATTTAAGAGGGATAAGATCGAAATGGACAATTACCTATGCACACCTTAGTTTAGGTGAAATTATAGAAACACCCTCTTAGGTTTTAATATCAAACTCAAAGATGCTAATTTATGTTCAGCTTAATTACAAATACCTCACATGCATAACATGCCATGCCGTTAATTAGGTTCAGGCAGGGTGATGCAAGTTCCAAATATTATTTCTCTCAATTTCATTTATAATAACAAGGAAATAAGTGCTAGCTACAACATGCAATACTGACAATTGTCCATTTTTCCCCGATTAAAACTACATATCACAAAAGCTTTGGGCCTGTTTGTTTGGCGTTTCTCAGAATTTTTTCGTGTTTGGGAAATACCAAACAAACATGTTTTCTATTTTCCGAAATAAATTTTTCATCCATTAATTTCTCAAACTACTCTCTCAAAAGCTAAACAAACAACAATTTTATTATCTCTAAACAAAACCTATACAAACTCTACTTTGATTTGACATAAAGTAACCTACCTCTTACACAATTTATCTCACATAACAAACATGATTTAACATAAAGTCTTACATATCTTACACATCTTACACCTACAACCCAACTCTTCCAAAAAAACCTACAACTACTTTATTTCTCAAACCACTATCTCAAAACCCAAACAAACAACATTACGCAAATCGAGATTATTTCACAAACCTCCACTACTCTCCCAAACTACTTTCCCAAACGTCAAACAAACAAGCCCTTTAATTTTTGTGCACGCTTGACCTCACTAAGGCCCAAAAATAAAATTTGATGTCCTATCTTATTATAAAAAAAAAAAAGTGGGAATGACACTTTTTATATCAAATTTTTATCTAATTTATATATTTAATATAAAATCTTCAGAAAAATATATTGAGTACCAAAATTGGATAACATTTATTACATTTGTTTTCACCGTTAGTTTGTGGACATAAAACGTCACATGTGTCACTGTTCGTTAGGTCATCATTTTCACCTTTTTCAAGAGGTATTTGCAATTAAATAGATTATACCTAGAAATTGGGAGGGGGTAATTATTGCAATTATCGTCGCCTTCTTCCTCTTGTACGGTCGTCGGCTTCATTGTTGGTCAAAATTGGTTGAGGGATTTTGTCCATCTCATCCTTGCACTACGTATAAACAATTTCAAAAACTGAGTAGTAAATCTCTCAATTTTCTCAGTTGAAGTTTCAGATCTCGTAGTTCAAAAGACCCAAATCTTCAAACTCCGATTACTCATTCGTACTTTGACAACGTTGGGGTAAAGACACTGGATGTGGTTCTTCTCAACATGAAATTACATGGTCCATAAGTTAACAGATTCTTTTGCTAATTTAGTAAAGCACAAGAAGTATTTTGCATTTAGCTTCATAAAGTAGCATAAAATTCCGTAATAGTATAACTGTATAACAAACATATTGTATATAAATCATACCATATATACCAAAAATAAATGGAATGCCATTCGAGAAACGTTTTAAATTTTATAAATGGCGCTAATTAATATAACACTCTGTTTTGATATGAAAAAAAAAAAAAAAAAAAAAGGGTACAACACTCTGTTAATTTCACTAATATTATGTCCATCCAATGAACCAATTTCACTTGATCGTTATTAAATTGTTAATTTTGAAAGTGATATTAAGTTTTACTGTTCAACAAGAAACAACGTTACATTATGCCGACTTTACATGAGTGTCTTTTCAGTCAATTATTGTCATTTTATAATATTCCATATTAATCATGATAATGTCAGATAGCTTTTGATCTCTTACAAGTTTGCCTTATAAATTTAATAATTTGAATTTTTCTCTTTTTGACAAAATTACGGTCCAATTCTTCAACTCGCTTTTATATGCGAAAGTGAAGCTCACTTTTTCAATTGAATCGAAAATTTCTCAAATTTGCTTCAATTTTATGATTTATGGGATAAAATTGTCAGCTCAAAATTTATGGGCAAACTTATCAACAACCATAAGTTATGAGATTAGTTTTGCATTTATCCCTTAGAAATATGTACGAACATGTAATTTGATTGAGTCGATTCGACCAATTTAGGGCCTGTTTGTTTGGCGTTTCCCAGATTTTTTTCGTGTTTGGGAAATGCCAAACAAACATGTTTTCTACTTTTAGAAATAAATTTTTCATCCATTAATTTTCTCAAACTACTCTCTCAAAAGCCAAACAAACAACAATTTTCTTATCTCTAAATAAAACCTATACAAACTCTACTTTGATTTGACATAAAGTAACCTATCTCTTACATAATTTATCTCACATAACAAACATGATTTGACATAAAGTCTTACACATCTTACACCTACAACCCAACTCTTCCAAAAAAAATTATACCTACTTTATTTCTCAAACCACTCTTTCAAAACCCAAACAAATAATATTACGCAAATCGAGATTATTTCACAAACCTCCACTACTCTCCCAAACTACTTTCCCAAACGCCAAACAAACAGGCCCTTAATCTTCTATAATTTTCAATATATATATATATATAAAACGTATCTCTCTAAAAATGAAAATCAAATATTAGACTGAAAAGTACTTGTTTGAAAATGAATATGTGACCTAATATACTGAAAGCAACATATTTGATCATAAACATGATCTCTAATGATTGTGATATGATTCATTAATCAACCACTACAATAATTCTATTTACCATGCATTATCTCAATATTATATAGACGTAGGCCCTTTATGTTTTTTGTTTTCTTATTATTACCACTTGTTAAAAAAAAAAAAGAATAAAAATTAAAAACTTTATCTCTTCATAATCATATATATATTCTCTTCAATTCCTCAAATAGAACATATATTGAAATCTTGAAAGAAAAATCAATTCCATAATTAACATGACAACCCTCTCCCCAATTCCTTCAATGCAAGATCTAAAAATTAAATTCCAACTCTCCACCTTAGTTTTTCCATCACAAGAAACTGAGAAAAAAACACTTTTCTTACCAAACATAGACCAAATCTTGAATTATAGTATTCCAACAGCTCATTTTTTCCTGCCAAACAAAGATTTCCCCCCAGAATTTGTGGCTAAAAGGTTAAAAATTGCATTAGAAAAAGTTTTGGTGCCATATGACTTTATGGCTGGGAGATTGAAACTGAATTACGAATCAGGGTGCTTAGAGATTGACTGCAATGGGGCTGGGGTTGGGTTTGTTTTAGCTTCTTCTGAGTTTGCGCTTGGCGAGATTGGGGAGTGTTTGGTTCATCCAAACTTAGGATTTCGACAACTTGCTGTTCAAAAGTTGGATTGTTTGTCTCCTAAAGTTGATCAGCCACTTTGTATTTTTCAGGTATAATATGTGTGCGTGTTTTAATTAGGGGTGTGCATGAACAGAATAATATCGAGCGACATTTTATTCAAGTTTGAATGAAATCCTGTAAAATTTTAGTTGATTAAGTCAAGTTTGAACTGAATTTAAAAAGTCATCAAACAAAATATATTTTTCAAGCTTATTTGATACATATGTCAAATTAAACTCAAATAATTTTATATCAACGAGCTCGAGTTGAATATTAAATAAATTAATTTAATTTTCAATATAAAATTTCGTGTACAACTTTGTCACGTGGACAGTCTAAAATCAGGATTGAGCCCAAACCCACAAAATTATTTAACGCAATTTGAATAAAACTGAATTTGATCCAGATCCAGTCCAAGAAAAAAGGGCCATGATTCATTCTGTCCAATTTGAACTGTATGGTTGGGGTAAAGAATAATTACGTCGAAAATAGGATGAGTGTAGGCCTTTCCGACGAGAGATTATTTAGTACAACTGCTGCACCACGTCATCAAGTACACGTGGTGCAGCCCACCAATACACTTGGGACATGTGGAGTGATAATCCACATCACCCCATATTCTGGCCATGTTCCAAAAAATAGGATTTCAAAAAATTGTGTTCACATTGCCAGAACATGGGTGATGTGGATTATCACTCCACATGTCCCAAGTATATTAGTGGGATGCACCACGTGTACTTGATGACATGGTGCAGCGGTTGCACTAAATAATTTTTCCTTTCCGACACATGAAGTTAGTTCATATTATGTTGTTTGATAATGTTGTGGGCTTGGGTACGTTTGTATTTGAAAAGTATTAACTTTTTATAAAATATTCAATCTTTTGTTTGGCCCAATTTCGGAGTCTCCCACAAGTCTAATTTTTATTATGTTATCAATATTTTGCAGGTGACATCCTTCAAATGTGGTGGTTTCGCAATTGGAATGTCAATGAATCACATCTTATGTGATGGCTTAGGCGCCAAAACATTCATTGAAAACCTAGCTTCGCAAGCTTTTGGCGACGAAAAACCCTTAGCCGTCGTCCCAAACAACGACCGTCGAGTCCTTGCTGCTAGATCTCCTCCACGTGTAGAATTCCCACACCATGAGTTCCTCAAATTAGACTCCCCAATCGGCGAAGGATCAACCCCTCCAATCTTTGATTGCAATCTAGAAGAATTAAATTACAAAATCTTCAAACTGAGCTCAAACGACATAAAAAACTTAAAGAACAAAGCTAAAAACGATGCAAAAGCCACGAAAATAACCAGCTTTGGAGTCATGGCTGCTCTTTTATGGCGTTGCAAAGTCTTCTCATGCAATGTTAACTACAAAGAAGAAGGATTATCTACTTTGATCGTAGCAATCGACATTAGGCCGAGGCTAAATCCACCGTTATCAATTTCGTATAGTGGCAATGCAGTGCTGCCAATGGGGGTGTCAGTTACTTATAACGAGCTTGAGAAAGGACCATTTTCGAATCTCGTGGAGAAAATCTCCGAAGGGGCTAAAGAAATGACGAATGAGTACGCAAAGTCGTCTTTGGATTGGTTAGAGATTCATCGAGGGATCCCTCACGGGGATTATGTGGTGAGCTCATGGCTCAGGTTAGGATTTGATGAAGTGGTGTACCCATGGGGGAAGCCTATTTATAGTTGTCCTGTTGTGAATCATAGGAAGGATATAAGTTGGGTCTTTTCAGATGGTTTTGATGGTGGGATTAGTGCCTTGGTTGCTTTGCCTGCTGAGGAGATGAACAGATTTGAGGCTCTTTTTCATGACTTCTTTGCATGAATTTGTGTTGTGGTAAATTGGTTCATTTTTCTACTAATTAAGAGGTTTTATACATGAAACCTCTATTGTTATGAGAAACGAAACTCCTTGTGTTATGGGAAACTTTCGCGAAACTATCACATGTTATCAAATTCCTGTATGTTATTAGATACTCATACTCTGCACATTCTCCTGTCCTCCGAAAATGTCAAACACCGTCAGTTTTTCAAATCAACTGTCATTCCACCCTCATTATTTAAACTAATTTAAATATTAATAAAATACTAAAAAAATTGTCAATAACCCCCTATATATTTACTTTAAATGTTGACAATAAATCCCTTGTTAACTTAAAAGATTGACAATAACCTCCTATAGACTTATGAGGGCATTTCAAAATGAGTGCAGTGAGCTAATAAAATATCAATATAAAAATAGCACAGAGTGTATTTTATCAATTTAGGGTACATTATCCAAAACCTACAACAGAAGAAAATGAATGAGATAAAGATGACAATATCATACTTACACTCATTCATTTAAAAGAAATCCACCTGATGTGGGAAACCTGGGCAACTCAAAATCATCATTAATTCTTTATAAATCTACTAGAAAATAGGGCAGATTTGTCGAAGATCTACAATGTACAGAGGCCTTTTGAATACGATATTGATCAAATCTGAGAATTCCACATTCTCCTTTGAGCCTTAAAATGGAAAATCTACAATTCTCTTATCTTCTTCAATCATTTTAAGTTTCTTATTCACTTGCTTGATCTTGCGAGTCATTTTCCACCGAAATGCTAAAGGATTAATTGAGAATGAAAAGAAGAAGAATACCTGTCTCGATCTTCATTTGATTATTGATCTCTATCTTCTAACAAGCTTATTGGGACAAACTCAAACGAAAATTCAAAAATAATTATATAATAAATATTGTTCAAAATTGATAAAATATAAAAAAAAACATTTTCTCATTGAATAACTTGATTAGATGTTAAGCCCTATTAAAAACAAAATATGGAAGAGTACCCAGACAAATTATTTCTCAAATGATTACACCCTCAAAACAACAAGTACATTAGTTTATCTTCCATTAGCTTCATTAAAACAAAGCAAGTACACGAATACTAGTCAACAAATTCCCTCCACTTCAGATCTTCCTTTTCTTAAGCTTTGCAGTTTTGTATCCACACTTAGTAGGCTTTCCCCAAGGAGTAACGGAGCCTCGGCCATGACTCCCACTACTCTTACTCCTTCCTTCACCACCACCGTGTGGATGATCAACAGGGTTCATTGCCACACCTCTCACCGTTGGCCTCCGCCCCAACCATCGGCTTTGCCCAGCCTTCCTCAGCTTCTTTGCTCCATGTTGCTGGTTTGACACCATCCCTATTGTCGCCCTACATCTCGTGTCTATCAGTTTCTTTTCTCCAGATGGAAGTTTTATCTCGCAATACCTAAAAACAAAAGTTGAACCAAATGAATAATTGAAAAACTCCAGAATTCAGAACTCCGAAAACACAGAAATGTGGAGTGTTTGTATAATAGGATGAGATGCCAAGTATATATAATACAATGTGGAGTGTTTGCCAGGCCAGAAAACATCTCGTTTGCACCCTTCGTTCTGCCCTAATCCCAACACAAAAGAGTTCAAATTTACATAACATAATATTACGTAATCTACACCGAATATGTACGGAAAGAATCTGAAGAATAATGTACACATCCATTCTAGTGGTACAAAACGGAGGCAACTTAATGGCGTGTCTTTCATCACAAACGATTTACAACCAGCATCATGTCTCGTAAAGTGTCTTAAGATTACATCACGTTAAAAGTGCTGCCATTGCCAATTTCCCATGTTAAATTCAACCAAAGAATTATAAAACCTACCATCCACTGATGTAATTCACATCTCTACTCTCTGCAGCTCTCGAAGATTGAAAGCCTTACCTCAAGAAAGGTACAACCGCCAAAGCATGAACTCACATATATTGGTCAGAGTTTCCAACAAAATCTATGGGTGTTTACACTACTCATCTGCCCTATACCGTTGATACTAAGTATTCCCAAAAACACGGCAATATCATTACACAAAAACACATATCATCAATAGACAGAATAGTCAAGTATCCATTTCAGTTACTGAACCACAATACATAACATCATTGATTGTTCATTTTTCTTAGAAATTAAATTGTGCATATGCCTCTTTGTCAATTTCCAATCAAACACAATGTGGATTAAACATTTTCCAAATTTTATACATCTCCCAACCAAACACGAGAAATTTACACTATATTTTAAAATATTAATGATATCCGTTTACCTGGTTGCTCTGTTGGGTTCAGTAAGTATCTTTGCTGAGGTCCCTGCAGCACGTACAAGTTTTCCTCCCTGTCCAGGTCGGAGCTCGATATTGTGGATCTGAGTCCCAATACGCATCATCGAAAGAGGCATACAGCTACCGATTTGAGAGCTTATGTCCAACGTGACCATCTGACTCATCATCGACGACATCTTCCACGACGGCACTGCTTTGGACTCCATAGTCTCAATTGCACCTACATAATCAGGACATCACAATCATTACCTAAAGGTAAATTCCTATTCAAATCAGACCGAAGGAACTAGGCTAAAACAGGTTGAATAATTTGTGCTAGTATATACGAAAAAAATTAACTTGTTTGAAATTTTGTTTCAATAATTATAGTGAATCATAGGTGTGTTTGTGAAAATGAGTTAGATTTGACTCAAATCTTCAGCCTTTATCCTATTCGGTGATTTTGCCATTTCAAATCACATTCCAATCACAAACTAAACAAAAGAGATAAATTAGGGTAAAATACTCAATTCATTTCAGCAATTCAGTTTCAATAATCCACAAGATCCTTATTTCATATTCACCAACTGAAACTATATAACTTACGACATTACACAGACATCGCACTAAATTAGAACAAATAAAAAGTACAGATACATTTATATGTATATGTGGGTAGAGAGGATAGATATAGGGTTTACCGGAAGAGAAAGAGCGTGAAGAAGTGCGAATAACTGAACGGAGGAGAGTTCTGCAAAACGCCATTTTTACTTTCTTTGTCAATTCAGGGATCAGGGTTTTGGAATTGGAGGGTTTTTTTTAACTGAGGCGGTACGGCGTCGTTCGCACTCTTTGAAGAGTGTTCATGCGATTTCTTTTTCTTTATCATTTCAAGTTATGTTTTAATGAAAAAATATTGTTATACATGAAACGTATAACAATTAATATTAATGAAAGAATTACTTCCCACTCTTAGAATTGAATGTCCCTTTTTTTATGACCAGTTGGAACATACTTATCAATACAATATTTAGTGAAATAAATTAGTCAAAGCAACGAAATTAAATAAATTATACAATAGCATGTTGAACATTATTAATGATCAGAAAAGTTGGTACTTTATTATTTGTGAAATAAAATTAAAATAAAAAAAAAAATGAATGAAAAGATAATTACACTATTACATAAGTGTCTCAGAATTTATATTATTTATAATCAATAATCAATATAAAGCAAACATAAAGAGCCTGTTTGTTTGGCGTTTCCCAGATTTTTTTCGTGTTTGGGAAATGCCAAACAAACATGTTTTCTATTTTCCGAAATAAATTTTTCATCCATTAATTTTCCAAAACTACTCTCTCAAAAGCCAAACAAACAACAATTTTCTTATTTCTAAACAAAACCTATACAAACTCTACTTTGATTTGACATAAAGTAACCTATCTCTTACACAATTTATCTCACATAACAAACATGATTTGACATAAAGTCTTACACATCTTACACCTACAACCCAACTCTTCCAAAAAAACCTACACCTACTTTATTTCTCAAACTACTCTCTCAAAACCCAAACAAACAACATTACGCAAATCGAGATTATTTCACAAACCTCCACTACTCTCCCAAACTACTTTCCCAAACGCCAAACAAACAGGCCCAAAAACTTCTATTCTTCCCATATAGAGAAAGTTATTTTCTCCTAAATTCAAAATGAATATATATAAATTATTTTGACACTTTGCGTCACGAAATTGAAAACTTAGCACTTTACACCCTTAAATTGTACATTATTTGACAAAATGCACCCTATTAGGGTGTAAAATGCACATTGTAAATTAAGTATTTATAATTTTTGAGATGGGTGCTCTTGTGATATGCATAATGTTCATTTACAATTAGCTATAACATTCACGTATTTTGGGGGAAAAATATCAATGTTTAAGTCTTTCAACCACAATTTTGGTAGTTTTTTTTGGTGATTTTTTTTTCTTTGATAATATTTTTTAATATGTATGTTATAGGTTGTTTAGACTTTCCTTTTTTTTTTGTGGGCCACTAGTGCTATGTTATTCACAATTTTAATATTTATTTGGTTGAACTAGGAATAAAATTGTTAGAAGCTTGTTTAGAATTTATACAATTTCTAATTCCGACAAATTTCAGTGTTCACTCTTTATAATTAATTGTAATGGTTGTTAGTAATGTATAATGGTTTGTTTAAGCTCAATCATTCAAAATGTATATCGAAGAGGTCAGAAATATTAATGAGGTTTAAATGATACACAAAAAAAAAATTGAAATTCACATAAAATAACACAGTAAAAGTAAAATGGTATGGTATACATAGAAGAGAACATTTTTGTGACGAACACATATTTTGAAGGTTTTAGAACGAGAAGGAGACAACATAACTAATCATTTATAAAAACAGTAGGTAAATCGAACCTTTCAGATATCGCGGGCGGGGATAAAATGTCATTCATTGACTTGTTCACAAATAATGGAAATATATTTAAAAGGAATTAGATTTGAAAGTCTTGAAACTTAATAATTCATGTATTAATTATATGTATGGCCACGCACGCACGTCCTATATATATTAAGTATATGTACATATATAATTATATATAGTCAAATTAATTAATGATCAAGTGTTAAAGTACTAGCTAGTTTTGATGATATATAAAATAATTAAGTCGTCATGGGGGCTGCTGGCTTGTGTTGCGTGCATATATTTATTTTATAAAATAAATAAAATGATTCAAAAGTCAAAAGGAATCCCAAAAAATCTTCATACACGATCTCCAAACGTACATTTTTCCATTTTTTAAATACTCATTAAGGTGTATAAATACTTAGTAATAGGCAGGCACATACATTATATATATTAACAGTTTAACACACACACACACACACACACAAAGAGAAGAGAAGAGAAGAGAAGAGACCGAGAGAGAATAAATTAATTAATTAAAATGGGCGGGCGATTACTAATGGTGGCTATAATATTCGTGATGGTCTTGATCTCGTCGTGTGTTGCACAAGCACAACCACTAGATTGTATCTCAAAGTTGAGTAAAGTCGAAAATATGATTCCGACATGCTTTGGTAATTCGGTCTCGGAATCATGTTGCAATGCTGCAAGAGACATCGACTCTAGCTGCATATGTCTTGATTCTGTTCATCGTGTTTTTCAACTACTACTTCAATGCGGTTATACTCCAAACTGTATACCAGTATAGGCAGTATAGCTGCTGGAGTACTACTACTACTTTAATTATTTGGTTAATTAATTATTACATGATTATATATGTGTCTTGCAAATTAATTTGTGTAATTTCATTTCTGTTCTTTCCTAAGTATATACATATATACATATTGTGTTGTTATCTTCTGGATTTAATGAGTTTCTTCAATAAAATTTATGTATATTGATATATATATATATAGGAAATCGACTAATCGGCTTAATTAGAATTAATATTTTTGTAATCGAGAAAACAAAAGAAACTTAAATCTTAGATGTTTTAGTCTTACCTAGACCAGGTCTAAGAGCTTAGTGGTGGACCTTGTGGTCTAGAATTTACCAATTTATTTATAATTACTTCAAATTTAATTATTAGATTTAAACTAACTCAACTAAATTAAACTAGAGTTAAGTAGAAATAAATAATTAAGTGTGAGCCAATTTTTTTCAATCTCATCCTACATTATTAATTTATTATCATAAAATTAATATCAATGAGAATTTAAAATCTTCAGCTTGTTTTAGATGAATAAAAAATTCGAGTCTAATTTATTTTAGAATCTCATCCTTCGTTATTTTCATAAAATTTTAAATATCAATTAGAATCTAACATCTTCAATTTATTTTAAATGGATCTAATTTTATTTTTCGTGTGTTATCATTTTGCAACTTATGTTAAATATATATCATAATGTTAGAATTAGACAATATACCAATAAAAGACTATAATTAATGCATAAGTTAAAAATAAAAATAATGAACGGCTCCAATTTTAGCTTTGAATAGCAGAAAGATTGCACGAGAGTTATCCAAAAAAAGTTTAATTTAACTCTTCCTACACATCGATTTAAAAAAATTCCAAAAAGAAAAAAAAATAAGTTTATGTGATGGTATATCCTTCTTCACTTAATTACTAAGTTATTTTAGTACAGTTTTATCATAAACATGAAATATTTGTTGTGTTTTTATATATTTATTGTTTATATACATATTGCACTATAATTTTCTTGGGTGATTCCTGAATTAATAGTGAGTCCACAATGTAAAAGATTTTCCTTAAAAGTAATATTTATTATTTTCAATTTTGGTTTAGTATAATGAAGGTAAATTAATTAAATCATAATAATTAACTTTTTTATTCATCTAAAATAAACTGATGATTTTAAATTCTAATTAATATTAATTTTATGATAATTAAAAAAATGGCTTACACTTAATTATTTGTTTCTATTTAACTCTAGTTTAATCTAGTTAGGTTAGTTAAATCTAATAATTGAATTTTAAGTAATTATAAATGAGTTGGTAAATCCTAGACCACAAAGTCTACCACTAAGCTCCTAGACCTGGTCTAGGTAAGAATTTTCCGCAGATTTGCATATAAATTTTCAAGTCATACATATAAATCTTAACTTCTTGTTTAAAAATGTGGCCGAAATAAATGGAGGTACATGAAATTAAGTGCTTAAAACTTGCATAACAAAATTTGTAACATTCATATCAGAGCTTCCTCCTTCACTAACTGATTCAATAGCCAAATTCTTCAAATGAATTGCATTTCTTCGTATCTCATCCCCTTCCATTACATCTTTGACACAAGCTGCTATTTCATCTCTTGTCACAATCCCATTTTCATCAATTCTAACTCGAATCCCAATCCTCCAAACATCGGTTATCAACTTAGCATTCGTCATTTGATCTGTCCATTGAGGCATAGCCACCATCGGTACTCCCAAACTCAACGCTTCAAGAGTCGAATTCCATCCACAATGAGTGATAAAACACCCTATTGCTCTATGAGACAAAACTTCTAGTTGAGTGCACCAATTCACTATTAGGCCTTGTTTGGTTGGACTTGATGTCAAATCTTGAAAAAGGTCACTCTCATTGGGATCTCTTATTACCCATAAGAAGTTGCGTTTGCTATCGATCAAGCCACGTGCGAGTTCTTCCATTTGTTTCTCACCTAGTTTGACTAAGCTTCCAAATGATATGTACACAACGGAGTGATCTTCTTTTGCGTCTAGCCATGTCATGCAAGATTCGGAACTAGGTTTGAAGAGGTTGAGGCCGTAATCGTAGTTGTCTTGTATTCTTTTGTCTATGTACATGGATGGAATAGTTGGTCCTATACTCAAAATGGGACATTGATTTTCCATCCATTTCAGTATCTGTTCAAATAGTTTAGTCATTGAGGTTAAATTTGTCATTTGTAGAAAAAATCAAGACTTGTACCATTTAAATCTTTGCTACCTCATGTTCAAGCTTGTTGAAAGTGTTGAACAAACGCCAATCCGCCTTTTCGAAAGTCGAGAATTGATCGACAAGTAGCCTCAGTATGGACGGATTAGAACTCGAATCGACTGCAAGAGAAGGTAAATCCTTAACTCTGAAAACAGGCATGCCAGGCAGTGAAACCTCAAAGTCCTGATCATTATTTGAAATCTCCAAAGTACCCTTATGCGAGTGGTAGAAAACGGAACAAACTGTGCAAGGTTGAGTAAAAAGCACAGCCCCTTTTAGTCCTTCCTCGTGTGCTATGTCCAAAGTCCACGGAATGAGTGAATCATACAAAATGGCTTTCAAGTTTTTTCTATGTTTCTGAATGATTTCTGAAATGCCACAAGTAATGGAAGCTCTGAAACTTTGGATAAAGATTTCGTATAAGTCTAAATGCTCGGTTTCTTTAACATTGGAGTCAGGAACTGTTTCGATGTCGATTGGATTAGTGCCTGTCGGAATTTGTAAGGTTGTGCTAATTGAAGCAGTAGTGAGTAATGTAACATGAATCCCTTTCGAAACAAGGCGTTTGCAAAGCTGTACCATTGGATTTATGTGGCCTTGTAGAGGAAAAGGGATTGCTAGAATATGAGCTTTTGTTGCTATTTCTTGTTTTCCCATTGTGTGTGTGTGTGTGTGTGTGTGTTATATAGTGGCAATGAGAGAGATATATATATAGAGGGATGTGTTCATTAGGTAGTATATATAGAGATTTCACCTTTGTAGTTCGCTTAAAAAAGGTAAGGTCTCATTTAATGATGTGACTGAATTTCGCATTAAGACGAACCTGTATAAGCTTGTATGTTCCTAGCTAGTTGATTTGCTTTGTTCGCGTTTTATTGTTCTTGGTACTAAGAATATATAAGTGGATCTTAATCCAAATTAGTGATTTTGAGATATTCGACATTTTGGCATTTTTCTGATTAATTTGGTGCTGTTTTGTGTTGTCATCATTTGTTACAATCACAATGTAAACATATATCTTTGAAGGAGAAAACAAGAATTCATATATGGAGAAAGAGACAATGGGTTTCATGAATTAATGTTTCTTGTTGGAAATTAATTTGAGGATAAACATTGTTGCTAATACTATGATGATTATTACAAAGGTTCAGAGACTAACCAATTTTGCTTGGATTTGGTGATTGGTTATATATTTTAATCATGTAAAAACACATCATGTTTCACAATCATTTGAATTTGTCCTATAAAAAGAAAAAAGAAAAAAAAGTTGTTTTCAATATATAATTTGGTCTGTCTATGTTTTATTTAGATATTTTAATCTGATAGTATAGCAAGCATTATCTATCATATCAGCAGAAGAAGTACTGAATGCAATTATTCCATACTTGGGGGGATGGGATCCTTTTAAGCCTAAAATGCAACTTGGAATTTGCTTCTATCTTTTGTATGATAATTCAACAATTTATTTTTGGTAAATGTAATTGTGCTAACATTAATTGATTAGAAGAACAATATTCTAAGTTGAGGGGGGCAAATTGCAGTTTTACCCTTCCTTTAAATACTTGGTCCTGTTCTTGGATACACAACAAATTTTCTTTCTATAATTATTAGTTGAAAACTGAAAAATCACCTTGAGGAGGCATAACGATATGAGGTGTCATGTCAATTAAAGAAGGTAGGATAAACTCTTCCAAAATACTAGTATTGATATGGTCCTGCCTTTTTATTTTGAATTTGTTTAATTATTACTATCAAAGTACATAAATAAATCAATTATTAAAATTTTAGTATTATATTACAGAAATACCCACATTACTAGAATTCAAGTCATGTCTTTTTGATATTGCAATCTCAACTTTTGTCGCTACACTACGGCGTCATTGCCATTTCCAAAGGTATATAATTCATAAACTCAACTATAATGATCAAATCTTATTCTTATTATTTCTCCTCATCAATTAGCTGCACAAAAGTTCCGAAATAAAATCTTCAATATTTCCAGCAGAAGTTCCACCTTTTTCCACAGCTTCATTAGCCAATTGTTTCAACTTATAAGCATTACTTCTCATTTCCTTCCCTTCATCTCCTTGAGTCACCTTCTCTATACACTTCACAATTTCTTCTCTTTCAACAATCCCATTTTCGTTCGGTTTAACTCGGACTCCAACTCTCCACACATCCACGATAAACTTAGAATTCGTCGTTTGATCTACCCACCGTGCCATGCCTATAACCGGGACCCCCAAGGTCAACGCCTCTAACGTAGAATTCCATCCACAATGACTCATAAAACATGCCACAGCCTTATGAGACAAGACCTCGGTTTGATGGCACCAATTCACTATCAAACAACCTCTTTCTAATGCCAAAGAAGTGAAATTTGGAGGTAGTTTTTCCTCCTCGGAAGCTCTGACGACCCACAAGAAATCCCAGTTGCTCATTAATAGGCCGTACGCCAGTTCCTCCATTTGTTCTTTTTTAAGGGAAGCTATACTTCCGAATGATACGTAAATGATGGAGCTAGTTTCCTTTGAGTTTAGCCACTCTGTGCAAGCTTCATTATAGATTGGATCAAATAGACTTATCATATGGTTTTTCGAGAGTTTTGTGTCTTTTTGAGGTAATGCAAATGTAGGCCCGACGGTTTTAATTGACCATTTACTTGCCATCCAATCTAAAATCTGATAGAATCAAAACAATCAATCAGAATTTATATTCCCATTTCATAGCTAGCTATCCTAAGATATGATCATAATGATATGTAACTGTTCCAATATTTGAATCAAATTGAAACTTTATTTGTCAATTTCTTAATCATGAGAACAATAAAATATGAAGAAAAAATATGAAATTAAACAATCAGACACAAGCTTATGCAAATTTTCAGACTCGACAATATTCAATATGACTCGAGAAGCTGTAGAATAGAAACATGACCGCATTTTAAACACTTAAACATGACCTCGATCTTTTTAAGCAGCGCAAGTATTAATTAGACTACAGTACACAATTTAGTCCTCTAGAACCAATCATAAAACTTACTGAAATAAACAAATTAACAAGTTACCTCTTAATGAACTAGAATTTCAAACTTACCTCATTTTCCAACTTATCAAAAGTGTTGAAAAAGATCCAATCCACTTCCTCTAAATTCGAAAATTGATCGACAAGATGTGTCATAACAATCTGCTTAGGATCAGAAAACTCGGAAAAAGAAGGCAAATCCTTCATCTCCAAAGCAGGTAAAAAAGGCAAATTACATACTTCAGAATCTTCATAAGGAAACTTTAGTAACCCTTTTTTGACATAGTAGTAAAGGGCAGAAACAGAACAAGACTGAGTGAAAAATGAAGCTGCAAGTAAACTTCTTTGATGGGCTATGTCCAAAACCCATGGCATGGTTGAATCATACACAATAAGTTTTGCAGAAAAATCCCAGCTTTTTGGTTCATCAAGAAACTTGGCCAAATTCTTTGAAAACTCTCTTTTAAAACGTTTGAAATATTCTTCAATGCTTTCTGGTTTCTTTTCTTGCTCGGAACCATCGGAAATGGTTTCTATTTGAATTGAGTTATTGAGAGGAATTTGGGCTGATTTTTTCACGGTTTTGTTTGTGATAATTGTGATTTTTAGACCCTTTGAGGCTAAGTATTTGGAGAATTCAAGAATGGGATTTATGTGACCTTGTCCTGGGTAAGGAATAACAAGAACACGAGACATTTTCATTACCTCTTTCTCCATTTTCTTTTTTTTTTTTTTTTGTTTTGGCCTTTTCCTTTGTTACCTCGTCACACGAAATTTAACTTGGAGAACCAAGTACTTATATAAGAAATTTATAAAAAGAAGAAGGAAAAAAGGTACTTATATAAGAAGGGAGAAGGTTGGTTTTTTTTTTTTCTTTTCTTCGGATAGTTTGGAAATTTCAGACTTATAATCTTGATTCTTAAATTTAAAATTATTAAATCGGGTTATAAATTTGTCACGATTGTAACTTCAATTAAATAAACTTTTTTGTCTAGTAAATTTATGTAGCATCTGAAATATTACATTGATTTATGGTATTGATTTATGGTATTGATTTATGTTTTCTTAATAGTTTTGCTGTCTCAGTTGTAGAACATTTAGAGCCCAAATATCAAGTGGCAAAACTCTTAAGAAACAGAAAATTAAAGTTATTTGTTTGAATTTTCACATTTTCTAAAAATGCAAACAATCAAAACGAACAAGGCCTGAATTTCTAGAAGAAATACTAATGGCACTTATACTCCGTGACAATTTTTTCTGAGCGGCAGTTTCAAAGTATATCACCTATGTTTATGGGAATAGGAGTACAATTAATTTCTTGAAATTTTCAACTAATTTCTGCACGCCTTGTTATTTTCGAAAAATTCTTGTATAGATCTGATTTTTCATAGATCATATTCAAAATCTTGCAAATATGTTTAATGAATGCACTAATTTTATTCATGATTTATTTAAAAGACACTATCTACACAAAATTTTATGTTCTTTTCATTTAAATCGGCGTGTTTGCTTAGACAAAATCAAACTATCTAATTCTCCCAGTTCATGAGAAAGAACCAAAAGAAGGATTCTTTATTATTTATTTTCAATTATTGGGAGTAAAAAAATCAAAACTTTGCCCAAATACAAATAGGCCCAGCACAACAGCATTGTATTGCCCGTACATCGTGAAACACCTACATTAATAGAATTACATATTTATTGTAGAGTTAGCATCTTGTAAGGTCATCTCCAATGGTGGGGGCTCGGGACTCTGGAGTCCTGAGGCTGCTTCTGCCCCTGCCCCTGCCCCTGTCCCCACCCCCACCCCGAGCCCTGCCTAGTCGTCTCCAATGGCAGGGCTTCGAAATGAAATTAATTTCATTTTGAAGATTTGCCCACTCTCACCTATAATTCTAGTTTTAATTTTGTTTTTAATATTAATATTAATAATACTAATAATTATTTTATTAATATAATTAAATTATTAATAATATTTAAATCTTAAAATTAAATAGAGTAAATAATCATAAAATTAAAATTGATACATAATAGGAAATACAACAAACAAGAAAGGAAATACAAGAAAGAGGATTAAATAAACGGCACACACACTGAAATAAAACATTTTACTAATGTCCCCCCTGAAACCAATCGGTTCCTTCATTCGATATTTTTAACTTAAATTGTTAATTTTAGTTTGTATTTAAATATATTATTATTTAAGTATTAATTTAAATTGTATGTATAAGTGTTTAATTATATTTTTAACTAATTCGATATTTTTAAAAATATATAACCACCACCAATATTGTAATTAAATGATTAATTTTTTAATTGAAATAAAATAAATTAAAATAAAATGTTGAATTTAATTATTAATGATTTGTCCATAAATAAATTTAATTACAATTCTAATAAATTATTAATAATTTTAATTTAAAAAAATTTAAATTTTATTATATTAAATAATTCAATTAAAAATTGTTGACTACATTTATTTATTAAATACTAGTAAATATACTAAAATATTTTATTAAATAATTCAATTCTACAAATTTAATTTTATTAATTATTTATTTAAATAATTAATTTTTTCCTATTTACAACATTAAATAAACAAATTTAATAAATAAATTAAAAAAAACAGAAACCAATCAGGGGACGCCACTTGGCGTCTCCTGACTTAAAGAGGGGCGCGTATTCGCCCACGCGAGCCCCGGGCCGCAGCCAGAGCTCGCGCGAGCTCCGGCCCTGCCCCGTTCCCGCCCCTGTTCCCACCCCGCCCCGAGCCCCCAGCCGCTGGAGATGACTTCCCTCCCCACCCCGACCTCGCCCCGACCCCGGCCATCTCCGTGACATCAAATGTGTAATCAAAGTAAGAAAAATAAAAATACCCTCATATTGATGATATTTTATATGCAAAAGTTTAGACCATCTCCAACAGAAATTTTAAATTCAGACATCTTATCTTAAAATTTAAGAGATGAAAAATGTTATAAACTATAAATTAGAATATACATTTGACTTTGGACTCTAAAAACTTAAAAATTAGAATATACATTTGGCTTTGGACTTTCAAATTTGAGAGTTCAAACTTAAAATTTTAAATGACCCGTAAATTATAACATGTCTCTTGGAGCACCATTTTTGTTAAAATCTTATAATTTTTCTTATAATTTGACTTATAAGAACTCCCTTATAAATGACCTTAGGCCTCGCTGTTATTATATGTTTAGCAATTTATTTAGGCGTTAGTTAGCCCTCAACGTTTCAGTTTCTTTGAGTAACTTTTGGTTAATATTAGTATCTTTCGTGTTACTGTATTTAATCAGTAACACACTTTACCTCATGTCTTATTATATATATGTGACATGTTGTTTCTAGTTATTTCTATGAAATAATGTATCTACTATGTCATTTTATGTATAGTAGAAAATGGTATTTTAGTCTTTATACACATGACTTCAAATCATGGATCAAAATTTCGATTTTTTCCTTCGAAAACATCAAAAAGTTTCTGATTTTGAATCAAGCGAAACGAAAATAAGATGTAATTCCGAAATTATTTATTTGCCTTAAGACTCTCTTATTTTCTTAACTTTAGTAAATTTTTACAATTTTTCCTTGAAGTTTCCGAAATATTTCCGAAAAATCTTAAAATAATTTCAATATTTAGCTGACTGAAGGGGGTAAATGCAAAATACTCTCATGTGTTATGCTAAACCTACAAGAAATTACCCTGTGAAATTTTTATTGCGCCAAACTTCCTTGTGTTTTCAAAAACCTTGCAAAAAACACCCAATTTATAAAAAATAGGTCGTTTTGGATCGACATATTTCAAGAAACCATTTTTAAAATGCTTCAAGTTGGTCCCTACAACTTCACGTGATATATTTTTAAAATTATTTCTTGAAATATGTCGATCCAAAACAACCTATTTTTTTTATAAAATGGGTGTTTTTTGCAGGGTTTTTGAAAACACAAGGAAGTTTTGCGCAATAAAAATTTCACAGGGTAGTTTGTTGCAGGTTTAACATAACACGGGGGAGCATCTTGCATTTTCCCCTGACTGAGCTTACTCCTAAGGACTCTCATACAACTGAATCAGTCCAAGAGGGCCTTCCTGGACATAGAATCACCACTGGCAGAGTAATAAAATGTGGAAGTTCAGTCATCAATAAATTGATCCAAAAAAATGCTTTATCCCATATAAATATCTTTATAAATCATTCAAACATTTCTCTCCACAACCAACGCGGGGTGGAGATATCACAATCATCAGAAAAAGCTTTAGACAAAACAAAATTGTTGGAATACAAATTTAAAATATATTTCAAAACTTACCCAAGTCATTGAATTTTTATTCTTGCTTTAAAATCCCTTCTCTTAACAAAAAAAAAAAAAAAAAAAAGTTAATTAGATCCCAAGAATTGTAGAAACAAAGTCCTCAATATTCACAGCACTAGTTCCACCATCATCCACTGCTTCATTTGCCAATCTCTTCCACTTTTCAGCATTTTTCCTAAAGTCCTTCCCTTTCTCTCCTTCACTCACTTCTTTCACACACTCTGCAATTTCCTCTCTCGAAACAATCTCATTTTCGCCCCTTTTAACTCGAATCCCTACTCCCCAAACATCCTCAATAAACTTAGAATTAGTGGTTTGATCGACCCAGTGCGCCATGGCTATAAGCGGGACCCCATAGCTCAACGCTTCAATTGTAGAATTCCAACCACAATGTGTCAGGAAACACGACACAGAACGATGAGACAAGACTTCGGTTTGAGAACACCAATTGACAACTAGTCCTTTTTCCGATACCAAAGAAGTGAAATTTGGAGGGAGTTTATGCACTTCTTCAGCTCTTACTACCCATAAAAAGTAACATTTGCTCATTATTAGGCCATGTGCTAGTTCATCCATTTGTTCTTCTTTTAGGCTTACTAAACTTCCTAGTGACACGTAAACGACAGAACTTGTTTCTCTCTCGTCTAGCCACTCTGTGCAGGCTTCATAATTTTTTGCATCGGAATGATTCTCGTGTTTCTGTGCTAATAATAGGTTCGCTGGTCCAATTGTTTTAATCGGCCATCGGTTCGCCATCCAGCTTATGACCTGGTTTAGTTCAGCAATCAATATTGTAAGACATAATTAAAGGCCAAATTTAGTTTTTTTGTGAATATTATGATGTGGTAATCCCCTATATATAACTTAAATCATATCAGTTCAAGAGGTAAATTAAAGCAAAAATAGTATGAAACTCTCTTCTAGTATTACTTTTATTGCACAAATCCTCTAAAGTCAGTCAGTCAGTCAGTCAGTCAGTCAGTTTGTATTGTGATTTTGCAGTTTAAACCCAAGAATAATATGCATAAAACCCCCAGTTATTAAGCAGAAGCTGCACAAAACACGTACGCCTCTATTTTTCTTTCTAAATCCCCCTTACTCCAACACAAAACATTGTCATTGTCTAATACCAACTACATCCCACAAAAACAAATAAAGTTTGAAAAAGCAAATTATTTAAATATTTATTATCTTTTCAACTATCTAAAACTCGGCATTGTCATAATCTTTTTTTACATATAAAAATAAATAATTTTCAACAACTGGTGATTGGTACGATAGAAAGGGACTAGTCGATGGGAGATATTTTCATATAATAGAGAAGATTAAGTTGGGTCTAATACCCGAATGCCCAAACCAAAAATAATAGGAGTAAGTAAAAGAAAAAAACCTCATTTTCCAGCTTCTCAAAGGTGTTGAAGAACACAAAATCCACCTTCTCAAGATCAGAAAACTGATCAGCAACAAGCCTCATAGTGCTCTGATCCTTAAATACAGGCAAATCACTGATTTCAAGTGAAGGCATAAAAGGCAAAGATACACTTGACTCTTCATAAGGAAATTTCAATGACCCATTTTTCATATGATAGTAAACACTGGAAACGCCACATGACTGTGTAAAAAATGAACCTCCAAGCATATTTTGCTTGTGGGCTATGTCCAAAATCCATGGCAACACAGAGGAATAAATAACAATTTTGGGTGGGAAAATAGATCCCTTTTGTTGTTCAATAAACCTAATTAAATTCTTCGAAACTACAGTTCTGAATCTCTTGAATATATCTGCGGTGGTCTCCGGTTCTTGAATTTGTTCTGAACCATCAGATATTGATTCAATGGTGATTGAGTTGTGTAATGGAATTTGGGGTGTGGATTTGGTTATTTTAGAGGGTATTGTAATGAAGGTGATTTTGAGTTGGTTATGATTTGAGGCTAAGTATTTGGAAAAGTCTAACATTTGGTTTATGTGACTTTGTGCTGGGAAAGGGATGACAAGTATATGAAGAACCTTCTTGTCTGCCATTGTTCCTTTGATCTATTTTTGGGCCTTTGAGCTTGAGTATGAAATTATTTTTATCTTAAATCAGGTTTGGTCGAATACAAGGTAATGACGAGTGACTAGAGTAATCAAGTGTAACATAATTGCTTCTTAAAATGGACGAAAAATTGATGTATTTTGTGTTACATTATATTGGTGAGATGGACGCATACATATGATACAAAAAATTTAAGATGGAAGAATTTGTTACACTACATTGATAAGAAAGACGAATATGCTCGACAATTAAACTAAATTCAAATTGTGTCTCAAGGTTCCGGCGAAATTACCCGAACAATATTCTGACACAAAAACTCACTAAAACAAATATCAAAACCAGTTCATATATACCCTAATTTCTTTGGATTTTAAACAATTGAGGAAACAGGCCCTGATTATTCTGACTATTTGGAGAGGGTTGGGACTTGGGACCAGATATTTAAAGATGTGCACATAAAGTAAAGGGATGACAATTATGACAAGGGAACCAAGGTTATCATTAATGGGCTGTGTAGTTTTGGATTGATGTACGTATAGGACAAGATAACATAGTGGACGCCTAGAGAGGAGGGATTTACACTCAGCCGTTAGATGTCAGGCCTGGACATGATCAATTGGCCTAGTTTTTTTCTTTTGCTCCCTCCGTCCAATAGTTTCTAATTTCTTTCTTTCACTTTGCCATTTAAATTATGATTAATTCATATAGTTTAGTTTATTAGAAATCCGTTACTTTCAACCAATTAATTAGGCATGTTAATTAATTGAACTAATAGAATTATGTAACGCATGAAAATGAATCCCAACTTCAATTAATGAGGAAATAAAACTCGTGAGTATATATATATACAATTAAGTCCCACCCAAAAAAAAAAGGGGGGGAGGGGGAAGATGGACTACTCTTGTTCAAAAATCCCCTTAATTATGTTAATAATCTCATCATCAACACTAATAATAGTATTAACCTCATCTTCAACGACCCTCAACACATACTCATACTCACCCCCCTCCACTACATCCACATTCGAATACTGTGCAAAACAACATGAACTCGTCGACATCCCTAGTTTCCATCAACTCATGCCCAACTTTTGTCCTAACATCATAGTACCTTATTGCCGCGACCTTTTGACATACAAGTACAATAAAAGCAGCATCGGCGCGTTGCCGGATTTCGTGAGAGAGAGGATGGCGGAGACGCTGTCTAAGGTAGTCAACAAGAATATGGCTACTGCTTTTTGCGTGTGTTTGGAGACTTGTCCTGAAAACATCTACTACCATTGGTATCGCCCTAATGGCAACCAAACTGAATATGTTTTTCCTTTTGGGACCGAGTGTACCACTAAACACTGCGCACATAATCCATATGATGTACATATTAAATGGGCTCAACACGCCCACTAGCACAACCGAATAAAGAGCATTTTATCGAATAAAGAGCATTTTACCGAATAAAGAGCATTTGAAACGGAGAAATTATGATCTTTCATGAAATATGTCAATAAAATATTTAGATTTTTGAAAAATTTACATGACTTTCTCCCTTAACCCTAAATGCGCATAATTAATTTTTTTTTTAAAAGGTAATCAATGTTTATACATAAATATCTGAAAATAAATTATCTAATTCTCGCATCCACCCCACATAGACCATCTTCGAGGAGGGTTTGTATCTAATAATCCGTGTATAGAAAATACATATTCAAATTATTTATGATAAAAAAAAAAAATTATATCAATTTTTTTAACAGTTTATGATTAAATCTAATAATAAAATATAAGCTCACATGTAAATTATACTCTAATATTTATACTAACAGCACTTTCATCAGATTACAATGTAATTAAACGTAAGAAAAGTATAGAAGACTTACTTGATTAGAGCAAAATTTGACGTAAGTGCATATCTAAGCAATGATGGCTAAATATTTGTCCTATATGCCATATTCTTAGAGCTGTCCATTGAGTATTGCTTGATTTGCTTTTGGTTACGTAAGTCAACATGCAACGATACCTAAAGTTTTGTTTATACATACTTATTTACGTGTTTTCATGATTTGTTGAAAACAAATTACGTACAATTTTGTCTCATCAACGAAAAAGAAATTTCGTGCAAATTCAAATTTTTTAAATAGGTGAAAAACGTGCAGGGTACATATGAAAAGTATAATTCTCTGTATATTATAGGTATGATTACTAAAACAACAGTGACTCAGTTGTTTTAATCTTACACAAACAAGTCGATCTAAATTAATTAACCTTTCAATTGCAAGATAAATTTGTTAATATTTGTATCAGAACTCCCGCCATCACTCACTGCTTCCTTAGCCAATTCCTTCCATTTATTAGCGTTCCTCTTCATTTCTTTCCCTTTCTCCATAACTTCTCTTATACAACCCTCAATTTCATCTCTTCCCACAATCCCTTTCTCGTCTACCCTAACCCTGACGCCAACGTTCCAAACATCTTGCACGAACTTAGCGTTCGTCGTTTGATCGGTCCATTGCGGCATTACAACCATCGGCACTCCCAAGCTCAATGCCTCAATCGTTGAATTCCATCCACCGTGTGAAAAGAAGCACCCCACGGCCTTATTAGACAGCACGTTTAATTGCGGGCTCCAATTGACGATGATACCCTTGTCAATAGTATCGTGTACGAAATCTTTGGGGATCTTTTCCTCCTCGGAAGCCCTAATTACCCATAAGAAGTTGGAATTGGTATTTTTCAAGGCCCAAGCAATTTCTTCCATTTGTGTTTTAGGTAGATTGGCCATGCTGCCGAATGCTATGTAAACAACTGAGCTTTCGGGCTTAGAGTTTAACCAATTGAGGCTAGTTGAAGGGTCTAAATTGAATAGGTTGAGTTCATAATCGTTGTCATTTTCCACTCTTTTGTCCAAGTAGAAAGATGGGATTGTTGGTCCAATTGTTAGTACCGGACAAACTTCACTCATTGTACCCACTACCTATAGTATATTATATAGTCAAGTATTAGCATGTGTATGTCTTTAACTTTAACATAAAAATCAGAAAGATCGCAATTGATGTCACATTCAGTCCATTATATTTTATTTAAACAAATTAATAACGTTGGTCCATAAAATTTGTTTTCTTCAATTAATATGTATTTTGAAACAAATATAATATATGGACCACGTATTCAAGATATTTTTCTAACTATTTGATTCACGAATTAAACTTATTTAGTTTGTCCATGAAACTTATATAAAGCAAAGGGGTAATCATCAAAAATTAAATATTATTGTTCGATCAATCAATAACATAAATAAGGGCTAATATTCAACAATTAAAACAATACAATAGTGAATCGGTCAATTGAATCAATCTTAATTGTAAGGTCATGCGTTTTCGTCTTTTGACTAAGTGGAAAGAAAGAGAAAAAACTCTAATCATTCATTAACTGCAATCATAACACTTGAATTAAAATATTCATTTTTAGTAAAGAATTATATATTCAAAGATATGATTTAACAAATAAATATGTAGTAATTAGAAACACTTACTTTCTCCTCCAACTTGTGGTATGTATTAACAAGCACAAAATCAGCCTTGTCCGTATTAGAAAATTGATTTAGCACCATCTCAAAGTAAGCAGGATATGAGCCATGCACATAAATAAACGACGGCATATCGGGCAAATCAAGTGCCGGCAGCCCCGGAATTTCAACCGGGACCGTGGCCACGGGAAGTTCTAACATCCCGTGGTGCACATAATAGTAAATATAGTTCACCGCACAAGCCTGAGTGAAAAAGGTAGCTGCTTTAATCCCATACTTTTTACCCACTTCCAAAGCCCAAGGCAAAAAAGGGTCATAAATGATGCAATCGATGGGTTGATTTGACTCTTGGTACTTTTTCACGAGTTCTTCAAGGGTTTCTGTGCCCGCGATTTTCATTCGTGTGATGTAATCTGACACGTCCTCGGCTTGCGAAAAACCACCCTCGTCGCACCCATCGGAAATCGTGTCGATGGATACGGTATCGGATTTTGGGCTCATTGATTTGGAAATGAAATTGGTGATGGCTAAAGTGGCTTTAGTCCCTTTGGAGACTAAGCGCTTGCAAAATTGAAGCATAGGGTTTATATGGCCTTGGCTTGGGTAAGGAACTGCCAAGATGTGAGTTCCCTCGGCATTTATCTTTTTATCCATTTTTCTCCAAGTTTATATATGTATGTATATATAAGAGCAACTATATATTTATAGCAAAAGAAACCTTAACTCATTTGTATCTTGTTTCCGAATGGTTTATTAATATTGATTGAGACGTTTGTTAAGTAAAACATTCGTTCGAATTAAACTATATTAGTTACAAAAAGTTACATTGCATGACCTAGACTAATTTTTACTTTAAGAAGTTCTAGTATAGTCACCTAAAAAACTCTCTATTTTACTTTAATGAAATTGGGGAAACAAAATAATGGTGTCACTAGCTGTCGCATCAAGAATTTTAATTAAGGAGGACAATCGTGGTACGTAAAACTCCCAAATGAAAAGGGAAAAAGGAAACGGGGAATATTCATCCGTGATTTAAATTATCACCAATCTTGGATAATGCATGACCCTATATATTTTGAATAGGTACATAAAGGTTTAAATGGTGGCATTACCAAATATTTTTTTATATATAAAAAGATGGATCGGAAATTAATGAGAAACACTAGTAATATACATAACGAATTTTATATAAAGAATAACAATATTGTAGGTCTAATTATCAAAAAAAAAACAATATTGTAGGTCTTACGTACGCGTGCCACATGAGTTGATAGATGTGTCAACACGTCATACATGAGTGTGTCAATGTGTGTATGAGCAAAATTTGCTGTGGTCTTAAATGTAGTACTAAGATTGGCCATAAAAGATCACATTTTCATTATAAACACGTGTTGTAACATTTTTTGAAGAATATTTATCATCAATTATTACATTAAGTATTATTTTAATAATTGCTTAAATATTAAGAATTATAAATAATAAATAACTATAAAAAATTAATAATAAACTAGATAAATATTCAAATTAGGAATAATTGAACTCATATCCACCATAAAACGTCACATTTTCATCCAAAACAGACATAACAACGAACTATAATTAAGATTTAGTAGGTCTTTTCGGCGGGTGTTGTGATTTAATAATATGCTATCCGGGCCTCTACATAACTAACCAAGCAGCTGTATACGATTACATATTTTGGGCCAAATTTGGCCCAAAAGATGAATTATCACCCCACTAAATATTTGGGCTAATAAAATGACAAATTAGTTATCCGGCCTAATATGTTTCAGAATCCAACCTATGCTTAGGAACTAGGATTAGGGTTATTAATGGAGCAGATATCAACTAAAACTCAGCTTTAACCGGGTTTGATTTATTAGATTTTTTATCCCGTTAGAAATCTAATAGCTAGATCTTATTCGACTACAAAAATCTGTAATTCAAAATACATGAAACAAGTATATATTTAGGTTGATGCATTAAAGATATGTATTTGACAATAAAATGAAATCGAATTTTGAATGAAGCTAAATAACCCGAACTCGATTGACGGTCCTGTAAGTATCAATCAGACAATCACCGTCCACTTTTTCTTTTTGTTTTTGTTTTTGTTTTTCTTTTCTCTCCCTATCCCATTTAATTTAATAATGACCGTTCATTTCCCACTTTTTGCCTACCCAATCTCCAACGTGTGATTTGAGGTTTGTGCTTTTTTTAATTTAAAACCGGCCTAGGAACATAAGTAGGGCCCATTTGATTTTGTACTTCTAAAACCCCAACCACAAATCTATTGATGAAATGTTCTTCTTCTGCTCTTTAATTTCTTAAATCCAAGAAATATTAAATAAGTGAAGATTTACTATAATTTAATCAATTATTAGATTTATTTTAATATATATTGGCCAGGAAAATATTTTCAAGAAAAAGGAGTTACTACTGTTTTGATTTGGATCTGGCGTTTTAGATAAATGTTTGAAAGAAGAAATCCTTTTTTTCTTTATATATGTTATTTATTATAAATTATTCTATTTCGATGTGTAATGAAAATCTTATTTTCGAATCTTCAGAAGGAATAGCGTGGAATTATTTGCGTTAAATTAATCAACATTCTTTTTGTGCTTATTTTTCATAGAATTGAGTTTGAAATGAACGATTGATTGTATTGATTTGAACGAAAATATACTATAAAATGTTTTATCTTGAACCAAATTAATGCACACATTTCATTTGACCGAATCAGCACGAAAGGCATAGAGTGAATAGCATTTTTGGTCCTTCTTATGGGCCAAATTTTGCACTTTTGTCCCTCTTAAATTTTTTGTAGCATATTCATCCATTTTATCAATGTAGTGCAACACATTCGTCCCTCTTAAATTTTTTGTAGCAGATTCGTCCCTCTTATCAATGTAGTGTAACACATTCGTCCCTCTTAAATTCAAAATACATCAACTTTCGTCCATTTTAGAATATATTTTGGATTTAAGTGATGTATTTTGTATTTAAAAGGGACTAATGTGTTACACTAAATTGATAAAAGGGACGAATCTGCTATGAAAAATTTAAGAGGGACTAACATGTTACACTAGATTGATAAGAGGGACGAATATGTTACACTACACTGATAAGAGGGACGAATCTGCTACAAAAAATTTAAGAGGGACGAAAGTGCAAAAGTTAACCCATAAGGAGGACCAAAAGCGCGATTTACTCCAAGGCATATTTCTGTTTAGTGTTTAGCAAAAGAATTAGTGACATCACATTTCTTAACTTTGGTAAGGGTTTTTTTTTTCAAACAATTATTGCTAAATATGACTAAATGCGTCTTTAATTATATGTTTGCTGATATACAATGAGAAAATATGATCATGTTACGAGGATACTTTAGAGGAGAAAGTAAAAACATGAAATATTTATGTAACAAAAAAAAAAAAAAAAAAAAAACTAGATTAATATGTTAAAGAGTTCATACCAGTGATGGGTTGAGGTTATTTAATGTAACCACCAGAATTTGTAACCACAATTGTAGTAGTAATTAATTTACTTCCATTTAATTGAAATTTTATGTTTTCTAAATGCATGACTTAGCTGCTTCGGTAATTTATTTGGAAAGAAATTAGGCCGTGCATGCCAATCACAAATTTAAATACAGTATATTTACGCTTTTAAATAATTAGTTAATAGATGTCATATCTACTATGAATAATTTGGATGCACTAATTAAATCAGATTTAGGCTACAGTTTTCAACTTCCTCATCTTAATTACAATCATATTATTTGAATTTCAGTTGAAATAGTTATTGATGTGTTCATAAATAGAAGGCTTCTAGAACCATCCAATTTACATGATATTATAACAATTTAGGTTAATTTGCATTAATTATAACCACCCCCATTTCTTAAGTTGAAAATCATTTCAAATTTCTGAAATCCCATTATGAGAACAGGGTAAGAGCAAAGCTATATTTATTCTTAAAATCTTGGTTGTAAAGCAAACCAGATTTTGTAATCCTGATTTTGACATTAATTAGTATATTTCGTTATATCAAAAAAATATAGAAATGAGACTCCTCTACATTTGCTTGAATATGACCGCATGTTTAAGGAAAAAAAATTATATACTTATTATATTTTGAACAATAAAAAATAAATTACATACTTTTAGAATAAAATCATGATACTATTATTTAATTATTTTCTTTCAGCTCAATTTTATAATATTTTGAGATGAAATTATATATATTTCATTTATTTTTTACTTGTGCCTGGGGTATTTTACTATATATCTATCAACAAAATATAACACATTGATGCATTTACTAATAAATAAAACATGTTTTTATCGATTAAAAACAAGTGTAATTTTGTTCTAAAAATGTGCGACAACTTTATAAAATAATTTTATCAACATATATATTATACTAAGTAATACTTATTATATTTTTTGTTTGAAAACTAATAAATACAAGTAGCAGCAAATTACCCCACATGCCATCAATCTCTGAACACAAAAAAACACTGCACAAGTTGAACAAAAGAATACAAAGGTCCAACGAATCTTTTCTTCGACCTTTTTGCATTGGATTTCACAAAAATCATACTTTTATTTCTTAAATAATTTTCTGGTGGACTCTTATTCATTTTCCAACGAAGAATAACATCCCATTCTTTATTGTAATCAGTAACTCATTTTTTAAAGGTAAGCTTCAAAATTAGTTCTTTTTAATTTACGAGGGTTTTACTCTGTACCCAACTAGGAAGCGTTCTTAATTCTGTTTGAAATTGAACTGATTTTTTACTTGCATAAATCTTGATTGAATGCATGATAAAGTTGTAATCTTTAATGACTGGTTGGTTTTTCTGTACTTCATTTTGCAGGTCTTAATTACTGTTAGCAACAGTTCAATTTAATATTCAATGAAATAGATGTTGCATTTTTTATTTTATTTTTAGATTTGCGAATTTTTAGCTGAAGTTGTAATTTTATCTTTAATTTTTATTTGATTCAATGATCTATTCTGTTAATTTTTATTAACTGTATTTCTGAATTGTGTGTCTTGTAATTGAATTTGCATGCTAGATCGAGTGGTGAAGGGAAAAGCTAAAGAAATTGGAATTACTTATGATGTTTTTCCTACTCTGTTATTTACATCTATAAGTATCATTTCTTGGTATTTCATTCCATTTGTAGTGAAATGAATTACCATCTAGTGTAAGTTATCATATTCATACAAACGCAAGGAGAGATCCCTTTTCCTGATTTTGATTAAAGGGTGATATAAAATGGGTCTATTTCTGGCCTTTTAGTTTCAAGAGTGAGACCTTGCCTTAACGACTAAGCAGAGGCCCGAAGACTTAAAAGTCTTGGGTTCGATTCCCACCATGTTGATGCTTGTCTAGTTTCATACTAGTCTTGTTGTTGGTTATTTATTCATTATAAATTGCTCGTGTAACTCGATATTAAAGATGTAATTTGTCATATCACTCAAAAAGAAAAAAGAAAAAGGATTCGAAGTGATATGTATATTCTGAATTTGTTGGCCTCTATATCTGGTGTTTCTCCATAGATTAGGCTTACTAGGTAAGATAACTTTAAGTACAAAAAATTCCAAAGCTTCTCCGCAGGTTACTTCTTTGCTCTTATCAAAAGAAATTCCAATTCTTTGTAACTGGCTTTCTTGGATTCTAATTAGCACCTTTTGTTGCTTGATCATGGGTATTGTTTCTTTGCCTTTGTTCTTGGATTGTCCAATAGCTTATAAAATTTTGAATTATGTAGGATCTTGCTAAGATTCTTCATTGAATTCAATAGTGGTTGATGGCCTCATCAGCTCTTGATTTTCCTTGGACGTCCTCGATTATTGAATCTTTTGATCAATCTTTCGATATACACATAGAGGAAGGGAATTCATCTGAAACTTTAAATATTTCTGATAATACAAAGTCTCTTGTACATTACAATACTAATGTTCCTAAACCTCCTCCCCCACCACCTAGTAAATATTGTCCAAAGACGAATATAGGACTCGCGAATTCTTCTTGTGTTCCAAAGGAAACAAAAGATATATGGGACAAGCTCTTCAAACAGGGTTATGGAGCTGACTTACATATTATTTCCGAGGATGGATTGATTATTGCAGCTCATCAAAGTATTCTGGTAAGCTAGGAGAGTCTCTTTCTGCTAATTTCCAAGTTACATTTTGTTTTGCTTAATTTTTCTTTAGGACATTGAATTGTTTTCCTCTTCGCCTTTGCTCTTGTAGAGTGTTGCATCACCTGTATTGGAGAATTACTTGAAGCAATCAAAAGTGAAGAATGGTATAAGATACATAAAGATCCCTGGAGTACCGTATGGCGCCCTCTATGCTTTCATCCGTTTCATTTACTCATCATGGTATGTTTGATCCCTCGACTTTTCAATGCTGTGCCAGTTTGCCCTTCATTCTATATTACATTTTTTTTCTCGGCAGCTATGAAGAAGAGGAGATAAAGAAGTATATTCTCCATTTATTGGTGCTATCGCATTCTTATGGAGTACCATCTCTTAAAAGATTCTGTGAGAACCTTCTGGAAAATGGTTGGCTGACCAAAGAGAATGTTATTGATGTACTACAGTTAGCGAGAAATTGTGATGCACCTCGTCTTGCAATGGTTAGCCTGCGTATGGTATTGAAGGATTTTAAATCCATCTCGTCTACTGAAGGTTGGAAAGTTATGAAACGTGCTAATCCTCTTCTAGAACAAGAGCTATTAGAGTCAGTTGTCGAAGCTGATTCAGTGAGTTACCAATCTTTGTTTCCCCATGCCTTCTCTTTATAGGAAAAATGAGTAAAATGCAAAAAGCCCCTATGCTTTGCCTAATAGCAAAAAAAACTTGTGTTATTTTTATTAGCAAAACCCCCTTGTGTTATTTTTTTATTAGCAAAAAAAAAACCCATATGCCAGAATACATGTTTTGCAGGAAAAGTGACAATTATAAACCCACCAAAAAATTCGAAAACACCCCTATTAACCTAGAAAAATTATTGATAATCCTTTCGTTAACTTTGAAAATTGGCAATAATCCCCATGTTGACATAAAAAATTGACAATAACCTCGCTATTGACTTGTGAAGGAATTTCAAATGGGATTTTTTGCTAATTAAAAAGGAAGACCGGGGGGTTTTGCTAATAAAAGTAACACAAGGGGTTTTGCCAAGTAGGCAAAGCATAGGGGATACTTTTGCATTTAGCTCTAGGAAAAATTGCACCTTTTCTTTATGGCATATCTGAACTTTACTCTATAACCGTTCTGTAATTGTATTTGCCCCTCTCAGTTTTTTAATGTTTTTCAATTTACAACCTTTGGTTGGCCGACCATGGACACATATCCCTCTCCTAATAACTAAACACCAACAATTATGTATCACTCCCTAAATTTCCGACTTTATTGAACTTAACCCCATTACGGCCACCACTGAACAGCCAAAGGTTGTGAAATGCAAGTTCTTAAATAACTGAAAGGACCGTGCAGATGCAAAACAGCCGAGAGGTAAAGTGTGAAATAGCTTAAAGTTTAAGGATAAAAGTGTGTTTAATGCTAGTTTAAACCTCTCGCCAAAGTCATCTTATCATAGTTTATTGCTGCGAAAACGATTTGTCTTAGTTTTGTTTGGTCTTAGAGGAAACAAGAGAGGTTGAAGAAAATTGAAGAGAAAAAGGTATATCTACAACTGCACGAGGCAATGGAGGCTCTACTTCATATATGCAGGGACGGTTGTAGGACAATTGGGCCTCGAGATAAAGTGTTAAAAGGAAGCCATGTTTCCTGCAGTTTCCAGGCTTGTAAGGGGCTCGAGACTCTAATTCGTCATTTCTCCGCATGTAAAACCAGAGTTCCCGGAGGATGTGTCCATTGTAAACGCATGTGGCAACTTCTCAAACTGCATTCTCGTATGTGCGATGACCCTGATTATTGCAAGGTCCCTCTTTGTAGGTAAGTTATTCATCATCAACCTGATTTTTCTTTCTTTGTATTGCCTTGTCAATTTTGATTAGCTCCAATCAAGTTTGATAATTGTTCTTATATTGATGGATTATAGGCATTTCAAGGTGAAAATGCAGCGACAAAGCAAGAAAGACGAGGCAAAGTGGAACCTTTTGGTGAGCAAAGTGATCGCGGCAAAGAATACCCAGAAATTATTATCATTTCAGAGGTCTAGTTTTTGATGACCAGGAAAAAAAAAAAGCATAGGTTAATATCAATTACTGAATATGGCTAGTATATTAGATGGCTTTAGTCAGATGGATAAATTGTATAAATCAGAAGGAAAAATCAGAAGGAAAAAATGAAATGTATTAAATAATTGAATATTGGCTTGAATGAATACCAAAGTACTTTGTTCTTAAAAAAAGTAGCATCATCAACACGAGAATATGCATATGCTAGCTTCATGGCTTCCTGGTATTGAGCCAATCTTTTTATGTTCATATATGATTTAAAATATGATATATGTTCATTCATGATACTTAAACAATTGAATCATGAAATAGAAAAAAATGACATAAATGTGCGATCAATAAAAATCTATCATGATTATATTCATCAAAATATGTTCTTTGGGATATCCTCAAAGAGTCAAGACCAAACCGAGGGAAACAATTATTTCAACAATTCCCTCACCCTAATTGAACATCTAATATATAGCCTAAATAAATTTCAGCAATCATCAATCATATTAATAATTATTGTTATTAGAGGCTGCATCTCTCGGCATCCATGCGCTCGATCACACGCCGTGCTTCCTCCTCTGTTGCAGGAACTACATTTCGAATTTTCTGTCTGTTTCTCACGGCATCTGAGTGGACAGTGAATGTGAAGTAGAACTTATTGGATACCTTGAAAAATTACCAAGCACAACAAAGGCAACAATAAGAAACAATCTCAAATTTAAACACAAGAAACAAGAAAGAGGATTGATTACATGAAAAAAGTCACATATCTACATACAAATATGTCAGAGTAATAAACCGATGTGGCTTGATCATGATAGGTCTCACCAGATCGAGGATATATTCTTCGGTGCAGTATGATTGGTTCAGCATGCTTACACAAGATATGATGAGAATTAATAGTTAAGCTCAGAAGAAAGTATAGTATGGTACCTCAGTGGACCTAAGCTCGGGCCTCATAACGTGAGCTACAACTTCCACATTGATAAGAGGTTGTGATGGATTTTCAAGTTCCGTAAACAACACACAAGAATTGAAACGTAGGAAGTTTCCAACATCCACCTGTTTTATTAACAAAGAAAAATGTCACTATGTTATCATTCTCCTAATTATTAGTAATATTTTGAGGAATAATAAAAAGGATTTATTGTGATCAACTTACAGGTTTAAGGAAATCAACATGATCAACTTCCACAAAGCAAGGTGCACTTCCAGCAAACGAATAAGCAGTTGCAAAAGCCAATTCAAAAGCTCTGCGCATCAAGAATCCTCCAAAAATTCGACCATGAATGTTCCTTTGTTGTGGCTGGCACATTAAAGAATTTTGAAGACATGTATCTTTTATAAGAATACTATCTCGGTTTGCCAATGCTGGCATGTCACAGAAAACTCGACCCTCGGATAGTAGTTCGTTGAGCCTGTTCACTTCTTCATCACTAATTCCTTTTTTTCCTTCAACCTTTTTCATTTTCCTCATTTTGTTCCTTTCTTCAGCTTCTTTCCAAAGCAATTTTTCCTTCTCTGTTTCTGGTGAGATTTGGTTAATTTGAGCTGATTTCCCAGTCTTGGAATCACGGGCCACAAATGTGAAATTCGCCGTAAGAGCAACATCATTATTGGAAGAATCAGATGTTTCTGCCCAAAACAAAAACAGGAAATGTGTTAGAAATCTCTAGTACTCTTCATTGGTAGGTTCACTGTTTCTTCTTATTATTATTCGTTATAATACTTTCGGGGTATTCTTGAAGTTCAGTTTAATTAACAAAAATCTCGTGAAGTTTGAATAATAACTGAAACAAAAACTTCATAAATCCTAATGCTTTCAATAAAAAGACATACTTATGTCAAAATTGTGTTAATGTAATTAATCCAAAATATATGTGTTTTTGTATTCTCCGATTTTTTGTTAAATAAAATATTATTAGTAGATAGTCCTAAATGCTAAAACTAGAACAATAATAAAAAAATAAAAATAAAAACGACATTCATACATCCAACACAGTTTATGTTACTCCTACCATCCTACGATATTACATATCATCTTGGTTTGAGAAAGCATGAAACTTGAGGATATGGTCCAATTATAATCTTAATCATGTTATATTTAAGTCACACATTGAAGGATACAAATCTCCTTTCCTAAATCATTGCATCAAAATATGAGAGAACATAGCATAATTAAAATGAGTAAGATTATTAATAGAACCAAAGGGAGCAAAGGATAACATGATGTAAAAAAAACCTTTTGAGGACTGATTCACTTCCAGTTGAATCTCCATTGATGATCGCCCAACCCATGTAACAGCTCCTGCAATCGTAACATCACTGTCGACCCGAATTGGTTTTCTTAGTACCATCTTGTCCACTGAAGCTGTAACTAATATCAAGGACCTTGTCGAGCTATCATCACTCGAGCAATGCTGATTTTTCACATATGAACAAAATTGAACTAAAAATGGCCATCTAGGATTCAAATTCATCTATGAAACTATATAAAGACCATTAAGAAAAAAAATCAAGAAACCAAATCAACACAAACACAAGCAAATGACTACTATTGCACACATTGTAATGTCAAGACAAGTATAGTTCACTGATTAAGGTAGCAAAACAAACACAAATTAAGAAAAAACTAAGTACAACCACAAAATATCGCATTACATAAAATCAACCTTAAACGATATGGTTCCGGCCAAAGCATCAAGGTCTTCAAGTAATTTCCCCGTTCTAATCTCATTCCAGGGATTTCTGTACTGTTCCCTAAGTATATAATCAGTAGAGAACTTATACAAAATACTAGTCCTACTCTTTGATGGAGGCTTAGAAATCAATTCATTCTGCGAAAGGGTATTTTCGGAAGCATTTGTTTGCCTTTCAAAAAGACTTGATCTTGCTTCCCACAATGCATTTGTGACAGGTGAATCATACATTCCGGGCCATAAACTAATTGGCTTTCTTATTGAAGAACCTGCATCAATTGGATCCGAATGAAATGGATCTGATGGGGAAGACGAAAATGACCTTTTCTGATCAAAAGAAAGGATTTTGAAAATGGGTTTTGGTTTTTTGATGGAATCAAGGAATTGGGAAGAAAAAGATTCATTCTTTTTAGTTAAACTGTGAAAAGATGTGATTTTGATGATGGGTTTAGGCTGGTTTGAAGATTCAAGAAAGTGGGTAGTGTTGATTTTGTTGTTCTGTGGGATTACTGAAGAAGAAGGAAGAATCTTGGTGTAGAAAAGGTGGAATCTTGGTGGGTTTTGCAATCGGGAAATTATTGAAGGTGGTGATGATAATTTTTTATCATGATTTCTTGAAAATTTTGATTGGAATAAGAGGTGAGAAACTGGTGTTCTTGGAGGTTTCATGAAGGCCTAAAAGTGTGCACATGAAAAGTCGGCTAAGCTTATTGAAATGAAGGCGCCAGTTCAAGGAATTTATGTTCTTATACTTCTTAAATTGCGGATAATTGTGTAAAATTTATGTTATTTATGTTATTATGGGGCTAATATTGGTTTTTTCTTCTTAAATAAATATTTGCTTCAAAGAAATTAGAAATTAGAAATTACATACTATAGTGCCTTGGTTTAAAACAGCTCCAGATATCCGATATAATGTTCATGTGAAAAAAGTACACCGTGATTTATTTTAATAAATTCATCATAAAAAAATGAGTAATAATATAGTGATAATGTTGTCTACTATTGTATCTAGCACAATTTTAGGTATTAGACCTTTTGACCTTAACTATATTAGTTTGAAGTTTGAACATGTTTGATGTAACTTTGATATCTTAAAAGTTAATACTCTTTTTCCATTTTTTCTATGTATATGGTTATAAACATGAATTCGATGATGAAAGAGTATTATGAGTAATTGTATAAATTAGCTTAAGTCTTGTCGTTTACTAATGTATCATAAAATGAAACAAAGTTAAGTTAAATAATTAAAAAAGAAACAAAACCCATTATAAATTTAATTCAAGCTACACATTTTGGGATCCACTTATACACAACCTTATTTTACAAAGGTTTTGTGGATGAAAAATAGCAAATTTGAAGTGGTTATATCGCTAATTTATGTTACTTATCTCTTACTAAAAGATCAACAACAATTATACAAACTACTACTTAAAACAAATAATAAAACCTGAATCTGGCTTGGAGAAATGATAAATCACCTCAAGTTCTTTGTTATATAAAAATGGGTGATAATTCTCACATACTGAGAAACTCTTGTCAATGAACCTACACCCTATTGTCACTATTTGTGTTGACTTAATCCTTCTTTTTATACACTGACTTGATCTTTTTTTAAGCAAAATCGAACATAATAAAATAACATCTTTGTAAGCAAAAATTTGAACCTGAGATCAACACATTGCAAGAACTAATCCTTTCCGCTAGACCCAATCACGGTTGATACTACTACATGTAAATGAAACCATTTCATCTGCGGGAAAAGTCACAAAGTAATACTCCTTATTACATTACTTACTAATTACCAAAGTCATTTTCTGCATATTTCACATAATATTACATACACTTCAAAACAGATTACAAAATCTTCTGAACATGATTTCCCACCAAGTATAATACTCAAGTGAAAGAAATTGGAATTACTTAAAACATTCACTTCTTGGATACAACAAAGGTGTTGATGCTTAAGATGAAGATGGCCTTTCATCATCAGATGAACTGTATTTCTCTCTTTCGTTGAATCCTGGAAATACTTGAGGAACAATTAGATTAGTTGGAGTTTCAATTTGTCGTCCCAAATTAACCATACTTCGCTCGTTTGTTTTCCCCACATCCTTGCATACCTGGTCCAAAATACCCAAAAAGTCCCTAACAACCACGAATATACGAACCCCATGAGCTTCTTCTATAGCTGAATCTCCATAAAAATACCCAGTTAACCCCTTCAACATAGACAAAGCTATACCCTCCTGTGCTTGAACATTCATAATCTCCAACTCAGCCTTTTTCAAGAACTCATTCATAAACTCACAAAACTTCGTGTTATTAGTTTCTTTATTCAGTTTAAGAATATCAGTAATCTTAGTAATTCCATTTGCTAGTTTTGACACGTCGTTACTAAGCACATCTGCATCCATTGCAGCAGCTTTCTTGACATTGGTGAGATCTCGACTCAGTCCAGAAACAACTTGAAGACCAATCTTTCTGTACTCAACTTCGTCTTGAAGAGTTGATTGTTGACTTTTTTCGGCTATCGGATTTTGGTCGTTGCTAGAAAGACGTGCACCTTCGACTCTAATGATTTCTTGGACGACAAAATGAAGAAGGGTCGTCTTTTTATCGGTGCCTTTAATGTCTACTAGCTTAAGAAGGCTATCAAGTTTGAAGGCATGGGCGTCCCCTCGATTTGTCCCAACATTCATTCGGTTTCCGGTACTAAGTACTGCTTCTAGAAGTTTACGGAACATTCTGCTGCTCTTCAATTCTTTACAAGCCGACTGCAATGAAGAGGTTATAATTACGGATAATGAAGTGAGAGAGAGGGGAGGGGGAGGGGGATAGACATATATACCTCGAGGGTGCAAAAGGACCTTTTCAGGTACTCGATTTCCGACTCGAAATTGGAAATATAAAGCATGGCATCTACCCTTTTGAATGCAAAAGGTATATCGAGCATTGCCTTGAGAAAGGTCTCTGCGGTTCCTAGCTTGAATGGTGAGTCGTCTTTAAACTCCTTCAGTTTTCTTTCTTCCTCTTTAGTAGGAGCCATTCTTAATAAACTTTCAAGAAGCTCGGTGCCAAGAGTATCGGCATTTCCTGTTAAATTAAGGCACCAAAAAGACATACAGAAAGGAACCTATTATTAGGACTTCTGAACGGCCACAGAAAATTAACTTAGAATCATAAAAAGGTGCTTCTAAAGTCAATCATATCAATATTGTAATCCCATTACTGCAAATCATGATAAGGTAACTATTGAATATCTGTCAACTTATTAGATTACGAGAAATATCAAGAACACAATATTACTGGGACTGAATTTTAAGTTTTGCACATTAATCTGCAATCTATCAAGAATCAAGAACACAATATTATTGGGACGGTATTTTACATTCTGCACATTAATCTGCAATCTATCAAGAATCAAGAACACAAGATTATTTATTGATCAATTGACAAATCAAAATCATAGTGATATCAACAATGATGATGCCAACGAGTTGAAGCTTAAGCAGACAAGCTAAATAACTAGCAATTTGCAATGAAGTATAATTGAGTAGTTACAGTGTCGAAAGCATTAAAACTAAACCTTATAGAACAAATGCATTTTAAGAAAGATATTCAAGGATTTAAGTTCTCACCTTCTGTGAGGGCTTCACAAACTTCTTCAATGGTCACATTAAGTGCTCTCAACAGTATAGCAATGTTTTGAGACCTCTTTGGATCAAGGACCAGATTTTCTTGATTCATATCCGGAATTATCTGGCACCTCACGCCATCTTTTCCGTTCATATTAGAAGAATTCACCGTAAACAGAGTTTCAATCATTTCCTCATTCAACCTACAACCAAGTCATGATTAAAATATAAATATATATATATAAATACCTTCAACCCAATTTACATTAAACAAATCTCAAAATCCCATATTAGAATAAAGTTGAAAAATCAAGAATCATACTGAAAAGAACTGGACTTCAACTGATCCCACACCATAACTCTATCCGAACTAGCTCTCACTTTATCCCAATGCAAAGGCTTCAACTTTGGCTTCCCTATTTCATCCGAATTCCCCAAACTACCCTTCCCCGCATTCACAACTTTCATCGCCGGAGCCACCAGTTCAGGTGGGCCTACACGCGGCGGTGCCTCCCACAATCTTTCCGCAGGTGCAGGAGGCGGAGGAGGCGGCTGTGGGGGAACTTTCCCCGAAGCCGAATAGTCCGATGCTCGTGGCGAATAGTCCTCTGTCGATGATGGTGAAAATGACGTAAATGCCCTGTGTTCTCGAACCGGAGGTGGATGGATAATAAACCTCGGCAATGGAGCTGGGAAATCCGATAAACTTTCCGGTGATCCTGATTCTATGCTTCGCGGGATACTTGAATACAGTACGACTGATGGGCTACTGGAATTCGATGAGTTCAAGCTCCGGATTTTAATAAATTCAGTGTTGACAGGGGGAGATGATTTGGTGAGGTAAGGACTAGCAATGTTCTCGGTGGACTCTCTTGGTGAGTAGAACTCCTCTTCTTCTTCTTCTTGGTGATCGTCTTTTTTGAGAGGGGGGGTATTTTGGTGGGAGTGTTGCCGTGGCAGGGGAGGGAGGGGGTGGAGCTCAGGGGAACCGAGGCTAATTGTAGGAGGGGCATTTTCGTCTTTTTGGGTGTCTCGGGAGCTGATGAGTGTACCGAGGTAGAGGAATTCTGAGGAGGTGGAGGATGGGATGTGGTTGGGTAATGGTGGCGGCGGAGGTGGTTTTTTTGTGGTGATGGTGGTGTGGGAGGGGGTGATGTTGGGAGGGAAGAGGTGGAGGGTATCGGATTTGTCGTGGTGGCGGTGGCGGTGGCGGTGGCGGTGGCGGAGGAGGAAGAAGAGGAGGGAAGCGAGGAGGAGGAAAGAGATGAGGGAGGGTATAAGAATGAAGGAGATGAGTTTAATGGTTTTGTGTGATGAGTGGGTAGAGGAGGATGGGAGGACAAGGGAGGAAATATTGGCCGGGAAAGTGGTGTCGATGGTGGTGGGAGGTGGTGGTGGGGAAGGGTAAAATGGGAAGAATTGGTTTTGGGTGGTGGTGGTGGTGGTGGGTGTGGAGGAGAAAGGGTATTTGGGTTGTGAAGGTTGGGGTTGAGGGGAGGGGGAGGGTGGTTGAGAAATGCTAGGAGTAGGGGTGGGAGGAAGGGGTTGGTTGAGTAGGAAGAAGGGTTGATGGAGGAGGCGGCGGTTGGCGGTGGTGGTGCCGCCTTGGAGGAGGAGGAGGAATGTGGTGAAAAGGAGAGAGAAGGTAGGATGGTGTAAATACAACATATTTTTATGAGTAGTAAATTCTTTGAAGGTGAAAATAGTTTTAGTAGAATTTGAATATTCAGTGAAATATACTATACTACTCCTAGTAGAGAATAAAGGTTGAATCTTTACCTTTACAGAAAGAAGAGAAATAAAAAAAAAGTTGAGGAGTTGTTAAGCAAAGAGAGAACTGTTGATGGTTGTGGTGGCGGCGATGGTGGTGGTGGTGCAAAGGGGTGGAGTGGAAGTGGTGGAGAAAAGAGACAGAAACAGAAATGGTCCTTTTAGTCTAAAGTGTTATATTCATTTTGACCAATAATAAAGATGGGGCTGAGGATCTGCACAAGAGTACAAAGTCCCACAGTGCTGGGAATTATATTAGATTTTTATCCAAATAACACATTTATTATTGTAAAAGTTAGTAAATTTTCTATAAATGTTCCTTTTTCTATAGAATATGATAAATTTGGATAAAGGTGTCGTTAACACTTTTGTTAATAATATAAATTAATCTCGAGTCTTTGGACATTTTTGTGTAAACGTTGGAAGATTTTAAATTTGAACTCCCTCCAATCTTTGTATTTTTAATGTTGGAAGTTTTCCTATCACTAAACTTCTGTTCGATTGATTGATATACTTTTAAATGCAAGTTTAATTTATCATATAGTATGTGTAAACTTTATAGGACTACCTTAAGTCAAATATGAATTTTGATTCATCCAATGTATTGATTGCACGCATAGGATATCATGTATCGATGTAAATAAATCAAATAATACATTATTTTTTAAGTTTGATTTTTTTTTTTTAAGTCTTATTTTTTGTATGTGTTTGAGTTATTAACCCGCTTTAATTGTGCCAACTGCCAAAGAAGTGTCCAAAATGACTAGTTTGATATTTTCACGTACTTTTTTCATTGTTTTATTTACAGTAATCATCGATTGCATTGAAATAATATGATTAACTCGAAAGATCAACTTTCTTAAACCCAAACCATGTCCCTAGTTAATCTCGCCTGTCTCATGAGATCCATCAAATTTAGTTAGAAAAAATAAATATTATCCTCATAGTAAATGAATTATGAAATTATACAATCAATTATGCAGAATGTAAGAATTGAATGTTTATAATTACGATGATGTGATGATGCAGAAGAGATTTCGGAACAGGTTAAAATATCCTGACAAGCAGATAATTTTGTCCATTGGGATTTGCAAACTCCATTTATATTGTGACCCTTCAATAAAAAGGATTAGGGCATGTTTGTCTTCTTTTTTGGAAATAATTATGGATTTGAAAAGAAATAAGTCAAATTTGTTTTTTACTTTCTTGAATAAATTTATTCTCTCTAATTAATTTTTTTTTTATTTCTCAAGGATTTAATTATTTTCGAGACGCGTCGGGCACGTTAAGTGAGAACCTCTCTCAACAGGAATTCGAACTTGCGTTCACTATTTTCTAGTGACTAATCCCTTCCACTAGACCAATCACATATTGATTTTTTTATTAAACTATTGTTCCAGAAATCAAATAAACAACGATTTATTTTTTATATTTAGAAAAAATCTACACAAACTCTTATTTATATATATTTTGACCAAACTCTTAATTTCACCAAATTAAACTCTATTTTGATTTGCATAAAATAATATGTCTCTTACTCACATAACAAACATGTTTTGATATAAAATATTAGTGTATTACATATCTTACACTTAAAATATAAATGGCTTGTTTGTTTGACATTTCCCAAAAAAAAACCGTGCTTGGAAAAAGCGAGACAAATATTATTTCTACTTTCTGAAATAAATTTATTATCTCTTAATTTTCTCAAACTATTCTCACAAATTTCATACAAACAACAATTTTCTTATCTCTAAAAAAATACCACACAAACTTTATTTTGATTTGACATAAAGTATTTTATCTCTTATAAAATTTATCTCACATAACAAACATGATTTAACATAAAAGTCTTACACGTCTTACACCTACAACTTAAACTCTTCTAAAACTTATAAATCGAGATTATTTCTTATACATCGAGCGTATTGATTGAAACAGTTAAAATGAATATGATAGCCAGCTGTGGTTAAGCTGTAAATCGTGAATTCTGCAAGTGTGGCCCTATGTAACTAGGGGGAATCATGAAAAGGGATTTACACACACACTAACTTGAAACTTTGTGTGTTTTAAAAAGGGAGCAGTCTGTCTCATTTTGGGTTTTGTCAAATGAGCAGTACAAAAAGGACATGCAAAATTTTTGTTGGGATTCTGAAAATTATTGGTTCTTCTCAGGTAGAGGATAAACCTCTGACCCATTCTCTTCTTTGTGCGCGTGGCGTCTAACTCATGCTTTATTAATTATTTACGCAAAACGTACCCTTATGTATATTTTTATATCTTGTGGTCCCTCGTGTTCATTTTTCTACATTTTCATCCCCCAATAAATAATAATATTGTTCCCCCTATAATTCTTTCCACCAAGTTTTCGCCCAAAACATACTCCGGGTCTCAGTTATTGAAGGGTTACTACCAGAAACCACAAAAAATCTCTAAACTTACATGTTAATGCATATTCCTCTGTTTCTTGTTCAATTATTATACTAGTTGGATTTTAGTTAATAAAACAAACTTATAAACTTTTTAATAAAACCAATAAATGAAATACCACAAATGGCAAATACATGATTACATAAGTCTAGTTTAAAAAAGACTCACTGTGTTGACTGTTGAGCCCCAAAAAAAGGTTTTATTAACATTACATCAAATATGTCCAATAAAAATCAAAACTCAAAAGTATATGGACTAATCTTTGAAAATCCTTGTCGAGAATGATTAGCATCTTTACAGTCACTAATTATTCGTCTATAATATATTACTTCATTTTAATATTTTATAGAATTGAGTTAAGGGGAAACAATTAAATAAAATTATGACTTCATTTTAAAGAAAATACAAATAATAATCTATTTTCTTAGCTAGTGGCAAAATAATAGATTATATGATTTTATTTTTTGTTCTTAAAAGAACATGTGATCATAATGAGATAAGTTTACCGTTATCAATTCCCTATAAGCACTCTTCGATAACCTTTGTGCTTCAAAAAATTATTTCCTTGTACTGGATTCACTTCCCTTGAGCCGGTAGTCTTCTTCAATTATTTCATTTTAGAAATTTCAATCCAAATTGAATCATGGTTGTTTATAACTAAGGGCATAGACGAACCGAGTAGTATCGAACGACTCATTGTTCAAGTTTAATTTGAATTTTATCAAGTTTGAAATTTTGTGTTTGAGCTTGGTTTGATTTCTTAATGAACCGAACTCAAACGAGTTCGAGCCAAATATCGAGTAACTTAATATTTTACATGTTTTTTTCAATTCTTAGCTTATTGAATCGAGCTTCAAAAGTTATCAAACGAGAAATCTTGTTCAAGGTTGTTTGATTTGTTTGATGAACCAAACATAAACGAAATTTTATCAAACAAGATCGAATCAAGTATCGAATAACTTGATTTGATTTTTCAGCCCTATTTATAACACTCAACCAACCATATGTATATATATAGTCCCCGTTGGAGCGAGAAAATCCTCATAAAGCCATTCCTATTTCCTAGTAATTATATCATCATGTCTTTTTGATATGGAAAGAAAATGTGTATGTTCAACTTTATTATATTTGTCAATCGGAACATTGAAGAGCACTTACCTTTTGCATGTTTTGCTACAATCACGGAGGGTACCGCAAATCAATAAAAATTCAAAAATATGTGCGTCGATTGTACATCCACTCATTCCTCTTGCACAACAAATTACTTTTCCCTTTCATGCACGAGGGTAAAATGGTCTTCTAGTGATGGATTATTCACGTTTGTCAAGCGTCTTTCATAGAATCAAGTTAACCATCTCATTTTGGCCGTTTTTTTTATGCTAGGGTGCAGTGTTGTGGCCGGCATCCTCTAATGGTTGACATGTTTTGTGAAGTGAGAGAAAAATAATAAAGAAATGAAATAAATAAATAAATAAATAACACATGAGATACATGTCAATCAAAGAAGAGGTGTAGACCGCTGCAATGCGCTCTAGCATGAAACAAATACATTTTGGTTTAGTACCTACTTCATGAGCTTGGAAACTCGTTTAGTAACATGTCAAAGATGAGTCACAATCAGCAACGAGAACATTGAGGTTATCAATATCATGTGCACCTTTATTTAAGATAGTCGAACCACTTAAATTTGAATTAATTGTAATCTAAATTAATCGAAACGAGTGATAAAAATAGATGACATAATTAAAATCAGTTCCTAAAGTAAATATTCTTCTATATTCTATAATTAGCGAAGCCCATCTATTTTTCAGATAAAAGTCAATTAAGTAGACCATCATCTTAGACTTACAAGGCGAGATTCACTTATAATATAACTATATTTTCTCTAATTTAGTTTTCTTTTAATTACATCTTATATCATCCAATAAGTTTCTTTTATTTTGAAAATGTTTCCTTTCTTCTAACAATATTCAAACCAAGGTTTTCTTGCTCAAGAAATAATACTCCTACAATATTAAAAGAAGTTTGACCTCTTTCCTCAATGTGGCTTTTCAGTTGGGCCATTGGTGAAGATATTCATTTAACCTGGTCTATAATTTGGCCCATATCTCATATAATATTCAAAACTTGTGTGATAATATCTAAAGTTACCTACGGTTGTGTGGCTAGGTCTGATAATAGAGCGGAATTTAGCCCGAGTCATGTTAAATTAGGGCCCAATCTATTAGAATTTCACTATGATATGATGAGTTTGATCCGTAATACTTTTGACCCATTTAAGGTTAAGACAAAAAATGTTTTACTCCATTAAATTGGAGCTTCACAACAGGCCAACAGCTTGACTATTTGATATAAGACTGTTGATGGAGCTGATTTTAATCCATGTAATGGCCGAATCATTATGATATTTATTCGATTAGATGATGATTTATTTGATTTGATTAAGAAGACAATTATGGGCGATTTGAGTCTACATAGATTCGATACAATGATGGTTTTTTTTTTGCCCCAATACAATGATGTTTAGAAGCTCAATGTAATAAAGAAATAAATTTAAGTTCGTAATCGTAAATTGTAGGGGATATTTCAATTGATCCAAATCTCATTATAAAATCTAACATGCTTGAATCTGAACTCGAATAAGACTAGATCCAGATTCAGTTTAGATAAATTTCATTATGTTTGCTCTAACTAAATTCACTATATTTATTTTTAAACTTATCTTCATTTGTATGTCAATAATAACAAGTGTATATAAGTAATATGACTAGATTTTGTTTGGCCCAATCACGTCTTTGTAAGATGTTTAGATATTTTGGGAATAGATAAATAGTTTAATAGTCACTTAAAATATGATAAAAAAATTATTTATATTGGTTATGAAGTGATGATAGAGAGAATGCAATATATATATAATTACATAGAAATTGGATGAATAATATAAGCGACAATAATTTAATTAAATTGCGAAAGTTTTAATTACTATTAATCTTATCACACATATTTTAATAATAATTTAGCGAAAACTAATAAACTTGCATGTGAGAAATAGTTAAATATATAATAAAACATAGGTAATAGTTTGGGTATTTGAGTTGGTTAAGAGTTATAAAGTTTAGTAATGAAGAACGTTAACATTAAAACAAAAACTAATTTCAAAATAAAACTTGATTGGAAAGTGTGAACGAGTCAATTTTATTTGAATAAACTTTTTTTAGGTTTGATTTTAGATTGATAATAAATTTTAATTGAACAAAATATCACTGGACTAGTAATGCATGTTTTTCTAAATTTATTATTTGACACATATTGAACCATATAGATCAAACTCGCGCTCAGAATGTTTTTCCTTTTATTTTTTTTTGGTAAAAGAAAAGTATGTTTTAGACTTTCAACCAATCACGACAAATAGTTTATTAATGGGCAAAAAAGATATTTATTTTACTACACATTATTTTGCTAATAATATATCTGCCCCAAAATCGAGCACCCGCTCCCCAGTATACAAGAGGAAGCCCCCAACACCTAAAAGCCTTGAAAAATTTATTTCATACAATTCTAAAATTCTTTCCCCATAAAACAAATAAATAAAAATGGGGAAAAATCAAGCATACAAGGCTATGCAGAGATCTCGGGTCGGCTCGAGCTCAGCTGGGCCAGATGAAGTTGAAGATGGCATGGTTCGTACCCTTTCATAATATTCTTTTTTTTTTTTTTTTTTTTACCTATTGTGTGCTTCTGTATATTTAATTAACAACTTTGTTTATCGAGGTGTTTTAATAATTAGAAAGTTGAATTGAAATTGAGATTTCCTAATTACTGTTGTCAAACTTAGGGCTTTTTTTTTCAATTTATATTTATTGGTTGAAGTTATTGTTTATGTTTATAATTAATGTTGTTACTCTTTTTACTTACTGTTTATTTAGAGTTCATTTTTGTGCATTGGTGGATTTGATAACGGAGAAGAAAATATGGAGTTGAAATATTATTTTAGGGATTGGAGTTATATATTTGGGGGAAAACTAATACTCCTCCGTCCATTTTTGTGCTCCTTTTAGTTTTGTCGCAGAGTTTTAGGTAAAATTTAAAAAGCTAAAAGTTTATTATTTTAGATTTTACTGAAATTCTAGCACATTCAATAGTTTAGTTGCCGCTGGGTCCTATGTTTACATTAGATTAGTAATTCATACAGTTTCTGACCAGGGCATCAGTAAGGAGGAGTTCATTTCGATGAGAATATGAATCTGTCATTATGGAAACCCAACACGTTGCTTACTCTCCATAACCATGTAGATTTTGGATAAACATGTCTATATCCTTTTCATCTTGAAAAATATCTTATGTTATTATGATTGAAATTTAAAGTTTTCGGTTTCTGTGAGCTCTTCGTTCTTCTACATCCTAATTGGAACTGGATATGGCATATATTAGGTGCTCCGTAGTGTATTATTTCTGACTTAGTTGGTTTATGGGGGTGACAAGTGGTCCATAGTTGACCATGAAAAATAGTGGAAATGGCTTTGTGGAGATGAATTGAATATTAATTATTATCTTCTGATATGTAGCCCGCTTCACTAGTAAAAACTGGTTGGATGTTTGATGTAACTGTATCTATGGAGAAAGCATGTACAAGCGCTTAAGTGTGCCAACAAAAACAGAGGTGTACAATCATATTGTTCAATTTAGGAAATTACAGCCTGACAGGTGCCTTGCTCCTGAACAATATTTCGAATCCAGATTTGACCTCATAGTTCAGCTTCACAGTAAAACTTATATATAGTAATTAGTTATGAAGCTAATTAGTCACTTCATCACAGTTTGGCAACATAATCTTTCGTAGTATCGGATTTTCTGCGTTATAAGAGTTAATATATTGGACCAATTTAGTTTTTATACTTTAGTTTAAATTTAGCACTTTCATACACAACTCTTGTTCATTTATCAGGGCACAATTTTGTTGAATTACTTGGATAGCTTGTAGAATAGTTCCTTTATTTTTGCCTCCATTTCTCTTTGTCCTGTACTTCTTCTGATGAGGATTGTCGCAGGTGGATGGTTCATTTCATTCACCAGAATGGCATGCTGCCCGTTTGGCAAGTCTCAAGACCTCTCATACAATTACATGGGAGGAGTACAAAAAGAAGCAGAAGGTGATTTATGAGTATATACTTTTATTGCTTGACTTTGTGCTTTCTATGTTTCTTGTGTGCTTTCAGTGTAGTATGCATATACCTCTTTCAGGCTCTAATGATGCCATTGTTAGGAAGAAGAAATGAAAAAGGGTGAGTTGGAAGCAGATAAAGATAGGATGATGAGGGAGTATAGGGCTCAGCTAGATGCTGAAAGGTCACGTAAACTTTCCCAAGGGAAAAACCACTCTAGCAGCAAATCCAGTCGCAGAAAGGGTAATGCATTGGCTAAATAAGGATTTTCTTCATCACAGTCAGTGAACTACTAATTTCTGAGTTGACTGTTTGCAGATAAGGACAGAGATTCAAAGAAACGCAGCAGCAAGAAGCGAAAGGTGCAGCATCAAACCATCTCTGTTTTTAAATACAAATTCAAAGACATAGTTACTAAGTCGCTAATAGGGAAACTCATGGACCCAATAAAGGAGTACAATAATGTCTTTCAACATGAATTGAACACCAGCAATATAAGGCATCCCATCTATCTGCAAAACTTGATTAAAACTATTTTTGGGTTGTTTCTAGCATCTAAAATAACATTATTGCTGTCCTTGTTTTGAGGCCATCTTCAATTGCAATTACACGGTGATTTAATACATTAGGCATTTCCTTTATTTTTGTTGTATTTCAGTGGTCAAGTTGCCAGGTGTTGGACCTGAACTTTCTTCAGTTTGGGTCCTTGCTTATCATATGCTTGCCACTTTCCAAACTGGAATAGCTAGCAAAACCTTGTTAGCCTTGATAGTAAAATTTATTCTTTTCCTGCTACCGGCTATATCACTATATGTTTTTCTTTCAAAAGGCTCCAGCCATTATGCTAAATCTTTGCTGATTGTTTGGAAGTATTGCTAATTTTCATATGCAAAGTTTTTATTAATCTCTAGGATGAAATCAATATCACTATACATTTCTTGACTAACTTCTCATTATTTTACAGAAGGGTGCCAAGATAAGGCTAAAACATGCAATTTTTTTCTTTTCTCAAATAAAATGTTTGTTTCCGAATGTTAACTAACTCGATATTTGTTATATAAATTAGCATTCAAAGAGATCTTCAGATTCTAGTTCGAGTTCGTCTTCAGAATCATCAAGCAGTGATGATGAGGAGAGGGAGTCGAAAAGATCGAAGTCTTCAAGGTTGAAGAGAAGGAAGAAAGATAAGAAGCATCGGTCCAAGTCGAAGAATTCAAGCAATGAAAATGAAAAGGCTGATGGTCCTTTACCACTTTCAAGATTCTTTGGTAATCTGAAAAGCTGATGAGATATTTTTTTCAACGTGTATTGTTTTTTTCTTGTTACTGCATAAAATTATTCCTGACTTCTGAGTTCACACATTATATTTGAGGCTCCTCCTCCTCCTCCTCCTCCTCCTCCTCCTTTATGTGTAACTTCTGTAATCTCTTTTCAGTTGTCTACATTACTCTACATTCATTTTGCAGCAATTTTGTCAACTTTGGGAATTTGAAAAAGCAAAAGAATTGAAAACTTGGTTAGTTTTGAAATATTCTAAGAGTGAACCTGTAATTTGTCTAACCTCAAGGGTGTCTAGGTAATTATTCTATATTTATAAATGCTTGATTTTATTTTCTTTGATATAATTGAGGTTTAGTGAGCATTTGACTTGGATCTCAATCTTAGCAAAAAGAATAAGATCGGAAACAAACGGAAGATATGTGATTATTTGCATAGAATATGTAGCCTATGAGGAAAGTAACACAGATACATGTAGTTTAAGTTATTCGAAAATTGGTTGGATATTCTATCAGATAATTGTTCTTGTTGGTATATCACATGTGGGATCAACCAGAGTACGGGAAACTTGGTTCGTTCTTGCTGACTACTCGTAGTAAGAATAAAGCGGCATAAATTGTAAAGACAAGGATTGAGTTATAATTTGGATATTCTATCAGATGATTCTTGTTGGTCTATATTGGAAAAAAGAAGAGAATTTAATACCATTGGAAACGAGATTAGCCAGAAATATGGTTGGGGGAATTTTAATAGGGAAAGGAATAAAGAATTGTTTTGTTCAACACTTACTTGTCTCCGGACGTTAAAGTGCTTCCGTATAGGCATCAACAAGGGCCAAAGAATTGAAGAAGTAGGATATCTGAGAAATCTCAAGGGAAGGCTCAGAATTTTCAATCTTGAACGATAGAGAAGAAGCTAAAAGAGCAAACTCGATTGAAAAGACAAATCTACACAACTTTAAGATTGTCGTCTTTTAAATGACAACATTTGTGAGGAGCAAGTCTTGGATGGACTCCAACCTCCTTGAAACATAAAAAGACAATTTCAAGGGGGATCACTTCCCATCATGTACTACATATGAAGATGAGTTTCCACAGTTTAATGAAGATCAAATTGCTATATATATATATATAGGTTGTAGCTGATGCCAAGAAATTCCAACACTCGGTCACTTACCACTACTTGAGATACTAGAGTTGAGAGGAATGTTTGATCTAGAATCAATATGTCCTTCTTTCTATTATTATCATCTCCAACAACGTACCCCCTCCCCCCACCATGTTGTTTGTTTCCATCACTAAATGTATATATAATGCATGTATATGACTAGTATTGATAACTTGTTATGCAAATGAATTGATCGAATGAACGATTTGGACCTCATTTACATACTACTTGCTTGGATCAATTTTTATTTTGTAAAATCTCTACATTTTCATTTCGTACTATCGATCATTTTCATCCAATCCAATTGTGATTTAGCTGACATAATAGAAATTTCACACCAAAGTGATTATTCAAAATTGGCGTTGAGTCCATTTATAGACCAATCAAATTCAAACACAATATCAACTTCGATAAGAAATGAATTACTTCACAAGTTCCTTTTTTGGAGAACCACAAGTTTTCATGAGAAAGATATCTCTATTGAGATGGTTCTTGAATAATAGGCTTTCCCTTTTCCTTTAACTTTGCCATAGACTCTTTCATGGCTTCCTTCCTCTTTTTGCTGGCCAGAACTTTCGCAAGAACGCCGCTCACGTTCGGGTCCTTTTTCTCCGGCGGTGGAGGGGGTGGCGGCCTCCTCGCCGCCGCCTTTGCATTCCCATCATCACTACTCAATCCCAACACTGCTCCGACCAATCCTAATGCAATAATCCTGCAATTCACAAATTCAAAATTTGTGTTTAAAACAGATTTTCCCTCTTAAATTTAATCCTCAAAAACACATTTTAGTAACAAACACAATTATTATTATTAAGATAAAATAAAACCATAACTGAAGTTTACATATTCTTGCCATTGCCATGGATCACTGGCGAATTAGGCAAAAAGTTGGAGAAAATACCACATTTACTCATTAATATATTTTTACCACAGTAAAATGAAGCTACTTGTTATTCACTCGTCTGAAAACTTGTCTGAGCTCGATTTATTATATTATACATTACAAATCGAACTCAGACAACATATATTTGGTAAAATGTCAAACCTGCGTTCGGTATGTTTTTCTTCTAAAACTTTATCTGAGCCTGTTTTAGATGCCCAGACCTTAAGGCTTGCTGGAGAAGGCAAATGGGTTGTTGTCTTACTTGAGAATACAGAGATTGGTCTTGTAGCAGTTGGTGGTGTTAATAATGAATGTGCCATGATTTTTTGTATTATCACTTCGATCTTAATGAATTTACATTTTCAAGTTCAATTTGATGCAGAGAGAAATTACTATGTGGATAGTGTTTGAATTTACATCCTTTGATGGAACTGGAGATGTGTTTTCATTGGTTGTTCTTTGATAAGGTTCTCATTTTTGTGGACCCTCTATTGTCTAATATTTCACGACTGTTCTGAATTTGCCTTTTGGCACTAATAATATTATTTGCTGGTCAAGTTACAAGAAATCAAATATAGGCAGTATTTTTAAAGTTTCGGTTCAAACTCAAGTCAATAAATCAAAAAACAAAATATGTTTACAAATATCAAATTACTTAATGTTCAATTAGATTATAGCTTGAACAATTCAAGAATCAAACCAAGTTCAACTCAACTATTGTCCAGTGTCCACCACATATAAACATAACACACCACATTTACGTACAACGGAAAATTGCATGATCTTCTATAACAGAGACTCATTGAGATTGATGGATTCAAGGAGACTTTGGAGGAAGAATAATAAATGGATTTCAAATCCATCATCTTTGTTGATTGGAATGGAAAAATAACATAAACTGACTACTTAAGGATTTGAATCCATTTAAAATCAAAGTGATCCAAACAAAAGCTATGAATTTATTATTATAGATAGATTTGAAATCCACCAATCCAAATGAACCTAATAACTGTTGATACAGCAGTAGATAGAAATGACTTGGTAAATAATTACTGCATTATATCTATGTCAAACTAATATTATATCACTTGTATTCTAACTAAACTAACAGAGCAACAAAACAGCAAAATGGGAACTTGAGTTTCCAAGCTTAACAATGATTCTAGATACAAATGCGCCAGCAAATGTTCAAAGGCTCAATACAGAAGCCGCAGAAATTCATCCCTAAATTGATCACTCATCTGAAAATCAAATCAAATCAAAATATTTGAGTTCAGATTAAACAAACTTAAAAAGCATGTATCCTAATTTTTTAAATGCTCGACTAAATTTCAAGCTGTTTGAGCTCAACTAGATTTAAGCTAGAATTAAAGCTCGCCTCCGAACTCCATCCGTTAAAAAAAATCTCAAAACCGATAAGAAAATCAAAGAAAACTTGAAACAGTGTTAACTCAACTTGACTCGTTTACACCTCTACGGATCACCTTCATTGTCTGTCGCTGGTGACAGCATTAAGAGCATCAAAGCTTTTCCGTCAATTTAGCCTTCCTCTTTTCATATGTTAGTTTCTTCAATATACACCTGAGGCATCAAATAGAAGAAATATTTGGTCAAAGCATAAAGGAAAACCTATATGCATGCGATGAAGGAGAAGAGGGAACATTAACATAAGATCCAAAATACTATATGCTTCAGAAACATCTTACAAGTCCCAAAAGCTTGGTAGAACCACAATAAATGAACTTAAACCTAATCATTGTAATTTACTTTTGAAATGGTGATGCATTTTTCTTGCACAATGGCCATATTATTATCGTTGTTTCGGACAACATAGAAATTTTGACCGAGAGAAGAAAATCAAGGACAAAGACAGGGAATAAGAGCATAAAAAAAGTCCAAAATATTGAAACTTTCACTAACTAATTTATTCATTTGAAGACCTTTAACCTATTCATTCATGACTCATGGAATCTACAAGAAATTTCAGTTCCTAAACCTTACCATCGTGCAAGCTTCGGCCTATTTGAGGCACATGCATTTCGGAAGCAATCCAGTATGCCAGTGAAATGCAGCAAATGTTGACAGCTCAAATTTGGAAACATGAGTGTGCGGAACATTGATTCATTTCCCACTGAAAAAAGTACTTTTGCTCTGGAGTTGCTCATACCTTTTCATTCAAAATATATGCTATAGAAACTAAAGAGCATCCAAATAAGGATCCTGTTATTCCTTCTCAGCAATAACCACAAAGACATCCTTTAATGACCATTTTCTTCTCTCGTTTTTTGCCAAGGGATTAATCACAGCTTTCTCGCTATCAGCTGGACGGTACCCTATTACTACCTCTCTTCTTTGTCGTGCACGTAAGAGTATTTCATAGAAACTTAATTCTTCGCCTTCATGAAGGTACAAATCTGCTCCTCTTATGTGTAACTCATTTCCCTGTAAAATATAGAGGTTTTTTCATAAATTTTCACAAAATTTTGGCATTACAAGATATTAAAAGCCAGATATTCGTGTTTGGAGTATCATAACAAGCTGAGTCAAATTAGATAAGTAGTACATTAGCCAGCAGAAGGGATAGTAAGCCGTAAAAATGTCCAGAAAATATATTGTATCAAGTACATTTCATTCATTATATAGTATTAAATTATTTGGAGACAGGTATACCTCTTCAGCAAAAAGTTCTTCCAGGACATCGTTTATCTGGCGATCCTCTGCAACCATTGCTAGTGCCATGCTGACAAGTTCATTTGATAAAACATAATCACTGATTTTTGACATGGATAGTAGGTTTTTAGTCCTTGGATCGAGAATTTCGCTTATTATAACTGATTTATCTGAAGCCTGTTGCATTTCACCAATCCATGAGCCTTGCGAGAAGCTACTTCTATGAACATGGGAAACCATAGCTTCCTTGTACGGAAGGCGCTTTGCCTGCAACCAAAGAGATATACCTAAACCACAGCTCGATCTCGTAAATACAATATAGTATTAAAAAAAGGTCTTTTAGACATTAAAAAAAAAATAGTCTTAATGTGTGCTCTATTAACATTTTCTAATGGCAACTAACGGCGGGGAAGTATTGATAGTTGTCGAAACGTGAGAAAGAGAACTTGTAACTATACCTACCCTCAAGAGTGTCTGTAAATATATTTAAAAGAAAATTACAGAAGTAAATGTAATTTCGTAGATATTCATTACTAATAAATTAAAGCTTATCAATCAAATAAAGTACCTGAATGTCGCGAATCAACAGCAATGTAGCAAGTGATCGGGAATCGGCCTGCATTGCGGAATCTTCTACTGATTCATCAGCTAAAATTAAGATCTGTATTACCAGAAACAACATGAATTCAATAATACTGAAAGAGAAAAAAAATATTTTAATTGGATTAAATGCATAACCAAACATCCATACTTTGTAAAAGAAGTAAATATTAGAGACAATTTTGTAGACTTAGACTGATTGCTAAATGTCACCCATCTCCTTCAGTTGACAGTTTGGTGAAACCTATCATTCTCACTTTTTCAGTTTAATAATGTTCTTAACGACTAAAAGCTAATGCTGCTTACTGAATCAAAAGATTCCAAAGGAAGGCTTTCAAGGTGACGCCGAATGACAGCATTCCCTTCACGGTTGACGAGTGATATATTCACCAGCCGTTTTGTGTCAAGGCCACCATCTGTGAGCTTTTTCTCTCTTTCTTTCTCAGGAACTTCATTGAACATCCACAACTCTGATCTAGGGGCTAGAAAAGCATCCAGTACCTAAAACAAAAACAAAAAAAATAGATTATTCTGAACCCGAAACAAAATTTATATAAATTAATAAGTAGAACTAAAAAGATGAGGCTTTAAAATTGAAGAACTCCAGAGAACATATATTCGGCAGATGCATTCCCAGAAAATTTAAGCTCTGCTGGGCGAACATGTTGTCTATATATGTACCATAATCATATCTTCCATATCTCTTCGCCAACCGCAAAGAAGTATCCGCTCGAATGACTTTTGAACTAGTTCATCTTTGGGTAGATTTCCTCTCGGGACCTGCAGAATTCAGTTGAAGAAAAAAAGGAATTAGGGGCTTCAATTAACAGGGCTTACCACAATCATATCATCAATGTCTCTCCTCCATCCACAAAGTAGAATCTTCTGTGGCATTCTTGCTGGTCGGGAAATGTGTATGAATGTGGCATCTTTGACCTGAACCAAATTAATTTTGTGTCTATAAGTTATGTTCTTGGTATGCCCCACTAACTTGAGTTCCATGGCATAAATCTCAAGACTAGTTCTTTGAAGAGCGGCCAACCAACCTTATCATTCTTTTGTCTTTTTTCTCCCTTTTAGGAAAACTATTGTTGTGTTTAACAATCAATGCAACAATATTTATATTCCAACTTAGAACATGGTTAAAAAGCATGAGCATGAGGTATAACTCTGATGTCTTCCCACTCCCACTTCTTATGTGTATTTATTTATTGTTAACGGCTATTTGTTGTCCAATTAGCAATTTACCATAATACAAAGTAAACAAAAGAAAAGTCAATATTGAGCCAATTGTTTCACATTTGTTAGTCATTGTTAGAGCATATGCATAAGTAATCAATGAATATTTGGGTAAAGCAAAGTCATTGAAATGCTTATATTGTAGATTAATCCCCTTCTGATGGCAAAAGAATATAATAAGTTTCTACATTATCTACGAACTAGTTAATCAGTTTTAAGCAGTTCAAAATAATGCATTAAACTTAGAAAAACATTCAGATACAATTGAGCTTTTCTTGATGTATTATTTTGCTAGATCACCAAGTGCTGGCTTACCCTCATTCGAGCAAGATTAAGAAAACCTATATGTAGAACTAGGCTTTGTGTAGGGTGATTTTCTATACTGTGGAGCAGAAAAATGTAATTTCTAACATCTTTTCATAGTATAGGAACGCACCATTGGCAGAGCTGCTGGAGCATAAGTATCATCATCCTCTGCAATAACAAGAACCTCGTCCCCTTCTTGTAGCTCGTAAGAGTCTTCAGGATTTAAAATAATTTTTCCACCACGTGATGCCACCTTTACTCCACAAGGAATAGCATCTGGGAAACTAATCAAAACATCCTCAAACTGCATGCCATCCAACTGCGGCCACCGTTTGATGTAAAACTCGCAATTTTCGAACCCAAGAATGTCTTCCCATATCTGCTCTGCCAATAATAGAATGTTTGAAGACTGCAAAATTATTTCACCTAGAGAAGAAATAAGGAGAAAATGTAATATAACTAGAAGCTGACCTGAGCAAGGCCTGGCTGCCGAGCACATTGGATCATCAGCCTACCAATTACATCATGGGCCACGACAGTCTCAACAAGATCCCCACCGACTAGTTTAACTAGGATCTCGTTATCAAGATCACTTAGTTCAACCACTATGTGTGCCAGTAGTCCTTCTTTAACTCCTGTAAGGCTTAAAACTGTCCTTAGTGCACGAGCATCACTCTGCATTGATCACAATGTTTGAAATAGTTATCACCAGTTAATATTCGCCTTATTGAGACGAGCTCGGTCTTCCATGACACTAACCTGGTCTGCATTTCCATCTTCAGCAAGGACAATTACTGCACGAGCCTTAGAAACCGATACCTAGGAGTTCGCTGCCCGTTAGCTTGATATATACAATAGATAATAATATTTTTGATCTATTGAAAATAGTATAAAAAAGAGCCCTTATCAACTTAGTGAAGCAAAATTCTGCAATACTTTTTTTAGGTCAGCTAATATCAGAGGGCTTCCACTTCTGCATATGACTGATGTTCCTCTAAAGTCAAACTCCATCTTAGCAATGTCAAGCTCCATCTCTTCTTTGTCTCGCTCGGCCATGACGACAACTATTCCTCCACCCAAACTTTCATTTGCAATGGCAAGTTGATTTAATAGAGATCCCTGGAATATTGGATGAGCCAGTCAATATGTCTCTAGGGTACTAAAACTGAAAAATGTGATAATGCTTCTAAATGAACAAGGATATACTCCCTCCCTTTCATTTTAATTGTCACAATTGGCATTTTCACACAGATTAAGAAACTCTTTAATTATTCACTTTTCTAATATAAAAGGTCAAAAACACCCTTTTAAGGATTGTTTTAATTAATGCTATTAATCTTTGTGTACATTAATAAACGTGTAAGCCTAAAAGTAAGAAAGGGTAAAATTGGAAAAAAAATGCATTGGGAATCAAATGTGACAACTAATTTGAAAAATGAAACTTTTGCAAAATGTGAATTAAAATGAAATGGAGAGAGTACCAATTTATCACTCCATCCAAGGATTAAAGTGTGGTTTTGCTCAACCACTTCACTTCTTCCCTTCCTCAGCGAGTCAAACTTTTCAGAAATTGCATCAGAAACAAGTCCAAGCATCATTGCAAAGATAAGCATTCCACCAAAACTAATAGAAACTGAAACTAGTCTAGGACCGATGCCTTCAGAATTAGCATGATTTCCTGAGTCTGCTACATATGTCCAAGACAACCACAGGGAATCAGCTAAACCGTCATTTGTTACACCAAAAAGTGCTAACCCACCAAGGCATATCAATAATAGGGTAGCCACTAATAAAGCAAGAGGCTTAGCATACGGGTTAACTGATAAGAACAAATCCACTCTGTATGCAAGCTGCTTATTTAAAGAGACCTCCTCTGTGTTATTGTCCACCGATCTTCTTGCATTTGATACATAGTCGACATACTTAAAGAAAAGGAAAGGGAGAGACAACAGCAAGATGGAAACAGCTAGAGCTGCAACTTTTAGGCTTTTGTTTGGAAGATTGTCAGTTGATACATCCTCTGTCGACAAGTTACTTATATCTATAGAATCATACAAATTGCAAAACTTAAGTCTCCCGTTGAGCTTCGAAATTTGATCCTACAAAACAGTGGTATAAAAATAATGAGTTAGCTATGATGGACAAATTTGATCTAGTTATGCGATCACTTCTAAAGAAATGAATCAAGATATAATTTAAGTTTTCCTGAAACCTTAACTACATGCGCTATATAAGAAAATACTACTTTTACACATGAATTTTCCATCCATGGGAGCATAAAAAAATTCATCAACTAGAGTACTAATATATAGTCTGTGATGTATATAAACAGTAACTATTATTTAGTTAGTTCACGTAAACTAACAGTCTCAATTAGTTCCATGTAAACTAACAATCTCAACTCTCAAGTATGATTTCCGTTAATAGTATCTTCACTACATTGAAAAATATCTACTACAGTTTTGTGAAAATTTTATAATTGCAAATGCATGCTTCCTCATTAGATGAAAACATATGGTGGATACTTACAAACTGCATTACTATTTTTTCCAGGAAATGAGATCAAAGGAAGACTAGAGATAAATATGCAGAGTCATCGAAACAATAAATAGCTAGCAATGAAAGAATAGCGACAATTTTGCAGAGTCCTTAATCGATCGATACTTCAGATAAAGAACACACGCAGTCTTACTTAATGGTTTATCGGGAAAAGAAAAATGCGAACACACACGCAGCATATACAGCTACAATATAGTTATAAACAGAAACAAAATTCTGTGACATCAAAACTAAAGGTTAGATGCACATGTCATACAAGAGGCTTCTTTCTTTTTCCTTTTATTCCAATTCGGTAGAACACACTAGATTTAGTAACTCATTAACCACCAAGGGAACAATGCATTATTTCAGAAATATCTCATCATTAAATTTCCAAAATAGATATTTATTGGCCTTTTTGCTTATCAAATTGGCACCAGTTGGCCTTTTTATTAAATGCTTGAACATGCTAAAGTTTATGCTGAAACATTCACAACATGTTCAATATGGAAGAATGCTGTAAGAAGTAAATACTTATTTACATTTCTTGAGTATTTACCTGTAATTCAATGACCTCATTGTGTAAAGAAAAGTTGTTGTTCACCAATGAAGATAGCACCGTTATCAGTATCTACAAAAGCACAGAAACATTAGTACTTTCGCACTTATTGATTTGTACGTTGCTATCGACATTCACACACACACACACACATATAAAGAGTAAAGAATTTAACAAACTGCGGCTGTAAATGCAAGTTGCCACCGAACTCTCAGTCCACCGCTCAAGGAAGCCGAAAAGCTCTTCGGAGACGCCGTTGTTGTTTTAATCTTTACTGTTGATACGGCGTCGTTCGACTCGACACGCAGATCATCATCCAGCAGCCTCGTTGACTTTTCGAAATTCCCAAACTCGAAACGCTGCCGTGTCGACCTGGAAACGGAGCTTCCAAAAGAGCTCGAATCATCTCCAGCTGCCCGGGGATGAAACGAAGACGCTGGGGAGTTGAATTTGAATTGCGGCTGCGGTGTGTGATGGGTGGAGAATCTTCGTCTTCTAGGGGCTTTATTTATATTATTATGGGGTGAGTGAATGGAGTAAGAAGGAAAAATCCAGTCTCTGGTAGTAGCAGCGGCGGACCCGGCGGTGGTGGAGGAGTCGGAATTGAAGGACATGTTTGGAATTGCATGAAATGAATATAGGATTAAGTTTGGATTTAAAGCGATAATTATTTCCGGCTTTTCTGATTAAAAAATATTCCGTCCTTATTTTTATTTATTGTTGAAGTTCTTAAAATAAGACTTTTTTTTATATTTTACCTAAAATAAGAATATTTTTAAAAAAGTTATCCTCTCATGTAATATAATAATTTAATACAACTAAATATCAACCATAAAAATAAAAATCTTCAAAAGTTATTTATTTTCGTTTTATTTTTACCTAAAATTTTATGCCGAAACTTTAAAAAAAAAAAAGGGACAAAGTATTACAAACTCCGTCACAAAAAATTCACTCTCTTGGTACAGTTAACCAGTCAACTTGACCAAATTTAAAAAATATAATAAATAAATAATTTTATAATATTTTATAACACCATATATATATATATATATAAAGGTTTGAAATGCTATAAGTATAAAAAATCTACTTGATAAATCACTTAAAAGATTAACAAATTTGACTTTACATTGTAACTAATCGAGTAAAAATATTAATACATATACTTATTATTGATCTATTTTAAGGAATATTGTAATGATTCAGTAGCATATGATTTATCTCTCACTTATTGGAGTAATTACTTTTACTTTTCTTTTACTTGTTTATTATTACTCATGACTTATGATTTATTAGTTTCTAGTAGTGTTTCAAATTCAAACTAAAATAGATGATTTACCCAAAAATATTTATATTCACAAATTATAAAGTGAAGCTTCTATATATGAATTCTTAAATTCCTGTTAAAACAACAACCTTTTTACAATACTTATCATAATATTTCAATAAATTTATAAAGAAAACGACATAATTATCATATTTTTTATTTATAAACTTGAAGAGTACTAACTGGATAGGAGACTAGGCCCAATCAACGCTGTAATTTTGCCTAAAGCCCTAAACCATAGCAAAAGCCCAAATAAGAGCTCAATAACAAATTAAGTCCGATTGGCCCATCTATACACCGTAGGTAGGAAGAGTACAACTCTTTGAAGCCTCCAGAGCTCGATTATTCAAATAATTATTATAATCAGCTTCATCTCATCTCTCTCAATTTTACTGAAGAACCCTAGACGAGGAATTTACAAGACCGAGGTTAGATTTTCATCACTTCATGAACTTAATACCGACTATGTTCCTATTTCATGCTGTATATTGCCACGTCAGTGTTTATTTTTTATTTGTATAAGTTAGCTCTGAGAAAATACTCACCGTTGTTTGGTGTGATGTTGGGTTTAGGAAAAAGAAAATCATTATTTACTTAAGGCTATGTTTGGATCTTGAAGTGATAAAAAATGAAAATATTAAAAAAGTTTAAAAAGGTATACTCCCGTGTTAATTTTAGTAAGAGAAACATTTTTTAGTTGGTGTTTTCCTTATCGAATACACAGTCCAATCACAGCATAAAGTAGATTGTGGGAGTATATTTTGTGAAGTTAAATTGTAACAGAAAAAATAGGATGTTATAATTGAGTTACTGATGTAGATTAGGGAATTCTTGTTTTAATTTTTCATTTTTTTTTGGCTTGATGACATAACTAATTTTGTGTGCAGTTATATCCAACTATATTTTTATTGAAAGTAAAGGTGAAGCTAGCTAAAATGCAAGTTGAAAGTGCTCTATCAGTGATCGGTCCAAAGCCGACAGAATTGTCAACTTTCACATATCCTGGACCAAATGCGAAACATCGGACGTCAAGCTTGGAGGCTCCGATCATGTTGCTCTCTGGTCATCAAAGTGCAGTCTACACAATGAAATTCAATCCTGCAGGGACTATTATTGCATCTGGTTCACACGACAGGGATATATTTCTGTGGAACGTACACGGTGATTGCAAGAATTACATGGTCTTGAAAGGGCACAAAAATGCTGTGTTAGATGTTCAATGGACTACTGATGGTTCACAGCTAATATCGGCTAGCCCAGATAAAACTTTAAGGGCATGGGATGTGGAGACAGGAAAGCAGGTCAAGAAGATGATTGGACACTTATTCGTCGTGAATTCTTGCTGTCCTGCTCGGAGAGGCCCACCTCTTATCGTCAGTGGGTCCGATGACGGGACTGCAAAACTCTGGGATATGCGACAAAGGGGCTGTGTGCAGAGTTTTCCAGACAATTATCAGATCACGGCTGTTAGTTTCTCTGATGCATCTGATAAGATTTACACAGGTGGCATTGATGATAATGTGAAAGTGTGGGATTTGCGGAGAACTGATCCTGTTATGAAGCTTCAAGGGCATAAGGATATGATTACGGGTATGCAATTGAGTCCGGATGGGTCATACCTTCTGACAAATAGTATGGACTGCACTCTTCGAATATGGGATATGAGACCCTATGCCCCAGAGAATCGTTGTGTGAAGATTTTGGAGGGGCATCAACACAATATGGAGAAGAATTTGCTGAGATGTGGTTGGTCACCAGATGGAAGCAAGGTCACTGCTGGAAGTAGCGACTACATGGTCTACATATGGGACACTACTTCACGACGCATATTGTATAAGCTTCCGGGCCATAATGGTTCGGTTAATGAGTGTGTTTTCCATCCAAACGAGCCGATCATTGGATCTTGCAGCAGTGATAAGCAGATATATCTTGGTGAGATTTGAATAGGTTAGGTTGAATTTTGAACTGTTGTGAAGCAGAATTAGTGTTGAGGGTCATTTTGGTGACTGTTGGATTTTATAGGCACACCATTTAAAGACAGACAATTGCATGGTGTGAATTTGTTTCATCATGTTTCAAAAGTTTCATCGGTTGTCCTTGAACTGCTGATGGTGATTGGTTGTATTTAGGATCGCTTGCATTATATCATCTTTGTATTAGTTTTGGTTTAGAACTTGACATTGTTCGACTGTACTGGATAAACTGCCAACAAAACAAAATTTGCTGACTTGTGTAATTTCTTTTGTATACATGTGATTTAGTTGATAGATTTTTCTTGTGTGTGGTTTACATTCTAATGTGTTTTCAAGGTTTGCCTTAGTCCCGTGATTTTGTCAAAATCATACTTCCTCCCATTTTTTTGGCTCTTTTTTGTTTTGCAGCAGAATTTAAACTTTTATGTAAGCTTTGAAAAATGGAACTTACATATATTTCTGAAAACTAGAAGTGTCAAATTATTATTTTATGTATAGTTTTAGTTATTTATTTTTCTAGAAAAAGTATTATTGTTCCGAGGTATCCCAAAAAAACAGCTCCAAAAGTTTTAAAGGCAGTGCTAGGATTATGGTGCGATTATTAGGTGTGACTTGTTATACATTTGGGGGAGTTGTTTCCTTCAAAATTGATGTAAATTTTCAGCATTTTTAGTTTCTTATTAAAAGAATTGACAAATTCGTCACCCAGTGCCAGCCTGGATATGTTATAGTATATCAAGTGGACAAAAATTGTGGATATGTTAATATATCAGGTGGATAGATATAGGGGGGTAATGGTTTATAAGGGTCTATTTGGAAGGTTTTTGGCTCGATTTTGTGGGTTTCGGTTTAAAAAAATGGTTTGGGTGGTTTCGGTAAAACCTTTGAAACCTCATTTGATTAGATTTTGAATGTTTGGTTTTGTGATTTTGGAAAAGCTAAAATCCCACTTGGATTAAGTTTAAATATTGAGGTTTAGGGAAAAAAAGTAGGTGGTAGGCGTCAAATCACTGTCTTTTTTATTGAGTTTGAGGAGAAAAATATATGGCATGTATCAAATCAATGTTTTATAAATTTCAAGAGTTTGGATTTGGGTTTCAGAATATGTTTGTGATGAGTTTCATGAATTTTGTGAAACTCCATTTGGAAGAGTTCTTGCTTAGTTGCGTGAAATCGGGCAGAACCCAACCGAATAAACCCTAAGTTGAAAGTTGAATATGAGACCACTTTATTGATGTATTGAAATTTATCAATACACAAAAATAAAAGCATGAAATAAATGAGAAGGGATGAAAATTAAAATATAGTATTATGTAAAATACCGCCAAAAAGGATGTATTAATTGGAAATGAACATCAAAATCTTGAAATTGCACTAATCCGTATTTTGAGGCATCAACTCGTAGTAATAATGAAAAACTAATCGATCATTATTTTTGGGAAAACCAATGATATGTGAATAAAACACACGCAAGCAAGGCAATGCAAAGAATACAAACTGCATAAGCTACAAACGTTCGATGCAAACAACTCACTATTTCATTGCAAGAGATAATTTCCGTCTATACAATGAATCAAAAGTTGATCACAAACTCATTAAAGAATAGCAATCCTTCAACCAAAAAAGACTGGGTATAAAACCAATCTAAAAACGAAAGACAGATCTAGAAAAAAAAAATGGTTTGGGTACTTCACTAGTGATAGTATGCTTCGTCTCGAGTGATGCTAACTTGGTTTTGTCCGAGATGAGAGACCCTTTGAAGAAGGAATTAAAGGTGCTTCTTCATCAACAATTACATCGAGCTGAGATATATTCCTTCCATAGCTACTATTATTGTTCGAGTTTTCATCCAAAACATAAACATTAGATGACCTCTTCTCCGTCTGCACACAATGGACAAGGCAGATTTATACTTACTTATTCATAAAGATTATACTACTAAGTAACTTGTTCATAAGCAAGACCTATATATCTATTACCTTTGTTGCTCTTTCAGTGATACTTTCTCCAGGAACTTGGGTTGAACGGACGTCCTTGGCCTTCAAGTAATTATACATGACTACACCACATAATGCTGTAGAAACAATGACAACTTTTTTAATATGTTCCCCTTTAAAAAGCTGCAACTACTTTCAAATTATGTACTAATAAAATGGTACCTACCAATGGCATAACCGATAATGTTTAGCTTGGTGATTGTTGATTCTGGAAAAATGACGGTCGAAAGGGCAATAAGTATCCAGTCTTTTAGAACGCCAGCAACACGTATGGTCACTGCGCCAGTTCTACCAATTACAAGAAAGATCGAGAAATTTAAAGCCAATGCACAAAGTGCATTTGAGAAGAATATCCAGATATTGAACTGGATCTGTGATACTTCCATGCCAGGCATCTCCAAAAGATACCAAGGTACGAAGAGAAACACGAAACTGCATATGAGAAAAGAAAGAAAATTAACTTAACAATCATTCGTTATTAACTTGTTAGCTGTTAGTATATTTTACAAAAGTACGTGCAGCGTACCTGCAAGGAGCAATATAATATAAGCTTGTGATCGGATTAAGTGTCAAGCCTTTCTTCTGGAGTAGAACTTGAGTTAGAACCAACCTAAGGGCTTCGGCAAATATTCCTGTACATTGATAAACTGTGCCCACTACATTGAAATGAATTTCCCCGTACGAAGATATGACCACACCAAAACTGACCAAGAGCATGTTCAAAAATAGATCGCATCTTAATTTGTCAGTACCACAAACAACAGCCATAAGAAAAGTGGCCACTGGCACTGTCATTGAGTATAAAATCAAACACATCTGGTCAGTAAATTTCTCAAATATAGCAATTAAAATAATGTGACCGAATGTTTTTATGATGCATACTTAGCGATTTGAGCATCTGGATGAAAGCAACAGAGATGAATAAGTAAGCCGTATTTCCAAACCTGTACGTTCACAAATGAATAAAAAGTATCTGATTTTAAAATGCATTTTGATAATCCAATGTGGTCAACCTAAAGCTCCCTATTGTCAGATAGTCCATCACATTGTGGGAAATTGCAAAAGCAAACAAAACCTTTTGCCGCTTACCAAAGGCTAGATGCAAAGAAGGCGCTGATTGGAATTACACAAGTGGCATATCTGCAAATTTAAGGAAACATAATCAGTCATATATAGAAACTACTCCACAAGAAGGGAATAAGAATGAGGGTCTGCATCTCTTACATTTCAAAAGTCATCTTTGTAGGTGCTACAACCTAAACATAATTCAGTAAAGGTTAATGAGATTTAGTATATAATCACAAAGACATTGAAGCAAGAAACAAGTGAAACTATCCCATAAAGATACAAAAAGGATGCAGTTATAATGGGTACATAAATAATAGAAATTCCAATGTTGAATATGTCCCTTTAGAATCATGACTTGTACCTAAATGCAAGACTTCATCACGTAAGGCACTCACTGAGCTTGGAGGCTACTGAAGATGCATTCTCAAATAAACATAAACAACGGAAAGGTTCATTCTATATTAGCTTATGTTATCTATTAAATATGACTCAGCCTAAAAGCAAAAATATGAACTACATGAACAGTTTTCCCAAAATTAACTGTACCTTAAAAACACGAACCAAGAAGAATGCAACCAAGCCCGAAAAACCCATATGAATCATGGTAAGCGTTATTGGGAGCGGGAAATTGAAATATTTTGGTGAGAGAACCCACTGCAGACAAGCAATAAACAAAATGAAGATAAATGAGAGTTAGAGATGCAGAATCAACAAAGCAAAGTAAAAAGTGGAGCAAATCTCAAATAGATGCAAAAGATTAATGTAGTAGTAATAGTTACAATAAATTTTCATGATTGGTAATAGATAAGAGATTGGTCTGGCTCTGTCCAGTATGATCAAAGATTTCGTGAGAAGTAAAGAGTAACATACATAACCAACACCTTCAATATATCAACAGAAACCAAAACAGAAAGAGAGAACAAAATTAATGGTGTCATGACCATTATACCTTGTTATATAAAATAACTCCTGAAGATAGCAATATATATACTAAGAGATACAGGTAGGTCAACAGAAGTTGCTTGCTGATCATTGTTTCTCTTTATTTCCCACGCAATCCAGCCCGCAATATCAGCTCTTCAAAAAAATTAATGGTTGATATAATTGAATAAATTCTTCTCTACAAGAATCAGACTGTTATGAGATGCTATTTTCGCTCAGAGTGTTATTTGTCTCCGTTGCAAATGATAAAAATGTCATCTTCCGAGAGGAATAGCTGAAATTGCACCACAAATAGCCATCAGAACCTGGAAAAGAGTTACATAACAAACACAAATTGAGCCAAAAAAAAAATTGATTTCTGTGGCAACATTAGCAAAAACCTCATGTTCCTTATAATATTGCATTAAAAGAAATAATATACTAATAAGCTAAATATTCATATGCCCACACGCAAGCAAGGTTAGCTGATCTTGTAATCAGAGAGTCAAAACACTGTCTTTTGTCCGCTTCATTGGAACACATTCACTAAGGGTATGTTTGGTTCTTGGATTTCATCGAGTAAATGTTTTTCTAGCATAAGATGATAGGACATTGTTCATTGACTATTGTTTATTTTCATTTTCCTCGTCATTTTACTCACTGAAATCCAACAAACACATCCTAAGAATGCATATGTCACAGACTACAGGTACTCCCCCAATTTTCTTGAACTTAATTAACCCTCGTTTAGAATAAAGATTCTCATCTCAAGCTTAATGAAGTTGCAAAAATAAACATGATTAGGTCGTCTCACACACAAGCAAGGCATGCACACATCTTGGTAGAAAAGAAAGGAATAATGAACATAGTTAAGCAATTACACTTAACTAGTAGTCATTTATAATCAATAACTTTAGGGCATAAAAAACAAATAAAAAACCAGAAGCAATCAAGAAAGATTGACCGAAACAAGAAAACAAAACACGAAATTGCGTACAGAATATCCAAAAAATCACATCATGTGAAGAACTGTGCAAATGATTGAGTAGAACCTGAAAACATGCAAATTGAGTTATAAACTTCAGCTGGGTTTCCAACAAATCAGTAAAATGGCGGTTCAAATTCTTGCAAACTCGTAATTAGTGTGAGAAAGTAACTCTTTTAGATATGGCAGTTTTGAAGATCTGAAGTGTGTTGAGTATGAAGATTTGGGAGAAGTGCGAAATTGGGGTATTTTGAAAGGTTATAGGAAAATGTGAAATTTTTGCGTTACAGTGTTAGTGGTGATGATACAAAGAAGAAAATAAAATAATAACCCCTTCAGATCTCAATTGTTTTTGTTCTTGGAAATGGAAATGGGATGACAAGTGACTGAAAAATACTCACATTAAAAAGTAACAAGTTAACGGGCCTCTGGTGGTTGGGGTTGAAGTAAGTTGGGTTCGGGTCGGTAATAACTAAAATATATTTTTTGTTTTACTTTTTCAAAATTTGTAGTATTAATTTTTTAACGGGGTTCTTAAAATATTTGGGTGGTATCAGTTAACCCTAAAGTATCATTTGTAACACTTACACCCCTCTGTCAGAGTTTTGTAGTTCTTATTCCAAAAATACCCCCACCCTTTTTCTGTTAGAGTTTTGTAGTTTTTATTCTAAAATAACCCCACCCTTTTCATAAATAATAAAAAAAAAAATTTATTAATTATGAATTCATTCATCCATCAAACAATATTATGTTTCAGTTTTTTCATTTCTTTTGTTTTCTTCCTTTTTTCGATCTCATTTTTTTTTAACCGAAGGAAACAAAATAAATGAAGAAATTGAAACATAATATTGCTTGATGGATAGATAAATTTCATAATTAATAAATATTTTTTTTAATAAAGAAATGAATAAATTGAAACATAATATTGTTTGGTGTCAAACTTGAATTTTGCGAGAAAAAAATTGAAGGAGAATTACTCAACATTTTGAATAATAATTCGTAGCGAATGAGATAATTATCACCAAATAAAAACTCATAAAAATATAAATAACAAAAATTAGATAGAAATAAAAAAAAAAATTGAAACATAAAATAAAGAAAACAAATTGAAACATAAATAATGAAAAAACAATGAGATGAAAATGAAGAAAAAAATTGAGACATAAAACCGAATGAAACAAAAGAAATGAAGAAATTGAAACATAATATTGTTTGGTGGATGGATGGATGAATTCATAATTAATAAAAAAAAATGGATAAATTAATAAAGAAATAATTTATGTTAGGGATAATTACATCGACCTCCCCTGAGGTTTGGGCTAATTATTGTCCAATCCCCTCGCAATTTCATAATTACATCCACCTCCCCCTACATTTGAAAAACCTTACAAAATGATGTGAAATGACCATATTGTCCTCGTCAGTTTTAATTAAAAAAATTAGATTAACGAAATGTCCTATTTACCCTTGCAAGGAATAATTACATCGGCCTCCCCTGAGGTTTGGGCTAATTATTGCCCAATCCCCGCAATTTCATAATTACATCCACCTCCCCCCACATTTGAAAAATCTTACAAAATGATGTGAAATGATACACAAAATTACAATATTACCCATGCAATGATACACAAAATTACAATACTACCCTTGCAAAAATTAATTTTATACATAAAAAAGACTCTACCCCTACCCCCCACCCCACCCCACCCCACCTCCACCGTCCCAACCCCGCAAATATCCTCCCAGGCCATGTCGTCGGCCTGGTTCGAACCCTAGGCCTTCCAGGCCGGCGGCGCGGCCTGGGAAGAGATTTGCGGGGTTGGGGACGTCGGGTGAGGGGTTGGGGACCGGAGGGTGCGGGATTGGGGTGGTTGGGGTGGGAGGCTAGGGATGATGAGAAAAAAAATTATATTAAAATAGTTTATTGATTTATTAATATTAATATTTTTATATAAATAATATATGATTTTAATATTATTGTATACAAGTAACAAATATTAAAAAAATCTTTATAATTTTATAATAACTATTTTATTAAATCGAGTATTTTTAATTTTTGTAAAAAAATTATTGATTTTATAATAACTATTTTGGTTAAAAGTTTAAGAAAAAATTTAGTAAACATGTGAGCATTTTTATAATGTCTAATAATTACTGTTCAAGTTTTTTTTCTTCTCATGATTAAACGTAATTCGTTAATTTATCCTTTTACTTTAATTATGAAAAAAATTGAAATTATTGAAATTACGGGTTAAATGTTAAGTTGAATGCATTTACATTTTTTTATTTATGTTCTACAATATTTTTTTCTTATAATTAACCATAATTTATTTACTTTTCCTTGTACTTTAATTGTAAAAGCATTATGAAAAAAAATTGGAAAAAATCATTGATGTGTTATTATATTTTTATATTTAAAGAATACATATACACTACTATTTAGATTCATTTATTCTTTTAAACCTAATTCATTCATTTATTCTTTTACTTTAATTAGGAAAAAAAGTAAAATTATTAAAATTACGGGTTAAATGTATTTACATTTTTATTTATGTCTACAATGTTTTTTTCTTATAATTATCCATAATTTATTTATTTTTCCTTGTACTTTAATTGTAAAAGCATTATGAAAAAAATTGGAAAAACACGTTCATGTGTTATTGTATTTTTATTTTAAGAATACATATACACTAATAAACTAATTATAAGTTTCTTGTAAATTTATAACATTTGAACCCATACTTATACATATACATTGCAAAGAAACCCCTCCTATGTACCAAACATAACAAGGGTATAATTGTCCAACAAAATAGCTATAGTAACCTCAAGGGTAAAATAGGAAGTTCAATAAAAATTTGACGATGACGTCATCAAAATGTAAGGTTTTCGAAACGTCGAGGGAGGTGGATGTAATTATGAAATTGCGAGGGGATTGGGCAATAATTACCCCAAACCTCAGGGGAGGTCCTTGTAATTATCCCTTTATGTTATAAAAGAGGCGGTGTAGTTTTTGAATAAAATGTTCAATACTATAACAGAGGGGGGTGAATGTTATAATTGATACTTTAGGGGTAATTGATACCACCCCTATACTTTAAGGGTACTGTATTTCACCCTCTTTTTAATTTATTAGTATGTTATCTTAACATTTTCAAGTTTTATTTCAATCCAATTTTTCGGCCTAGCTCTCTAAAATAGCATTCTGATTCATATCCCTAGGGGTGCATGTGGATGGATTTTGGTCCGGTCTCGCAGGTTTCGCAAGATCAAGCCAAAATCCTTTTAAATGAGTTTTCGCGAACCCATAAAACCATAAAAAACCTATTCAGAAACTCACACTCAAACTCCTCAAATGTATAAAATATTGATTTGACACCTACCACCTACATTTTCCCCCAAATCTCACTAAAAAAGACATTGATTTGACACCTACCACCTATTTTTTCCCCTAAACCCCAACATTCAAACCCAATCAAAGTGAAGTTTCAACTTATTCAAACCACAAAACCCAACATGCAAAACCCATCCAAATGAGGTCTCAAAGATTTCATCGAAATCACCAAAACCAATTTTTTTAAATCGAGACCCACAAAACTGAGCCAGAACCCATCCAAATAGACCTTAGGTCGACTATTAACCCACTTGCACAAAAATAGCATACCACTTGCACAACTCATTTTATTAATATTATTATATGTTCAAAAGATTCCTACCAAAATAAATCAAGTCTATTTTGAATAGTTTCACACAAATTTCAAATACAACTTCAAAACTTCCAATCAAAATACTTTTCATTCAAAATGAATTAAATCAAACCAAAATACATCCAAACATATCCTATAAATTTCGATTTTCGATATTACCGATATTATACCCATTTTTTTTGTAATCTCAGTTCCAAAGGTAAAGACATCGTTCCAAATTTCCAATCCAATATTCACTTCAGTCTTCTCACTTCTTCTACGGACTGGCCTAGAGCAAAACCCAAATATTCTTCTTCTTCAATGCAAAATCCCACCGCGCCGCCGCACCACTTACCCCCATCGCGCCTCCACCATCGCTCTCGCGGCCCGGATCCGTAATGTACAGAGGCACAGTCCAAGTTCTAAATGCCCAATCTTATTCGTTATCTGATTTTCTCTTAACAAATTGGGTTCTAATTGCATTTAAAACCCAAAACTTGAATGATGCTAAAGTTATTTTTGGAGAGGGGACTGAGGCTGTAATTTCTATTCAACTTCATTGGATGGTTAGTGGTTAGAGTGGTAGGAAGCATATTATTATGTACATATGTATTCAAGACAAATTATTTTTGATTCAATAATTTTTCAGTTTTTTTGTACCGGATAAAATCAAACCGTACTGAATCGGTAATTTACAGAACCAAACCGAAATTTTCGGTTTGGCAAAGGGTACGAGATTTCAGAATACCGGACCAGCCGGTATAGCGAAGTTTGGTACGGTTCTGTTCGGTTTTACCGTTTGCGCAACCCTGCCTAAGATAGTAGCGTGAGCAGAAGGAATATACTTTCATATTCTATCTAGGTACTGATTCTGACAAGTAAAAAGTTATATTTGTTAACTTACATTTGTTATATAACTATATCCACGATACGTGAATTTCCAACATATGTATATATATACACGATACTTGTAGTATTTGCTTTTGTTAAGAGAAAGTTTAAGAATGAAATGTCATAAAAATATGTTATGATTGAATCTAAAAAGTATCAGCTAATTTGTAAAAGAGGGCCCCAATTTTAAATATCGCCTAGGGCCCCGTAATATGTCAGGCCGGCCCTGAGCAGGTGATTCATTTTTTATTTGAACACTTAAGCGGTGAATGGATGACTTCTTTATAGTATATTGTTAGTAAATCATTTAATATAATTCCAAGTTTTTTTCTAATAATTTAATATTGAACAAAAGACAAAAACACCCCCTATGCTTTGTCTAACTCCCAAAAACCCCCCTGTGTTATTTTAACTCTCCAAAACCCCCCTGTGATCTCAAATAAGTGCCAAATACGCCCCCAAAAAAGAGAGTGTGTTTCAAACGCCAAAATTGCAAGTATTTGTTCACATTTTGCTTTTGATATGACAATTTTACCCCTGACATCGAAAGACAAAAACACCCCCTATGCTTTGTCTAACTCCCAAAAAACCCCCCATGTGTCATTTTATATCCCCAAAGCCCCCTGTGTTTGATTTTAAATACCACACTCGACCCAAGTAGTATATACTTAATTTTTCAAAAAGAATAAATAAAGTTAAAAAAAAAACAAACACATAGGGGTAATCTTGTCATTCCACCAAAAGTCAAAAATAAAATTATAAGTATATACTACTTGGGTCGAGTGTGGTAATTTAAACCAAACACGGGGGGTTTTGGGAGTTAAAATAACACAGGGGGTTTTTGGGAGTTAGACAAAGCACAGGGGATGTTTTTGTCTTTTGCTCTTTAATATTCTTGTTTTAGTTGTTACCTGAGTTAAATTGACAACTGAAATGAAATTCTAGTTGAAACTGAAGAAAAGGGCAGAGAGTAGTATCAAACACACGATTTTCATTTGTATGTTTTATTGTTGTTTTTTCTTTTTACCAAAATTTAGAAAGGATTTGCAGCTGATGATTTTAAATGAATCTGATACTGACTGTATTTCAAATGCATTATTTTATTGCTTAAGAATATAGCTTGAAAGTTGAAATGCTATTTGAGTGTTTAAAATCCATGTAAGATATATCCGAACAAATGCAATATATTTGCTATTTTGGATATGAATACACAGCTTTCAAATTCTTGAATCCAAACACACTTAGTTTAATTTATAACGTTATAGCTTACCTTGTATGTGACCACTAACCATTGTTGGATTATTGAATAAGAGTATGAAACAAGTTTAGTAGAAAAAACGAGTGAATCGGTTGCAGTAATCATTAATAAGCCATTAGATCTGCTACTAACTGAAGTAGAAATGAAACTCACTTGTCGATATCGCGACATAACTAGTGATTTACTTGGATTTTTCCCTATTTAGTTTCGTATTCACCATCCATGTGATTTACATGAAAAAAAGGATATTTTTTTGTTCAGTCTCTATAGGCTTTATGCGTGTTTGGTACTCAAGTGATGAGATGTATGCAGCTATTCAACTGATGAAAAGAATAGATATGTCTTGTGTATATGTGCAATGCTCGTGTTTCACTACGTCGAAGGAACATCCCGCTTCTTCACGTCCACTATTTGGAGCTCAATTTCCAGTAATGCCTCAAAGTATTGGAACACTTACTTCTAATACAAAATTCATGCGACATATGCCTGCACCTTTAGTTGCAATGGCACAGAGGGAATTAAGAGGGAATACTGATACAAATGCAAGTACAAGCGATGGAGATAATAGTGGGGTTTCATATGAAAAAGCTACCAAAGGGTCGGGGACTACAGCAAGAGGACGCCGTCTGCTAAAAGTTCGGGAAGAAAAGAGGAAACGTGAATTTGAGCATCTCCACAAATATCCTGCTTGGGCAAAGTAATTTTTCTCTTGTCCTTTTGTGGTTTGGTTCTTTTTTTATTGCATCTTTGATTGTCGCAGCAGGTGACTATTTGTTTCTATTGAATTACGAGCAGGGTATTGGAAGATGCCTGTAGAAATGATTCTGAGCTTAGAGCTGTTCTTGGAGATAGTATTGGTAACCCTGAGCTAATGAGAAAAAGAGTAAGTATATGTTTTCATGAATTCTGTCCAACTCTAGAATGATTTCGAGTATTCAGTTAATGATAGAACACATGTTAGGTGTATTAAGGTTTTGCTTTGAAAATAAAGTAAATTCGTCAAGGTACATCATCCTTCGAGTTTCTTATTTGACAGTTCATTTGGTCTTTCTTTTTTGTGGTTCCACGTTGTCACAATTTACAACATAATTACTGCCCAGGGATCAAATGCATGACCTATCTAACTGTAAAATGAGTAATATTGTGGCCACATTTTGTATTCTAAGTACTCCATGCAGATAGTAATTAGTTAAATTTTTATAATAAAATAGAAGAAATTTCCTTACCCAAAAGAAAGATACTGAAGGAACTTGACAGCAATGAGGAAGTGTCATTCATGGATTATCACTTTGAATAAAGCCTTTGTTGTTGATAAGGAATGATTGCCAAGAGATCAAGGGTAGATCTAAACTTTCTTGATTGGTCGGTTAACTCCATAGAATGGGCTGCAATGTAAACTCAAAGTGCTGTTTGGAGAAACAGAGTAGAAAATGATTTATCTGGTCACTTGCAATGTTTACATGACTGCCAATGCTTCATAGTCACTTTAGGACTAAGGGAACATTGACATAATTTCTCGAGTGACCTCAAGGGTGAAGTAGCATGAGCCCGTTCTAGATATTTGGGAAGGGCTATATTAACTTGGGCCATTGACTTTGCTGTATATGATTCTGGTCAGCCCTTTGAAAATGTCTATAGGCATAATGCATCTGCTTTTAAGTATTGGTAAGATTCTCTTTGTGTCTTTGAGATTCTGTTTGTATATCAGGAACCAAGCTTTTGATCCTCTCATTGTCATGGAGAAAAATATATACTTACTAATATTTTTTTGTTTTGTTTGAATGTAACTTTTTTTTCCATTTTAAAAGGTTGAAGAAAGAGTTAGACAGAAGGGGCGAGATCTCCAAAAATCTAAATCCGGATCAGTCCTTGCATTCAAAGTCAGCTTTAGAGAGTAATGTATCTTTTTCTAGAATGTATTTGCTACTCCTCACTGTTTCTCTTCTCAAACCCTTTCTCTGCCACTAACCCCTCTCACTATCGTCGCACTCTTTTCTCTGCATTTCGTTTTTTTTTTTGGAATTTCAAAATTAGGATAACACTCAATTTTGGCACATGACCGTTATCTTTTAGAAATCACACTTTTTTGGTTATGTTCCAGAAACCATATTTCTGAAGATATTGTTAGACTTTTTACTTTTAAATGAGGGAAGATATATGTTTGGCATTTTAAGTGTAATATATATGTTGGGACATTTTACGTGTAATGAACTCTAAAATCAAAGCTCATTTAGCAAAAAGTTAATTTGGATTTGTTTCTGTTGTTAAAATCTTTGGACTTCTTTCAATTAATATGATCGATTTGGATAGCCTTAAATTTATTGGCCGCTGGTTGTCTAAAATATGGTTGCTATATTCCTATATCCAGCCGTCCCTGACTATGATAAAAAGACAAAGAAATATGAAATGTTAAATATCAAGAAACTGCACCCGACTCGCCTCAAAAGGGATTAAGTTAGGTCTAAGACCTGAACACCCTTGGGAAACCAAAATAAAAATCAAGAAGTTGTGACTTGAAGAATGGAATAAACAGAGTCATCTAGTAATTTTATGTATTATTAAATTCGCTCATGCTTTACATATTACTGTTCCAGCTTTAAATATATCTACGGCATGGAATTCTTATGAGGAAATGGTTTGTGAACTATAAGTACCTCTATAAATGCTTTCTCTATGTAACACTGAATCTACTTTAACACAGTATCGTCAAACTTAGTTTTTCCTATCTGTAAAGAGAAGGAAATTAACCTATGTCTTTATGCATAGAAGTATTAACATCATTATTCCATTTAAATAATGCTTATATATTGCTTGTATTTCCAGTTTTAATCCTCTTGATTCCTACATATGGTTCGAGTTATATGGATCACCCTCAGATCGAGACGTTGACCTTCTTGGTAGTGTATGTAAATTCTCTCTGATCCTATCCTTCCTATTATGCTGACTCCTACCTTATCAACTACTTTGAATTCTGAAATTTCTGTAATTTATTGATATATATCTATATGCTTGAACCCTTAATATATTCTGTTACTTTGCTACAGGTAATTCAGTCATGGTACGTTATGGGTCGCTTAGGAGCATTTAATTCAACAAATTTACAGGTTACTTGTTATGCATATTAATTACTATTGATCATGGAAGTGAAAACTAAAACTTTGCTTATTATCAGTATGTTAGAAAACTTTTAACCCTAATCGTCATGTATTCTCAAGTGCAAAAAATATAAGAAACATTTAATGATAAATTAGCTCTCAATCAATGCAGTTGGCAAGCTCGTCAATGGAGTACAATCCTCTCTACGATGAAGAAAAGGGATTTAAGGTCATGCCATCATCATTCCACGATATAGGTGATGTTGAATTCCAAGACAACTGGGGAAGGGTCTGGTATGAGCTTTAGGATGTGTTTTTGTAAATATAGATTTTACTTTGCTCGTTCTCAAGTTTAATGCCATTAATCGATGTCATAACAGGGTAGACCTTGGTACAGCTGATTTCTTTTCAATCGACGTTCTTCTCAACTGCTTGACTGTATTAAGCTCAGAGTAAGCCTCCATTTTGCTTGAATGCTATAGTGACATTTATATGCTTTTAGCTTTGCTGCATATTGTAAGTCTTTTTGTTCTTACTATGACTAGGGGTCTAAACTAAGCGGACATAGTCCAATAATATATTGCTCAAGTTTGGTTTTTCGAGCTTGAGGGGTGTTTTTGTTAAACTTTGTTTTAGTTTTAACCATACGGAACTCAAATGAGATTGAATCAAGCCAAACACAAGTCAATCTAAATGATATTTTTGTATATATTTTGTCAATTATTTGTTTATTGAGTCGAACTTCACATGTTATCAAACAATAAATGTTATTTAAGTTGGTATTTTTATGCATAACAAATGAGCTCGAAATAGCTCATGTTCGAGTAATTTTGTACGATTTTTTTATTAATAAAGTTGAGCCTGTTTCATGGCGCAGATATCTGGGCATCCAACAGGTAGTTTTTGGTGGGCGGCGAATGGGAGACTGGGAAGATGGGATGACAAGTCCTGACTTTGGGTACAAATCCTTCAAAATATGAAAGATTTTGACAGAAGAAATAAACAATTATAAAGTTTAGTTAATTTTTTCAATAACTATGTTGTATACTATGTTATCTCAATTAGGACTATATTTTCAATTGGGTTTTTTTGCTCTCCTTGCAATTTGCATTGGGTGGGTTCTCTAATAGTTTCATTACATTATTAAAGGTGGTATCCTAAAAAAGAAAACCTTGAAGAAATATGATGCAATTTTTTTACAAGAAAAATAGTAGTAATAAACAATCCATGGATACCAGTTATTTAAAAAAGCATAAGAACATATGGCGATTGTTGTTTTAAAGATAGCACGTATTTTTTTTAAATATAAATAAGGAAGATTTGCAAGTGTCATTCGTTTTATTGTCCCTTAGCATTCATGAAAGGCTAACATGATCCTACTTTATTCAATCATTAGAAAAGCTATTACTAGCTCATTTTTATTTCAAAACAAATCACCTTTTTACTGTTTCTCTTTCTAAACCAAATCAAACACATCCACAATCTACAATTAAACTATAAGATATGAGTTTATTAAACAATTTCAAAAATCAGTATTGAAATCCTTTAGTGTACCAAATAATCCAGTTTCAAATTATTGGGTTGAATCATCAAATTTCCTTACTAATCTTTGAAACTTTCGTTCTGAATTTTTAATTTGTTAAACTCTAGAGTCTTCAAAGCCAATAGTTTATCTCCAATTACCCTTTTCCCCGTGATAACATGACCAACACATAATATTCGCGACGGTAATTTCATCGTTTCATTTAAAAGATCTTAAATTTTTATGTTCGATATATTTACATTTGCCAAAATATGTGATGTTAACCTAATCGAACCTTGCCTAGCTAACTTTTTGCTGGTAAATTTTTCTCTTTAGATTAAGATATTTATTGTGTCTTATTAAATGGGTCAAATCTATTTCGTATCCAGCCCATTAATACCTAGACCCGGGAGTCCTATTACCCGGTTTAAGTCAAGCATACGACGACGTATTCCTTACCAAATCCCACAGCAATATATTTTCTACATTTAATTTAAGGATAATAAATAAAATCCCCTAAAAAAAAAGGATAATAAATAAAAAATAGGTGCACGGTAGTGACAAACAATATCTCCTCCCTCAAAACTGTATCTGTATCTGGACAAACACCGAAAATACACACCAAATTCACACACACTAGTGACCAATGGCTTCTCTGGTGAACAAGCCGTTGACTTCCATGTGTACGGTCAACAAATCTGACCTCTGCTCGACTGAATTCTTCTTCGCCGCGGAACGCCGCCGTTTAGCACCCCTCCGAAATTCTCGTAACAACCGAATTACTATAAGTAACGACAATAATAATAAGAGCAGTAGATTCAGCAATGGAGGAGTTATTGTGTGTAAAGCAGTGTCCTTTGAGCCGCAAACGGAGGTTGAAGGTCTCAACATCGCGGAGGATGTAACGCAGGTCAGATTGTCCTTTCTCTAATCTATTTACAGTTTATTTGATTTTTCTGTGCTCTTTCAATCGAGAATTGGATGTTGTGAATTGTCTATAATTTTCTTTGAATTTTTTAATGTTCTGTAACAGCTTATTGGGAACACACCTATGGTTTACTTGAATAATATTGTAAAAGGTTCTGTTGCAAATATTGCTGCGAAGCTTGAGATTATGGAGCCTTGTTGCAGCGTTAAGGATAGGTGAGACTAGGTCGAGATTTCATTTGCACATCTTTTGTAACATTGTCTTGAAAAATCAGTCCATTTTTTTGTTATTAAGTTTAATAATTTATGTTTTAATGTTGCAGCGACTGATTTTAAGAAATATTTGTTTATACTGTTACATTGGGCTCGTTTATATTCACGTTATTATCTATTTTTCAGGATAGGACTCAGCATGATAGTTGATGCTGAGGAGAAAGGGCTTATAACTCCCGGAAAGGTAAGATGATGAATCATGATTTCATAATCTGGTTGATTTTTTCTTTTAAATGAATGGTGTTTTCGAGTCTTTGATTTCATTCTTCCATGTCAGATTGGATCCTTTTCGATTCAGTATTTACTGTCACCTGGTTTTGTTGTTTTTTTGCATAAACACTTCTCATTTTTATACATAGTGCTCATTTGCTATGTAGATATATGTGCTAGATCAGTAGTCTAGTTGCTTAATCCTTCTTTGTTGATTAGTGATTTTTGTAATTCTTTTCATAGTATACTTCATCTTATTCAGAAATTTTTCTATATAATAGAGTATTTTGGTTGAACCTACAAGTGGAAATACTGGAATTGGCCTTGCTTTTATAGCTGCTTCAAAAGGATACAAGCTCATCTTGACAATGCCCGCGTCCATGAGTCTTGAGAGAAGGGTACTTTTGAAAGCATTTGGAGCCGAACTGGTTTTAACAGATGCAGCCGAAGGCATGAAAGGAGCAGTTCAAAAGGCTGAAGAAATAATGAATAGCACGCCAAATGCCTATATTCTTCAACAATTCGATAACCCTGCAAATCCCAAGGTGTTTTTTGTTACTGCTTTCAAATTTTCTGTTCATTTGACGAATAGATTTCTTCCCTCTTATTTTTCCTGTTAGTCAGGATGTTTTAAAAAAAAAATTATTCATGACCTTTGGGGGTTGGTTGTGTTACACCTACCCAAATTTCATGAATATTATAGTTTCTGTGTATGCCTGTACCCTGTACCATGGATCAATTCGATACGTTTTTCGGAAAAGTTTCTGTTCTTGAGTCAATCGAAACCAAATTATGGAGTAGTTTCCATTTCAATGTTTTATTGATTTACAATTTTTCCAGATGTTTCCCAAAAGTTTCAAAAAGTTCGGAAAAATTCTCGTAAAGTTTCTAATGTTTAACTGACCGAAACATACCACGAAAATGAAATTCTGATGCATGGCCTGTACTATACTATCTTAAGTTTGAATTCGTGGAGTATTTCATGTGTGCACAGCTGCTGCAATGCTGGTATTTTAGGTGATGAGATATCATAGAACTCATAGCTGAGAATTTAAATTTACTTGTTTTGCCTTTATGTAGGTTCACTATGAGACAACTGGTCCAGAGATTTGGGAAGATACAAAAGGCAAGGTGGACATATTTGTTGCTGGGATTGGCACTGGTGGAACCATTTCAGGGGTTGGTCGTTATCTTAAAAAGCAGAATCCTAATATTAAGGTAACTTCAGATATATTCATAGATTGTTTCCTATCGTTATCCATGAATGTCCACAAATTGCAGTTGAACTCATGCATTGGAAATCAACATTTTCAAGTCATTTATCTTTTTTTTTTATTGATTATTTGTGAACTCCATTTTATTTGCTGTTGCATTAGGTCATTGGTGTGGAACCAACTGAAAGCAACATTCTATCAGGTGGAAAACCTGGTAAGATGGCAATCTATTAGTTCTATGCCTTGTTATTTTCAAGGTTAAAATTGTGTATTGTTCTAGTATTTGCGATTTGAAACTGCAGGCCCTCACAAAATTCAAGGGATTGGGGCAGGTTTTATTCCGAAGAACTTAGATCAAGATGTGATGGATGAGGTTATTGAGGTCTGTTTCTTTTCCTTATTCTATGGTCTTATTATCCCTAGAAGTGGAAACTAAAGTATGCATGCTACTGATACTATGTCTCAAACCATCAAACATGTAATAAATGTTGAGTTTCCACTCCATTGTGATTGTTTTATATAGAGCATTTCTGTGGCAGAAGTGAAATAATGTGCTAGTTGAATTTACCTCATTTTTCTGCATATCTTTGTTAAGGAGTTATTTATTATCATGTATAAGGCGTTTCTTACTTGGTTGTGTACTTGTTTGTTTAGCCATTTTCTTCCCTACTAAGTTGATCTTGTGACTTGTCAGATATCAAGTGATGAAGCTGTGGAAACTGCAAAGCAATTAGCTCTGCAAGAGGGCCTTCTGGTTAGTGCTCCTCATATCTGCATTCCAACTCATTAAATCATGCATGACCTTGTGGTTGATCTATACTTCATTTGGTAGTGTTATCTGCTATATGTGTGCTATATCAGCTCTTACATTTTCCATGATTAATTTTGAAGTGGTCTTAAAAATCAGACTAGTTGCTTTTTTCCTTAAAATCTTTATGTTGGACCTATTGAAATACTTTGGTACAAGCAGGCCAAAGTATTGTAGGCCAAAGTATTGTGCTTGAACTAGGGAAGTGGGGTCAGAAAATGAACAGTTTATGTTTCATACATGAAAATTTGACACATGAATATGTATAGGAGTGTCAGGTATGGAAATTGTTGCTAACTGATATGTATTTAAGTTAAAGCCGCAGTTACGAAGGCCTGCTGTGCTTGTGTTGTTTAGAAGCATATAGGATATTACATGTATTAATTATATATAATTAGTGGCAAGTGTTTTGACAAAGGTTAGAAATCATGAATTTAGTCAAACTATGTGTCTTGGCTCTGGAAAATAAAATATCTAGAAACCATGCACACCTAAAGTTAGCTTGTAGTACAATGCTCGAAATATATTTTGCAGACGAATGTTTTTACAGGTGCTATTTTAAAGAGTGTGTTGTTGGATAACTGGGCCTGATTGACATAATCAAATTAAGCTTATTATAATTCATGTCGTTACCTCTGTGTATGTGTCATGGTCACAGTTTTTGTTCTAAAAACTGCTATGTGAAATGTTTCTGCTTACCAGGTGGGTATTTCTTCCGGAGCTGCAGCAGCTGCTGCTATTCAGGTTGGAAAGAGACCTGAAAATGCTGGAAAACTCATTGCTGTAAGTCATTCTTTTCCAACAAGTTGAGGATGTGTCATGTTTGCCTTTCTGTTTTCTGCATGTAGAACTTGACTAAAGTTAGATGCAACTACGGCAATTTATTCAGAACCTGTATACAACTATAACATATGAGGTGACTTTAATGGAGAATTTTTCGAAGAATACTTTTTGCAATGATTTGATGACAACAATTGAAAGGTATTCAAAGTGTCATCCAATTTTAAAGGATTGAGGTAGCTTTATATTTCCGAGTTGTTTATTTCTAGAACGGAAGTTGTCACGACCTCTTAAGCCCGTTACTAGGAACTTCTTTCATGTGGAAATTCTTTTTTACAGAAGTAGGCGCTCACAAAACTAACTACAATTTTACTTATTACTCCACACTAGTTCTCCCAAGTGCTTGGATTGCTTGGTTTTATTTTAATGTGCATCAGATATTAAAAGCTTGTGTGCGTGTGGGTGAGAGGGGGCGGGGGGGTGTTCATAAAAGGTGGAGGGCCTCAGAGGACCGGGGCTGAAATTGGAGTGAGGTAGTTTATTTGATGAATAACTTGTTTATGCTTGAAAACGAGCTAATGCCAATGCGCAACTCTACACGGATTTTTTGCGAATCCGCTTAGCTTTCCTCTATTCCACAAAGTATGTTGGTGTCTTCATCTTGATTTTATTTTGACTTAAAATTGTTAACCCGTTGTAGGTTGTATTTCCAAGTTTTGGAGAGAGATACTTATCTACAGTTCTTTTCCAGTCCATAAGAGAAGAGTGTGAAAAGATGCAACCTGAAGCATGAAACATCATCCCAGCAGTATCCACTTTCCACAAATAAAAATGATTGGTTTTTGTATATTTTCTCTGTGCAACTTTTCTGAATTTTCAATATGAAATATGTTGCATCGTATCTGGTCAAGATAAGATTTTCCTCACTCTTTTTTTTTTTGTTGTATGTTGTAGCTGAATTGCTGAAACCTGTTTTAAAATTATAAGTTGAGTTGGCGTCATTGAATTGATTAGTTTTTTGTCGAGTTGTTTTTTGTGCCCTCATCTGAATACAAGCTAATAACATGTTTTACTTTTACTACAGTTCAGTTGGATTTAAACTAGAATCTGCCTGTGTTTATGAGTAGAGTAGATGATGATTGCCTTAGTTCATAAAGAGATAATTTTGTTTCAGCCGCTACAAATTCACACAATTCTTTGTATAACATTTTCAAATTTCCTTTTTTCAAATTTGGATGTGATAAGACTGCAAAGAATAAAGGAATGTGGACCAAACAACCTGTTGGAGAGCAATTTTCGGTGTGTCTCAAATACATGTCAATATTTGAAATGAAACAACCATCAAATTTTCTGATACAATTGTCCTTCCCAATAACAACTTTTTAACTTATTTACGAAAATCCAAACTTAAACAAGATCTTCCTACCTGCTAACACTATCCTAAAGATCGTAACATGTACAATAAAAGATCGCAACATGAGAAGTTTTACGTTTGTGGGAAACATAAACATTCCGAGAATAAATTAGGGCAAATATCCTCCAAGTATTCAAAAATATTCTCCCTTCCAGCATGGGAAAGTAAAGCAAAAACTGCATTAGAATGTCATTTCCCAATTAAATACATTACTTCATATACCTTTTTTTAATTTTTTTTTATATATAATTTTAGATGAAGAAATTTACCAATTGATGATCAACAAAGAGGTCCCCCCCCCACCCCCCCCCCCCCCCACCCCCCCCCCCCCCCACCCCCCCCCCCCCCCACCCCCCCCCCCCCCCACCCCCCCCCCCCCCCACCCCCCCCCCCCCCCACCCCCCCCCCCCCCCACCCCCCCCCCCCCCCACCCCCCCCCCCCCCCACCCCCCCCCCCCCCCACCCCCCCCCCCCCCCACCCCCCCCCCCCCCCACCCCCCCCCCCCCCCACCCCCCCCCCCCCCCACCCCCCCCCCCCCCCACCCCCCCCCCCCCCCACCCCCCCCCCCCCCCACCCCCCCCCCCCCCCACCCCCCCCCCCCCCCACCCCCCCCCCCCCCCACCCCCCCCCCCCCCCACCCCCCCCCCCCCCCACCCCCCCCCCCCCCCACCCCCCCCCCCCCCCACCCCCCCCCCCCCCCACCCCCCCCCCCCCCCACCCCCCCCCCCCCCCACCCCCCCCCCCCCCCACCCCCCCCCCCCCCCACCCCCCCCCCCCCCCACCCCCCCCCAGAGGGAGGTGGATGTAATTATGAAATTGCGAGGGGATTGGGCAATAATTACCCCAAACCTCAGGGGAGGTCCTTGTAATTATCCCTTTATGTTATAAAAGAGGCGGTGTAGTTTTTGAATAAAATGTTCAATACTATAACAGAGGGGGGTGAATGTTATAATTGATACTTTAGGGGGTAATTGATACCACCCCTATACTTTAAGGGTACTGTATTTCACCCTCTTTTTAATTTATTAGTATGTTATCTTAACATTTTCAAGTTTTATTTCAATCCAATTTTTCGGCCCAGCTCTCTAAAATAGCATTCTGATTCATATCCCTAGGGGTGTATGTAGATGGGTTTTGGTCCGGTCTCGCGGGTTTCGCGAGATCAAGCCAAAATCCTTTCAAATAAGTTTTCGCCAAACCCATAAAAACAATAAAAAACCTATTCAGAAACTCACACTCAAACTCTTCAAACCTATAAAATATTGATTTGACACCAACCACCTACTTTTTCCCCCAAATCTCACTAAAAAAGACATTGATTTGACACCTACCACCTATTTTTTCCCCTAAACCCCAACATTCAAACCCAATCAAAGTGAAGTTTCAACTTATTCAAACCACAAAACCCAACATGCAAAACCCATCCAAATGAGGTCTCAAAGATTTCATCGAAATCACCAAAACCAATTTTTTTAAATCGAGACCCACAAAACTGAGCCAGAACCCATCCAAATAGACCTTAGGTCGACTATTAACCCACTTGCACAAAAATAGCATACCACTTGCACAACTCATTTTATTAATATTATTATATGTTCAAAAGATTCCTACCAAAATAAATCAAGTCTATTTTAAATAGTTTCACACAAATTTCAAATACAACTTCAAAACTTCCAATCAAAATAATTTTCATTCAAAATGAATTAAATCAAACCAAAATACATCCAAACATATCCTATAAATTTCGATTTTCGATATTACCGATATTATACCCATTTTTTTTTGTAATCTCAGTTCCAAAGGTAAAGACATCGTTCCAAATTTCCAATCCAATATTCACTTCAGTCTTCTCACTTCTTCTACGGACTGGCCTAGAGCAAAACCCAAGTATTCTTCTTCTTCAATGCAAAATCCCACCGCGCCGCCGCACCACTTACCCCCATCGCGCCTCCACCATCTCTCTCTCGGCCCGGATTTGTAATTTACAGAGGTACAGTCCAAGTTCTAAATGCCCAATTTTATTCTTTATCTGATTTTCTCTTAATAAATTGGGTTCTAATTGCATTTAAAACCCAAAACTTGAATGATGCTAAAGTTATTTTTGGAGAGGGGACTGAGGCTGTAATTTCTATTCAACTTCATTGGATGGTTAGTGGTTAGAGTGGTAGGAAGCATATTATCATTTCCATATGTATTCAAGACAAATTATTTTTGATTCAATAATCTTTCAGTTTTTTGTACCGGATAAAATCAAACCGTACTGAATCGGTAATTTACAGAACCAAACCGAAATTTTCGGTTTGGCAAACGGTACGAGATTTCAGAATACCGAACCAGCCGGTATAACGAAATTTGGTACGGTTCTGTTCGGTTTTACCGTTTGCACAACCCTGCCTACGATAGTAGCGTGAGCAGAAATATTATACTTTCATATTCTATCTATTTACTGATTCTGACAAGTAAAAAATTATATTTGTTAACTTACATTTGTTATATAACTATATTCACGATACGTGAATTTTCAACATATGTATATATATACACGATACTTGTAGTATTTGCTTTTGTTAAGAGAAAGTTTAAGAATGAAATGTCATAAAAATATGTTATGATTGAATCTAAAAAGTATCAGCTAATTTGTAAAAGAGGGCCCCAATTTTAAATATCGCCTAGGGCCCCGTAATATGTCAGGCCGGCCCTGAGCAGGTGATTCATTTTTTATTTGAACACTTAAGCGGTGAATGGATGACTTCTTTATAGTATATTGTTAGTAAATCATTTAATATAATTCCAAGTTTTTTTCTAATAATTTAATATTGAACAAAAGACAAAAACACCCCCTATGCTTTGTCTAACTTTCAAAAATTTCCCTGTGTTATTTTAACTCTCAAAAAACCCCTTGTAATCTTAAATAAGTGCCAAATACACCTCCAAAAAAGAGAGTGTGTTTCAAACGCCAAAATTGCAAGTATTTGTTCACATTTTGCTTTTGATATGACAATTTTACCCCTGACATCGAAAGACAAAAACACCCCCTATGCTTTGTCTAACTCCCAAAAAACCCCCCATGTGTCATTTTATATCCCCAAAACCCCCTGTGTTTGATTTTAAATACCACACTCGACCCAAGTAGTATATACTTAATTTTTCAAAAAGAATAAATAAAGTTAAAAAAAAAACAAACACATAGGGGTAATCTTGTCATTCCACCAAAAGTCAAAAATAAAATTATAAGTATATACTACTTGGGTCGAGTGTGGTAATTTAAACCAAACACGGGGGGTTTTGGGAGTTAAAATAACACAGGGAGATTTTTGGGAGTTAGACAAAGCACAGGGGATGTTTTTGTCTTTTGCTCTTTAATATTCTTGTTTTAGTTGTTACCTGAGTTAAATTGACAACTGAAATGAAATTCTAGTTGAAACTGAAGAAAAGGGCAGAGAGTAGTATCAAACACACGATTTTCATTTGTATGTTTTATTGTTGTTTTTTCTTTTTACCAAAATTTAGAAAGGATTTGCAGCTGATGATTTTAAATGAATCTGATACTGACTGTATTTCAAATGCATTATTTTATTGCTTAAGAATATAGCTTGAAAGTTGAAATGCTATTTGAGTGTTTAAAATCCATGTAAGATATATCCGAACAAATGCAATATATTTGCTATTTTGGATATGAATACACAGCTTTCAAATTCTTGAATCCAAACACACTTAGTTTAATTTATAACGTTATAGCTTACCTTGTATGTGACCACTAACCATTGTTGGATTATTGAATAAGAGTATGAAACAAGTTTAGTAGAAAAAACGAGTGAATCGGTTGCAGTAATCATTAATAAGCCATTAGATCTGCTACTAACTGAAGTAGAAATGAAACTCACTTGTCGATATCGCGACATAACTAGTGATTTACTTGGATTTTTCCCTATTTAGTTTCGTATTCACCATCCATGTGATTTACATGAAAAAAAAGGATATTTTTTTGTTCAGTCTCTATAGGCTTTATGCGTGTTTGGTACTCAAGTGATGAGATGTATGCAGCTATTCAACTGATGAAAAGAATAGATATGTCTTGTGTATATGTGCAATGCTCGTGTTTCACTACGTCGAAGGAACATCCCGCTTCTTCACGTCCACTATTTGGAGCTCAATTTCCAGTAATGCCTCAAAGTATTGGAACACTTACTTCTAATACAAAATTCATGCGACATATGCCTGCACCTTTAGTTGCAATGGCACAGAGGGAATTAAGAGGGAATACTGATACAAATGCAAGTACAAGCGATGGAGATAATAGTGGGGTTTCATATGAAAAAGCTACCAAAGGGTCGGGGACTACAGCAAGAGGACGCCGTCTGCTAAAAGTTCGGGAAGAAAAGAGGAAACGTGAATTTGAGCATCTCCACAAATATCCTGCTTGGGCAAAGTAATTTTTCTCTTGTCCTTTTGTGGTTTGGTTCTTTTTTTATTGCATCTTTGATTGTCGCAGCAGGTGACTATTTGTTTCTATTGAATTACGAGCAGGGTATTGGAAGATGCCTGTAGAAATGATTCTGAGCTTAGAGCTGTTCTTGGAGATAGTATTGGTAACCCTGAGCTAATGAGAAAAAGAGTAAGTATATGTTTTCATGAATTCTGTCCAACTCTAGAATGATTTCGAGTATTCAGTTAATGATAGAACACATGTTAGGTGTATTAAGGTTTTGCTTTGAAAATAAAGTAAATTCGTCAAGGTACATCATCCTTCGAGTTTCTTATTTGACAGTTCATTTGGTCTTTCTTTTTTGTGGTTCCACGTTGTCACAATTTACAACATAATTACTGCCCAGGGATCAAATGCATGACCTATCTAACTGTAAAATGAGTAATATTGTGGCCACATTTTGTATTCTAAGTACTCCATGCAGATAGTAATTAGTTAAATTTTTATAATAAAATAGAAGAAATTTCCTTACCCAAAAGAAAGATACTGAAGGAACTTGACAGCAATGAGGAAGTGTCATTCATGGATTATCACTTTGAATAAAGCCTTTGTTGTTGATAAGGAATGATTGCCAAGAGATCAAGGGTAGATCTAAACTTTCTTGATTGGTCGGTTAACTCCATAGAATGGGCTGCAATGTAAACTCAAAGTGCTGTTTGGAGAAACAGAGTAGAAAATGATTTATCTGGTCACTTGCAATGTTTACATGACTGCCAATGCTTCATAGTCACTTTAGGACTAAGGGAACATTGACATAATTTCTCGAGTGACCTCAAGGGTGAAGTAGCATGAGCCCGTTCTAGATATTTGGGAAGGGCTATATTAACTTGGGCCATTGACTTTGCTGTATATGATTCTGGTCAGCCCTTTGAAAATGTCTATAGGCATAATGCATCTGCTTTTAAGTATTGGTAAGATTCTCTTTGTGTCTTTGAGATTCTGTTTGTATATCAGGAACCAAGCTTTTGATCCTCTCATTGTCATGGAGAAAAATATATACTTACTAATATTTTTTTGTTTTGTTTGAATGTAACTTTTTTTTCCATTTTAAAAGGTTGAAGAAAGAGTTAGACAGAAGGGGCGAGATCTCCAAAAATCTAAATCCGGATCAGTCCTTGCATTCAAAGTCAGCTTTAGAGAGTAATGTATCTTTTTCTAGAATGTATTTGCTACTCCTCACTGTTTCTCTTCTCAAACCCTTTCTCTGCCACTAACCCCTCTCACTATCGTCGCACTCTTTTCTCTGCATTTCGTTTTTTTTTTTGGAATTTCAAAATTAGGATAACACTCAATTTTGGCACATGACCGTTATCTTTTAGAAATCACACTTTTTTGGTTATGTTCCAGAAACCATATTTCTGAAGATATTGTTAGACTTTTTACTTTTAAATGAGGGAAGATATATGTTTGGCATTTTAAGTGTAATATATATGTTGGGACATTTTACGTGTAATGAACTCTAAAATCAAAGCTCATTTAGCAAAAAGTTAATTTGGATTTGTTTCTGTTGTTAAAATCTTTGGACTTCTTTCAATTAATATGATCGATTTGGATAGCCTTAAATTTATTGGCCGCTGGTTGTCTAAAATATGGTTGCTATATTCCTATATCCAGCCGTCCCTGACTATGATAAAAAGACAAAGAAATATGAAATGTTAAATATCAAGAAACTGCACCCGACTCGCCTCAAAAGGGATTAAGTTAGGTCTAAGACCTGAACACCCTTGGGAAACCAAAATAAAAATCAAGAAGTTGTGACTTGAAGAATGGAATAAACAGAGTCATCTAGTAATTTTATGTATTATTAAATTCGCTCATGCTTTACATATTACTGTTCCAGCTTTAAATATATCTACGGCATGGAATTCTTATGAGGAAATGGTTTGTGAACTATAAGTACCTCTATAAATGCTTTCTCTATGTAACACTGAATCTACTTTAACACAGTATCGTCAAACTTAGTTTTTCCTATCTGTAAAGAGAAGGAAATTAACCTATGTCTTTATGCATAGAAGTATTAACATCATTATTCCATTTAAATAATGCTTATATATTGCTTGTATTTCCAGTTTTAATCCTCTTGATTCCTACATATGGTTCGAGTTATATGGATCACCCTCAGATCGAGACGTTGACCTTCTTGGTAGTGTATGTAAATTCTCTCTGATCCTATCCTTCCTATTATGCTGACTCCTACCTTATCAACTACTTTGAATTCTGAAATTTCTGTAATTTATTGATATATATCTATATGCTTGAACCCTTAATATATTCTGTTACTTTGCTACAGGTAATTCAGTCATGGTACGTTATGGGTCGCTTAGGAGCATTTAATTCAACAAATTTACAGGTTACTTGTTATGCATATTAATTACTATTGATCATGGAAGTGAAAACTAAAACTTTGCTTATTATCAGTATGTTAGAAAACTTTTAACCCTAATCGTCATGTATTCTCAAGTGCAAAAAATATAAGAAACATTTAATGATAAATTAGCTCTCAATCAATGCAGTTGGCAAGCTCGTCAATGGAGTACAATCCTCTCTACGATGAAGAAAAGGGATTTAAGGTCATGCCATCATCATTCCACGATATAGGTGATGTTGAATTCCAAGACAACTGGGGAAGGGTCTGGTATGAGCTTTAGGATGTGTTTTTGTAAATATAGATTTTACTTTGCTCGTTCTCAAGTTTAATGCCATTAATCGATGTCATAACAGGGTAGACCTTGGTACAGCTGATTTCTTTTCAATCGACGTTCTTCTCAACTGCTTGACTGTATTAAGCTCAGAGTAAGCCTCCATTTTGCTTGAATGCTATAGTGACATTTATATGCTTTTAGCTTTGCTGCATATTGTAAGTCTTTTTGTTCTTACTATGACTAGGGGTCTAAACTAAGCGGACATAGTCCAATAATATATTGCTCAAGTTTGGTTTTTCGAGCTTGAGGGGTGTTTTTGTTAAACTTTGTTTTAGTTTTAACCATACGGAACTCAAATGAGATTGAATCAAGCCAAACACAAGTCAATCTAAATGATATTTTTGTATATATTTTGTCAATTATTTGTTTATTGAGTCGAACTTCACATGTTATCAAACAATAAATGTTATTTAAGTTGGTATTTTTATGCATAACAAATGAGCTCGAAATAGCTCATGTTCGAGTAATTTTGTACGATTTTTTTATTAATAAAGTTGAGCCTGTTTCATGGCGCAGATATCTGGGCATCCAACAGGTAGTTTTTGGTGGGCGGCGAATGGGAGACTGGGAAGATGGGATGACAAGTCCTGACTTTGGGTACAAATCCTTCAAAATATGAAAGATTTTGACAGAAGAAATAAACAATTATAAAGTTTAGTTAATTTTTTCAATAACTATGTTGTATACTATGTTATCTCAATTAGGACTATATTTTCAATTGGGTTTTTTTGCTCTCCTTGCAATTTGCATTGGGTGGGTTCTCTAATAGTTTCATTACATTATTAAAGGTGGTATCCTAAAAAAGAAAACCTTGAAGAAATATGATGCAATTTTTTTACAAGAAAAATAGTAGTAATAAACAATCCATGGATACCAGTTATTTAAAAAAGCATAAGAACATATGGCGATTGTTGTTTTAAAGATAGCACGTATTTTTTTTAAATATAAATAAGGAAGATTTGCAAGTGTCATTCGTTTTATTGTCCCTTAGCATTCATGAAAGGCTAACATGATCCTACTTTATTCAATCATTAGAAAAGCTATTACTAGCTCATTTTTATTTCAAAACAAATCACCTTTTTACTGTTTCTCTTTCTAAACCAAATCAAACACATCCACAATCTACAATTAAACTATAAGATATGAGTTTATTAAACAATTTCAAAAATCAGTATTGAAATCCTTTAGTGTACCAAATAATCCAGTTTCAAATTATTGGGTTGAATCATCAAATTTCCTTACTAATCTTTGAAACTTTCGTTCTGAATTTTTAATTTGTTAAACTCTAGAGTCTTCAAAGCCAATAGTTTATCTCCAATTACCCTTTTCCCCGTGATAACATGACCAACACATAATATTCGCGACGGTAATTTCATCGTTTCATTTAAAAGATCTTAAATTTTTATGTTCGATATATTTACATTTGCCAAAATATGTGATGTTAACCTAATCGAACCTTGCCTAGCTAACTTTTTGCTGGTAAATTTTTCTCTTTAGATTAAGATATTTATTGTGTCTTATTAAATGGGTCAAATCTATTTCGTATCCAGCCCATTAATACCTAGACCCGGGAGTCCTATTACCCGGTTTAAGTCAAGCATACGACGACGTATTCCTTACCAAATCCCACAGCAATATATTTTCTACATTTAATTTAAGGATAATAAATAAAATCCCCTAAAAAAAAAAGGATAATAAATAAAAAATAGGTGCACGGTAGTGACAAACAATATCTCCTCCCTCAAAACTGTATCTGTATCTGGACAAACACCGAAAATACACACCAAATTCACACACACTAGTGACCAATGGCTTCTCTGGTGAACAAGCCGTTGACTTCCATGTGTACGGTCAACAAATCTGACCTCTGCTCGACTGAATTCTTCTTCGCCGCGGAACGCCGCCGTTTAGCACCCCTCCGAAATTCTCGTAACAACCGAATTACTATAAGTAACGACAATAATAATAAGAGCAGTAGATTCAGCAATGGAGGAGTTATTGTGTGTAAAGCAGTGTCCTTTGAGCCGCAAACGGAGGTTGAAGGTCTCAACATCGCGGAGGATGTAACGCAGGTCAGATTGTCCTTTCTCTAATCTATTTACAGTTTATTTGATTTTTCTGTGCTCTTTCAATCGAGAATTGGATGTTGTGAATTGTCTATAATTTTCTTTGAATTTTTTAATGTTCTGTAACAGCTTATTGGGAACACACCTATGGTTTACTTGAATAATATTGTAAAAGGTTCTGTTGCAAATATTGCTGCGAAGCTTGAGATTATGGAGCCTTGTTGCAGCGTTAAGGATAGGTGAGACTAGGTCGAGATTTCATTTGCACATCTTTTGTAACATTGTCTTGAAAAATCAGTCCATTTTTTTGTTATTAAGTTTAATAATTTATGTTTTAATGTTGCAGCGACTGATTTTAAGAAATATTTGTTTATACTGTTACATTGGGCTCGTTTATATTCACGTTATTATCTATTTTTCAGGATAGGACTCAGCATGATAGTTGATGCTGAGGAGAAAGGGCTTATAACTCCCGGAAAGGTAAGATGATGAATCATGATTTCATAATCTGGTTGATTTTTTCTTTTAAATGAATGGTGTTTTCGAGTCTTTGATTTCATTCTTCCATGTCAGATTGGATCCTTTTCGATTCAGTATTTACTGTCACCTGGTTTTGTTGTTTTTTTGCATAAACACTTCTCATTTTTATACATAGTGCTCATTTGCTATGTAGATATATGTGCTAGATCAGTAGTCTAGTTGCTTAATCCTTCTTTGTTGATTAGTGATTTTTGTAATTCTTTTCATAGTATACTTCATCTTATTCAGAAATTTTTCTATATAATAGAGTATTTTGGTTGAACCTACAAGTGGAAATACTGGAATTGGCCTTGCTTTTATAGCTGCTTCAAAAGGATACAAGCTCATCTTGACAATGCCCGCGTCCATGAGTCTTGAGAGAAGGGTACTTTTGAAAGCATTTGGAGCCGAACTGGTTTTAACAGATGCAGCCGAAGGCATGAAAGGAGCAGTTCAAAAGGCTGAAGAAATAATGAATAGCACGCCAAATGCCTATATTCTTCAACAATTCGATAACCCTACAAATCCCAAGGTGTTTTTTTGTTACTGCTTTCAAATTTTCTGTTCATTTGACGAATAGATTTCTTCCCTCTTATTTTTCCTGTTAGTCAGGATGTTTTAAAAAAAAAATTATTCATGACCTTTGGGGGTTGGTTGTGTTACACCTACCCAAATTTCATGAATATTATAGTTTCTGTGTATGCCTGTACCCTGTACCATGGATCAATTCGATACGTTTTTCGGAAAAGTTTCTGTTCTTGAGTCAATCGAAACCAAATTATGGAGTAGTTTCCATTTCAATGTTTTATTGATTTACAATTTTTCCAGATGTTTCCCAAAAGTTTCAAAAAGTTCGGAAAAATTCTCGTAAAGTTTCTAATGTTTAACTGACCGAAACATACCACGAAAATGAAATTCTGATGCATGGCCTGTACTATACTATCTTAAGTTTGAATTCGTGGAGTATTTCATGTGTGCACAGCTGCTGCAATGCTGGTATTTTAGGTGATGAGATATCATAGAACTCATAGCTGAGAATTTAAATTTACTTGTTTTGCCTTTATGTAGGTTCACTATGAGACAACTGGTCCAGAGATTTGGGAAGATACAAAAGGCAAGGTGGACATATTTGTTGCTGGGATTGGCACTGGTGGAACCATTTCAGGGGTTGGTCGTTATCTTAAAAAGCAGAATCCTAATATTAAGGTAACTTCAGATATATTCATAGATTGTTTCCTATCGTTATCCATGAATGTCCACAAATTGCAGTTGAACTCATGCATTGGAAATCAACATTTTCAAGTCATTTATCTTTTTTTTTTATTGATTATTTGTGAACTCCATTTTATTTGCTGTTGCATTAGGTCATTGGTGTGGAACCAACTGAAAGCAACATTCTATCAGGTGGAAAACCTGGTAAGATGGCAATCTATTAGTTCTATGCCTTGTTATTTTCAAGGTTAAAATTGTGTATTGTTCTAGTATTTGCGATTTGAAACTGCAGGCCCTCACAAAATTCAAGGGATTGGGGCAGGTTTTATTCCGAAGAACTTAGATCAAGATGTGATGGATGAGGTTATTGAGGTCTGTTTCTTTTCCTTATTCTATGGTCTTATTATCCCTAGAAGTGGAAACTAAAGTATGCATGCTACTGATACTATGTCTCAAACCATCAAACATGTAATAAATGTTGAGTTTCCACTCCATTGTGATTGTTTTATATAGAGCATTTCTGTGGCAGAAGTGAAATAATGTGCTAGTTGAATTTACCTCATTTTTCTGCATATCTTTGTTAAGGAGTTATTTATTATCATGTATAAGGCGTTTCTTACTTGGTTGTGTACTTGTTTGTTTAGCCATTTTCTTCCCTACTAAGTTGATCTTGTGACTTGTCAGATATCAAGTGATGAAGCTGTGGAAACTGCAAAGCAATTAGCTCTGCAAGAGGGCCTTCTGGTTAGTGCTCCTCATATCTGCATTCCAACTCATTAAATCATGCATGACCTTGTGGTTGATCTATACTTCATTTGGTAGTGTTATCTGCTATATGTGTGCTATATCAGCTCTTACATTTTCCATGATTAATTTTGAAGTGGTCTTAAAAATCAGACTAGTTGCTTTTTTCCTTAAAATCTTTATGTTGGACCTATTGAAATACTTTGGTACAAGCAGGCCAAAGTATTGTAGGCCAAAGTATTGTGCTTGAACTAGGGAAGTGGGGTCAGAAAATGAACAGTTTATGTTTCATACATGAAAATTTGACACATGAATATGTATAGGAGTGTCAGGTATGGAAATTGTTGCTAACTGATATGTATTTAAGTTAAAGCCGCAGTTACGAAGGCCTGCTGTGCTTGTGTTGTTTAGAAGCATATAGGATATTACATGTATTAATTATATATAATTAGTGGCAAGTGTTTTGACAAAGGTTAGAAATCATGAATTTAGTCAAACTATGTGTCTTGGCTCTGGAAAATAAAATATCTAGAAACCATGCACACCTAAAGTTAGCTTGTAGTACAATGCTCGAAATATATTTTGCAGACGAATGTTTTTACAGGTGCTATTTTAAAGAGTGTGTTGTTGGATAACTGGGCCTGATTGACATAATCACATTAAGCTTATTATAATTCATGTCGTTACCTCTGTGTATGTGTCATGGTCACAGTTTTTGTTCTAAAAACTGCTATGTGAAATGTTTCTGCTTACCAGGTGGGTATTTCTTCCGGAGCTGCAGCAGCTGCTGCTATTCAGGTTGGAAAGAGACCTGAAAATGCTGGAAAACTCATTGCTGTAAGTCATTCTTTTCCAACAAGTTGAGGATGTGTCATGTTTGCCTTTCTGTTTTCCGCATGTAGAACTTGACTAAAGCTAGATGCAACTACGGCAATTTATTCAGAACCCGTATACAACTATAACATATGAGGTGACTTTAATGGAGAACCTTTCGAAGAATACTTTTTGCAATGATTTGATGACAACAATTGAAAGGTATTCAAAGTGTCATCCAATTTTAAAGGATTGAGGTAGCTTTATATTTCCGAGTTGTTTATTTCTAGAACGGAAGTTGTCACGAACTCTTAAGCCCGTTACTAGGAACTTCTTTCATGTGGAAATTCTTTTTTACAGAAGTAGGCGCTCACAAAACTAACTACAATTTTACTTATTACTCCACACTAGTTCTCCCAAGTGCTGGGATTGCTTGGTTTTATTTTAATGTGCATCAGATATTAAAAGCTTGGGTGGGGGTGGGGGGGAGGGGGCGGGGGGGTGTTCATAAAAGGTGGAGGGCCTCAGAGGACCGGGGCTCAAATCGGAGTGAGGTAGTACATTTGATGAATAAATTGTTTATGCTTGAAAACGAGCTAATGACAATGCGCAACTCTACAAGGATTTTTTGCGAATCAGCTTAGTTTTCCTCTATTCAACAAAGTATGTTGGTGTCTTCATCTTGATTTTATTTTGACTTAAAATTGTTAACCCGTTGTAGGTTGTATTTCCAAGTTTTGGAGAGAGATACTTATCTACAGTTCTTTTCCAGTGCATAAGAGAAGAGTGTGAAAAGATGCAACCTGAAGCATGAAACATCATCCCAGCAGTATCCACTTTCCACAAATAAAAATGATTGGTTTTTGTATATTTTCTCTGTGCAACTTTTCTGAATTTTCAATATGAAATATGTTGCATCGTATCTGGTCAAGATAAGATTTTCCTCACTCTTTTTTTTTTTTGTTGTATGTTGTAGCTGAATTGCTGAAACCTGTTTTAAAATTATAATTTGAGTTTGATTCATTGAATTGATTAATTTTTTGTCGAGTTGTTTTTTGTGCCCTCATCTGAATACAAGCTAATAACATGTTTTACTTTTACTACAGTTCAGTTGGATTTAAACTAGAATCTGCCTGTGTTTATGAGTAGAGTAGATGATGATTGCCTTAGTTCATAAAGAGATAATTTTGTTTCAGCCGCTACAAATTCACACAATTCTTTGTATAACATTTTCAAATTTCCTTTTTTCAAATTTGGATGTGATAAGACTGCAAAGAATAAAGGAATGTGGACCAAACAACCTGTTGGAGAGCAATTTTCGGTGTGTCTCAAATACATGTCAATATTTGAAATGAAACAACCATCAAATTTTCTGATACAATTGTCCTTCCCAATAACAACTTTTTAACTTATTTACGAAAATCCAAACTTAAACAAGATCTTCCTACCTGCTAACACTATCCTAAAGATCGTAACATGTACAATAAAAGATCGCAACATGAGAAGTTTTACGTTTGTGGGAAACATAAACATTCCGAGAATAAATTAGGGCAAATATCCTCCAAGTATTCAAAATATTCTTCCTTCCAGCATTGGAAAGTAAAGCAAAAACTGCATTAGAATGTCATTTCCCAATTAAATACATTACTTCATATACCTTTTTTTAATTTTTTTTTTATATATAATTTTAGATGAAGAAATTTACCAATTGATGATCAACAAAGAGGGATTCTTCTTGTTTACATTTATTTTTTCTTTTCTCTTGACTTTTTTTTTCTTGGACATTGATTGTGTGGGTGGTGCCTCCATTTCTTCTTTTACTGTCTCGATTGCTTCTCCCACGGCTTCTTCTACTGCCTCTTCCACTGCTTCCATTGCTCCTATAGCTACTTCTTCCATTGCATCTATAAGTTCATCCATTTTAATTTAATGTGTGTGTGTGTGTGTGTTTATGTTCTTCTGTTAATTCTTTCTTTAATTCCAGCAGGAAAACAGAAAACTCTCCCCATTTTACTTGAGAAAAAAATTGTTTCTAAACTACTATTGTCTAATTTTAGAAGATTGAACAAGGTTGGTTGCAATATATTAGTGACATTTGTATGGACATGAAATGGCTCTAACAAGATGAGAATTATCTACTTAGTATGCACTATTTGAAGGCGATTATTCTCTATAATGAGTCTATTTCGAACAAAAATTGAGGAATTATTGTATTTTTTGTGTCATGATTTAAGCTCGCTGACATTTTTACCCTACATCTTATCGGGTTAGCACATTTGGTGCCACAACTTCAATTTCGGTGGCATTTTAAGATAATTCACATTGAATTAAAATTTATGTCAACACTTGTAGAACCTCATAAGGAAAATCGAATAATTTCATCTATAAATTGAAAAAAAACATACTCATTTTAGTTACTCATTTTTCATCAATTAGAGACGTTAATAAATCGTTTTAAGCATTTGTTCATCAATATTGTCTTGTTTGATAAGACTGACGTTCAAAGACTATAACTACAGATCTTAAATTTGAATTTGTATCAAGTGTGTACATATATTTTCTAAAACTTTGATCTCTACTTTATTGTAAGCATTGCCATCAATCTAACGTATATGTTAATTAGTCATTGGTCAATAAAACTCAAGTCAAGGAATCTTACACCTTAAGTCGTTCAAAAATATTTTATTAACTATACCAGAAATAGTTAACACGTGTTTTATTCACTTGGTAACCAATATCTTAAGTATATTCATTGGTAAGAACTCAATAACAGAGGTCCCAACCTATGTAAATTCTTGTGTATTATTTAGGAACTTTCATATATAACGCACATGAGCAATTTCTAGCCAATTTTATTTAAATTAATAATCAAGACTAACTATGATTTTATATCTTAAACTACAACACCCCATTGCTCATGCCTCATTAAATTTATTTGGGCTGTGCTCATGTTTTTCAAAATCCATGTGCATTTTAATGAATTTCAATTTATTTCTACTAAGGATATAATAAACTATAGGTTACACTTTCTTTGAGGTGCATATGAATACAGTAAAATGGTGTATATGAATTGACAGCTTTTGAGAATGTACTATTTTGGATCATACATAGTTTGTGAAAGTCTGACCTAAGTATGAAAAGCAATACTATAATACAATGAGATTCCACATGTGCCTAGCTTTACCAAGTTTACCTAATTAAGTTAGTGTAACAAGAAATAAATTAAAAAAAAACTTTCATTTTGGGTATAGGAGCTATATATAGCATGTGATGCCCATCAATAAGACTTTTTTTTAGGACATTTGTACTAATTTAAAACTTTAAACTGGTTAATATGATCTAAAGAAATATATATATGTATTTGAGATATTTTACGATTGAACAAGTTCGATCGAGTCATGAAAGTTAGAATTATTAATACTTCATGTTACTCTGATAATACTATTAATTGCTCATATTTAAGAGTGGTAATTTTCTAAAATTGTGTAATGTGTTTTGAAAAATTAGTAAAACACAAATTAATTAAACATTCATTGAACTATCACTCCACTGGTCCAATGTCTTAAATTAAATTTGTATATATTTTCAGGGCACAAATTCTAGAACTTCTTAAAATCTTCTAATTTTTTTTTTTAATTTGAAATCACTATATTTTTTTTTGATCTGAAAAGAAGCTGAACAACAGCTTAATCGTTCCTATCTAGCATAAGCAACTCCATAATGGGATCCGGCGGGTCTTCCATCAACCTCAGGGTGCTTCCAACTTCGTGCCCCAATTTGGCAAGTGCGTCCGCCACAGAATTAGCAGATCTTTTCACATGTGATAAATGAATGTCCCAAGGTTTCCTTAGCAAACTTCTGCAGTCTTCTAGAATGTAATCCAGAGGGTGATCTTTAGTGTCCCTCTTCTTTATCAACTTGCATATGACTTCTGAATCAATTTCCACCATGAGCTTGTCAATTCTTCTATCCCAAGCACATGTGAGGCCATCTCTAAGTGCCAAAAGTTCCGCTTTAGTGATGGAGCAAATACCAACCCCACGACTAAAACCCAACACCCAATTTCCTTCGTCATCACGTATAACTCCACCCACGGCCGCTGAGTTTAGGTTTGGTACCCAGCTCCCATCGGTATTGAGTTTAAACCAGCCTCTATCCGGACGGATCCAAGTTTGAGTCTCCAAAGGTGTAGTTCGACTTGTCAAAGAAAAGTTATCCCGTAGGTCAAGCGCAAGATATTTAATCTTAGAGAAAGTTGTAAGAGAATCCTCCTCCTTTCCTTCAAACACCCGAAAATTCCTAGCTTTCCAGATATACCAAATCCCTGCAAGAAAAACGTGCGGCCAGTGTTGTTGTGAGAGAATCGAATTCTGGATGTTCAGGTACAAGTTCTTTTTCAGCCAGTCTTCGCGTCCAATAGCAGCAAACGCGAGTGTATTTGAAATCACTATATATGTATATAGTTAAACAATCCAAATCAAGCCATGTATTTTATTGGCACGGTATAGCTGCGATGTCCCGTGAACATAGTGCTCATTAAAATATAATATGTATATATTTAAATATTAACAGAGAGAAAAAGAGAGGACATGACCTCAGCAGCAGTGCAGCACAGCGTACAACAAGGGAGGGCGTGAACTGCACTAAACGGCGTCGTTTTCTATTTTGTGGGATGAAAAAAGAAAAAAGACGAATTCGGGTGAGTTTGGCCCAGCGGTGGGAGCTCTTAAAAGCACTTCTAGATCTCCATTGTGATTTTTGAAGTGTTTGGCCCCAATTAAAGAAATTGCTTTTAGTCAATCGTGATTTTAATAGTGTTTGGCCCATAATATCATAATCGCTTTTGAGATCTCCAGAAGCTAAAAATCAACTTATTTCAGAAGCTACTAAAGTGTTACTTTTGCAAAAGCTATTATCCAAAAGCAATTATTTTATAATTGAATTTTATCATAATCACTTATTGCCAAAATCCATTTTAGTAAAATTAATTCTCCTATAATTGATTTTCGAATCGCTAGGCCAAACTCACCCGAAATGATTATACGTGCTAATGTTCACATGCGGGTTACACCTTTATAAGAGGTAATAAATAATCATGCCACAAGATTCATTAAAGTTTCACTTTCACATTTAGTAAACCATGCATTCTTTAAATTATTATCATTAAAACAAGCACAAGAAAACAAGTCACAAAATTGTAATGCTGGTACTTTTATAATTGAACACAGACAAAAAAATAGATTGTACTAATTAAGTTGTAGTATTCTATAAGTGAAAAATTATCAATTGAATATCAAACGAAGTATCCATAGGAATTTAGTTGTTGGATTATATTGTTTGATCCCTCTCCGTCCAATTTTGTTGCCCTATTTAATTAATTAGTTTGGTACATAATTCGAAGTTGTAGACAAATATTGAGAACATAAATTTAAGATATAGGAATATGTATTTTTCGTTTTTGTCTAATTAGTTAATGTTGGAGTTCGGACATAACAATGATTATTCCGCATTAATTCAATCATATATATGACTTGCAGAATGTCCGAAAAGCCGAGAGAAAATCGTCTTTGGAATTTTAACATAATAGAGTATCATATAATTCAATAATAATAATAATAATACTTCATATAACTCCACACCTGATTATGATGAATATGTTATAAGGCGAAGTGTATGTAGTAAGTACAATATAAAGGCCTGTTTGTTTGGTGTTTGGGAAAGTAGTTTGGGAGAGTAGTGGAGGTTTGTGAAATAATCTCGATTTGCGTAATGTTGTTTGTTTGAGTTTTGAGAGAATGGGTTGAGAAATAAAGTAGGTGTAGGTTTTTTTTGGAAGAGTTGGGTTGTAGGTGTAAGATGTGTAAGACTTTATGTCAAATCATGTTTGTTATGTAAGATAAATTGTGTAAGAGATATGTTACTTTATGTCAAATCAAAGTAGAGTTTGTATATGTTTTGTTTAGAGATAAGAAAATTGTTGTTTGTTTGACTTTTGAGAGAATAGTTTGAGAAAATTAATTGATGGAAAATTTAATTCTGAAAGTAGAAATTATGTTTGTTTGACATTTCCCAAACACGAAAAAAATCTGAGAAAATTGTTGTTTGTTTGACTTTTGAGAGAATAGTTTGAGAAAATTAATGGATGGAAAATTTAATTCTGAAAGTAGAAATCGTGTTTGTTTGACATTTCCCAAACACGAAAAAAATCTGAGAAACGCCAAACAAACAGACCCAAACAATTCTGATTAGGTGTTTAGGCAAATCACTCCACACCTGAAATTTTGATATCAAACTGAATGTCTTCCCATATATATATAATTATATGTCACAACTTATCTGCCAGTGTCTATTCTCATATATTATATATCTAGTTGTATTATTATTTATTACATATTCACATATACACACATTCTGGTCTGACATACACATATATATATTTGCAAGTCATAACAACTCTTCTCCCTCCCAACACTAATTATCCAAGAATTATGTCTGTTCAAGAACCAGACACAATTGTTGTTGCTCCTAATTTCCTAATTCCTATAACAAGGTAAATCTCTTCTTTCTCCTCAACCCTTATATATGCACCCTCATGACGATTGATAATTAATATTTTAGAAAGTGATCAATCGAATTAATGACATGCATATTAATTTCACTTATTTTGTGACTGATCGATTAGGTACAAACCGATCGAGTACTCCATGACTTCATTTGGATGTATTTTTGCTCACACGTTTTCAAAAATTCAAAATTCAAAATTCAAAATTCAAAATTCCAAACACTACATTATTTTCCTTGAGAAAAGTTTACATGTTATTCTATTTCAGATCTGCTCAGTAGAAAAAGTGATCAATCAAAAAACATTACATGATTAAATTTTGAGAGCATCGAGAATCTATTTATGTCAATTAATGTAGAACATGCAATGTGAACACAAATTGTCCAACTGTATCAACAATATATATGTGTGTGTGTGTTTTAATTATATTGATTGATGTAACTAGCAATTTGATAATAAGCACAAAAATATTGAATTTGCAGATGGTGGTCGAAAGAAACAATAGCCATTGTCACGGGTGCGAACAAAGGCATCGGTTTTGGCCTCGTTAAACGACTGGGTGAGTTAGGACTAACCGTGGTTCTCACGGCAAGGGATAATGGCAGAGGACTCGAGGCAGTTGAGTCACTAAAGGGTCAGGGGCTGAATGTTCATTTTTTTCGCCTTGATGTTTCGGACTCTAATTCCATCCAAATGTTTGCTTCATGGTTTCAACTCAATTTTGGGGTTGTGGACATACTTGTGAGTTATATTTTACAAATACTATTAATTATTCGATCCGATTGATATATAATTTGTATTAGTGATCAATTATTATTAGTTTTAATTAGAGATGCATGTATGTGAAGTAATTTTATACTCCCTAGCTATATTTTGATATATTGTCAGGGTTAATTTAAAAACGGACAATCTATTTATATTGAATAATATGTATTTTTTTATCTTCAATTAAAGTCAACTCAATAATTGACAGCCCTTCACGTCTTCACTCTTCACCTCCTAGAAACAATAATGCTCCGTCCATATACTGGCTAATTTTTTTTAATACTAGTTCCTATATTGAACATTAAGATTATTAATTAATTAATGTTTATATATTTTGACTATTCATACATTAAACATGCACAATCATTTTGGTCCCACATGAACCAACCATAGTTCGTTTTCTCTTGAATTATCAACAAAAAAAAAAAAGATATTTAAATAATTGCAAGCACAAGGAATTAATTATTAGTTTATGAAACTAACAATATTTTAGTAACAGTAATTTTTTTAGTGAAAAATATTTAATTCACAGTAAATTCATATATAGTTACCTTAGATTATTGTGTGAAAATAAAATAATATGGAATAGGTCGTCATCTTTCATTTCATATAATAAGTATCTCTTTAGTTTTTGTACTTAATTAGGTATAGACTTGGTCTTAGTTAAATAATATTGGTATTGACTTTTTATGTACTAAGAATTTCATGTCTTTTTAACATTATGGCGAGCGTTGAGTAATATATTCTTTTCTTAATCTAATAATGTATGAAACAAAATATTTCAGAAAACTATATATTTCTGAAAAATAAACAAAATATTTCAGAAGTTTATCTGACATTAATTCTATATATCCTAAAACAAAAATATAAGAAATCTATTTTGTTGAAGTGCCGAGCATTATAGATTAACAGAAAAAAGTTACTCAAAGTTGAATACTAATATACTTTTTTTTATATATATATTCCCAATATAATTTATCAGTTTACACCATTGTTTTTATTTCATACATAATAATTTGATTTTTTTTTTACATATATTCATGGTTAAATTAATTGAGATGATAAGACCTTTTTGATTTAATTAATTATATGAGATTTGTTTATTTTTCAGATAAACAATGCTGCCGTATCGTTTAATGATTTACATGAAAACTCGGTGGAGAAGGCGGAGACAGTAATTAAAACAAACTTTTACGGCCCAAAGTTACTGACGGAGGCTCTCTTGCCTTTGTTTCGCCGCTCAACTGCTGCTCGAATTCTTAATATTAGTTCAAGGCTTGGATTATTAAGTGTGAGTAATTAATTCTATTCTTTTTATTTGCCAAGGATATTCACTTATATATATATATAAATTAATATTATGATACATGTACATATTTTGTTATTCAAGAATTTTTATTTTTTTGGATGTGGTGCAGAAGCTGAAAAATCCCAAATTAAGAGAAATGCTTCTTGATGAACAAAGTCTATCCGAAAAGCAAATAGAAGAAATGGTTAATTTATTTCTTGAAAATGTGAAGAATGGCAGTTGGGAAACAAATGGGTGGCCCCAAGTGTGGACTGATTATTCAGTTTCAAAATTGGCATTAAATTATTACTCTAAGGTTTTGGCAAAACGTTACAAGGGTTTTGGCCTAAGCGTAAATTGCTTTTGTCCTGGCTTCACACAAACTTCCATGACTGGTGGCAAGGGCACTCACACGGCTGAAGACGCGGCGGAATTGGGTGTACGCTTGGCATTGCTTCCGGCGGAGCAGCTGCCCACCGGAAAATTTTACATTGTAGGGTCACGCTCCCCCGTATATTCAAAGTTGTGATTATTGTTATTACTATTATTTTATGATCATTTTATTTGGTTGGGTCGATTTTGTAAATGTTTCTGCTTGTGCTGTTGTGTGGATTTTAATTGTCAATGTAAACTTGTTCCAACAAATACTTTAGATCATTTAGTTTTACTTGGGTGGATCCATATCTATATCTATATCTATACTAATATATATATATATATATATATTATATTATTATTATTTATTTTATTAATTTAAGTTTCTTTCTTTTTTTGTGAAGACAAAAATGCCCTTATTCAAATTATAAAGTATATTAATAAAATATAATTAGACATAATTTTTCCTTAAATTTTCTCATCAAAAATTTGGTAGAAAAATATTTTAAAAATATTTGTAACTTCATTTCCTCCTAACCAAGCACCATGAATATGGAAGAAAAATAAAAGTACATTCAAATTAGACATAAAGTTTTATTATAGTTATTTACTACAATAACTCTAATAATTAAGAAATTAACTCTTACATCACTTTTACAATTTCATTATTGTTCTCCTATAACACATAAAAATTATTTTGAATAGTTGCTAAAATATACATGTACAATTATTATAATGTATTATCAATATGTTGTTATGTAAAAAATATTATTTGTTTCATTTAAAGATTTAGTACAATATGTCACTCCTTAAAAAAATCAAAATCTCTTGAATATCATAAATTCTGTTAAAGTATAATCGCTTACCTATAAAAAAAATGCTTATGACTTAGTGAACTAAGTAATCTTTATTTGACATGAAAAACACTACCTCAAATTTTCATGTAATTTTTTTCGAGAAAAACGTGTGAAATAAGTGTAAAAATGGATGAAAATCAATGAAAGTTGATGAAACTGATCAAATAAATTTTATGTAATTGATGAAAACATGTGAAATCGATATGGATGAAATTTATGAACACTGGTGAAGTAGGTGAAAAAATGGGTGAAATCGGTAATAAATAGTGCCGGTAAAATCGATGAAAATTTGGGTGACATTTGTGAAAACATAGGAAACAAATTGGTGAAATCAGTGAAAAACGGGTGAAATATATGAAGAATGGGTTAAATCACTGAAAAAAGGTTAAAGTCTGGGAAATAATGTGAAATCGATGAAAATACAAGTGAAAATTATTAAAAAAAACATGTGAAATCGGTGAAATATATTAACTTGATAAAAATAAGTAAAATCTGAAAAAGAAAAAAAAAGTTGGTAAGAACATATTTAATCAATGAAAAATTCAAGTGAATAACATGTGAAATTAGTGAAAAAACATGAAAAATAGGTGAAAAGGGGTTAAAAACGTATAGTTGGTAAGAACATATTTAATCAATGAAAAATTCAAGTGAATAACATGTGAAATTAGTGAAAAACATGAAAAATAGGTAAAAAGGGGTTAAAATGGTCAAAATGAGTGAAATCAATTAAAAAAAGAGTTTAACTGGTGAAATCGGTAGAAAAATGGTTTAAACTAAAGAAAAAAAACAAAAGAAATCGACCAAAAATGAGAAAACAATGAAAAATATTATAACCGATAAAAAAAGGGATAAATCGCTAAAAAAAACAAATAAAAAAATCTAAACAGTGAGAATATATGAATAGATGAAAGTTTGGGTGAAATTTGTGAAGAAACGGATAAAATCAATCAAAAAAGCTTGAAGTCGGTGAAAACTTGTTTAATCAATGAAAAATTTAGGTCAATAACATGTGAAATCGGTGAAAACGAGTTAAACATTGACTGACAAAAACAAGGTGAAATCGGAAGAAAATGGTTTAAATTGGATAAAAGATCAACGAAAAATGGAAAAACAATGAAAAATGTATAATTGATAAAAAAAGCGGAAAATCGATAAAAAAAATTAAATAGTGAAAACATATGAATCGATGAAACTTCCGGTGAAATTGGTAAACACTGGTGATGTTGGTGAAAAAACTGGTGAAACCAGTAAGAAAAAATGCTCGTGAAATCGATGAAAGTTCGAGTGAAATTTATGAAGAAATGGATGAAACATGTGTCATCGGTGAATAACGAATAAACTTGACATGAAAACTAATATGATGGAATGAACTAAATAATGTTCTTATGATCTTATATTAGAACCAATTTTATAAAATGTAATGACTAATTCAGTCATCATTTTATATTTTATTACAACTATTCAAAGCCATCATTTTTTTTATAAACCAATAATAATTAATAAAAATAAATTTAAAAATAAATAAATTGATCAGTCATAAATATATGATATTTTTATGACATAAAAATATTTACTTTTACTCTAATTTACAAAAAATACCCATGAAATTAAAACTCGACACTTTTCTAGAAATTAAAGTGTTGAACTTTTGTAGAAAGTTGGTAATAACATCATGTTAGGTGACATGCCTGATGAGTTGATTACCTCTCCAATCTTTCTCTGAATCACTTTATTTCGTTGTTAGAAGATGGCACCATATCTCTGTCCAGCACGTGTGGCTCTGGATAACCGTTTTAATGGAGATGTAAAACTTATATATATGTCACGACCATCAAGTGCCGACATGATACTCCACATACACCGCTGTTAAAAAATAATCACCACAATACCATTGATAAATGAATCTAAACCAAGTGCCTCAGAAAATATATTGTAAGATGTAAGCAATAGCAACGGTGTGGATACAATTAAGATGTCACGATTTTGCCATATGAATTTCTACAACTTTTTGCTTACTATATCACCACCATGAAATGTGGCCATGTTTATTTGGTTCAGAGTTACTCCGTATTATATAAGATAGCTAGTTTGTAATTTGTCCAGTCTGAGTTTAGCTAGTAGAAACTTAGTCAGCAGATGGCTTGCTTTTGGTAGCTTACAGTGAAGATTAAGAGCAGTTCAAAGAATAGTATATTTATTACTGACAGTCTGAGTTATATATGTCATATTGCAGATGAAATTGCTATAACACTAAACATTATATTATTATTATTATGTATGATTTAATTAAATGGGTTGTTGCTTGATGAATGTTGTAATTTGCAGGGAAAAACTGTTGCTTCAATGGCTCACGGATTGATTTCTATCTTGAATTTGAACCTCATCGATCCAACATCCTCGAAGAACTTGCATCAGAGTGAGCTCTTTCTGCCCTCACGTGTTATATATTATCTTTGCTCCAAAAGCATTTACAATATTGTAATATTACTTTCTATAGAGGTTTGTCGACTTTGCCCCTCTTGGGGGGGATGAATGGTAAAAGAGGTTTTTGTTCTTGGTTCTTATGTTTTTACTGATTCTGGTGCCTGAATGCCAAATTTCCTATGCCATTAGTGTCGCTCTTTTCTCAGACACACACACACACACATATGTATGTATGTAAGTATAAAGTAGCACTGAAACTCTAAACCATTATGTTGGCAGTGATACGTAAAGGTACTTTCTTTTGCAATGTACGACTATGGAATGTGGAAAAATCTGAAGTATTATAGCCAGATAAAGCCACCGATATTTGACCTTGCCTCGATTCCCAGTTCGTTGCCTATATGGATGGGTTATGGGGGAAATGATGCATTAGCAGATGTTGCCGATGTGCAGCATACTCTGAAGGAATTACCGATTTGCTTTATCTTGAAGATTACGGTCATATCGATTTTCTTTTGAGTGTAAAAGCAAAGGAAGATGTTTTACGATAGTATGCTTGCATTTTTGAGTTCCCAGCTGGGAACATTTAGTAGTTATTGACTTTTGATATACCTACTGCCATAATCTGTAGTATATGTTGTAAATTTACATTTTCTGCACTCATATCTTATAATGTACATATTTGTAATTAATGGGGTTGTATATATGGTTTGTACAGACGATTTGGCATCTTCAATAGCCACCATGAGGATGATGCTATTGCTTGGCTGCTGTCTTTGTATGTGCTTTCGTCTCTGTCCTGATGCAAATGTTGATGGATGTAAGAGAGTAAACAAGTCGAGTATTTTGGATAATTCAAGAGAATGAAATTGCCTCTAGGAAATTGAATTTTTAAAAATAATGTTTCACCGAGAGTGCTAGATGAGTGATTGAAGTAATCAAACTTTACCCCTGATGGTTCTTCGTAGTAGGAGATATTTACAGGAATTTTTAGAAACTTCCAAATATAACCTTGAAACGGTGGTTAGGACTTCCGTTTGTTAATTTTGGAAGCTTGCACACGTGTCTTACATCCAGGATTCCAAAAAGAGGATGGCACATTGTGTAAAAGGAGATCTAGGGCGGTAAATTAACTCCACCTTTTTCTTGTAAAAGTATGCATCATTCAAAATTGAGGTCGGGGCTTCTAGGGTGCGGGCAAGGTAACTCGCCCTCACATGCGGGACGGCCCTGAAATCATGCCATATGGCGCGCGTAACTAATATGTAACTCGGCGAGTTGACTCGGTTTGTAAATAGACCATTTTACCATTTTTTTTTTAAATTTTAAATAAAAGTTCAGATAATTTTCAATTAATAAAAGACATTTTACCATTTTTTTATATTTTTTTAGAAGCAAATTAATTCAATTCGTAAAATCGCAAAATATAGGGGTCAATTTGCAAAATTGTCAAAGTCAATTATTATCAAAATTGGGGGTAAAGCGGTCTTTTTATATGAAATGAGGTTTTTTTATATTTTTTTAGACGCAAAATATTCAATTCGTAAAATCGCAAAATATAGGGGTCAATTTGCAAAATTGTCAAAGTCAATTATTATCAAAATTGGGGGTAAAGCCGTCTTTTTATATGACAGGCGGTTTTTTTTATATTTTTTTAGAAGCAAAATAATTCAATTCGTGAAATCGCAAAATATAGGGGTCAATTTGCAAAATTGTCAAAGTCAATTATCAAAATTGGGGGTAAAGCGGTCTTTTTATATGACAGGCGGTTTTTTTTATATTTTTTTAGAAGCAAAATAATTCAATTCGTAAAATCGCAAAATATAGGGGTCAATTTGCAAAATTGTCAAAGTCAATTATTATCAAAATTGGGGGTAAAACGGTCTTTTTATATAACATACGGTTTTTTATATTTTTTTAGAAGCAAAATAATTCAATTCGTAAAATCGCAAAACATAGGGGTCAATTTGCAAAATTGTAAAAGTCAATTATTATCTAAATTGGGGGTAAAGCGGTCTTTTTATATCATAGCCGATTTTTTATTTATTTTTAGAAGCAATATAATTCAATTCGTAAAATCGCGGAACATAGGGGTCAATTTGCAAAATTGTCAAAGTCAATTATCAAAATCGGGGGTAAAGTGGTCTTTTTATATCATAGCCGATTTTTTGTATTTTTTTAGAAGAAAAATAAGTGAAAGGGTAATTTAGGTATATTGTAATTTAATTAAAGTCAATAGTTACAAATTCATTTTGACCAAGTTACCTAATCAACGACCCAGATCAATCTGAGCCAAATGAACGGCATGATGAGGCTTCCCGCATGTGAGGGCGTAACTCACATGCCCGCACCCTAGAAAAATCCAATTGAGGTGGTCTATGCTAACTCACCATCAGTGTGAGTCATGAAACGGTTCCAATAAGAGTGTGATACATGGACAAAGTCCATACCCCTTTGATGGGTAAAATACCAAATATACCCTCATAGTTTAAAAAAAAAATTGAATTTATAAACACTCCCTTTCCTCCATACTCACCCCCGTCGTCAACTCTTCTCCTCCACCACTAAATCATTTGCATGTAAATCAATTCACAAACACTCCCTATCATTCGAACCTACCCATCGCCGATTCCAGGCCGGCGACTACCTGGGGAGAAGTTCCCACTCCAACGGCCTCCGACTTGAGGTCGTCGCATGCCTCAAAACTTTAATTCCAAGTCGGCGACTGTCTGGGAACTTCTCCCTAGATCGTCACCAGTCTGGGACCGGCCGTTTTCGATGGCCTGGGAAAGGGGGGAGGGTTGACGACGGGGTGGGTGGGCGGGTAAGAGATTTTGATTTTTTTAAATTAAAATTTATTTATATTCAATTATAAAAAATAAATTGTTAGTAAATATGAACATTTTTTAAAATATTTTTGAAAATTGTTATGTTAAATTATGTAAATTTATGAATAATTTTAAAAAAAATCCAACAAATAAGTTCATTAATTATTTTTTACATCTCACCAACAAAACTTGAATTGGTATATTTGCAATATTTTTTTTATAAAACATTATGTAATCAATATTTCGTTCGATTAACTGACCAAAGTCAACGTTATTTTATACCATGTTACAATTTGATCGAAATAATGACCGAATCATCATTTTTTTTAGACTAGTGATATATTTTCAAACTTCGAAGGATTTAGTGTTACATAACCATCTAATAGAAAATTTGATCGAAATATGATCGAATCATCAATTTTTTTTAATATTATCGATATATTTTCAAATGGAGGACTTAGTGTTACATAACCATATAAAAGACAATTTGATCGAAATAATGACCGTATCATCAATTTTTTTTAAATGATCGATATATTTTCAAATTACGGAGAACTTAGTGTTACATAACCATCTAATAGACAATTTGATCGAAATAATGACCGAATCATAATTTTTTTTAAAATTATCGATATATTTTCAAATGACGGAGGACTTAGTGTTACATAACTATCTAATAGACAATTTGACTGAAATAATGACCGAATCATCAATTTTTTTTAAAAATTATCGATATGTTTTCAAATTACGGAGGACTTAGTATTACATAACCATCTAATAGACAATTTGATCGAAATAATGACCGAATCATCAATTTTTTTTTTTAAATTATAGATATATTTTCAAATTACGGAGGACTTAGTGTTACATAACCATCTAATAGACAGTTTGATCGAAATAATGACCGAGTCATAATTTTTTTTTAAAATTGTCGATATATTTTCAAATTACGTAGGACTTAGAGTTACATAACCATCTAATATACAATTTGATCGAACTATTGACCGAATCATCAATTTTTTTAAAATTATCGATATATTTTAAAATTTCGGAGGACTTAATGTTACATAACCATCTAATAGACAATTTGATCGAAATAATGATCAAATCATAATTTTTTTTTAAATTATCGATATATTTTCAAATTACAGAAGACTTAGTGTTACATAACTATCTAATAGACAATTCAATCGAACTAATGACCGAATCATCAATTTTTTGTTAGAAGTATCGATATATTTTAAAATTACGGAGGACTTAGTGTTACATAACCTTCTAATAGACAATTTGATTGAAATAATGACCGAATCATCAAATTTTTTTTTAAATTATCGATATAGTTTCAAATTACAGAAGACTTAGTGTTGCATAACCATCTAATAGACAATTTGATCGAACCGAATCATCAATTTTTTTTCAAAAACTATCAATAAATTTTCAAATTATGGAGATCAAAATTAAGTATAAGTTTTTTGTATTCCATAAAATTTGGATGTTTGATTAAAATAACTAGCAAAACTCTTAGTTTATTTAGATATACAAAACATGTCTTCCTCGTAGATACATATTTTTGGTTTGGTTAGCCATTTTAGTCAATTTTTGACACTTGAATAATCAAACTTATACCGTTGAGATTGGTTCAACTTTGTATGAATTATGATATTTAGAGAAAAAAATTAAATGCTTGAAATACATCAAAACTTTATTTAATTCTCATCAAACCAAATACTTATACAAAATTAATAAAATTGATTTTATAAGTCCTTCAATTTACAAAATTTAATTTACAAAGTAAATATGTTTAATTTACAAAATTCAAGGTCCATTAACCTTACAAAATAAATTAATTTAACAATTACACATAATTAAGTGTTTTTAATTATGAATAAAAAAAAGGTTATCTTCTTCGACTCACCACTGGAGCGGCAACGGCAGTGTCTTCGACAGCAAGTCACTGCTTGAATCGGCAGCAAACCGCCATAAATCCCCACTCTTCCCACCCACTAAACCCACCCCCAATATTGTGTCATCTTGCTAAAGATCAAGAAATCGAAATTTGAAAATGAGATTTTTGAAAAAATGAAGAAAAATGAACAAGTTTCAACCAAACCAAATCGACCAACATAGGGCGTAGCCGCCGTTCTTATCGTGACCGGCCAGGTATGGGCAAGGGCGGACGAACATAGGGACAAGGGGGGGTATTTTTTAAGATAGTAGTGGTGTATTTTTTTTTTTTGAAAAAAAAAGTTCAATAAATTAGCCCAATTTGAAATTTTCAGCCCAAATATAATCTTAGTCCAATTAATATCACACAACCCACTCTAATAATAACTCCCTCTACCCAATGAAAAGTCCAATTTTTTTCTATATATATTTATGATATATGTTTGTGCAATTGTGCTTGTTATATATTCATTATTGGTGTTTATATTCACTTCCCAAAATTAATTTTTAGATTCAAATTTCATTTTTGTGCTTAAAGTTATATACTTGTTAAGATTTTCATAAGTATTAGATTAAGATATGAGGATAACTATTATATTAAAATAATATGATGATTAAATCAATATGAAATAGAGTTAATAATATTCATTTACATATCAAACACTAATCTTAGATGGTTAATAGTTTTTTTTATTGAAATGTCAAACACTAATCTTATATTCTTAATAGTTTTTTATTAGCATTTATTGACCTATTGGGATTCAACCTCTCTTGTTTTATCAAATGGAATGAAAAATAAGTCTTGTCATCATTATGTCTCTATTATATTTAACTTCTACTTCTTGAGTATGCCATTATTCTTGAGATAGTTATGTTTTGTACATTTTATGGTATTAGAAATATGGAGAGATACTTTAAGGCTAAACTTACACCTCACGAGGAGTCTTCAAGTAACGTTCACATTCAAAGTGACCCGCATGAGCTTCCAAACTTTCATATTGAAACGAACTTGCCCGAGCTTCCAGTGATCCCGGTCTACGACCTCATATAACTTTATATGATTCTAACATTCGAGAGAGAGTTCGTAGAGCATAATTGCTCAAAGGTCCATGTCAACCACGCAACCTTGAGTTTCGGCAAACGTTAATGGGAGGTCAATGGCTAAATGGTAGTTTAATTGTCTTTATAGAGAGAGACATATTTAGTAGTATTTCAAACGATGATATCACGGACCGATTTTAAAAGATGAAAAACCGTCGTGGTCAATTATTAAAGTAAATATGAAGATATTTTGGGTTCTTTTGGGACTATAACGGGGTATCATATGTAATTAAAATATCTCGTGGGGTTTATTTTTGTCAAAGTCCACCTTCCCATTTTTGTATTCCGTCATATATTTTCTCGTGAATAATATAAACTTTAAGTTTAACTGTTTGATATATATATATATATATTTTTGGTATAAGTTTAGCCCCCCTGACCAAAAATCCTAGATCCGCCCCTGGGTGTGGGTGCGGTGGTGAGGCTAGGCGACGGCGGTGGTTAGGGTTTATGAATTGGTTGGAGAGAAAGTTGAGGTTGGAGAAAAATTTGAGTGGGGAAATGAGAGGGCATAAATATCAATTTAGTGGCGTCCATCCTTAATTGGTGGGTTCATACACCATTTCCCCACCTTTTATGGATTCATACACCATTGTACAATTTATAAAGCCTAAGGTACAAATTTTAGAGCACAATTTTGCATGACTCATGTACTATTGATGAGTTAAAATATAATGTCCCTTCAAAATTTCTTGAGGTCAAGTTGAGTGACAATCATGATTCATTTGTCGTTGACAATATTAGAAGTGTAAATTGATTAATAAAAAGTTTTAACACTAATACAAAAATCATGAAGTACTAGTACAAAATCAACATATAGCAAACACTAGATTATTGCAAACACTAGGTGTATGATCAATTCCTGGGAGCTTTATGGTTACTACCTATCCGGACAATTTCATCTATGAAATCTTGCATATTCCTAGACGACGAACCACCCTCCGCCACTGCCTCATCCGCCACTTTCTTCCAATTCATTGCGTTCGCCTTCAACTCCATCGCCTGGGGACCACTAACCGCGGCCCTCAAACACCTCTCCACCACTGCCTCATCCGCCACTTTCTTCCAATTCATTGCGTTCGCCTTCAACTCCATCGCCTGGGGACCACTAACCGCGGCCCTCAAACACCTCTCCACCTCCTCTCGTGACACAATCCTCCCCTCAGCTTCACCTCTACACATCCTAATCCCAATCTTAAAATCATCGACCAAAAACTTAGCATTCGTCACCTGATCCCCCCAGTGAGGAAAAGCCAATACCGGAACGCCAATTGTCAACGCCTCCATCGTGGAATTCCATCCACAGTGCGTCAGAAAACACGCTGTCGAAGGGTGGGCCAACACCTCCTCTTGTGGGCTCCACTTCACTATCTTCCCTCTCTCTCCAGCTTTCTCAATGAACCCGTCCGGCAATACATGTGGCGCAAAAATATTTTCTATAGGCGGTGGCCTCAAAACCCATAAAAAGGAAACCTCAGCCGCCAAAAGCCCGTGGGCAATCTCATCTACTTGTTCTTGTTTCAAATTTACAATACTACCAAACGAAATGTACACCACAGTTCCCTTCTGTTTCGAATCCAACCACTCCTTACAATTCTCTGCCGTAAAAATATCCCCTCGAATTTCGTGTTTCGAATTGGAATCAACAACCTTACTAGTCATGAACAATGGACCTATAGTCTTAATGGGTAGACAAATTTTCGACATGTAATCAATAATTTCATGCTCAAGTTTTTCAAAAGTGTCCATAAGTATACAAAAAGGCTTTGACATATTCTTGAACTGACCCAAAATAGCCCTCCCCAAAAAAGGGTACGGCGTGTTAGGATGTAAGAAGCTGGGGACTTCATCGTACTTCAACAAGGGCATAAAAGGTAATTGAACATCGATTTCAGGTTCAGCTTCACTAGGGAAAGGTACAAGATTGTTGCTGTAGTGATAATAAGCTGAAAAACAAGCACAAGATTGGACCCAAAGCATTGCACTCGGGATACCCAATTCTTCAGCCACGTCGGATACCCATGGAATAAACGGGTTGTTAATTAGACAAGAAACGGGTCGCCCGATTTCCTCCTGTTTTTTTATCATCTGAGGTAGCCTTTGTCTACCGATGAGCTCGAGTTGGGCTATGTACACGTCTAGGCTGTCCCGTTCGGGGTCGTTGAATTCCCAACCGTCGTCAAAGAATTCAAACTGCACGAAGCCCCTGCCTATTGGAGTCGGGTCGTTGTTGGTGATTTTATTGGCTTTTCGGATGCTTTGGCCTATGAATTCGGGTGCTGAAAGAGTGACGAAGAGGCCCGAAGAAGCTAGGCGCTTGCCCAGTCTTAGGAGGGGATTTACATGTCCTTGCCCCGGAAATGAGACCATAAAAACATGAATGGGTTTTTTGTCTGCAGAGGTCATTCTATTTTTTTCTTTCTTTCTTTCTTTCTTTTTCTGCAGAGAAGTGGATAGATGAGCAATGAATTTTGCGGTGTATGGTTTTATAGGTGAGAATGATTCGTCGATTTTGTGGTGTTATTTTTTTTTTCATTTGAATTTTGCTTCTTGGATAGTTACTCAATTTGATTACGGATGCTAAACTTGATTTGGTACTTGAAAATGAAATTATCTTTCTGACAAAACAAAAGATGAAATTATCTTTTGTACGTCTTCAATTTTAAAAGTAATTAAATATGCTATGAGTAATATGTTTCCTATTTTTATCCAATCATAGTGCTAGCTAAGGCTGAAAATTAAACCAAGCTACTCGATTTTCGATTCGAGTTCGTTCGATAAAAACTCGTTTGAAATTGGTTCGTCACACTAATCAAACAAGCTTGAACATCATTTTTCGTTCGATAACTTTTGAAGCTCGGCTCGATAAGCTAAAAATTGAATTACATATAAAATATCAAGCTACTTGGTACTCAGCTCGAGCTCGTTCGATAAAAGCTCGTTTGAGCTCGACTCGATTTAAATCAAACCAAACTCAAACACAAAATTTCAAGCTCGATAAAAATCAAACCAAGCTTGAACAGTATGTCGTTCGACACTACTCGACTTGATTACACCCTACTGCTAGCATGCTTGACATGCGAGGACGATTCACTCATGATACCAATTCTTTCTTGGTAGGTAAAATTAGGAAATCATTTCTCATTTTTATGAAACAGTCAAAATCTATAACATCCAACCAAAGTCATAAATCAAACGTATTTATATTAAAAAGATGAACATGTGATTGGTCTAGTGGAAGAGACTGGTCACTACAAAGTAACGCACTCATGTTCAAATTTCTGTTGGGAGAAGTACCCATTTAATGTGTCAAACTCACATCGAAAGGGATTAAACCTTTGGAAAATCGAAAAAAAAAATATAACATGACCAACGCGACTTTGCTTTTGCTTTTCAGTTTCTTTTTTTTTTTCCGAAAAAGGGTTTTTCAGTGTTTGTAAACTTTGATTTTGCCTTTGCTTTTCAACAAAAAAACAGTTAGAAGCTGCTTTTGAAAAAGCATGTCATGACCTGCTTTTGGGGCTGATGACATTCTTATAATAAAATAGAGAAGTTTTGTGATATTTATATCCTTAATATTTTTTCTTAATTCCAACAATACCCTCATTCTCTATTTATGTAATTGAGGCTATTTATTTTTACTTTTCACAATTTTATTTATATTCTTGCGGGTAATGACTATAAAAAAAATGTGATATTCATTTTTTACAACGAAATTTTTTTTTTTATTTTTATGTCGTCTTCAATTCAGAATATTTTGTTCATATGTTTTTTTATAAGTTTTCAGTTTAACTTTGTACATTGTTGTAGCCATTTTTAGTTTTATTTAGGTTTTTATTATTTTTGTTTGTTCGTTAATTATAAGTTATTTTTACTGTGGTAACTTGTAATTAGTTAGCCTTTTATGATCAACTTGTTTGTTTAATTTTTTATTCTTTGTTTGTTTTGATTTTACTAATATTTTATTGTTAGTTTAGTTTTTTACTATTTTACCAAAGTATCCATTCTCATTTGATATAAACTTAGTTAATGATTTAAATAACCTTGATTTCTTCATTTTTATTTGACAAAAACTTAGTTAATATTTAGGTGGTTTTGCTTGCTTCAATATAATTATATAGAACATGATTTATAATAATATTGTTTGATCCATTTGATTTGATTAAATTTAGTCAATGGTTTATATATAATTATAACCTTGTTTGTTTTGATTTTAGTTGCTAAAAGGCGTGTGTCTTTCAAATAGACGTTTTCAAAAATTAAACAAAATTAATGTATGAATATGCCAAGTTAAGGGTAAAAATAGGGCTTGCAATAAAATTCATATGAAATAAACGACTTGACCTGGCATGTTCATACATTAATCTCGTCTACTTGCAAAACAACTCCTTTTCCATTTAGAGAAGCTACTGCAAACACCCCAAAATATGTCAAGAAGTCCAAAATAATTACAAGTTTGCCATAATAAGCCAAAAGCATAAGTCAACACCAAATACACCCACCCACCCCCTCCCCCCCACCCAGAAAAGAGAGTGTGATTCAAACACGGAAATTACAAGTATTTGTTTACACTTTTCTTTTGATTTGATAATTTTACCCCTGACACTTAGTTGTATGAGCGAAAGACAAAAACACCCCCAAAAAAAACCCCTGTGTTATTTTAAATCCCAAAACCCCCATGTGCTTGATTTTAATTTTTAATTACTACACTCAACTCTTTGAGTAGTATATACTTGGGTTTTCAAAAGGAATAAAAAAAAAAAGATTAATACATAGGGGTAATCTAGTCGTTCCGCCAAAAGTCAAAAGTCAAATTCTTTTTGAGTCGAATGTGGTAATTAAAATCAAACACAGAGAGAATCTTGAGAGTTAAAATAACACATAATTTTTTTTGGGAATTAGACAAAAAATAAAAGATGTTTTTGTCTTTCGCTTTTTTTCTTGTTAGAGAAATAGAAGTAGAAGTCTCACATGCAAACATTTATTAAATTTTTTTTTATATCCTAGAAACTGAAAGTATTTATTTAAAGTTTTTTGTGAACATCATTTAGATATGTTTGCTGCATCCCATTTACTCGAGGTAAATGTTTAAATAGGATATATAGGATATGATTGCAGGAAATAAATGCCTGGCAGATGGACAATCTGACCTACTTGTAACAATAATATCCTCCTAAATCAATTTTAGACCCTCATGAATTGTGTTTTGTGAACAACGTGCTGGTAATTTGGTTTCTAGATTTTAGATTCCGATGAAAATTTTGTTAGTTATTCGCATAAAACAGTTAATGTATTATGTTTGTGTTTTTACAGCATAAAATAATAGTATTAAAAAAAATAGTAAGGTTTAAAAAGCGAGCCAAGTAGGTTAAATAATAAATTTTAAGTAAAAATAAATATAAGTGTGTTGAATAATAAATTTTGAGTAAAAATAAATATAAGTGTCAAAATCATGTTTCCAATAATAGATTGGTTTTATAAAATTGAATAATATTAACAGTATGGCAAACCAAAATTCAAATATCAGTTTGAAAATGTTTCACGTGGTACAATAAAATATTAGAATTGTTCAAGTTAGTTCTAATTTGCATGTCAATACATAATCAAGATAAGATCATAAAATCACATTCTCCTTAAATGTGAGGACTAGATGCGAACAAGGACAGAGGCACTCCCACCTCTTGTTTAATTGATATTTACATATAGGACATGAACATGTGATGAGGTGAAGAAAAAACAAAAGGTAAAACGAGAGAAAGAGTGAATAGATAAAGAAAGACTGATATCACTAAAAGTAGGCTCACATAAGGCCATCTCCAACAGCACTTGTATAAGTTAAATTATACAAGTTTTGTTAAAATTATCACAAAAATTGGACTCCAAGAGCACATGTATAATTTATGTCTTGTTAAATTTTATAGGTTTGGATGGCCAAATACCCATGGCCAAATACAAATTGCTATTTGCAAATGTTTGCAGGAAAGTACAAAAAAGCAAAAGAATAAATTATTCTGGGACAATGATTTAGTGATAATATTTTGATTATCATTTTTGGGGCATCGCTAAATGTCAATAATAAAAATTATTGTAAATTCAAATTTTATAATTTGAATATCATTATAAGAAATTTGTCACTATTGACAATTAGCGAAACCTCTTTAGCGACATATTAGCGATAATTAATATTGTCACAATGATTTAGTGATAATATTTTGATTATCATTTTTGGGGCATCGCTAAATGTCAATAATAAAAATTAATATTTTTTAAAAAAAACTATTTTTTTATTATGAAATAAAATCAATTAGTATTATAAATATATCATTATTATTTATATAAAATAATAATTAAAGTTATTTGTTAAAATATAAACTAGTTGTTGGAGTGAAATGGTATAGTTGTTAAAAAGTAGTCTCTTAAAATATAAACTAGCTGTTGGAGTGCAGAGTAAAAAGTGGAAGTGTATAACACTGTTCATTAGTTATATTTTAAGATAAGAGGCTTAAATTTAAGAGTGCTGTTGGAGATGGCCTAACCATTTTTTTTTTCACAAGTTCCACATTACGATTTAATATTGGGAAGAAGATTCAATTATTTAATATTTTTTATTCCTAATTATAAGCATGGTAATTTCATGTTCTTAAAGGAATTAGTTACCAAATTAATTGCTTCTAAATCCATACTTTTAGATTTCTAAGGAATTTGTGTTCTAATTAAACACAAACTCATTAAGAACTTATAATTGAGCATCATATTAAAGTTTGTGTTATTCATGTAAGAGTCTTAAGCTCTTTATTTTTATTCATAATAATTTCATTCGATCAAATATTTGTCATTCTTATGTCCAATGATCGTATATCCCGTGTTATAACCATTTCATATATTTAGTGATAAATTTATGGTTATCTTAAATAAACGATTATTTGATTTATGTTAATTATTATAGTAAAAGTTATATATCCACGATATTATAATATATATTTAGACATAAAGAGTTCATTCTCAAAATTTAATATTTCTTAGTTAGGTAAATAATCTATTTTAAATCTCGGCGTGCATCTGCAACCATTATGGGTGCATTCTTCACACACCCTACACATGAATATTTTGATTATCGATATTTTAAGCATCTCATACTACCTCTTGAATTTGATGATGACATTATCAAATTTGTGGGATGAAATGCAAAAGAACATAAAAAACATTTGGACTGCTATTTATAACCAAAATATGTGGCCAACATTAACATCCAGCGGTCATTTTTTAAAATATGACAATTGGCTACAACTAACTTCCTGAGTTATTGTAATCTTTCAAATACACCCCCTGTGGTATAATATTATTACATAGACACTCCCTGTGGGTATATTTAGCCAGGGGTAAATTTGAAAAATCAAATTTTTTTTTGCTGACGTCATCAAATTTCATCTGTTTTTAACGCCTTAAGGGGTTTCTTGTAATATGCCCAAACCTGAGGGGGTGTCCCTGTAATTTTTGAAACAACGGGGTCTTGTAATAAATTTTGAATAAAAATAAATATAAGTGTCAAAATCATGTTTCCAATAAGAGATTGATTTAATAAAATTGACTAATACTAAAAGTATGGCAAACCCAAATTCGAATATCAGTTTGAAAATGTTTCATATTTAATGTGGTACAATTAAATATTAGAATATCAGTTTGAAAATGTTTCACGTGGTACAATAAAATATTAGAATTGTTCAAGTTAGTTCTAATTTGCATGTCAATACATAATCAAGATAAGATCATAAAATCACATTCTCCTTAAATGTGAGGACTAGATGCGAACAAGGACAGAGGCACTCCCACCTCTTGTTTAATTGATATTTACATATAGGACATGAACATGTACGTACGGTGAAGAAAAAACATTGTGAACAACGTGCTGGTAGTTTGGTTTCTAGATTTTAGAATCCAATGAAAATTTTGTTAGTTATTCACATAAAACAGTTAATGTATTATGTTTGTGTTTTTACAGCATAAAATAATAGTATTAAAAAGATAGTAAGGTTTAAAAAGCGAGCCAAGTATAAGGAAAACTAAATATAAGTGTGTTGAATAATAAATTTTGAGTAAAAATCTATATCTATCTATATATATACTACTACTAAAAATGTGAATAATTTATGTTTTTTTCTTTTTTTTGAAGACAAAAATACCCCTTATTCAAGTTGTAAAGTTGATAAAATAAAATTAGATATGAATTTTCCTTAAATTTTCTCACAAAAAAATTGATAGGAAAAATATTTTAAGAAAATTTGTAATTTCCTTTCCTTAATCAAACATCATACGGGAAAATAAAAATTAACTTTCCAAAAATTGGATATGGAAGAATAACAAAATTATATATTAAAAAATGTCATTATAGGTATAATTAGACATGGATATGGAAGAATAAAGAAATTATATATTCAAAAACGTCATAATAGGTATAATTGGACATGGAATCATATTATAGTTATATCCTCCATTAACTCCAAAAGTTTAGAAATTAACTCTACATCACTTTTACAATTTCATTCTTCTTCTCCTATAAAACAAAAAAATAAAAAATACTATTATTTTTAATAGTTGCTATTATATATATGTAATGTTATTATAATGTATCATCAATTTGTTTTAACGAAAAAATATTATTTGTTTCATTTAAAGATTTAGTACAATATAACACTCACAAAAAACAAAATCTCCAAAATATCATAAATGCTTCCCAAAAAAAAGAAGTTAAAGTAGAATTGCATCTTACCTATGACTGAACAAAATATATTTACGACTCAGAGAACTAAGTAATCTTTCTTTGGCTTAAGAAATAAAATATAAAGGGGCCGTTTGGTAGGACTTAATAGGGGGTCATAGGTCATATTATATGTGTTAATATGAGCTAATATAATGTTTGGTGGCATTGCTCCAATACCGGGTCAAATGGATTAAATCCTCAAGACCTGGTACTATGACTAAATTATAATCCACGCATGCATGGGTGGATTAGTTAATCCGGGTGAATATGGATTCGGTGAAATGTCACTTATAATCTCAAATTTACATATTTCTTATTTTAATATATCATTAAATATCATTAATTCTTCTTAAATCTTTAAAAATGGAAACACATTCTACATTAATAAATCACAAACTAAAATCTATATCAATTTACAATTAACATGGAGGTATTCGAACTAAAACATTGAACAAACCTTGATCAACTCATACTCTCATACATATCATTCAAATGGCTTCGATTAATTGATATATCTTAACTAACATAATATGTTCAATAATTACTGAAAATATATGCCTAAACTCATAACTTCACATAACATATTACGGTAGATTGTTTTAATGTAATATGACTCAATCAAATATACCAAACATATTTTTAACATGACATTCAATCCGACTCTGATCTAATCCACCTTAATCTCATACACTCTACCAAACGGCCCCAAAGAGTATTCAAGAACATGCATTACCTTAAATTTTCATGAAAATATTTTTGCAAAAAACGTGTGAAATAAGTGAAAAAAGTGGTGAAAATCAATAAAATTGGTGAAATCAATAAAGCAAATTTCATGTAATTGATAAAAATATATAAAAATGATCCAGGTGAAAATTATGAACACTGGTGAAGTTGGTGAAAAAATGGATAAAATCGGTAAATAAAACTGCCAGTAAAATCGATAAATACATGTGAAATCGGGAAAATCTAGGTGACATTCATGAAAAAATCGGTGAAAACGGGTGAAATAAATGAAAAACGGGTTAAATTGGTGAAAAAAAATCTAAAGTTTGTGAAGACATGTGAATGAAAATTGAGGTGAAATTGGTCAAAAAAATATGTGAAATCAGTGAAAAATAAGTTAAACTGGTAAAACAAGTAAAATCAGTTGAAAAAAAAGAGTTTAACTAACAAAAACAGTGTGATATCGGTAGAAATTATTTTTTTTCGTTTGACCGGGAGAAAACAAAAAAAATCGATGAAAAACAAAGGAAAATTGGTTATAACTGATTAATAAATGAGTAAATTAGTAAAGAAAAATATTAAACCACTAAAAATCAATGAAACCAAATTAAACTAATAAATATAAAAAGTGAAAACAGCTTAGGTCGATTAAGAAATGTCTTTCAAATGACAGTGTAAGAGAAATAATTTGATATCTAATTAAAAGTAATTGAAGTTGTATAATTATTTTAGTTGAAAATTAGGTAAATACATGTGAAATCGATCAAAATTCGGGTGAAATTCGTGAAAAAATGGATGACGTCAGTGAAACAGTGAAATCAAAGGAAAAATGATGAAATAAGTGAAAAATGGGTAAAATCAGTGAAAAAGACTCAAGTCAGTGAAAACATGTGAAATCATTCAAAGTTCACGTGAAATTGGTGAAAAAAAATGTGAAATTAGTGAAGATCGTGTGAAAATAGGTTAAACTGGTAAAAATGAGTGAAATCAATAAAATGAAAAAAGTTCAACGTTAAAAACAAGGTCAAACCATCAGAAAAATTGCTTAAATCGAAAAAACTAAAGAAATCGATTAAAATGTGGAAAACAATAAACATAGGCTGTAATCGATAAAAAAACCGGTAAAAAGAATTTTTTCACTAAAAATGAATGAAATCGGCAAAAAGATGGATTGAACCAGTGAAAAACGAATTAAACTAATGAATTGAATAAGTGAAAATGACCTAGGTCAGTGAAGAGATGTTGTACAAAAAAAAAGGTAAAGAGATGCATTTCAAATGATAGGACAAGAGAAATAATCGAAATCAACTTAAAAATGGACCCAAGTTCATTTGATCAAAAAACAGGATTTCACAATTTTTGTTGTCAAACAGTGCAAAAAATTTGGATGGGTTCTTAATATATAAATCGACACAATTACTTTTATTGTATCATACTTGATGTCACATCCACATTATAATTTGTGATGATAAAAATTCTTCGTGTTTGACAGATGCAAAGACAAATGATATTAATTTTATATTGGTATAAAATAAAAAAAACTAAAGACGTTCAATGATGTATATTCCTTAAAACGGAATATGGAATGAGCTAAATAATTTTCTTATGATATTATTTTAGAACAAATTTTACAAGATTTCGTGACTAAATCATTCATTATTTTATATTTGATTACAATTTGAAAGCCATTATTTTTTTAATATAAAATAATAATTTTAATAAAAAAGTTATAGAAAATAAATTGACTATGAATCATTAATATGTGTTATTTTATGACATAATGAAGTTAGTTTTACACTAATTTACAACAAATACCAACAAATTAACTAGACACGTACAACGTACGTGCACTTTTCTTTACAAATTTCACCCAAACTTTCATCAATTCATAGATTCTCATTGTTTAAAGTTTTTTTACCTGTTCATTTTTTTTAGCGATTTATCCCTTTTTCTTTATCCGTTATAATATTTTTCATTGTTTTCTCATTTTTGGTCGATTTCTTTTGTTTTTTTCTTCATTTTAAACTATTTTTCTACCGATTTCACCAGTTAAACTCTTTTTTAACTAATCTCACTCGTTTTTACCATTTTAACCCGTTTTTACCTATTTTTCATGTTTTTGCACTAATTTCATATGTTATTCACCTGAATTTTTCATTGATTAAATATGTTCTTACCAACTTTACGTTTTTGACCGATTTTACCCTTTTTTCACCGGCTTTACCCAATTTTATTGGATTTAACTGGTTTCATCATTTTTCTTAGAAATTCCATTCGAATTAATTTTCATCGATTTCACATATTTTCACCAACTTTACCATTATTTTAACCGATTTTATCCATTTTCATCCATTTTTCACAAATTTTACCCAATTTTTTTTTATCAATTTCAAATGTATTTAAGATTTCACATACAATTTTTTTCACCGATTTAAAGTGCACATACGTTGTACGTGTCTATTTAATTTCACTGGTATTTTTTTGTAAATCAGAGTAAAATTAACTTCATTATGTCATAAAATAGCACGTATTAATGACTACTATTCAATTTATTAACTTCATCATGGGTATTTTCATCGATTTCTTTAGTTTTTTTAAGTTTAAACCATTTTTCTAATGGTTTGACTTTGTATTTGTTGGTTGAACTTTTTTCTTTTTATTGATTTCACTCATTTTTACCAGTTTCACCAATTTTCATTGATTTTCATCCCTTTTTCACTTATTTCACACGTTTTTCTCGAAAAATGTTTCTCATGTCAAATAAAGATTACTTAGTTCACTAAGTCATAAGCATTTTTGTTCATTCATAGGTAAGATGCGATTCTACTTTAACAGATTTTATGATATTTAAGAGAATTTGATTTTTTTAAGTAGTGACATATTGTACTAAATCTTAAATGAAACAAATAATATTTTTAACATAACAACATATTGATAATACATTATAATAATTTTACATAAATATTTTAGCAACTATTCAAAATAATAGTGTTTTTTTATTTATATGTGTTATAGGAGAACAATAATGAAATTGTAAAAGTGATGTAAGAGTTAATTTCTTAATTATTGGAGTTAATGTAGGAAATAACTATAATAAGACTTCATGTCTAATTTGAATATACCTTTGTTTTTCTTCCATATTCATGGTGCTTGGTTAGGAGGAAAGGAAGTTACAAATTTTCTTAAAATATTTTCCTACCAAATTTTTTATGAGAAAAATTAAGGAAAATGCATGTCTAATTATATTTTATTAATATACTTTACAACTTGAATAAGGGCATTTTTGTCTTCAAAATCGTTCTTTAAAAGCTTGTTTGAGCTTAGCTCGTAATACAAATCAAACTAAAGTTTGAACATCATATTCGTAACATAAACTAAAAATTGATAAATTGCATGTAAAAATATCAAGTTACTCGATACTCGTTCGATAAAAATTCGTTTGAACCTGGTTCATTTAACAATCAAATCAAGTTCAAACACAATTTAATGCTCAATACAAAATTCAAATCAAACTTGAACTATATATTGTTTGTTATTACTCAATTCGTTTTACATTCCTACTTCTAAAATTAAAATTCCGAGTTAAAACAAAAAATTAAAGAAACCTACTTTATTGCGTAAATGAATAAGGCTTGCTTTTATGCCCATTTTTTATATGTTGAATAAGTCCTTGTCATATAGCATTAACAAAGAAAATTAGAAGAGTCGGTTTAAAGTTTTTGATGCAGTTAACTTCCTTCTAAGATGAATTCACTTTTTGTAATTTAAAAACAAACTAGAAACAATGTTAGTCTTCAAAATATGTGAGGTGAAAATCGAACACTTTAATTAATCACTTAAATCTGATTAAAAAATAAGATCGAATTCAGAAATAAATTGAATAGGTGAGACCATGTTCATTAAGATCCGGCTCTTTTTATACCAAGTCGGATTCAAATCTTGCTCGAAATCAAATTTTTGAGTTCATCATATTTTGTTCAGATTAGATCGAATATCGGATCTTTTTTGGGTTCAACATAATCAACACTTTTTTTCCCTAAAATTAACATGATGTTATAATTTCATTTAATTTAGTTCACAAATCTTTTCATAATTCAACAAGCTTCAACATACAAAAGTCAATGCTCGACAAATTTAATCAGTTGCTTCAGATGATGTAACAAATTACTTTGAAAAACAGTAATACTAATATAAATATATCAAAATTAATTAATATTATTAGATAAACATGTGAATAGAAATGAAATTAGGAATGACTTATTAATAAATATTTTCTTAAATTGATGGTAAAACATTATCAAAGTTACTTATCTTAATAAAACATTATATATATAAGGAAAAAAAATTGACCTATATCTATATTTCTTCCACGTATTTTAGATTAAGAATATTCATATATAATCGGATAAGATTCATTCGATCTCTAACTAAATTTCTAATAAATCAGATCGGAATTAGATTTATTTTTTAAGGGCCTATATAATATTTGGGCTTACCTACAAGCCCTCTCTGAGAGTTCAAACTTGAAACAAATTATTCGTTCCTTTTTTTTAGCCCATTTGATAAGTGGACGCACCATATAATATAACCAGTTTCGCCCATATTATCATTTAAAAGCACAAATTAAACAAGGCGTAGGCAGAGAGAGCTCTTTCAAGAACCCTTACGAAAAACGAAAGCTGGGATTTGGAAACCAGGTTAATTTTCTAATCTCCCTTTACACAATTTGCTATGTTTCCTTTTATTATTGAATATAGCTTTTAGATTTTACAATTGGAACTGAATTTGGGGAATAATTATTTATTTAACTTTGAACTTCAAGGAAAAGTGTGGTTTGTAGCTTAGTTAGGTTTCTCGTCGTTGAGAAAATTAAAGAGTTTAGTTCCATTTATTTAGTTTATGGATGATTACAAGTTTTTAAGGAAAATATAAAGAGTGTGTTGTCAAGTTTTAATTAATTTATTTAACTTTAAAATACATTATGATAGGCATTTTTTTTTATTTATGATGCCTTTAAAAGTGTTATCCAATCACTGGGCATAGTTTTCTGTTAGTGAATGTAATAGTATTGAACTTTTTCTGAATATAAATTGTCTGTTTTATATGAACAAAGCTGTTAAGTATCAAATGATGGGAGTTTTGAATTTATACTGCGGTGTTGATTATTATGTCATATTAAATGTATATAAACAAAACTTTGCTTGTGCTTTGTGATAGATAGGATAAAGATGTTAGTTTGATAAAAGTTGCCAAATTTGTTAGTATCTTGATTTCTCCCATTTCAATATTAGGCATATGTTTCTCATTTGTTCCAAGTGTTAATAAACAATGTCTAATTATTGATAAAAGGATAAATCCTATTTATCAAAATACGATATAAAATAAGATGTATGTATTTATTTCTGATATAAAATCAACAGCGGGTTATGGTTGTTGCCTGTTTGTCCTGCAATATCAACCATGTTTTTACAAGTATTACAACACTTGAGTTGAGGTTAAAATTTGAATTTGTAACTTTATGTAAATGTTCTTCTTCTTTCTGCAGTTTAATACCCCATATCTTTGAGTAACAAAGGTTTCCGATAAAATCATTGCTTGTTTGGTCTGCAGATCCAAAGGTATAAAAAGGGGACTCTAAAATGGCAGGGATTCCAGGATTCCATTCCCTTTCACCAAAGATCAAGAATACAGTTGTTGCTGGAGGCCTATCGGCATTCGTCTTTGGCGTGTACTTCTACACGATGAGGGCCGTTGGTGGTACAGATGAACTTCAAGTAGCAATTGACAAATTTGAACAACATAAGCACACAAATGAGCCATCAGAAGCAACCGTGGCACCAAAGGCTTAGTTTAGTACCATATATTAGAAAATAATTGGCCTCTGCGGTAGCAAATCTAATCCTCTCGACTCGAGTGTAGTTTCTTGACACTTATAGTCTAGTGTTATATCTGTTTGTAGTACATTTGCTTGCGTTTCAGTTTTCACATCGGTCTTTGAAAGAACTACACAGACTGTTTTGTCTTGTATACAAGACTTACTAGCGATTGTTATTGTCTTTTTCTTCACAACTTGGTCGATTGTTACTGCTAGCTCGATTTCTTCCATGCACTGGTGGACTATCCGATTGTTCACATCACTTACTAAATACTATGTTAATTAATTCCATAGAAACATGTTATTTCAGGGAACTGTAAATAAATTTGACCACATGGACATGGTTCAAGGGTCCTAGTTTCTTCTCTGCCACCGACATCATGGTGATATTTTAGAATCTTCATCTAAGCCCACCTATGAATGTTGGTTTTGTATGAAATAAATTGATTGACATGATCTACATGCAGCCTCGGAATTTATTTCAGAAACTTAAAAGCAGTGTTTATGGGTGTATTTGGATGGGTTCTAACTCGGTTTCGTGGGTCTTGATTTTAAAAAAAAATGATTTCGGTGGTTTCGATGAAACCTTTGAAACCTCATTTGGTAAGGTTTTGGATGTTGGATTTTGTAGTTCTGAAAAAGTTGAAACTCCACTTTGATTAGTTTTGGATGTTAGGGTTTGGGAAAAAAAGTAGGTAATAGGTGTCAAATCACTGTCTTTTTTAGAGAGTTTTGGAAAAAAAAATAGGTGTCAAATCAATGTTTCATAGGTTTCAAGAGTTTTGAGATAGATTTATAAATATTTTATAGATTTATGAATATGTTTATGATGAGTTTCATGGGTTTGGCGAAAATTCATTTGAAAAGATTTTGCCCCGATTTTGCGAAACCCGCGAGATTGAGTCAAACTCATCCACATACGACCTATGTGTTGTTACCTTATTGGCACAATTTTTCCTTTTTTTTTACCACGTTGGGGTCGTGGATTTTTTTATTTTATTTTATTTTGAGATGGTGAATATATTGTTACATCAAACACTATATTGAATCGAAACTATTACAATGATATCAAAGTAAACTAATTACTAGTATTAAACTAGAGAAATGCTAGTATGAAACTAGAGAAAATACTCACATTCGTGAGAATTGAACCTATGACCTCCTGATCATGGAGCTTAATCCTTAACCACTTAGCTAAGACCTCATCGTCAGTCGTGGATCATATTTGGAATAATTTATATTAAAATTAAAGTTAAGAAAATCATTATTCACATATCAGATTAAGTTAAACTGACAGAATGAAGGAAACTGCAAATAGTTAGACAACATGTGTCGACACAATGCATATTAAGCTTTTTACCCGTTGACTCACTTGACCTGTTTCTGGTTAAGTAGTATTCGAAATTCGGTCCTCGCTAATTTTAACTTAATCCAACCAACAAAAGATAAACCAAAAATTAGGGTTGAACAACTCGGGTCGGATCGATCCATGGGCCAGAACCCATTTGGCCAACACGATAAGGACCCCTTGAACATCATCAAGATGAAATGTCAATAAATTCTTAATAAGCGAGACACAAAATTCAGATATTTAATTCAATAGTTGCATTCATAGCCACTGCATAACAATTTATACTAAGAATTCTTAGGAATGAAATGGAACAAAATGGCAAATTCTTTATGTGATGTAATTTTCTAATCTTTGATGGATAGATATGTCTTGAGTTTTCCAGCAACATGTGGTATCAAGTTGATGCTGTCTTGAACAGACTGGTTGACACACGACTCCAAATCATTAATGGCACTATTACTGTTGGGATGCGACTTTGCGTCCTCGTATTTGTCTTGGCAAACCCTCAACGCCCTACCTATTTTTTCCTGTATGTATTCATTAAGAATCGAATTCATCACAATCACAATAGATCCCATAATGCAAAATCAAATATACCTTTAATCAAGAACTAAAGAGAAAAACCAGAGAATATAATGTAAATCACCAGGAAGAAGATTTTAAGCATATTATCTTATATAACCTTATTGAATGACTTCGTTTTTTAGAAAGAAGTATTTAGTTTAATTCCATATGCATGTGAAAATCAATATGCTTTCACATCCATCATTTCCGTTCACTCTTTGACATTGTAAGAATAATACTATTTACGATATATTGAGTTCATGCAACGAGCAAGAGAGACACATATAAAATTCGTACAGTATCATTGTTAGCTCAAACTCCCTATCAATACTTTCTTCAGCTAGAAAATCAAACATTTCCTTCATATGAGTACAATTTAAACTTCTCCGACACCAAATAACGAGAAAAAATTCGAAATCCATCTAAAGATTTTTGTTTCCATTAAGTCATACATCCCATGGTTTTCCATTCCAAAAATCCATATCAAACAAGCAATACAAGTTATTCAGAGAAAAGGAAAGATGAATACTCATGGTCCATGCTGCCGTAAACAAATCTTCTCAAAGCTTATCTGATGATTTTACCCCTAGACAACACACAACCAGTGTATTACGATTCTTATCTTTCATCGAGTAACCAACAGACTGAGGCCATGGCTATTTTAAAGGAAAATTAATAGCAATGAATTCTCGCAAACAAGAGAATTAAGCTATGTTATTTTCCAATCAACCTAGTGGTAGACTTGGTCCTTAGAACAACATCCCATCATCTTTAGTAACATTTACTTGCTTTTTGGGCCATGTTACTGATTCCGTGACTATGTATAATATGATTTGTAACATATGTCACTCTTTTTGTACCAGGAGTTTTAATACTATCAAGAGCCCGAGAACTCAAGACATTTAAATTTTAAAGGCCTCTTCCGTTCATTTCAACTTTCAAGCACTTTCATCATAAAAAGAACACACATTTGACAGCTTTAATTCACTTCTGGATACACATTACACAGCAGAGATTTATCACATTCCAAACCAAGATTTGTAATTAATAATGATAAAAAAAATTACTTCACTAAACCAACAGTTCATTCGAAACAAATCAAGGCTAAGCAACTATAGTTATTTGCTTCCTCCGCAACAAGTACGAAGATCATAATTTATATTACCTTTCAGAAAATATAAAATTTAGCTGTTCATGGTCACTTTTAAATTTTAGCTGCCATATGTTTTCTGTATAATTAGGCCAGCATTGGGTTTTAATTTTAATTTTTAATTATTGAATCAATTAGCATAGTATTAAAGCAAACCTTTGTGAAACTTGTGAGTCTAAAACTAGTTCAAGTTTTCTGCATTTATATAGAAATATAAGTCCAGAATTCTTAAAAATCAAACTCCATATCTCCCCTCTTTTTCAAAAAAATAAAATAAATTCCAACTTAATTTTCCACTTCCATTAATTCATAATAAAAAAAAACAGAAAATCAATTATAAAACACCAAAAGATAAAGAATGAATTTGATTTACTTGAAATTTTGCCATCTCGGTTTCGACAAGATTCTGAGCATTGACGACAGGCGCACTGCAATGCTCAACACAGTTACTTATGTCATCATACTTCTTCCTCCTATCGAAACAATCGTATGCGCACTTAAAATAAGCTTGTTGTAGGGTAAAGTTGATGTGGTCCTGTACACCGGCGAGATGTGATTGGGCGGCGGCGTTGACTTCATTGAGTTTCTGCCTCAACCTTTCGTTCACTAATCTCTCTTCCGCAGCAGCTATGTGATCCATTGATTTCTGTTGTTTCCTCCTGTGTGTTTGTTTCTGATAATTATTATTGGGTCTTATTTTTCTTGGGGTTTAAGCCAAGGCAGCTTTGTTCGATAGGGATGAGGGTTTGGAGGGTATAGTGGTAATTTGATTACATAGTTCGGTTTTGGGTTCAATTTGATAAATGTTAATATTGGCCCATCTGATTTAGGCCCATCTGATGATTTAGGCCCAAAGGTTTTATTAATGTATAAGTTACTACATGGTAGTTTATGGATAAAAAAATTATATTCACAATATTATATCATGTTAGTCTTGTAACCAATTGGTGATCATTTCATAATATATTTTAAATAGTATTTTGTATTATTAAAAGAATCTATTTTTATTTCCAGGTCTTTAAAGCTTTATGCAAGTTTTTTAGCAGCACAGGGAAAGTACTCCTTTGTGTGGTTGTAAATTGTAATGTTAAGGGCCTTAACATTACAATTTACAACTTAAGGCCCGATCAGAGACCAACCGGAAATATCAATGTTAAGCCTTTCCGCCACAAAAATCTGAAATGTACTCCAGAGAAATATATATAAAACTTTTGAAATAATGTAATACCAATTTTACTGAAAGAAGTAACAATGTTGCTACTATATCTAAACTGCCTGACCAACTATTTTTCTTTTCTTAGAGAAATCAAAATTTCATTAATGATATAACTTGGAGTTTATAATGTCAATGATTGAAAGTGTAGATATAAAAGACTCTCTAGCTAGATGACAATTTAGCTATTTCTTCGTGAGTCGTCCAATTCCCTTCCATAAAGACATGTCGAACTTTGAAGACTTCAAACTCACTTGCCATATGTTTGATATCAACGATAATACTACTGAGGCCCCCTATCTCCTTTAGTAGCAGCTACGGTGTTACTCGAGTCGTCCTCCAAAATGATCTAATTCCATTTATATATGTTCCCAATAAACCCATTTCGAACCCAAACTGATATGAATTAAAAACTTGCACGGGAAATCTGATAAATATAAAACTAATGAGAATTTAATAAGCAAAACCCTGAAAAAACAAAAGGTCCCATGAAGAGCGAAAAGTCTGATAAAAAGAGAACAATTATATATCATCTCATGACTAATTATTTAGGGACATGCAAACATTTGACTTCAGACTTTTATTTGGGACTAATGAAAACAAAAAAAAATTGACGTTGAAAGGCAGCTCAATGTCTAGGTGTGCTGTTAATGTCCAAAATGTATAATTGTTACCTGATGGTGCACCAAACAAGTTGACGTACATAAGTTGACACATTGAATTTGAATTTAATCATTTAATTATTACATTTTGGTGTTATATGTGGATTAGAAAGTACCGTCCTTCACATAACTACATTAATATAATCAAGCGAAATAAAATAATAGGAGAATATGATAGATGATCCGTAAAATTCGAGTGGACTTTCATTCAATTGCTGATGATACAATATTTTATGAAGTAATGAATTATTATCGAATAATTAAATGATTTGAATACAGATAACAAATTCTTTACAATATACACCACAAGATTTTATTGAACATATCCATCTTGGTTAAGCATGAACTGAGGGAAAATTCTAATTTAATGCCAAACCTACTCGGCCTTTGTTACACTTACAATTGTGAGAAAGAAAAAATTACATTTGATTTGTCTTGTTATTAAGTAATACTTAAAAACAAAGTCACAAAAGATATACACATTTGTAATTTGATGATTGGACGATCGAGTATATCGAATATATCCTGTCTAGCAAAACACTTCTGCCTGTCCATCTATCTTTCACAGAAAAATGGAAAGTCAAACTTCTTAAAACTAATCAAATTATTCAGCCTGCATTACAAACATACACTAATATTATAAATAGCCAATTACTAGTTTCTATTATCATTATTATAGTCCAAAAGCATAAATGGCAAAATTCATGAAAATTCTTACTTTCTTGATCTTCTTCTTCATCACTTGTTTTCTCATTACCCCATCTACAAGCTCAAGCAATGAAACAGATGTCCTTGCATTGCTTAACTTCAAGGCAGGAATTGAGCTAGATCCACTTGGAGCTTTGAACTCATGGAACCAAACCACACATTTTTGCAATTGGAACGGGATCCAGTGCGGTCACATGCACCACAACAGAGTCGTTGAAATAAACCTATTGTCTCAAGGTCTAGTGGGACCCCTTTCTCCTCATATAGGTAATCTCTCCTTCCTTAGGAGCATAACTCTAAAAAACAACAGCTTCAATGGCAAAATTCCCCAAGAAATCGGTATGTTAAGACGCCTTAAGTTTTTAGACTTAAGTAACAATTCATTTGTTGGTGCAATACCAAGAAATCTGTCTCAATGTTCAAATCTTGTTCATATTAGCTTGGTTGATAACATCCTCTCGGGCTCGATACCATCTGAGCTCGATTCGTTATACAAACTCAAAAAACTATTGATTGGAAAGAACGATCTTTCAGGATCTATTCCTCCTTCAACTGGGAATTTAACATCTCTCACATACCTTTATTTAGGGAGTTCTAGTTTAAATGGCGAGATCCCAGAATCACTTGCCCAACTACAGAGCTTGGTATATCTTAACATAGGTGAAAACAATCTAACCGGAACAATTCCTCATGGTCTCTTTAACATATCGACCATCATTACATTTGCAGTTCATGCAAATAAGCTTCAAGCAGAAATACCATTTAACATAGGCCTCAAACTTCCAAATTTGGAAGGTCTTTACTTGGGAGGCAATCAACTTACTGGCCTGATTCCACCTTCTCTATCAAATGCTTCTTCGCTTGAACATATAGTTTTGTTGATGAACTCATTTACTGGGCCGATGCCAAATATTGGTGGGCTATCACATCTGCAGACATTCACAATTGCACTGAATCAAATTCAAGATGATATTAGTTTCATTACATCACTAACAAATTGCACAAATTTGCAACTTCTTGAAATCGGTGACAACTTATTAACTGGTTCATTACCAACCGCAATAGTCAATATGTCCACTTATCTTTCTAGTATAGCCATTTCTAATACTCAAATACACGGAAAAATTCCTTTCGGTATTGGAAACCTTGTTGGTCTAACTCGTTTATCACTTCAAGGAAATTATCTTGATGGTTCTGTTCCACCAAGTATTGGGGAACTTTACAATGTTCGTGAACTCGATTTGGGAGGAAATAGCTTCACAAATCAGATACCATCTTCATTCAATAACTTGACTTGGTTAATTCTTCTTTCACTTTCAAGAAACAACTTTTCAGGAAGTATACAGAGTTTAAGTAATTGCACCAATTTATTAGATTTAGATCTTTCTTATAACAATTTCAATGGCCCAATACCTCCACAAATTATGAGTCTTTCATCCATTTCTATTTCTCTGAACTTATCTTACAATAGTTTTGTGGGTTATATTCCATTTGAAGTTGGGTTCTTATCAAGCCTAACAAAATTAGATTTGTCTAACAATAGATTATCAGGATTTATTCCAAGGTCTTTAAGCAGTTGCTTGAGCTTACAAACGCTTTACCTCGAGGCAAATTCACTAGAAGGTGAAATACCTGGAGGATTAAGTGCATTGACAGGCTTGCAAGACTTGGATCTTTCAAGAAATAATTTTTTTGGTCCAATCCCAAGGTTCTTATCCGAGCTACGCCTTGAGAAATTGAACCTCTCACACAATAGGCTGCAAGGAGAAGTTCCTATATTGGGAATCTTCAGAAACAGAACTTTGTTTTCTCTTGATGGGAACGAACAATTATGTGGAGGAATTACTGAGTTGAACCTTCCACCTTGCTCATTGTCGAATTCACCAAGTCAAAACTCAACTTTACTGAAGATCTTGATCCCAGCAGTTGTTTCCGGAGGCATATTATTTGCAGTTTCTGTTTTCCTCGTCATATTCCTTTACAAGCGAAGAATGGCTAGGAAGAAATCGCCTATTATGCCGTCACTCATTGGCAATCAGTTCCTTAGGCTATCCTACGCAGATCTTTTGAAAGCTCCGGATGAATTCAATGAAACTAATTTGGTGGGTTCTGGAAGATATGGATCTGTTTACAAAGGGATTCTTGATGATGAAACGACATTGATCGCGGTTAAAGTGCTTAATCTTTCTATCAGAGGAGCTTCTAAGAGCTTCTTGGCAGAATGTAATGCCTAGAGAGGTATAAGGCATAGAAATTTACTAAAAATATTGAGTGTTTGTGAAAGTATAGACTTTCAAGGAAATGATTTTAAAGCATTGGTTTATGAATTTAAGGAAAATGGGAGTTTAGATAGATGGTTGTATCAAAGTACAGAACAAGAAATTAGGAAACTTAACATGTTTCAGAGGCTGAAAATTGCTATTGATATTGCTCATGCAATTGAATACTTACATTATGGTACAGACTCAACTATTGTTCATAGTGATTTGAAGCCAAGTAATATTTTGTTGGATCATGATTTGACTGCACATGTTGGTGATTTTGGGTTGGCCAAAATTATATCAAGTATTCTTCCAGTGCATGAAAGCAGCAGTTCAATTACTATCAAGGGTACCATAGGCTATGTTGCTCCAGGTAACACTTATTATGTCTTTTGTTATTGCTTTTACATAAGTTAAGAGATTAAGTAGCAGTGATTTCATTTTTCTGTATGGATTTCATTTGGCTTGGGTTTTCATTTTTCATGGAGTATATAATGGTAGTAGTAGTAAGTCAATAGATGTTTGCAATTAGTTAATTGTGTTAACTTTCTGAAAAAAGCATTTAGAATGTTAGACACACATGCATACACCCTGCACTTTCCCATCAGCAAACTGCAACTTGAAAGTAGCTTGTGGTATTAAGATAAATCTCCCCTTAAGTGGTGGTATAAAAAATACAATTTTTCAATATTACTAGATTTAATGAGATCATTCACATATCCGAAAAAGTCAGCAAAGTTTTAAGATACTCTCACATTCCTAGCTAGAGATATATTTACAATTAAGGACACTTGCATGCCTGCATGAATCTTTATTTTAATGTCACACGTATTCAGACCCAAGTTTGAACCAAAACAATTTTTTTGAGCCGGGTTCGAGTTGGCGCATGACTGTAGCCCATTTTGCCAGCACTTTTAATAACGTACCTTACTCTGTATCTAATTCAATAGTTTGAACCAATTTACAGAATATTCTACGAGTTACATGGTATCAATACAGGGAGACGTATATAGTTACGGGATTCTTCTCTTGGAGATGTTCACCAAAAAAAGACCAACAGATGAAGCATTCAGTGATCGTATTAATCTTCACAATTTTGTCAGCAATGCATTGCCAGATCACGTTATGGAAATTGTGGATCCTTTCATTCAGACAGAACATGGTATGAATAGTAATAAGATAAAGGATTGTTTGGCTTCGGTACTAAGTATTGCAGTGGCTTGTTCAAGGACGGTACCAAGGGATAGAATTTCAATGAAAGATGTGGTTATTGAATTGCGTAAGATAAGAGATGTTTTGTATAGATGAAGTATTCAGCGGAACATTCTTTTTTATTAATTGGTTCATGAATTCTAGATGTTTATAATCCTTTTATATATTTTGTTCATTGTTTTCAGAGGTACATGCTTGAAAGCTATACATACATACATACACACACATATATATACACCTTTATATATTATTGAATACACAATAGTTTTCTTTAAGATTTTAACATGGATCAGGTCAGGTTAGACCTAGGGTTTTCTTCAAGATTCTTGTGGCACACATCCTTGGTTTTCATTCCAAGAGTCCAAATCAAACAAGCATTGCAAGCTATTCTAGAAAAATAAAGACAAGCAGTCATGCTCCATCCCGCCGTAATCGATTACGCAAGAGACTGAGACCATGGCTACCTTAAAAGATAATTTATAGCAATGACTTACCGCAAACAAGAGTTTTATTATGTCATGCTATTTCTAAAACTTAATGGAAGAATTGGTTTCAGTAGAAGCTCAGTTATATTACTATTCAACGTTAACATCAGTTTTAGTAACATTTACATTATTTTTGGGGCTTGTAACTGATTTAATGATTATGTACAATCTGATTTTTAACAAATGTCATTTTCTTTGGTTGTAGGAGGTTTAAAATTATCTGCCCCTTCCTTATTTTTTATATAAAAACAAGAAAAAAGAAGAATCTCGGAAACTAGATGACAGCTTTAAATTATTTACGGATGCACATTACACAAGATTTATCACATTCCAACACTAAACCAACAGTTCATTCAAAACAAATCAAGCAGCTAATTTCTTATTTACTTTGCTTCCCCCACAATGAGAAACAAAGTAATATTCCAAAAATGCACCAATTATGATTTATGTAAGAATCTAGGCGTCTAATTCTTCCGAGTCATACCTAAAGTCTCCCCTCATTTTTGAATTCTTAATTTAACCTCAATTTTCCATCAAATCTACCAATTCCCCACATCCAATTCACCATAACATATGTAATACAAAAGATCTACCAAATTGAAAACAACAATCACAAATATATACGAAACACAAACATAATAAACTCACACAGGTCTAAATATTAAGATTATGTCTCAAAATGAAAGAATGAAGATTTACTTGAAATTTGGCCATCTCGGTTTGGTACACACGCATAAAATACGCTTGTTGCAGGGTGAATTGATGCGGCTATGAACCATAAATGAAAGTGCAATTGGGTTGGTTTTTTCTTTGGGGGTTTTACTCAGCTTCAGTCGGGTTTGAAGGGTACACTGGTATTTTCCTTTACATGGCTCTATTTGGGATTAAACCGTGAATATTAACAATATCGGCCCATCTGATCATTTAGGCCCAAAAGTTTTATTACTGTACAAGTTAAGAGATTTCTGTTCATTGATAAGTGGATTGATGATCTAAATAGAATTATGGATCGCCAACAGTTATTCGATTGACATTTGACAATGAAGAAACATAATATATTTGGTTAAGTTCTCCCCCTTAACGGAAAAGAAAATTAAAAAAAATGATCAAATTCTATGGAGTGTGACTCTTATCATTTGTCGAACAATGGCTCTGATTATTAAATGATTGAGCAATAGAAAACAATTTACTTACGATAATTAATTGACATTCATAAAAAGTCCTCAATTTTATGGATTTCCATAAACAATAGCATCAAATTTTATGACTTTTTTTAGTGAAAAAAAGTATTTTGATTACATATTTTGAATTTTTTTATAAAATTTGTGTGAAATAATTGAAACATGACTTAAATTGAATACTGAGTTTGAATTTATAAAACATAAAATAATGTTAGTGTAAGTTGAATCTGAAAATGTTGTAAGTTTGTTTACGTGATTTTGGAGTAGTATAATGCTCTTGATAGTTAGTAAATCAAAAATTATATTCATGATACCATGTGAAATTGAATAGATGGGTCGATTGATCCCATCATGAGTTCAAACTTTAGACATCATTGGAAATTGAAAAGGTATTTTGTAATTAACTCAAGTTCGTTTAATAAAAAGTTAATTTGAATTCAGTTAGTTACATAGTTTTTGTTTAATAACTTTTAAAATAAGGTTCGAGTTCAAGTCGATAAGTTGAAAATAAAAAAAAAATATCAAACTACTTGTTAATCAACTCAACTTTGTTCAATAAAGTTTGTTCGATTTCGACTTTAGTTTGTTCAACAATCAAATCAAACTAAAATATTCCTGTTTATTTTGGTTTGGGTGAAAAATATTTTAGTTGAATATTTTGAAGATTATCTAGAAATTTATGTGAAACAATTGAAACATGATTTGAATGTATTTTGGTTAGAATATTTTGAATTTGAATGCAAAATAATGTTAATTTAGTGGTGAGTTGAGTTTGAAAAAGTTGATTGTAGTTAGAATCTATTTTCCATGTTGGAGTTAATAGGGCAAAAAATAGGTAATAGATATTAAATCATATCACTTTATATTAAATTAATTGAAAATATATTGTAAATGATTGATGTGATTGAAATATTATTACTTTAATTGTCTTGTTTAGTGTGTTTGATTCGACGAAGACAATTTCATGTAATGTTTCGACGAACTAAACTTCGAAAAAACGGATGCAAAGTTGTTGTTCGACATTTGACGACTAATTTGCAGTCCTGATTTTAGGAGGTAGTGATTTAGGCCCAAGTGTTGGTTCAGTTCTGGGAAATGCCAAACAAACAGGCCCATAGTATTTGGTTCAGTTCTCCACCTTAACGGAAAAGAAAATTAAAAAAAATGATCAAATTCTATGGAGTGTGACTCTTATCATTTGTCCAACAATGACTCTAATCTATGCGGGGGAAGGGTCCAAAGGACACGTTATTAAATGATTGAGGAATGGTAAAAAATTTACTTTACTATATTTAATTGACATTCATAAAAAGTCCTCAATTTTATGGATTTCCATAAACAATAGCATTAAATTTTATGACTTTTTGGGTGAAAAGTATTTTGATTACACATTTTGAAATTCTTTATAAAATTTGTGTGAAATAATTGAAACATGACTTAAATGTATACTGGGTTTGAATTTTTAAAACATAAAATAATATTAGTGTAAGTTGAATTTGAAAATGTGGTAAGTTTGTATATGTGGTTTTGGTGCAGTATAATGCTATTGATATAGTTAGTAAATCAAAAGTTATATTCATGATACCATGTGAAATTGAATAGATGGGTCGGTTGACCCCATCATGAGTTCAAACTTTAGACATCATTGGAAATTGAAAAGCTATTATGTAATCAACTCAAGTTCATTTAATAAAAAGTTAATTTAAATTCAGTTAATTACATAGTTTTTGTTTAATAACTTTTAAAACAAGGTTCGAGTTCAAGTCGATAAGTTGAAAATAAAAAAAAATATCAAACTACTTGCTAATCAACTCAACCTTGTTCAATAAAGTTTGTTCGATTTCGAGTTTAGTTCGTTCAACAATCAAATCAAACTAAAATATTTCTGTTTAATTTGGTTTGGGTGAAAAATATTTTAGTTGAATATTTTTAAGATTATCTAGAAATTTATGTGAAACAATTGAAACATGATTTGGATGTATTTTGGTTAGAATATTTTGAATTTGAATGCAAAATAATGTTAATTTAGTGGTGAGTTGAGTTTGAAAAAGTTGATTGTGGTTAGAATCTTTTTTTCATGTTGGAGTTAATAGGGCAAAAAATAGGTAATAGATATTAAATTATATCACTTTATATCAAATTAATCGAAAATATATTGTAAATGATTGATTTGATTGAAATATTATTACTTTAATTGTCTTGTTTGGTGTGTTTGATTCCACGAAGACAATTTCATATAATGTTTCATCGAACTAAACTTCGAAAAAACGGATGCAAACATGACCTGTGTTGTTGTTCGACATTTGTCGACTAATTTGCAGTCCTGATTTTAGGAGGTAGTGATTTAGGCCCAAGTGTTGGCCCTAGTATGAAACAATTTTGGTCAAAGGTTTTGGCCCATGATTAAAACAAGCATTTTATAACTGTATCCACTTTGGTCCAAATCAAGCCCCAAAAAAACAACACGACTTAGGCAGGAGGGTTCCATTGTTAACCAATTGCGTTTAATAAGAAAGTGTTGAAGATTGAATCAAATTATAGGTGTTATTAATGTACCTCTACGTTCAAAATCAATTATTGTGATCTAATGTTGCACCGACCAAGTTGACGTACTTAACCAGGCACATTAAATTTGAAATGTTTTCTATACATACACTTGTAAAAAAATATAAACAAAATATAATGCTAAAAAATAGTATGAAAAAAGAAAATCTTTTAAGAATTGGTTTACAGTATATCAATATTTTATTATGTATTATCAAATGATTTAATTATTTGAAACACAATTCAAAGACAATTTTCTTTGATGATCTTTCACTTCCATGCACTACAAGAAAATTAGGCTTCACCAACTATAGTTTTCATTGGTGAAGCTTCGATTTCCATTTATACTTAGTCTCATGGCGCGAAAGGCACAATCAAATAGTAGTATTTAAATGGTTCGCTACAAGAAAACAAGGGTTCACCAACCGTATATTTCGTTTGTGAAGCCTCGATTCCAGTTGATATTACCGATGTATTTATCTGTTATATGTTCCATAAGTGAATGCCTCATAGCTAGGTTAATGCAGTGTCGGAAACATTTTTTGTTGATAATATATTTTTGGTTGGTAATTTTCTCAAAACCCTTCATTATAGATTACAAATAAGAATGAAATTCTCGACTTTTAATGAAATTTCAAAATTCTAGGAGGTTTGAATAGTTTTTAATAGTGCTAATTAAATCCAAATAATTTAAGTTCAATATATAGAAAGTAATACAAGCTCATTTTCTTCGTCTAACATTTCAATCCATTAATAATGCACTTTATTTAGTGATGGAGATGATATGCAATATATATTCACTGTTGGAAAAGTAGTATGTCCTTGTAGATCTTTTCTTTCTTTCTTTTCAAAATCAAAAGGAATTGGATTTTAATCTTGACATAAAATATTATGTTCAATATGATTTTATTTTATTATATAAATTTTTTATTTTTAATAGCATTTCTAACTAATTTCCAAAACTTTAAACTTATGAAACTATTAAAAAAATTAAAGATATAAAATCTTCATGGTTATAGTGGAATTTAACTTCATCATCATTTACCTTTTTCAGTTGAATATTAAAAATTGCACATTCATGCATTTCATATATTTTTCCAGGAGCAATCTGAATTATCAAGCATTAAGCCTCTAACTCAAAAGACTCAAAGGAAGAGTTGTGATCTACTTTCATATAAAGTTGAAAAAACATGGAATGCATCATTTAGGCTTCTGCAATATCATCAAAGTCAAGACAACTATGTTCTGGAGATGCACAGGGTACGATCTCATGACACTTAAGTTTCAAATATTTTCTTGCGTTAATTCAATTATAGTATTATACTATACTATATATGAGTCATTAATGCATAAAAAAATACTATATATGTGTCATTATTAATTACCATATGGTGAACTTAGACTTCCCCGTTGCAAGCTAACAAGAAAATAAGTGACAATGTATCATGAAAATCATATGTGAAATTGATTTTATCATCTATAACACCAATAGTTGTAGTTACAAGTTGAAACAGGGAATGATGAAACACGAAATGTTATTTCGTACCAGTTGACAGTGAACGAGAAAGAAATCAAAGTTAAGAGTCTTTCTAATGACCAACATATTGATATGTCGCCTATTGGACAATTAAAAAAAGAAAACACAAAACGTCAGAAAGACGTGATAAGGTACCCTTAGTAGCATATGTAACAATATTTTTATATGAAGATATTTTGTTAAGTATTTTCATCACCACTTAAAAATTGTATGTGTATATCTCGTTAATGTATTGCAGTACTATTTCCACCAAAAGGTGTCCAAGAAGTTTCGGTCCTTGCAAGAGGTTGCAACCTTCATAATGTACAATTTTCATCGTGAAGACTTGAAAAATGTGAGTTTGAAACTTCACAAGATATTCCTGCAGTAAGCTTTATGATTTCGATCTAAATTTATTGATTTATAATCGTAATTTTGCATGACTTGTATACATAGTTTATTAATTTTTCCAAGCATTATGATTTCACTGATAAAAATCATAATTTTGTAGGATACAAAAGAGAAGGATCACGATGAATAAGGCTTGTCATAATGAAGAATGTTACAGGAAGTATGTTGGAGTTTTTTAATTTCATATGTTTTAGATTTTGAAGTAAATTTACCAATTTGTCAGTTTATAATTGTTTTAGTTTTTGATATATTATTCATTTAATGGATTCTTTATTCTTTGACAGACATTCTAACTATTGGGAAATAGAATGAGGAAAATGATGAGGAGCTTGAGATTCTCTCGGATGTTTTGAGTAGCTCATTAAGTTATAGTAGTTAGTAAACAAATACTACTTTGCTAAATTTTTTTTTGTTTGAGAATTACTACTTTGTTAAATCTATATGTCATAGATTGCATAATCTTATGGTGAACACTCATTTTGAAATTTGTTTGGCATGTGTTTTGAATTTGATGAAAATATTTTATGGGTCTATTTAATATTAATCAAAAATAAAAATTTGTGTGAAATCCATTATATAATTTGTTGTATACCTAATTAAGAATAAATATTGGAAGTTGTATGAAAGAATTTTACTTGAATCTAGAATAATGAAAAAAATCATTAACCATACAATTTATGAGGTCATATTTAGTGTGATTATTAAAAAAAAAAAAAAAAAAAAGGGTGTCATATTTAGTGTTATAGTAATATATCATAAATTAAATTAAAAAATTCTGCTATTTTACTAAATTTCATGGAAATTGCAAGTAAATGTGAAATACGTTTGTCTCTCCCAACGTATCATGATATAAAGTACTTTCTGTCGATAAACTACATTTTTAGATGAATTAGGAAATTAATTTCTTATTTATGCTATTCAAATGATATGATCTAATGAATCTTATGAATGCTTCCTTGTCTGTTTCAATGTTCCATAATATAATATAGTTGTTATGTATGAATTAGTTGTTCCATAAGTAAACATATGTTCTGGATGGAAACCCTACCTCCTAATTATCTATGGGTTGGTGAAAATCAACTCCGATGCAATCTTTAACACAAACTCGGCCTTTACTGCTAAAATATTTGTAATTTAACTAAGTGCTTTCACTAATTCAACCCTTGCTATGATGTTACATTTAATGGTTTGTTTGAAAATTTTAATTAATTCAGTTTGCTATTTCCATCTAAAAAGAAAAATTGAATCGCTAATCAAATTGAGGTCATTGGATCGCTCAGATGGTGATACTCAATGAGATGGACATGAAAATGGGTCAAAGATCTCTTGTACGAAGCTAATACATGGATCGCGATGCATATTTCCTTTTTTTTTTCCACATCACTAACTTAAAGGCACACAATCCGCAAATAGACATAACAAGGTACTGACTCCTATTAACTCGTTAGTTGTTTAATAAATTTAAAATTCGATTCGAACTCGACTCGATCAATTAAAAAATTGACAAAAATATGCAACAAGGTAGGTACTCGAACTCGATTCCCATGAGCTCATTAAAAATCGAATTGTTAAACAATCAAGCAACCTTAAATGTAATTCTTAAATCAATAAAAATATAAACTAATTCCATATATATATATATATATATATATATATATATATATATTTTCACTATTACTCTACTCGTATATACTCGTTAAATTACAATTTTTCCACCGTAAAATAGTTGGGAGTATTTCATAGTAGTAACAAACTAAAGCCTAAGGACAAGGCCAAACCGCGTGAACCCACCTGCCCTCCTGGGGTGGACTTTTGTGCAACAGAACAGACCCACCCCCAGTACCTAACCGGCCCACATTTGATCCTTTGTAAAGCTTACACGTGTCACAGCTAGAACATACCCACCTACCCAGAGTACATTAAATCTTCTTATAGCGATTTGGCGCCAAGAACCAAACATTAGTAGTATAATTTTCCAAAATGGCCTCAAAAAGGAAAATGGCAAGAGGCCCAATTTTTTTGGGTAATAAAACTCGAATTGAAAGGGGAAAAAAAAAAAAAATATCAGAAGCGCAGCAGTCATTTTCGATATTAGTCAAAAGTAACAGTGACATCAGAGGTAGAGATTTAATTGAACTGCTCCCTTTTCCACTTACCATCTCATGATATGGCTGTATATTAGCTGTCAACTAATTTACCCATTTTTAATCTATTGTTTCTTTCTCATTTTCTTACTTCATTTGGCTTTTATAATTCCTTATTATGCATATAATAGAACCATTTCAAACCCACTCCATCCTTTACTCTCTGTAATTTGTCTATACATCATCACTCTGTTATAAAACTTCCCCGTTCTTGATTGTTTAACATTATAAGCCTACAACTGTGTAATTTTTTTTATAGATTTGTGTGAGAAAGCTTATACATACATAGATACATATATTCATTTTAATACAGACAAAGAAGAGGGGTAAAGGTTGAATCTTTCTGTTCTGACAACTTGTATTAACACACATCCCAAATCCCTTTAGACCATTATAAAAGCAGAGAACGAGAGAACGAGAGAGAGATTTTTCTTGTCATTTTGATTCTGATTCTGAAGCGAAAGTCCAAGTTTTTATTGCCATTTTTGGATTTTGAAGGTGGAGATTTTTCTGATTGATTCTGAATTCTGATGCAGATTTTGCATTGAGAGTGAGTGAGTTCTTTTATTTTTCACTTTTATACCTTAATATTTTCTTTTATTTGCATGATTGGTTTATATTTAATTAGGTATCTATTGATGGATTGGATTTCATTTGAATTTGGTTATGTGAAGAGTTTTTTAGTTTTGCTCTATTTAATTATCTGTTTCTTGTAGTATCTCATATGCTTAGTTTGCATAACTAGAGCAATTAAATTCTACTGAAAATTGACTTTTGAGCTTTTTATATTGCTTAATTAAATGTTTGAAATGTTTCTAAATTTATGATTAAATTTATGGGCTGATTGCCTCCTTTCTTCAATAATAAAGGGCCCATCTAGATTTTGGTAATCTTGTGGTAGAATTTCATATGCTAAGTTTTTTTATTTACTTTTTATGATCAAATTATACTACCTCCAAATTAATAAAAATAAAAAGATTCAATAAAGTCAAAAAGAGGATTTCATCACAATTCATATGCTAAGTTATCTTTGACCGCTTAGATTAAGACGTTGTATGATTTAAATTAGTACATTGGATAAAGTAATTAAAAATTAGAAAATTGCATTCGCAGACGAGTAGATTCATGCTTAGTGATGATTAAGAATTTGCAATTTGGGCCCACAAAATTTGAAAATTTTATTTCCAGTTGCTTTCAATCATACTCTCAATATATAATAGAGAACCAAATTTCAACATGGGTAGGAAATTAAGATCAGTATAGATTCATAATTCAAAATTATCGTCCGTGTATTGTGCATCAAATTGTGAAGAAGTAGATGACTGGCTGGTTATATAATAAATTTTTGTAATGTAGTTTTATGAGCTTATATCATTAAAAAATAAACTACTGTTTTTCTCTCAATAAAGACTTGTAATTAAGTTAATCATAGTATTAAATATTACATGATGTTTTAGAATCTAGTTCTCAGAAAAGAAAAGGAAAAAGGTTCTCATTTATCACAGTATATATATGTTATGTTATGTTCCTATAATGTAATGTGGTATCAATGTTTTCTTTTAGATAATTTGATACGAAATAATAGAGGAGATTCATTAATATGATGCAACACAAACGAAGCGCTATCTCTTTTGAGCAGAAAGCTGGGTTCAGGGACTTGATGATGCCAAAACGACTAAAAACTGATGTACCTCTCTCGAACAAGGTTATTATTTTGTGATTTGAATTTATTTATTATTGATTGACAATAATTCAGAATAAGACATTTCATAAACTAGTTTAATTTAATTTTAGTATTTTCTTGGCTGCAGGAAAAGAAAGAAAAGTTTAGTGAACGAATTTCAGCTCTTCAACAACTTGTCTCACCATATGGAAAGGCATGTAATTAATAACTCGGTTTATGTCTAATCGTATTCGATTTTACAAAATCATTTCCATTGATAAGAGTGTTTTTTTTTTTGTTTACATCAATACTGCAGACGGACACAGCTTCGGTCCTTTCAGAAGCAATGGAATACATAATATTCCTTCATGAACAGGTTAAGGTATGAACATATTATGCCATGTTTTTTGTAAATTCATGAACCGCGCACACCAGGTGACATTATTGATCGATCTCCATGTGTTGTGTTGTTTCTTCTAGGTATTGAGTGCTCCATACCTATGTAGCACACCAACAACAGTACAAACAGAGGTACATGTAATATACTTTTTAACTAAAATCGTAAAAACAAATGAATAAGAAACAACACAAATTGAAATGTAGTATTTTCATTATAGGAGTCGGAACAGAGCAGGCTCAGAGGCAAAGGTTTGTGTCTTGTGCCGGTTGCGTTAACTGGTGGAGTTACTACAAGCAGCAATGGTGCTGATATTTGGGCTCCCATTAAGACCAATAACCCGCCCTGCCAATTCTACAACTAATTCAGCTACTACTTCAGTACGTACTTAACCAAAGTTAGATTCTGGATTTTCGTATACATTACAAAGCTTTACTGATAAGCGAGAAATTCACCTTGATGATGTGTAATTAATCCGAAAAAGGTTGTGATGCTGAATTGGCCTTCTGTTAGATATAATAAAATCGAAAAATATACTATTACTCTTTTATCATTACTGAGTAATAGTTGATGATGATCATTTCAAATATGTAGTGCATGATTCATAAAAGTGCCAATGTAAGTTGAAATCAACAAATGTACAATGCAAGTATGCACCATATATTTTTTTTGTAAATCAGCAATATTCCAAATAAATAACAGTTGTTGGTTTCATATTTTATGTCCTTGATATAAGGTAAAACGATCTATTGATACAACAATTTTTATCTGGAAGGAAAAATATAACATCTTCAGAAGATAGCGAAAAGAAAAGAAAAGAGTTAACAAAGTGGAAGGATATTGGACTCGAAATGTGCATGTGCCATGAAGGGTTCGAACCGTAGACTTATCTGGCAATTTGCATTCTAAGTTTATCAAAGGATCATAATATATACAATAACCAAGATTAATATTGTAAAATATTTTCAATTCATACAGATTTAACACACTTATTGATACATTATTCAGCTTGCATACGATACATAATCAAACAAACAAAAAAGAAAAGGAATTAGATATGTAGAGAGAGAACATAAAAATCAAACATGACAACAAACATACATGGCTCATACAAATTGCAAGATCAAACTTTCCACTGCAACATACAATCTAACGACTCTCGCTCAACATACGCATTAAATATTTATTACGTATGTTGAATGAGTGAAATAGTCGCATTGCAACGATTAAGGGCCATGATGCCAAATTTTGGGGATCAAGTTGTGAGCTAAAGGAGAATTGTTCTTGTGCGTTTTGCGAGCTTGAAAATGGATGTTGCCTTTTCTGACGCTTTCGGGACAGCAATCCACGTTGTTGGCTCGGCAACAAGGAATCCGAGGACCGTCGGCTGTTACATTTGTGGTCGTCATAGCAACAAAGAGAACAATGAAAATGCAAACATTTATGAATTTCTTGGCCATTAATGAAAACTAGTTGTATATAATTGTTGTAGTAGTTTTGATTTCCAAATGCCTTTTACTATTTATAAGTGCGAGCGAACATAAGAACTACTGAACCAGAATTGGGTGGTGATTTGATTTGTTAGTAGTTTATTAATTATCATATTATTATTTGATTAGCCGTCTTTAAAACAATGATGTTTGACATGGACAGACAAGTACTCCAACGGGTATTTTGTCTATTGTTCCTTGTTATGTACGTCTGCACCATCTACCTTGTAAGAATATAGGATATATAGTAATTATTGCCACAACAGAGGAAGTACCTAAATCCATCACTTACTTTCGTTTATTAATGACAAGAAATTCTAAAAGTTCAATCTCTATTCAGATTTAATACAAGGAGGGGTGTAAAAGTTATTATTCGATTTTGAAGTTTTATCGATCAAGTTGAGACTAAATTTTGAATAATTTTGATTCGATATTAATCAAAATTGGAGCACAAAAACTCCATCCATGTGTTGCTGGAGGCGGATAACCTTAGGAGTCTGCAATAATGAGGTCATTTTCGGGAATATATAATAATCGAACCAAACATCAAAATCTACTGGGCCGTAATACAATGGCAGAAATATCATTGTCCAGACATATTGCCACAATGAAATGATCTTATTTTTATCCTTTTCTATGATGGCGACATATATTTTTTGAATTATCATTTTTCATGCATTTCATCAAACACAAAAAAAGTAGCATTCGAGCGTTAAATCCCTCGAGTTAATATCCTAAATTTGGAGATTCCACAACAATCTGCAATATGATGGTCAAAGGAGAAGAAATAGAGCACCTCGACTATCAGATATCCGAAGATGGTTTGACCTTCTCCTTTAAAAACTGCAGTATGTGTTCTCGTTTCCAGTTATCAATTCTGCAGGAAAACAGAAAAAACAATGTGTCTAAGTGAATAATCAGGCACCAATTACTTAACATACAGAAAAATGATTATAAGCCTGCATTTACGGGTCAAGATCTAAGCAGGTACGTTAACAGTCAACTATATAGAGTATAAATTTAACAAACTTTATGTGTTAGACATTTTTGGGATAATCGAAAGAGTTCAATAATAAGCTCACCTAATGGTTTCCTTAAGTTGTCCATCATCATCCAACATGATCAACTTTGGCGGAGAATTATAGGCATATTGAACTTTGACCGTAGGGAATTTATCCTTGTCTTCCTCGATGAAGCCGACTAGTTCAGGATAAAACACCAGTTTCCTCATGCAAACCTCTAAAACAGCACCAGAATATATAACCTGCAAAGCCCATCGAAACAATATCCTTGTAACTTATAGAGAGCAATGGAGCAGAAAATATGATACAAGACAGATTTAGACACGGCATCAAGAAGCAAATCAGTGAGGAGAATGAGCACAAGAGGGACAATTCAGGCAAAGTAAAAGCTTAGATGAAAGTGAGAATCTGACCAAGTGAATTATTCATTGTCTTGGATTTATATATTGTGCTTCTGTTTTCAATTTTCTTATTAATTTTTTAGAATAGGGAAGTAAATGATAATACAAATGGACGAAGGTTATTTGTACACTAGAAGATGCTGGAGTTTATCGTAACAAATCTCACAAATATAATATGTAGAGGATTTTGGCAATTGGAACTAAATCTAAATTATTTTGATACTAAGATTAGAGGATTTTTAATTCATCACACTTTCCGAATCAAAAGTTCATAAATTCCATAGTAACTCAAAATGATAAAATAAGTGTGCTAGACTTGTTACTATCATTATGAAATCCATAGCTCCAAATCCTAGAAGAATCTCACTCGATAAGCCACAAGCCAGATCCCATTAAATAGTTCCTCACTGCAATACATTTCAAGTACAGAAAATTGCATTCGGTTCTGACAAGGGGCTTATGATACATACACGGAGGTAACTTTACACAAGTTTATAAAGCAAAAAAACACTGCATGAAAATTACGAAGGAAGAAAAGGTGAACTATTGGTCTGGAGCCAAGGGAATTATATTCACAAGTATTTTCATCTTTAAATACATATATTTCATGTGTTCCTAAAGCAATACGAACTATTACCAAGCACGCACAATCAGTAAATTGATGTTCATATTTAATATGCGAGTACAGAATGACCGGATAGAAGAGAACAAAGTACAAAATATGAAACTAGACAACAAAGTGATACCTCTGAATCTATCTATTATAAACTCCAGACTAAAGTTAAAGCACGCTTGGATTCTTACTGTAATTAAATTATAAGAAAGCATACCTTGCTCGTGGCATCATCAGAATCTTCAGCACAACACTTCAAACAATCAGATACCAGCTCTGAAGTCGATGTGAAATTAATGTATCAAATACAAATATATTAACAGACACAAATAGATGTAAAACAAAATGATTTTACATGACTTAAAGTAGAATTTTAGCACCCTCATAAATCATGGATAACTGACATTTAAGTCTCACAAAAAATCAAATTGAATTCGCAAACAAGTAATTTGACTTATAATTCCAAGTATTTTTTCCTGTGCGCTACCATATTATACTGCAATACCACCTAGAGAAACCAAAGAAAATCAAAATAATACATTCCATGGCTTTATTAATGTCAACGAATCAACAAGTACAGCCAAACAAGAACATCTAGACCATGTTTGGCGAAATCGGGGGATGCTTTTCAACCCCAAATTCTAAGGAGTTACTTTAATTCTACTAAAAAAAAAAGCTAATCTGTAACATAAACACTAAAATAGCTAGAAAACAGCAAAACAAACAGAAATTAGAGAATAATATCTTTATAACAATACCTTTTTTTTTTTAAAAAAATCCAATTAATTCTACCAAAAGCATCCGGATATGTAACACATACACCTCAAAACAGCTCAAAAACAGTAAATCATACAAATATAAAAGTAAAAATAAGTTAGATCTTGGAAAAAAAAAATACCTTGGTCTTTGATGTAATCAGCGAAAGTGTGGCAATCGGAGCAAAGGGCAAGGCCTGTAAACCCTATATTCTCACATTCTTTGGTGCTGAGTTTTTGTTCTGCTTTGCAGAAAATTACGACCAATAAAAACGGAATCAAAGCCAGACCCAAGTTGAAAGACGACATTTTTGTTCTTAATTTTCGGGTTATATGGTTAGTTTATAGCTGAGTAAATGGGGAGCGGTGGCGATATGGAAATTACAAACTCGTGGAATTGAGTTTTTGAAATTAAATAAATTAAAGGAATTTTTAAGCATTTATTATATGGATTAGATAGATGTATTCTTTAGAATACTTCCAATTCTAACGTTTGATGGGTAGTTTCTTTTAGATGGATTTCAAGTTTCTAGTACACCATTCCCATGGATAAATATCACCGATTATTAATGAAATCATTCGATATTTGACTTGAGCTTATAAAAATAGGTTTTAATTTGATTCAATAAGTATGTTAATTAGAACTTGAACTTATCGTTTGACAACTTTTAAAGGTTAATTTAAATCCAGCTCGATATATATATATATATATATATATATGTATGTATTAAGTTACTCGAGTTTCGTGTCTCATTTGAGTTAAATTCGTTCAAAAAACAAATTTAGTTTCAACATAATGTCATAAATTATTTTGTTAGTACTTTGTTTTTTTTTTAATTTAGGGTTAAAATCAACTACAAAGAAACAAAACATTGTTTAGGATTGATTTGATTTTATCGAGTTTGAAATTGTATCGTAAGCTTTAAATGAATCAAACACAAATCGAGTTCTTGTGTCTTAATAATTCCACATGAACTTTTATCATTTTTATCTTACTGAATCGAACTCCCATCAAGAAAGCTACCAAAACATGATGGGAAAGCTACCAAAACATAAATGTTGTTGATTAATTATGTATAACAAACCCAAAACAAATGAGTAACAAGGGTAGCTTGTCATATAACATATTTATTTAAAGAGTGTCAATGCAAACATTAACCAAGTAGTCAATGACTATTGGCAGCTCAAATTTTAGTAATTTATAGTTTATAGTTTATACTCCAGTTTTATAACATAACCCCATATATTGCTCTTAACAGCAGCCAAGGATGTGATATACAAGTAAAAGTTGCACTCGATGGAGAAATTCATAGAAGTTCATCAACATGGACATTATTACTCAACAAAAATAAATCATCTCCATAATATTTTAACTAAAATTTATTCGACATAGATTACAGGACCGCACCGCTCTTTCTCAAGCGAAGAGATTGGGTGCAAATACATACAGACAACGCGCATACAAACGGTTATATTACTTACACTTGATTTTACCTGCTTTAGAAACACGATGAAAATAACAGTCAAAACTATGAACAACTTGAGCCCACTTGAAGACTGTATGACCAGTTTTATCTACTTTCTTGAACAGCAGCCGGAGAAGATTCAATATTTCCTATCTCACTATTAGAGGTCTTTGACTTGATGTATGAACGAGCTACATCTAACATTATGTCAACCTCTTTCTTATACTGCAAAATTTGGTCAATTATATATTTAGACATTAATTCTTTTGTATCTACAATGAATCAACTTGATAATAACGAGAAGTAATTTAAAAGAGAAATAGTGGTAATCACAAGCTCCCATACCTCGTTGATAGCACCCGATTTAATCTTGGTTTGCATCACACACCATTTCTTGAAATGTGCACCTGAGAGGATTATGAAAATTGAGGATACTCATTTGAATTATGTTTACTTTTTTCAATCAACAACATTTCCATAGGTTATTATGACCATGCAGTCGGAAAATTCAAAAGACTAAGATGAAAAGATCAGAGAGAAATGCACAAAAAACATTTTATCAAGACAAATGACACACATACTGCTCCACCCAGCTCAAACAAGGGAGGAGCCGCCTCCAACTTGAAAATCAATTGCTTCAATTCCACGTTTGGTATTAACTTTGTCTGTTCAATATTTTTTGTACATTTGCAGAGCGCCAGAACGTTACCTTGTTAGAAAATGCAAGGGGTGTGCCCACCAGACAAAAGTTTCATGATTCTCTACGTCAAATCTACTGTAAGACACAACTTCTACTTACTTAAATCAAGCATATATCAGCATTTTATCAATATTTTGGACACGGGTAGGTATTCAATTTTTTTTTATTAAAGATTGGACTTGGTTACAAAGTCGACTCAATCAGCAGTGTCAGCATTTATAAACATGCACAATTAGTTTTCTGGTTGAAAGATCCAACGAATTACATAATTGAATAAATATGACCAGAAAAAGAAAATGGAAAGGAAAAACAAAGAAAAGAAAAGAAAGATAACATTTAAAACATTCAGCAGTATAGTCCAGGTATCTAACAAGCACGAAACAATTTTCATTTTCCAGGAAGTGAGGAGAGAAGAGAGATGAGAGTGCATGAAGATAGTGAAAATAACAAGCACCAAACCATGAAATTAATAAAGTTCAAAAGCTTACCAACTTTTATATCAATGGAACATGAAGACTCGGACTTTGTCTCTAATGACCATCTACAATGGACCTGATTCACAAGGCATATATGTAACAATATTAATAATAAAATATATTAAAAACTTGAAGAAAGAAGATGAATTTATCAGCATTACGTTGATTCCACTAATTTACCGTAAGCCAACCAACCATACAATATATAAATTCTACTATGTACTCCGAATAAACATATTGAGATAAGTATGAGAACATAAATAGTATTGACATACCTCAAAATATGACCCGAATGGGACATCATGTGCCTGCTGTACAGTCTCAAACACCTAACAAAGAAATCAAATAGAAATAAAATATTTTCACATTTTATGCCACCACAACCGAAAGAATTCACAAGAGTCAAAATCTTCTAAAGTTAAGTCCCACCAGAGTTTTCTTATCTGCTGACAGAACAGCATGTTGCCACTCTGTCATTGCTGTATCTGGAGGGCACATAGGACTATTGCACAATGACCTAACTGTAATTTCTCTGACTTGACCCTCGTATTCATCAGCAGCATGCCATTGACCCATCTGACATTAGGTATAATAAGACACTTGAGACAATTAATACACATAATTTACATAAAAATATCAGAGAAATGCTACTTCAAGTTAATTTTCCTTTGTCACAATGTACACAATCACATGAAGGGTTGACATTTTTATAAAATTTCATGCAATGTACTAAATCACTATTGTTGACATCTAAGTCACTCAATATTGTTTCCAGTATGTCTTTTTCGTTTGTTGCGTGCACATGATATGATGCATATTATGGGCAGGCATTAGTTGACAACTCAGTAACTGAATTCAATAACTGTATGAAAAACTTTAAGACACGAGTCAGGAGGGCAAATATATACTTCCATATTTTGTTTAAAATAATATAATTCGGAATTCTTGATATTAAGCTGACTTTCCCGTGCACTTTCAGGTTTCCAATTGATTAAATGGAAACTCGTTATAATTTCTAACAGGCAATTGGGTAAGTTTTGGGGTAGAAAAACAGTGATTATATGGTATCAAATATTTGCCTAGAGTATAAAAGAGAAGCAGTTAACTATGCAGCAATGTTCAGGGGTGGAGCTCACAAAGATAACTCTGTCTTTCTTGGTTGTCTAAATATCGATTTGCACGGTCCTTAGCTGCTTCATTTCTCTATTTTCTTTGGGTGGGGGACAAATGATAATTTGGCAGATCAAGGTACTCCTGACAATAGAGATTACATAGGTCTAGGTCTGGGCCTCAATTTATATGCATACTCACTAAAACTTGAAGCTAACTCAACAAGAAAACCAAGGCAAAGCATGAGTTAAGGTTCAAACTCATATCCACCAGAAGTATCACAGTCGTTATTGGAAGTGGATGAATTTCCTGCGAGTATTTCTACTTACTACGAGATTAGAATCCTTCCGCACAGCGCGATACTCATTAGTGAAAGTTGATCCATCATCTAACAGAAACTTGAAAAATTGCTCCGCCGTGCATGGAAAAACATCCTGCAAAAGAAGTGGCAAAACAAGAAAAATTAAGTTGTCAAATTTGAAACCTAAGATAAAAGAATAGGAGCATACGTACGTTGTATATGCTAGAAAGCACTTCCTCTTTGATGAACGGTTGGAACTTGTCCGTCTTGGCTACACTTTCCTCAGAAATCTTAGATTGGCTTCTCCCGCTGCCTCTGATAGAACTGCTATGTGCACGCAACGCTGACTGTTCCTTCTCCTGTGTGTATATGAGCAATAAATAGATAAATATGTCAAGCAGCAACTTAGGGTCACTCAAGCAGGTGTGAACAATAGAAATAATATACATAAAAGCAAATATAAATTACATCTAAAAGAAACTTCTCTCCTGACTAGCCAAATTAGGGCAGAAAGATTTACATAAGAAGAGGATCAAACCTTCTTCTCAGCTTCTAACATGGCATGATAGTTATTTGCTGCATGTTGTAAAGCTCTCAGTGCGTGATTTCTATTCCAGAAAGATGCAAATTTGTATCTGACTCTGCCTGCAAGAAAAACATGGATAAGTAACTTAGAAAGTGATATCAGCCTCTGTAAGTGGAAGTATTATTAAAGATGACTCAATCAAATACTATGTCTAAAATGCCTAAATCAAACCGTTTCAAAATTCACACCGGCGGTTGGGCCGTAAGCCCGGAAGCACAGGGATTATACCCTCTGAATTTAATACTCCAAGTAATGTTTGAAAATTAAAGATTATAATAAAGTTTTAAAAATTATGCAAATACAAAACAAAAGAAGTAGGAAAGATGTTGAGGAAGAAATATCAATAAGCATAAGAAATACATACACAGACACACACACACACACACATATATATATATATAATATGGAAAGGAAGGATCCAACTTGAAACTAAAAGAGATGAAGTTTGAAGGAAAATCTCAAAAGATGATTTTTAATGGGAAAAGCAACAAAGGTGTAAAAGAGCTTACTGGAGTTTTTCAAATAAAATAGAACAAATAAAACAATATTAAGCAGTGTAAAGAAAGACAAAGTTAGGGGAATATTGAATTCTCATTAATAATCAATGTGTTTGATGGTATATCTTACGTCATAACCCTAAGGGATATTTATAGTGAATAAACTTCTCCCTATAAGGAAAGAATACCACAGAATAATTCTTCACCCTTATTTGGATCTTAATTACCTAAACAATTATAATATTAACCTAACACAATATTCTCTAACAAAAGGATAGTAGTATTACACAGACAAATAACCTTGAAGATGGAGGCAGAGGAAAGGTATATCTTCATAATGGGAAGCTTTAAGGTAGCCACAACCAAGGAAATGAGTAGAAGTATGAAACTTGTTCGAAAGAGTACGTCACCAGAGCAAATCACCAGAGCAAATCATGAAAGCTAGACAGTATCCACCACAGATACTACTATATCTGTACATTATTATACATTATAAAAACTAAATAACTAAAGCAACATGAAGAAAGCTAGAGTCAACTGAGATTGACAACTAACAATTGTTTCACTAGATTGAAGTGCCACATTTAGAAAAACATCCACTGAAGTATTCATCAATGCCACACAAACATAACAAACATTAGTTAAAGTTGAAGTGGACCTTAGAAGACCAAATGAATAATAATTACTAACCATCAGGATTTCCTAAAGGAGGGACACCGTGCCCCCCAGCACCCACTCGAAGAATAACTGTAATAGCAGGATTGATAACTGCATGTTGGCTCCTCTTTATCTGAGATGGAAAACCAACTAAACGGATTCAATCATTTTGTACTTCCAAGAAAGGCCCACCACATGTAAAATGAATGGTGCGACAAGAAAAAAGAAGCTATGTACCTCATCTATGTCTCCAAAAGGTATAATAACCTGCCAACATACAATCATAAACATAAGAGAATTATCAGACGCTTAACATTGTGAGAAACCAAAACGACACTTAACGACCTCAAGAGTGGAAAAATTTAACCTTTCAAAGTGATAAAAATATATTACAAATACTTTATTACTTGAATTTTTACTGTAAGAAAACGTAAGAATTGACTCACTCACAAGTATGGATCCTTCCTGTGAATCTCAAGCCCAAAATAATCGCCTAATACTTAACAAAATTGTTCATTAAAAATTAAACCATAAAATTTCTTAGTGGACACATAAGCCTTTGCAGTAAAATGGAGAATATATTATTTATACTGATCAAAACAACTATTTTACTCTCATGATTTATTACAAAAGTAACAGAGGCAAACCAGATGTGGATTGAAGGCACTGAAATAACTTTGCAGAGGTGGAAATACTATAAGAATAGCCTAATCAAGCATGCGGAGAACAATTTAATGCAATAATCCTTCTAAAGCACATTATCACATATTTAAGTTGCAATATCTATTGTGCTAAATAATTTTCTAAGCTCACGCAAAATGCATAACTAAATTGATCAACCAAATAACCAAAAAGAGCCATAGGTATTTTCAAGAACCATACTGTCACTCAAAAGGCCACAATATCAAGCAGCATAGTCAGATAGGCAGAGAGCATGCTTTAGAAAAAAATTAACGTCTTTAACATAATATTTTGACATTAGTTTCTATCACTATTTGCAAAGATGTTCTAATGCAAACAATAGCAAAAAGTATTCAAGGAGCCATCATGGAAGGCATATGTATTCGGTGTCTAGGAAGGCCTTAAGGAGATATCTAGCCTGAGGCTCTGAGCCGTTCTTTTAGGGCATGATCCTTAAGAACCAAACAGAACATTATTTTTATAACTGCTAAAGGAATGACTATCATAGATTTTTCCCCTTGTTTAGGCAACTTTGACTTTTATACATCTGTTATATGTTGTTATTTTTAAACTTATATTTCAGTTCACTCTTCGCAGTTCAGGATTTGCTTTATCATTAAAATTATATGCCGGAAGGCATACAAAATATGCCTCTATCATAGGCTCCCACCGTGTTCCTTTCATTTACAAACACTCGATTTTGAAAGATGTGCCTCAAATGTCTCATGTCCACTCAATTATCTGCAGACAGGAAAACTTTCAACCAAGCAAGAAATTTCTACTCAAGTAGTCATAAACTGCTGTATTATATCTAGTAATATTTCTTATATTTCTAGGCTTCATCACGTGCTTTAAAAGAGCAAGCATCACAAATCTTTGAGAAAAGCTCTAATCCGGAATCTGATAAAAACCCAGTCACATATGCAATCAAACAACACAATATTTTAAATTATTGTCCTATAATAATAATATTAATAATAAGCATAGCAAATCGTGAATAAACCTGGTCACAAGAATTAAGTTTTAGCAAGACTATCCAAGAAGATGGGCTCATTAAGAGAAATGAATTCTAAACAAACTGAAATAATCACAGCAAACACAAAGAAAAATAGAAATTGACCTTCATTTGCTTCGAGAAAATGTTAGAATGAAAGCATATGTGCCATGCTGACACATACATTCGTCCATGATACAGAAATGACCTCTCAAGAGCACATGAGTAGCTATGTTGAACAACCTGAAGAATATAGTCAGGAAGTGAAATTACCGAAATTCATCCAAAGAAGTCAATGTTAGCGAAAAATATGATCAAAAGCATTTTAAAGAAAGTATGAGAACTAAGCAAGTTCAAAAAACAGGTTAGGAAACTATGCCTCATCGGGAAGAAGACTAAATATCGTTTGAAGTGGCCCAGGTTTCTGGTGAACAACTGTAGGTCCTTGTTTATCGGACCATCTTCGAGTGTTGCCTCCAGCATAGCCATTCAAATTTAGATACCTTAAAAAAGACAATGCTATCAGAATAATTTTTGGTACCTAATATGTTTAGATTAAAGCTCATATTTTGGCAAAGCAAAAGACTACATTTGGGGAAAAAAACATTTGTCAGCAAGTACAGCTAAGTAGATGAAAAAGAAGAATTTATTATTTTATAAAAAATGATCCTATATGTGCTAAAACAACAATCACATCAATGGGTGCATATTTGTTTGAGCACATATTGATTTCTCTTCAGTTCAAGTACTTATAGGACAATTTTTCTTGAGCTTAAAAGCTTACTTTTATTTTTTTTGGTAAAAACCTATAAGCGCAGAAATAACTGTTTCATCCTACATGCCAAACCAGTAAAACCCAAGATACTAGCAGCAAAATTACACTGCAAACCCTTTTTACATCAATAATTAATTATATGAAATTAGCAAAGGCACAAAAATGCACTAGGTAATACAACAGAAAAAAATTTGTGGAATACATTTTTTTATCTTTATAAACACAAAAGCTAAGGCTAATGAAAAGGTGGAAAGTAAAACTGATATGAATAACAAAGAAGTACCTGGAAAAATTTACTTGGAGTTTGAGAGTCTTTATATGAAGACAGACCTGACAGATAAACAAAAAGTAGTTTTCAACCTTCACCAGGGGAAAAAGCATACTTCCAGAAGAGACCATTATATGTCTCCAATGAGCCCCAATTTTGGTAAAAAAAAAAAAAACTCCAAGAAGCCACATCGAGAACAATTTATTACCTGCCCTGACGTACTGTCCAATGTGTACCATACAGCACCAGTTTGCCCTTCATGTTCAACAGGAATAGTTACGGAACCAAGAACAGCACTTTTCCAAATTATATCCCAATCATAAATTGTCACAATAATCTGTCCATACAGTTAGGTCAAACGAATTAGTTAACAGAAAATAAAAACAAAGCTGCAAGTGTATGCACACTCACATTGACACACACACACACACATATATATGTATATATACATACATACATATATATATATGTATATATTCCATGATTTTTGCTAGTGTAATTACTTATCTTCTCTGTCAGTAGGGGTCTATACAGATATAAGTTATGTTTCTCAATTATGCCTTAATTTTTCAGGTTCCATTGTAATTTCTAATAAGATTGTGCATTTAGCTTCTACAGTCTATTTGAGAACTTTTGAGTATATTTATATAACCCCATTCAAGGTTTCCCTTAGCTTTCTTTCAACTCGGGCCTAAACATAAATTGGAAGTAGGTTCATAATCTGCATGCAATAATCGGCATCAATGCCAGATGGTAACCAACATTAAAAGAAGAAGTTGAAAATAAAAGGAAAAAAATGTCAAAAAAGATTTCTGCAGAGACTTTGATACTGGCCGTATCACTCATTTTCCTGCTGAGCCATATATCATAGCACTGGGAGTGACAAAGGGGCAAAGATTATGGAACACAACAAAGGAAAAAACTCTTGTCTATCTGAGTCTCAATTATTAAGAGTAACAAATATAACTGGAATATTATTGCCCTAATGAAGCATTTCAATAAACTATGGTGATGAAGCTTTCCAGTAACAAACAAGTCTATAACTACACAGTTATATGTCAAAAGCATAGGCAGACTCTACAAGATATTAATAAAATTTATTTGCAAAATACAAGCAAAGATATGATATATCTTCGTTAATTTGAATCAGGAAAAATATTTAAAAGAATTTATTTTATTTTTTTGAAGATTATAATAAATTGGCTCGGAGACAATCAAAAGGATGTCCAAGTGCTGAATTATCTCTCACTTTTTCCCTAGAAGAGTCCATGTAAAATAACTACCTCGACAGGAAGCTGATCCACAGAAAAATTGAACTCCTCCCCCCACATGGGATTTCTTGAGCCAGGAACCATAGAACTACAAGCACATCAAACTAAATCTTAAATAATATGAATGATGAATTATACAAAGATAAGCAGAAACTACACGAGGACAGTACAATCTTTCAAACAGGAAAAATAGTGAGTTTCTATATTATACAGCTCAGAAACTAATAGCAGCAAAAATGAAGTTAGTATATGTGATGCTCCCTGATATCTTTTGAGGTTACACTGCCAAAAAATTAAGAGAAGCCTAAAATGAAGACTGTATAATACACAGAAACATTGAGCTCTTTGATAGAGTTATCCAAACACAAAGGCCCAAGATGCAAGCAAAAATGGTAATGAAGATATTAAATCAAATATTAGTATATATACTCAATCTTATTAATTAATTTCCTGGAGTATGGCGCTCATTGAGTAATTTGGTCGTAGGAAGTAATATGTTTAAGGGACTTGTTATTGTAAACGCCTAAAATTTTCATTTTGACGAAGAGGCCCCAACTATCAAAATATCTTGACTACCACGATAGAGACTCTGAATTATCCTAAAACCACATATTTCAATCCATCAGTCAAACTGCTGCACCTTAACATTCTCTAAATGATACCAGTAAGTCAGAACCAACTTCTAAATTTCAATTCAAATTAACTAACCATTAACTCCAAGTTAAGGAAATTGACGAGTTCCAGAATCATGGATAACCATTGTCACAGAAACAGTTAAAGATGACATTGGACTTGAAAATAAAAAAAAGTTGGAATAAACTTTTTATTTCTGGTCTTGCAGTGATTGGACAATTTCAAACACGAAGCTACTCACTCTCTTTAATCTCAGGTGACAGAAAAGAGATGCGGAAAAGGTCGTTTATGAGATTTCCTTTCGAATAAAAAGACAAACACTACCATTTCTTAAAGGTAAAGTTTCTCTGTCAAGTTCCGGAAATATGCATTATTAACTGAATTTTGATGTTTACGAACCAGAAATCTAACATTTAACTCGAAACTTAGTCAAATCCGTAATTCCAAACATGATGTATGGCTTTCATCCAACAAACAGAAGAAGTCCCACTGAATCAACAATAAATATGACAGAAATGTTAAAACTTAAAAGTAAAGAAACAAAAAAAAAAAATGTTGACTGGTAATGAGTGACAGCCCCAAAATACATGCTTCCAGTCACATATCTTTTATACATAGGATAAGTAGAAAGAGCACATTAAGATTCATCTATCAATGAAGGAAAAAAATGAAATAAAAACAAATATGAATCAGAGACAAACATAAACATCATAAACTAAGGGCATCATTAAGACAGGCTGGAATCCATATTCATCTAACAAAATTATAAGCATGAATATAGAAATGGAACTTGTGTTTGAAAATTTTATTGCTTATATGACGCTAGAGGAGCCAAATGAGATGCAATCACCTGAAACGCTTTTCTGCACCACAGGTGATGATTGCATAAGGATCCGATGTGCCATTCAAATTTGCCCCGATAAGATTCTTTGCAGCTAACAGCTCCACCTGAAAGCAGGACTTACTGTCATAAGTATCAAAGTTTAAATGATGTTGTTTTTTTTTTTTGAAAAAATGATGGTAGTTGTTGAACCAGCAGTCAATTCATACAGTTAAAGCCCCATCATAAAACTGAGGAACATAAAAATACATTTGGTGCAATGCTACCTTGATTAAGTATGCGGAATTAGCTTGAGGATCTCCTTTAAACTGGCCCATCTACAAAAGAAGTGCAGAACTGCATCTCAACGAAGTGGAATATTACTCCAGGAAACATAAACTTGACAAAATAAAAAAGAAAGGCACGAAATGATAATTGGATATAAAAGCAAGGAAAAAAATTCACATCTGAGCAAGCCTCCGGACTGTCTGCATGGATGGGGGAATACCATCGTAATACTCTGAAAATGAGTTGATATGCTTCCAAACATTACTAGCCAGATTAGTAATATTTGAATTCATATTTGAAATCAAACTTTTTAAACAATCTCAAGCCTTTCATTCTCCTTACAGCTGGGAAACTTCTACGTTACAAATTTTATAATTCTATTTATGAATAAATATTAATACAAAACAATTCATATTTTGATGAAATAACAAGCCCACCTCGACCTCAAGCTTTAAACTCTTGTTATAGCTTACGAGTTACTAATTGATTTTTCATACAATTAGTTTATGATATAATATTAGTATGAAATTATTATATTAGACGATTAACAAACTGTGTTCAACCTGGTTGGTTTTACAAACTCACGCCGAGCTCGAGCTTGCTCAATTTTTTTCTTAAGAGGAGCTTGAACCTTAAAAAGATGTTAGTATTTGGAGACCATTATATCTAGAGGCAAAATTTAAACAAAGAACGATTAAGTACTAATCTTTTTAAGGAGTAACATTTTCAATAGGAATCATTAGGAAGTCATGTTACCAATGGAAATCGTACGTACATAAAATTGGCAACCAAAACAAAACACTCGGCACACTTCCACCAGCAATTAAAGTTACTTATCATTCCTACTATAAGTTCAGAAGTATATTAAAATATTAAAAGCAAATGAAATACTTCATAAACAAACTCTACGTCCAAAAGAGTTTGATCAACCAAAAAAATTGATATATTTTCATAACAAAATTATATTTGTTATATATAACCCCATGTATTTACTGGCATTCTTCTTTAACTATTCTAATGATATTAAAGTGAGATGAGCATCTATACGGCTTTTACAGATAACTCCATCAAGTTCTCAACAAAAGTGCTTATTCAGGATTTGGAAAACTTGATAAAATTTACTTTTAAACTGTAGTTGTGAGATACTAATTTTATCGTTATTACATGACTTTGTTGAGACAATTAAAGGGTTCTAGCTGTCTTTAGGGATTTATTCCTGCAAACGATCAACTATACTTTGAAGTACAAATAGCATACAATAAAGAAAATCAATCATATTAAGCTGCATTTAGATTTACCATAGAATGCCAGAAAGCAAACCCAGTTTAACGTTAACACATGTATCACCTTACATTCAAATATAAGCTTCAAAACTTGACCATGAGGTATTTTCATATCCCAAGTACAGTTATTCATCAAAATGTTATTTCCCAAATGTAAGAGATCATGACTGATGAATGTTGTGCACAATTTTAACAAAGCCATGAAAACTCCAGATGTGTAGGACCTCAAATTACACACAAACTTCGTAATACTCCCACAATCGGACTCCTTATCAATATAATCTAAAGGGTAAAGGACAATGAAATTCATAAAGCATTATGTGTTCTTAAAGTTAACTACTTTAACTTATTGGCCCAATGGTAGTAGTCACAAGCTAAAGATAAAAAGTAATGGTAAGCAATGTATATACATGTTGTCTTCTCTTCGTATTTTCATGGTGTAATCTCTGTGATACTTGACTTGGAGCAAAACCTTATATGTTATGTTCTTTTCTACTACACCGAAAAAAAGTCTAATTATTTATATCCAATCAAAATAATTACTGGCTACTGAAAACCTTAGGATTATTTAAAATTTTCACTGCTTACTGCTTTTTAGAAATTAGTATATTTAGAATAAAGAAGATCTAACAAAAATACCCCATCTTTGCAACAAAATGCATTGGGGCCGAGAGAAATTGATGCTACAAAGAAAGAAAATCTGCATATAGTAGAAATTGGTTTCATATGTCAACCAAAATCATCTAATTAACACACATGTGGCACATTTGGATAAACAAGTGACCATAAGTCTGCAATTAATATGAAGGCGTTCATTAACTCACAAAACACCAAAGTTCTAAAAAAAATCACCTACCAGGAAAGTTGTTTTGATCAATAAAATAATGCTATGAATGTCAATCAACATCAATAAACCATCTTTCAATCCAATTAGGCAGAAATATATGATAGTAACCTCGTCTTTATCACCAATCACATAAAAAACTATATGAAAATTAGTAAACTACCATAAGCATATACTAATATCAGGTTTACAAAAGAGCATCAATAAAAAGTCCATACAATAGAAACAAAAAATTCTTATGAAGGAGCAGAATTTCACTTAATTGCTAAATTGGCCATACTTGAGTCGTCAATAACAAATTACGTTAATTTTACCGCAAAGGTAAATGAACTCATATTCGACTAGTTAAGTAATAAAAAAAGAACCTTGTCTTTGTCATCAATCGCATCGGCCAAACCATCTCCGAACGTCCGATCATCACCGCCGCTATCCCCGCCTCCGAAGGTGTAGAACCAGTATGAAACTACCACGAAAGCCGCCGCTGCAACCGTGACTTGCACCTCCCACCATGAAGGCACGAGAAACTCAATCACCGTCTCCACGACCGCCATTTATAATCTCCGTCAATGTAATTGTACGAACTGTACAGAAAGTCAACGCGTTACATTATACAGTATAAATGAATGAGGGGAAATGAGAAATTAGTGAAAGTTGGAAAATCATCACGCAGTTATACGGTCAGTGCGAGTGTTTGTTTGTCTATGGAGACAGGCTTTTTTTTGTATGTATAGAAAGAGTCAAAGGGGGGAAGGAGAAAACGAGGCAGCAAAGTACAGAATGTGGGATTATAAAACGGATTTGATTAATAATTTGATTGTGGATATTAAAGGACGAAAATGGGTATTGGGAGAAAACTCTTAAAAGGGAAAACGTTTTGTGAAAGAAGACGGAGAATAAGTGTATGTGTGTGAAATAATTTCGATTTGTTTGTTGTTGATTATTTGAATTTTGGGAGGATGGTTTGAGAAATAAGTTGTAGGTATTTTTTGAAGGATTTAATTTGTAGGCATAAGATAATATGTGAAATTTAAATGCTACACACCTAAATTCTAAGATATGTAGGACTTTATATCAATTTATATATTTTATTTAAGAAAAACTGTGTAAGAGACATGTTATTTTGTGTCAAATGAAAGTATAGTTTGTATAGGGTTTATTTAAAAGATGAACAAAGAAATTGTTGTTGGTTTGGCTTTTAGAAAAATAGTTTGAAATAATTGAGAGATGATAAATTTATGGATAAATTATGGATACCCCTGAGGTAAGACCTAAATATGAAAATCCCCCTCACGTTTTGGGTATTACGAAAATCCCCTTTTGGTTTGTCATCATCTTACAATTGATCCCTTACCCCATAAAAGTTCCACCTATGCCCCTAGAGAGTTATTGTTATATTTGTAATATACTAAAAAAAAATTGGGTGCTAATTGTAATATTTCATAAATTATAAAATTGATAATTATATATTTACCTCCAAAAATTTGATAAAATTGTATTACTGTCTAAAAAAAAATTAATTTTTTTACATATTTATTAACAATTAAATTTTTATAATAAAATATAAGAAATTTATTAATTCTATTTAATAAATATAAGAAATTTATTTACACATTTAATTGGATAAATTATTTCTATGTTTATAATAATTTAATAAATTTTGTTATTATAAACATAAAAAATAAATTACAAAATTATATTGTATTTTTAAATTTTCTTATTATTTTTTAAAATATTAAATTTATTAATAAAATATAAATAATTAATTTAATTAAATGTGTAAATAATTTTTTTATTTATAAAATACTATTAATGAAATTTTGTTTAATTATTATTATAAAAATTAATTTTTTAATAGATATGTAAAAATAAGGTTTTTTTGGAAACTTAAGTGTAATTATACAATTTATTCAATTTTTTGTGGTAAATATTTATTTATCAATTTTATAATTTATGGGATATTACAATTAGCACCCAAGTTTTAATTTTTTTAAGATACTACAATTATTACAAATAACCCTCTAAGGGGTAAAGTTGGAATTTTTAGTGGTAAGGGGTTAATTGTAAGATGGTGACAAACCTCAGGGGGGTTTTCGTAATACCTAATATGTGAGGGAAATTTCGTAATTAGGCCTTACCACATGGAGGTATTCGTATTTTACTCTAAATTTATTTCAGGAAGTAAAATTGTGTTTGTCTCACTTTTAAACACAAAATATTTTTCAAGATTCAGTGGGACGTGGCTCCTGCTGAAGTTGTTTTTGTTTTGGAGGAAGATCTTAGCTGAACCACTTTCTTCTCTGTTTCACCAAAGAAAAAAAAAAACACAAAATATATTTTGAAAAATGCTAGACAAACAGCCCCCAAAATTTTAGACAAGCCCGCTTTTAAACCAATGACAATTTGTTGCGACCTCTTATCGGTTACTCATTGGAGCATTACTCAATTATAAGATCATAGGAGCGTTAGTATGAGTTTTTAACATTTTGCACCTTAAAAATAACAAGATCTGGCACTTTGGACCTCGATTTAAAAGTTTTAGCTCTTCGTATCCTCGAAATACAATTCCTTTTGTCATTTTGTACCCTAGTGTATATTTTAATGAGAAAATTTATTGGTGGAAGAATATAATAGTCATTTCTAAATATTTTTTTTATCACTTTGTATATTGAAAATATAAATTTTGGTATTTTGCATCCTACAAATATAGAATATTGATATTTTGTACCATGAAAATATAAATTTCTGGCATATTCCATCCCGATTGAAAAATGAGGGGGTTGTTGATATTTTTTCATGTTAAAAGGGGTATTTTTGTATCCCTTGCTGAAGGTACAATTGTCATTTAATTTGGGATGGTTAATTTGCTAATAAAAAAGGGTGGGGGAGGGGGGGTTGTTGATATTTTTTCATGTTAAAAGGGGTATTTTTGTGTCCCTTGGTGAAGGTACAATTGTCATTTAATTTGGGATGGTTAATTTGCTAATAAAAAAGGGTGGGGGAGGGGGGGTTGTTAATTAAAATAACCCATAGAATTTTTGTTAGTTAAAATAATACATGGGGAATTTAGTTAATTAGACAAATCACAAGGAGCTTTTTTGAATTTAGCTTGTTTTATATTGCAACAGAAAAATAAAATAAAATAACATAAGAAAACCTCTAGATGAGGACTTAATTTACAGCTAGGGTTTCAGCAGCCTCCGCCACCCCTCCATTTTCCCCTATATATATATATGCTCATACTTTTATATGTATCTCGTCTCAGTTTTTATTCTCTTTATTTATTTAGCTTCTGTTTAGCAAAATCAATTATTAGTATTTCTGAAAATAAGAAACGAAAAGCCAATTTGCAGAGCAAGGTCGCCTGATGTTTTCATCGATGACGAATCACTTGCATTGAAGGTTGGCCAAATTTTGAGCGATTCTCCGTGCCTTTCAAATCTCTTTTCGTTTTGACTACGGCCTCGAACAAATCGCTATATTTCAACTTTTACATTTCGTATTATCTCCAAAAAAAAAAAAATTGTATATTTTCGTATACAATTAAAAACTTCTAATGTTACTCCGAATCGTTACTCTAATCTGATTTTCTGATTGATTTCCCCCAACTGTCATCTGGTAATTAAATTTAATTTGACTTTTGAGAATTAGTCTATGTAGGTCTTATATTTTTGAGTAATTTTTTTAAACTTTTTAGGATTAATTAATCTAATACTTCTCATCCGCAATATAAATGCAAGAATGTGATCTTAGTATTACATGGCATATAAAACGTGTTAAGAAAGTAAAAAGAAAAGGTTCAAAATAAAGGAATACATAATGAAATGTTATGGTTAGATAATAGAGAATGATGTTAGAAAAGAGATTAGAGGGAAATACCTTTAATTAGAACGGAAAAAATGTTGGATTCAAAATCAAAGTGAAGTTAATTTATTGATATATGTTTATGTTAATTTAGTTTCTTTTACTGTTAGAAAATGCAATTCTGTTTTGAATACAGTTTAGTGATTTTAAAAACTTTACTTAATAAATTCATTTTAAACCATTTGACTTTTATTTAGTTTTTCAGTATTAAAAATCCTATGAATGTGTTTTTAGATTGCCTCTGACTTATTAAATGTCCATAGTAATAATTGAATCCTCATTCGATTTTTACTAAAATAAATGTTGAACCAAAAATTTGTCCACCAATTTGAGGTACATAAGATCAAATGAATATGGAATAGAATATCTCTGCACGGTCTAAGTGTCCATACAATACTATGCCCATAAGTTCAAATTAATAGTTTTCAATCTTGTTCGAAAAGTTTTGGATGATCTGTAGACACTTAAGAGTTAAGATTCATTTAATTGATAAAAAAAAAAGTCAAAAATTAAAATTCAAAGAAAATGAATTATAAAGTAAAGAATGGGAAAACCTTCGTAACAATTTAATTCGTTCTCATGACTCAATACAATGGCAGGAATAGGACTCGTGGATTTTTTCCAACTAGCCTACTACGCAAAGTCTAAATTTAACATAAGATAGTTAAACCCAATTATTGTTTGAAGTTGAAAAATTTAAAAACTGAATCATCGTCATGCTAATTGCACGTTGATGTACAAGTAATCTAGAAGCAATTGGCCATATATCTTTAAGTCCTCACAAATACACAATATATGGGTTATGGGTGAGTGGCTGCGTTTGGTTTAAGATGTTTGTGTTTCTTTCTGGTATAGCTTTTCATTCTTTTGAGTTTTGACTTGTCCAATCTCCTAATTAATTTAATGGTTGAAAAAATGGATGCATTGCTTATGCTTCTTGCAGTTGTGGACAATCTCTTTTTCGAGAAGTCAATTACTGCAAGAGTTGTGGTAATTGTTAAGGTTTCAACCGCGGTATAAATTGAAGAAACTCATCAAGTTCCAAATGGTGAATTGAGGTGGACTCGGATCGAGGATGGATTATTGTGTGGTCTTTGTAATTTGGGAACAAGTTATTTTGGTTCTTAAAATAAAGTATCAATAATTTCAAGAACAACAAGTCAACTTAGACGTTTGCTAATGAGTTTCAGACCATATTTAAAATAAATTTGATTGCTATACGAACTAAAATAAAAGAATTTAAACACAGGTAGCTTTACAAACAAGTATCTCATCTTTTAGAAACATTAATCATTCATTTCATTCAAATAAAATAAACCATTACTGGGGCCAATTTTGAAAGCTCCCAAATGCTTGAACCCAAAAAATCTCTATAATAGCTATTATACCAGTATATTTTAGTTTGAATCCTTCTGGCAACCTACGCCAAAAATCGGGGGAAATGGAATACAGTACACCCTCTTTTGTTCGGTGAGGATCCTCTATACCACTATTAGTGTACCATACTTGTGTACCACTAATAAGTATTTGCCACATGTAAGACTTACTTAACATGTATTACACTAGATTACATGTGGCAATTACTTATTAGTGGTACACAAGTATGGTACACTAATAGTGGTATAGAGGATCCTGAGCCCTCTTTTGTTATGTGAAATCTGCACGAAATTATTTCGTGGAATGTTTATTGCATAAAATTCTGTGTATTTTATTCTGCATGAAATCCCTCATTCGTACAAAATAGACCGTCAAAATTTATATATACGAGAGGAAATTTGTGCTGAATATTTAATAGTAAAGGAAACTTGAGAAAACTTACCTATTTTTTATTGACATAACTTGGGAACAAAAAAAAAAAACTTGGGAACAAAGGCTTTATTCTGCAAAGAAAACACAACCATGATCATGATCACCAAAATTGCCCAACAGCATTTGACATTTTACAGTCACAAAAGCTACACAAAAAACATACAGGGCCATATACATGAAGAAAACGATATTATAACTAGAGCTGACCCTATTCGAAGATCTAATGACTCGGCAATAGAAACAAACCGGTATCTACAGCCTCTTTCACTACTCACATAATTCTTCCCACATTGAAACAACAAATCAAACCACGATGCAATATAATTTCTTACCAATAGTTTCATTGAAACTCAGAGTTGCACCTCTCTATCATAAATCCAACTAAACGGAACTCTCGGTGCTTGTTTGGCCCTCCCTAGAGCTCTTTCCTCTAACCTTCTAATTCTTGGAGGCAGACCACAAACGTAATCCTGTGCCTTTTGCCCTTCTGCAGATAATCCACTTATATTTTCAACTTTCCATCTTTTGACCAAATGTTCGAGGATATCAGCGTAGTCGCGAGCAGTATAGACACCGAGCCTCTGAGCTACGGCTGAGAAGTGGTCAAAGAGATTATCATCACAGCCATCGTACATTAAATGAGCTGGCATGGAGATCTTTTTCCTCATCATGTCGGCAAATGCAAGCACGGTTCCATCAGGGTCGATCTCAAATAGCTTTTCCACAATTTTGGTGTATGCCGTTTCATGTCTTTTCTCATCTGATGCAATAGTACCGCAGATTTGAGCAAGCTTCAAGTCCCCATGCTCCCTTGCAAGTCTAGCCGTGTTTCCATGGGAGACGAAGGTAGCCCTTTCTTGGAATGATGTATAGATAAATCCCAAGTAAGGATTATTTTCGGTCCTCGGATCCTGTAATTTTTTTGTAAAACATAAGAGATGGAAAGAAAAAGTCTATATACCAGGCACTATTTGATTGAAATGCAAATATACCCCCTATGCTTTGCCTAATTAGTAAAATAAACTTTGTTATTTTTATTAGCAAAACCCCCCTGTGTTGTTTTTTTATTGGCAAAAAACCTTCCATGCCGGAATACATATTTTGCACGAAAAATGACAATTATAACCCCACAAAAATGCAAAAACACCCCTCTTAACCTAAAAAATTATCAATAACCTCCTTATTGACTTATGAAGGAAATTTAAATGGGGGTTTGTGCTAATAAAAAAAGATCACAGGGGTTTTTTGCGAATTAAAATAACACATGTTTTTTTTCCAATCAGGCAAAGCACAGGGGGTATTTTTGCATTTAGGTCAATCTATTTTGTAGTTCATTTAGTTTAATAATACTATGATATAAATAAGTACTCACCATTCCGGAGCCTATCAAATATTGGATAGTCTTCTCGATTTGCCTCATATCCACACGTCCAGATAAGTAAAGATACTTATTTAGAAGGTCTCCGTGTCTATTCTCCTCAGCAGTCCATGCCCTTGTCCAAATGGCCCACGGAGTAGGGCTCGCACCAGTTTCATCTCGTACGCCATCTAAGGTATTAAGCATTGTTTGGTATGTCGGAAGTGCTTCCTCGGTGATCATATCTCCAACCAAAACAACAAAGTAATCATCGGGAAGTTCCTTGGCTCTTTCCCTTAATTCCTTGACCTGATCATGGAATCCATCAGAAGCAGGATCCGGCAAGAAATCCTGAGGTTGCCAAGATTTCTCGACGGGTTTAAGGTGAGTCAGTAAATTATTCTCAGCCCAATCTTCCATTGATTTAAAAATCTCGATCTTTTGAGGTGGCATAGAGTGTGTTACTTGAAGATGAACCTCGCGTGGAGGACTAGAAGGCTTTTTGACAGTCTCAACCTCCCTATAAACACATTTGACAAAAGAGTGGTTGAATTGAAAAATTAGAAGAATCCAAGACCCAGAAAAGAGCCCCCACCACCCTCCGTCAAGAACCAAAATCAGAAAGTGAACTTAAAATGTTAAAAATAATCTAACTACAAGAAGATGAAGTATCTAGGCTGAAAGATTCCATGACTAAGTTCTTGATTACATAAATTAAACAATGTAGGGTTAAATTATTGTAAAGACACAAAAAAAGTACAAAACCTGAGCTCTCAGCATCATATACACAAACACTCATTAATCAGCCAAATAGTACAGCAAACATGATAAGTCCTTAGCATGTGCATATTAAATTCAACAAAGGCCCACATGAGTAAACACACAATCACTTCATGATTAAAAGCACTTGATATAAACCCACCAAAAAATTAACAAAGAAACATAAAATTAGGCATAAGTTCCAAAATCCCAGATAAGTAAGTAGTAGGAAGACAACAAATTTGAGCTAAAGATTCAAGCTTTACGGCAAGACCAAAAAAAAATAAGGCTTCATAAAATAAGAAAATGAACCAAAAATATTGAATAAACAAAACATAAAAAAAATACTTACTTTGAACCAGAGCGAAGAGTGGAAGCCATGAAAAACTTAGGAGATCTGAGACTGGCCATTGGTGGAAGAGCAAAAGAAGGGCATTTTTGGGATTGAAAGTTGATGGCATTTAGCTTCAGGGCCATTTTAATCTTCTCTGTATTTTGGGTAGCTTTCTTTCTTTTTCAGGTTTTCTTTCCACCACAGAACTCAAAGTTGCTAATAATGTGAGAGAAGAAGAGAGAATTTGTGGGGGCAGAGAAACTAGTTGGAAAGGGGATGTTAGTGTCAGTTTTTTTTTTGTGTGTGTGTGTGTTATATGAATTACAAATTCATAGTTTTATTTTTTGTTAATTAAATGTGAAATATTTGGGATAAATGCAAGAAGTTTCCCTTATATGAAATTAACCAGTCAAATGTTTTATTATATAATCTCCTTGTATTTTAAAATATTTGGCACAAAACCCATATTAAAATATTTATTGCATCGATTTTTTTCGTACTATAGTAAATATTAGGCACAAAATCTCTCATTTCTATAAACTTTGAGAACCAATTTTGTATGTATGTTACTAAATATTTAATAATACAGAAATATTCTACGTAATATACATTTCAAAAAACAGTTTTGTAAATATTCAAATGACCTAGGAAATTATCTTGCATTTTTTCGAAATAATTGTTAAAACATATTTATATCCTTTCAAAAACAAAACCTTTTTGGAGAATGGAAGATGTTATTTAGGAAGCATTACCCCTAAAATTGTTAAAGTTTTTGAAGAGTCGTGAATTTTATTTATCTCAAGTAATTTCTTCAACTGTATTGATATAATGTTAATTATATCTTATTAATTTTAAAAAAAGTGCATTAGTTGAAGTTACCAAGAAAATAAAACTTAGTAACATTGCAAAATGGAAATTAAGTAATTAATACACTCTCACGAAATATTCCACCTTTTGCATTCTTTCTTTCTTTCTGTTTTTCATGGTGCTTTTCAGTTTCCAAAGTTATAATAAATAAATTATTAAATAAAAAATGCAGAATTTTGTCAAGTTATTTAATAATATTGAATAACAATGCAAATTTATAAAATGTAGAAGAAACAATGGAATAGAGTTAATACTATACTTTTTTAATGTCATCGTGTGTAGCATAAGTACAAGTATATTCTTTCGTATTTAATATTAAAAATTGCTGGCTGAAAATGAAATATTGAATAAAACAGGGACAACATTGTGAATACAGGAATATCGGGCAGAACAAGTCAATAAATGTTGCATTAGTGTACGTTGTTCTTTTACGTAACCAGAAAGTTCAAGACAAAAGATTATGTATAAATTGCCAAAAAAAAAAAAAAAAAACGAGGGTAATAAATTGCCAAAAAATTTAATACTCCAATGGATGTTCCAGTTGGCATCCTCTTCCGTACTTCAGTGCATGAGTGATGAATCCCACTCGTACAGGCGTGAAAGAGTCGACTACTACCAACTAATGTTCAAGTTCAATTTGAGTTTTTATCAAGCTTATTGTAACCGAGTTTGATTTGATTTTTTAAAGAATCAAATTAAACGAGTTCACAAGGTGGTAAATTGTCCATTATATACATTACATGTGTAAATTAAAGGAAATATGTTGTCATTGTATGATTAAAAATTGGTTAGTTTTAACATCAAAATGAAGTCTTAATCGCATTGTAGAACACGTGTGCTACACTTCCACCAGAAAGGAGGTAAAACACCTATCATATAATTAACACATAGGGATTATATGGTTATATTTATTTCACATAGGTAAATTGTCTATATGCATATCATAGATGGTTAACTTGCCAAAAACTCAATGCCTTCAACTATAAATTATGTTTTATTCTATGTACAATGAAATAACCGTGATAATTCGGAGATTTGCTCTTGAAATTTACAAACTTTAAATTTAATTTTTATTAATTTAAATGATTTCAAAAATCTTATAGAAACTGATTTAAAAACTGAATTTAGGTTTGGATCTGATTGTAGACTTAAAAAAAAAGGATAAAAAATGAAAACTTGAAAAATCTTGGGGTCTTTTTGCAATATTACCTGAAATTTACTATGTAATTATATCTAATGAAGCTTACATGTCCACCATTTGGCAATTATGATTGGATAAAAAAATGGGTTATGTGCACTTACATCCCCTGAACTATTGTTATTTAACAGCTACACCTAATTTTTTTTGTTTTTTTGGCAATTCCATCTCTTATGTAAATCCTCTTATGTTAATTAGATGTCCACTCCACTGTGCAAAAAAAAAAACTAAATGTCCAAATTAACTTCCCCTATTGGCTTGTTGGCTTGATTCTAATTTAGAATATGAGCTTTGGAACATTAGATATTGCATCATACTACTATTTTGCCTAATAAAATCAACACACAGCTTGTTCCTTCCAAAAACAACAATTATGTTGAAAAGTCTACCTATGAATTATGCTCTTAAAATTGGAAGAAAAATACACATTTTTATGTGTTTCTGCATGTGGCCGTTAATTCGACATTTTGGAGGAAAAAGTCATGTTTTTCTAGTGGAATACCGAATTGCATAATTTTTCTTGAGCTTTTCTTGGAAAAGAGAGAATACAAATATTCTAAAGAATAAACAACATTTGGGACTAGAAATGCCGAGTTAATGTGATTTTTCTCTCCAAATGCCGAGTTAATAGCCACATGCGAAGCACGCGATCAGTTTTGTCCAAATAATCAACGATTACAGTGATATGAAATTTACAATCGTGTATTAAATTATGGTATGAAATGTGCAAATTCGACATACTAATAGTACCATAGTTGCAAACCACTCTATGGTATTAAAATAACAATTTTTTGTTAGAGTATTGAAGTTAGGCTTTAGATCGTAATTATTTATTTAATTTGAAGATCCAATTATTTCAGCAAAAACAGAGCAAAGAAGTTAACATTTTAAAAGTTCTTAAGAAAAAATTGTACAACAATCAAATGATACATGTTCATAATATCCAAAGATGAATATTTATTGAAATCTTTTATATTCAGAATAAGGATATAAGATTGTGAAACCTGTAGGCCTAATCCATGACTCCATACATTTCTTCTCACATAGAGTTTTAAGTTTTTATTTTATCTTACCAATACAATAATTAAATTAAAACTCAGAGTTGCACCTCTCTATAATCCAACTAAACGGAACCCTCTGTGCTTGTTTGGCTCTACCTAGAGCTCTTTCCCCTACCCTTCTAGTTCTTGGAGGCAGACCACAAACGTAATCCTGTGCCTTTTTCCCTTGTGCAGATAATCCACTTATATTTTCAACTTTCCATCTCCTTAGCAAATGTTCGAGGATATCAGCATAGTCGAGGGCGGTATAGACACCTAGCCGCTGACCCACAGCTGAGAAGTGTTCAAAGAGATTATCATCACGCCCATCGTACATTAAGTGGGCCGGCATTGAGATCTTTTTCCTCATCATATCGGCAAATGCAAGCACGGTTCCATCAGGGTCGATCTCAAATAGCTTTTCCACGATTTTGGTGTATGCCGTTTCATGTCGTTTCTCGTCTGATGCAATAGTGCCGCAGATTTGAGCCAGCTTCAAGTCCCCATGCTCCCTTGCAAGTCTAGCCGTGTTTCCATGGGAGACGAAGGTAGCCCTTTCTTGGAACGATGTATATATAAATCCTAAGTAAGGACTATTTTCGAGCTCTGGATTCTACAAATATTTTGTAAGAAAATAAGTGACGAAAAGAGGAATCTATATACCAACCATTATTTTAAATCCATTGTTACATTTGACCAGTCAACTTAAATACTATGTATTATAATGAATAATTTAGTTAATGTATTTCAAATTTTCAATATTAAGATAATACTAAATAAGTACTCACCGTTCCGGAGCCTATCAAGTATTGGATAGTCTTCTCGATTTGCCTCATATCCACACGTCCAGATAAGTAGAGATACTTATTTAGAAGGTCTCCGTGTCTATTCTCCTCAGCAGTCCATGCCCTTGTCCAAATGGCCCACGGAGTAGGGCTCGCACCAGTTTCATCTCGTACGCCATCTAAGGTATTAAGCATTGTTTGGTATGTCGGAAGTGCTTCCTCGGTGATCATGTCTCCGACCAAAACAACAAAATAATCATCGGGAAGTTCCTTGGCTCTTTCCCTTAATTCCTTGACCTGATCATGGAATCCATCAGAAGCAGGATCCGGCAAGAAGTCCTGAGGTTGCCAAGATTTCTCGACGGGTTTAAGGTGAGTAAGTAAAATATTCTCAGCCCAATCTTCCATTGATTTAAAAATCTCGATCTTTTGAGGTGGCATAGAGTGTGTTACTTGATGATGAACCTCGCGTGGAGGACTAAATGGCTTTTTGACAGTCTCAATCTCCCTATAAACACATTAGACAAAAGAATGCTTGAATTGAAAAATTAGAAGAATCGGAGACTTATAAAAGATTTTCCATCAACAAAATCACAAGACAAGAAACGGACTCTTGTTTCACAACACGTTATATGGTAGAATGGAAGGCTATAAAAGATTTGAATATACAAAAGTTTCTATGATAATTAAGAACTGATGTTCAACAAAGGATATGGTAGAGTTAAGACGATTAGTGTATGAGAGGGTTCGATGAGCTACCGTGTCAACCCAACTTTGTAGCCGTATCAAAAAATTCAAACTTAACCTACCATCTTTTCCTAATAGATGTAATACAAGAGCGTCTTCTCGGTAACAGTTTAAGCAAATCTCAATAAACACGATCATCCACAAATTGCATACAAGTACTAAATAAACAGTATAATTCCCATGTAAAAGGAAAAAAGAAAAAAGGAATGAATCTTTTGCACAATAAAATGATTCTTCAATTGCAGCAACCCTCTCCCTACTGTGATGAACCAAAATCAGAAAGTGTAACTTTAAAAGTAAACCAACCGAAATTAAAAAAGATGTATCAGAAGAAGTAATCGAAATCATCCATTAATGATTGAAGAAGATGAAGCGCACATCAAGGACCCAACGGCTAGTTGAAGAAGAAAAAAATTATTTTTTTCACGCTTTTATTGTTCTGTTTACCTTTACAACTTTTAGATTGTAGTTACGTTTATTTGTAATTTATTTTTAAGTTTTCCTGTAAGTTGTTTAGCAACTTTGTAAATTAATAGCAACTCTTCGGTTAGGAGCGAGCGAGTTAGCACATACAAACACAACTTTACTTTTACAATTCAATGTAGAGATTTCTTTTTGGGCCGGCAACTTTTAACTTTTACCTCATAGTTTATAAATCTGAAGCATTTCAGCCTAATTGAAAAATTGGCATGAACTAGCATCATTTCCGGGCCATGTGCTCAATAGTTTGAGAATAATTTTCCTGAATTTGAAAATTGATAACTATATGTTGATGAAGTCGTAGTCTAATGGTAAGGCTGATGCTCCAGGACCTTCTGATGTTATTATTACTATTCTTGATAGTTAATCTTTGTACTTTGGATGTTAATTATAATGTATTGTTAGATAAATTATGATGCAATGATGATGTTTCTAAAAAATAAAAAGAAAAAGTAATAACTATATTTACACCCCTAAAATTAAAATTTTGCATTTTAACTAAATCTTAAAATTGATAATAACCAAAATTAGAATTTAACATTTTTGTTGAATTTTAAAAGTAATTATTACATGTTTATCCTAAAAAATTAGGAATTGAACATTTAGACAAAATTTCAAAATTGATAACTACATATTTATCCTCATAATTTTTTTTAGTAATAAATATTTTGATAAAGTTGCCAATACACTTAATTAATAAAAAGAATGCTCACTCACTTTGAAGCGGAGCGACGAGTGGAAGCCATGAAAACCTTAGGAGATCCGAGGCTGGGCATTGGTGGAAGAGCAGCAAAAGAAGGGCATATTTGGGATTGAAAGTTGATAGCATTCAGCAGCTTCAGGTCCATTTTAATTTTCTCTGTATTTTAATTTGTGGGGAAGAGAAACTAGATGGAAAGGGGATGTGAGTGTCGGTTTTGTGTGTGTGCTCTGCTCTATATATATGCATTATAGATTTGGAGTAGTATTCTTTTGTTAACTAAATTCGAATATTTGTTATACGAAACTTACACGAAACTATAACGTGAAATGTTTACTTGTATTTCCTTTGTGCTTTTAAATATTGTCACAAAACCCTTTATTTAAATGCTTATTAATAGAATTTTCATGTAATATTAGGAGTATTAAATATTAGACATGTAATTTATCATCTTTACATTACAAACTTTTGACAATTTATTTTGTAGTATGTACGAAAGATTTCTTGTCGAATATATATTTAGTAATTATAAAAGGAACTTATGCAATAAACATTTCACAGGATAACATCGGGAAGTATCATGCATTTTACTCGAATTATTTAGTGATTTTTGACAAATGCATGGATTTCTCTAGTGGGTCTTTATGACATATTTACCCTTTCAAAAACAAACATTTGGAGTTAAAGTTTATGGAACTTGGAAGATGTCATGAATTTATTGTGAATTTATCTTCGGAAACATTAATTAGTTAGCTATGCCCAACTTTTTATTAAATACAATGTTAATTATTTCCTGGTTTTTAACAAACTTTATAAAGAGCATTAAGTGAAGGTACCAAGAAAATGAAACTTAGAAACGCAAACTTAACGAAATATTCCACCTTTTCCATTTATTATTCTGTTTTTCATGGTGCTTTTCAAAGTTATACTAATAATTTAGTAAATTAAATAAAGTAGATTTTGTCTAAGTTACTATTCCTATAACCATTTTTAAAATACTTCAAGTTGATTCCTATAACTTCACGTGGTATATTTTTAAAATTATTTCTTGAAATATGTCGATCCAAAACGACCTATTTTTTACAAATTGGGTGTTTTTTGCAGGGTTTTTGAAAACACAAGGAAGTTTGGCGCAATAAAAATTTCACAGGGTAGTTTCTTGCAGGTTTAGCATAACACAGGGGAGTATCTTGCATTTTCCCCCACAAATCAATAATTTTTTAGCCACAAACTTTAAAAAAAATTAAACTGAATTTTCCACATCAATCAAACCAACAACTTCCTATTGTTTCTTCATCATTTTATTACACCAGTACGCTGTAATAAAAAAAATCTCTCATCCATACATGCAATACATATACAAATATAAAAAAAACCATCATCATCAAACTCAATACAAAGGTTAACAAACATCAAACACTCACAAAAGATTTAGTGAAAGAAACCCAAAAAAAATAAAAAATAAATCACACAAATCTGTTAAATGGCTTTCTCCCAATTCTAGCTGGCATAGAAACAGCAGAATCCAAGCTCATATCCCCTACGGAATGCGGAGACTGTGGTTTTTCCGATACCCTTTGAGGAGTAGAAATTTTGTTGGACCCTTTATTCCACTTGAAAGAACCAATATTTGGAGTCAAAGGAAACGAAAATCTCCTCTTTGAATCGTTACTCGGAGTCCCTATAAGTCTCTCCTTTGGGTTGCTATTTGCTCTTGCTTTGGCTTTAGCTGAGACAGTAGGTGTCATGTAATTTGGATGAGCTGAAAACGGAGGACAACTCATGAGGCTATCATCGTCTTTTAATGAGGCATCGCAAGTTGAATTAGCTGCACTTGCTCTTGGTTTCGAGTTCTTGAAAATACTTGGTGGCGGGGTCCGACTCGGGGTTTGAAACTGTTTGGCTCTTGTAGGGATTGATGATTTTGATGATTGGGGTGTGTGTGCTTCATGAAGACGTGGACTAGGTTTGTATTCGGAAATAGGCCTAGGAGGAGTTAGAGTGAAGCTTTTAGTCGCGATTTGGCTTTGAGAAGTAGTTGTTGGAGGGAGCTGGCGCTCTAACCAATTCCACCACCATGGATATCCGTTCGATCGGATGTCTAATGAACCTTGAGCTGCTTTTGGATTAGATTTCCAAAGCTGGCAATGGGTATTTAATAACAAAAGAGAAAAAAAAATCAGAAAAACAGAAGATTGAAACAAAAATGAGAGAAAAGGAATATAATAAGCTTATATGCAAGAAAAAATCTCTCTGCAGCATCGTCCTTCACAACTTGTGTGGTTTTGAAGACATTTCTACAATGAACGGTATTAAATGTACCTTGTGAGAATAGGCGTAGGCCATAGCTCTTTCTCGTTTTATGACAGCCTCCACTTTTTTCTGTAACCTTGCTTCGGCTTCATCTTTAGTTAGCACACTATCATCCCAATCTTCATTATTGCCAGCCTCAGACTAGAAGAACAATAAAAAAGAATGAGAATAATTATATTCTGATATCTCAAAAAAGTGTTACCTGATTTTTATACTTTTTCCTGGATACAGAAGTTATATGAGCTGATAGAAAAAAACTAGAAATTTACCAGTTGGGACCATTTGTTGTGTAGGGCGGTATCCACTTCCTTATCGTTTCGAGTTTCCAACATTTGAATCCTACGAGACTGAATTTGTGTTTGAACTCTAACCAAGAGCTGCATTTTTTTCATGGCATTCATTGTTTGTCGCTTCACGTTTTGGCCTCTCATCACTTCTTGTAGCCTCACTAAACCCCTCAATGCTCTGAAACTTCTCCTTGCCTGGCAACCCATATCACAAACTTCGACTCAGAAAAGATTAATTATTACCGGGACCAAATCACAAAATGTTAAAAAGTTTAGAAATTTTACCAAGTAACCTCTGTATGCTGCCTGGATCTTAGTAGCCGAAAGGTGTTGGTTTCTCAAAGTTGGTTCTGGCCTCGGAACATTGCTAATACCATCCTTCCTCTTGCTTTGAGTACTTACCTTTGGAATAGGAATAGGGGGAGCAGTGTTTGACGAAGCAGCTTCTGGAGTAAATGCCCTTGGAGGAACAATCTTGGGCGGAGAAATAGTACGAGGCTTTGGAGAAGAAATTCTCGGAGGAGACTTAGCCTTAGGAGAAGAAGGAGCAACCCTCGGTGGTGAGTTTGAGGTTGAGGTTGGCCTTTCGAGTATAGTGGTTGGCCTAATAAGCAATTGATCTGCTTCCCCTAATATTTTCTCGATGCTACTTGGCTCTCTAAATAGAAACGACTTAGTTTCTCCATGCCTTAATATTCCTTTACCCTTCTTTTCTTTACTGCTTTTCTTATCTGAACCCGGTCCCTGATTCTAACATTGAATCAAATCAGTTAGTAATTGAATTTATTAAGATACCGAAAGTTGTTAAGAGTAAGAGTAACTTACATTTGTTGGCTTGTCCTTTGAGCTGTGAGTAAATACCCTTTTGATTGCTGAAAACCAGCTTCCCTTCTTTCCCATTTTCTAAGCATTACTCTTTTATTTCTCCCGAATCTAAAATAAGCAGCAGCATAACACTCACAGCTTAACAATTGCAATCCGAAGGAAATACTTAGCCAATATTCATGTTATGATCAAATTATATATGCACGCTTGTACCTAACTATGGATATTCTTAAACCGATACACATCATATTAGCATACTTCACATAAGAAACGAGATTTTTGGTAGATCTATGTTACAAAGAGCACACTGCGATCTGTGGTGAGTTGCATAAGAAGATACACATAGTTTAAATAATAAAGGAACCGAAAACTTATAATTGGAACTATGAATATAGATTATCAAAGGAATAAAGCCAGGTGCAAACAAACAAATAAAGGTCAGTAAGTTTATATTTAAAGAAAAATCATATTTTGGGAAAATCGAACATGTTAAAATCTAGGAGACTTAAACATAAGACAGAATAATTCACTCTTTTGTCTTTAAGATGACTAAATTTCATTTAGAACTCTTGATGAAAGAAGAAATTATTTGAAATGGAAATGATTTAAAGAAATTAAAAAAGGGTAATTGTTCAAAATCAGAGGATAATCTCCAAACCAGCAAATCATTAAACAGTCAAATTAAGGATAATACACAATAGTAGCAGTTATATATGTCCAAAAGCTTCCACCAACCACCTCCCCCTCCCCCTCACACAGAGAGACGAAAAAATAGATTATGCCAATAATTCAAGTAGACAGAAAGATTTTAATAAATTTTTTACAGAAGTTCAAACTCAATCAATCATATATGCAAAATAAAATAAAAAAATACTTCGTAATATATTAGCACAACTCAAGGGAATCCCAGAAATTAAAATCCCACCAGAAGAATTCTTACAAGATTTAGAATTTAATACTCTTTTTAATCATTCAGGGTACCAAATCCCAAGAAAATCATGGGTACACAAAAGATGAAATTAAAATTAGTAATAAAAACATAATTACCTTTAACTGTTTCTTCAACCTTCAGAAAGCTGAGCAAAACTAAGAAAACTCCAAACACAACAGCTTATCTACCCCTACCCCTACCCCCACCCCCTTTCTCATAAATACATATAAACATGAAGTCTATACTATTATTATTTAATAACTTTCTTTGTGTAGCTGTTTAGCCAGTCTACAAAAGATGCTTGTTTCCTTCCTTCATACTAGCTTTTCTATTGCTTCGTTCTTTAAAATTTGGCCAACCAAATAGCCTGTATAACTTTCTACCTGTGTGTATGTGAGCTTTTTGAACTTTGAATCATGTTCTTGCTTGTAAAAGATTCCAACTTTATTTTAATTTTTACTCCCCGGGCCACCTATTAGCTTTTGTGTTTTAATAATTCTTATTTTCTTCCGGAATGGAATGATGATGGTTGATAATGATGAGAGATAAAAATGCTCCTATGACTATTTATTTTGTACCGTTTAGTCTCATATTTCTTGCAAAAGCTAATAAATGACTATTTTTACATTTATGTATTAAAAAAATATTTGTTGAGATTTGCGGTATTAAATTATTATTTTATATGAAAGGATAGACTAAATGTCTTGTACTTGGAGTTTGGACATAAAAAAAAAAAAAAGTAAAGACTTTAAGATCGAGGAAGTAATATTTTTTAAGGATAAACATATAAAATAGAATAAAATATTTTTTAAAATGATTAAGTAATGTCACAACATTGCTTGATGAGTCTAAGCGTTGTTTGCAAGAGTTTCCTTGTTTAGAGAAGCGTCCCCTTTTGCTTATTTTTCATTGCAACTTCGTTGAAAAATAAATTAACTGGCAAATTTTCGAAATAAGCAACATACTGAATGTAGTGTTTGCAATTGTATATAATCAAATTTTGTAGTTGATTAATTTGTAGTTAAAGATAAAATTGTCGTCGATTTCTTACATCTTTCTTCTATAATTTTAAATAGATGCATTATCAAAACATTCTTTAGGCTGATAAAATTAATACTAAAAATAAGTTGAAAGGGAATTTAATTTTTTGAATTATCAGTAACTACTTTATAACTAATAATATATCATTACATTAGTATTTTCGTTTGGACAAATTAAAAAACAATCACAATTACGGTTATTTTCATTCAATAACAATTTTCATAAATTATTTCCTAATATTCAATTTTTATTTAACGTCAAAATGCATTAATATAATAACTAAAAAGAAATATGCTATGAGCCGCACTAATTTAATAAATAAAAATGGATTTAGTTTAATTAATTAATTAATTATTTTTTAGAAATTAATTAATTATGATATGCTTTGAATTTTAATGGATTTTTGTATGAATAAATTAAGGGGTATAATTGGGATATAATTGAATTTGAAGGACAAAAATGTCCCAAAACTGCTTGTGATTTACTACGGAAATTTCATAATGTAGACATATGTTTACAAAATAACAGTTCAAATGCTAACTCGTGTCAATATTAGTTTTCACACTCGCTTCAAAGCATAAAGATCTTATTATACTATATATATTGATGTACAATTTTTGGGTCAAAAAATGAAATCTTAAAACTTGTGTGAGAAATTCAATGTGACACAGTTCTAATTACAAAATTAGAATTTTTTCTAGAACAGAACCAAGTCTCTTAGATAAGAAATATCTCCTTTTTTGCAAGTTTGGGTGAATTAACTCTAGTCCATTAAGCTTATTTTCTTGGTTTGGAACTTTGAAACAAAACCCTCTCAAATAAAAAAAAAAAAAAAAAAAATCTTTGAAACAAACCAAATATTAAAATAAATAAAATTGATTTTATGTGAAACTTTTCCGAATGGAAGAAGGTAATAGGCAGGCAGGAAGTTGGCCAGTTTCTGACCACCTTCAATTCAACTAACTTTACTTCAATGGTAAGACTTTTCGGACAGCAATATCTTATCTTATTCTCCCCTACCCACTTATTATTAAACAAATGTTTGGTTCATCTAATTTCTCTCTTTCTTAATTATTTTCATCATTATTATATATTAAGTTGGCGTGACATTGATATGTATTGACACATTCATATATATGTATTGTAATTTAATCATCTTTAAAGAAAGCAAACTTGAATAGTAATATTTGTAAACAGAAGGAAAGGAAGGATTAGTGCAACGGTCAGTGGACGTTTTTTGGCGCTTCCCAACCAGTGGCCCACCGCAATGAGAATCAGATTAGAGTATTCGATATTTACTTTGAACAAATTTTTGCTTGATTTTCTTAATCAAGGGATAATTTACATTTATATTTTCTTAAAATAATTTGCTCGAAGTTTTAATAATTACAAAGACATCGTACTCCTAAAATAGCCAGCAGAAAAATGTTAAAGTTTCAAGATGACGAATAATAATTCTTAATTTGATCCGATCAAATATTAATGAGTTAATTATATTATTATTATTTTATAATAATAATTATATATATATTACTTATTTTATAAATAATATAATAAAAATAAACATTCTTAAAAAAATATATTAATTTTTATTATTTCAAAAAAAAAATTCCGACCTTTACATTCTAATGGAAATATTAAAATTATAGGATTTGAATTTGTATGAATTTGAATTTGAAAAAGTATGAATTTATTTTTTCTTCTTTCTTTTTAATTTTTAGATGTGGTGATTTTTGTGATTAGAATGTAAATCTTAATGTAAATTTTATGATGTTGAATTTAATTTTGTTATCAATTTTAGGGGTTGATGGAGGAGTTGGATTTAAATGATGTGCAGAATCTGTAGGAAAGTCAGCAATTTAGAAATTTACATTTGAGAGGCCCAACTCAATTTTTTTTCGAAGATCCTTATATTATAAAAGTGCTTGTTGGACTCCATTTTTATGAGAACGTTATTTTTTTTCTTAAAATTTGAGTTTTACACTTGCCGTTGGAGATGATCTTAAATACCACATTGTTGGGAAGTTTGCATTCCTAATCGTACCTCTTCAAATACTCTTCCACAACAATTTTTTTCAAAAAAAGTGAGATGCAAAAGCAACCCCCCCCAACCCCAACAAAAAAATAAATAATAATAATAATCTCTAGGGTCTATTTAGTTAAGTTTTAACCATGCCAGATGGAGTTTGAATATAGGTTTCGCGAAATCAAATTTCAACTTATATATCCATACATAATAAATCTCAAACTTACAAAAATACCACCTACTTTTTATTTCAAACTCTAACATCAAACTCAATTCAAATAAGATCAAATGTTTCACCGAAACCACCAAAATCAATTTTTCGAAAGCGAAACCAAGCCAAATAAGCCCCTAATTTCTTATTAAAACTTTAAAATAGTTTTTAAAGTTTGATTCAAGCTCAAGTTTATAAAATGTAAAAATGATATCAAATTACTCTAGAGTTTGGCTGATATATAAGATAAAATGTTTTGAACCTCTTCCTAAAGTATTTTCCATATCAAAGAAGAGCATAAGAAAAAAGAAAAAAAGTTTCTACAGTTCCGAAGGAGTGAAAGTTTATCTCCAACTCCATATTATCTTACTCTGAAGAACATTAGAAAGCTTGGTGGGTAGTGCTTATCATCCACCAAAATGATAATGATAACTAATAAATTAAACAAAGAAAAAAACAAAAACAAAAACAAAAAACTAAGGAAATAATCTTCAACATGGTTCTTGTAATTAAAGCAAATAGAGGCCATATAATATACCTCATTTATAATATATTCATAATAAAATCTCATATGAATATAACGTGCTGTATTATTTGATAATAATGCGAAATTACTAAGTAGAAGGTTCAAAACGATATAGGGAACAGTTGTAAAATTATGAGTTCTCCACAACTATTCAGAAAGTGTATATTATGAGTTCATCTGTCGAGAAACAGAACAACTAAACCACCCTTCCAACATAAATAAAGCAGAATTCATAAGCAATTGTAACATACTAACTGGAAGTATCATGAATGGAGTATAATTTATCCTAAGTGTACAAATAGACACTTGCATTCAGTAATTAGAACAATAACTCCCAAATATCATATATCCATAATCCAGTTATGCATTTGAGGCATATGCCTCTATATACCAGCCTCCAAGAATCGAACCAATCCCATCTTTCTTGTTAAAACTCGAGCAGCAGCACCGAACAACACTCAAGCATTAACCTCAATTTGCGTTGGTCTTTGTTCAGGAATCAACAAACCAAGCCCAGCTCTCTTATCAACATTCCCATGAACCGAACCTTCGTATTCTCTCATATACTTAGGATTAGAGGTCAAAACCCTGACCTCCGAATTCTCCATAATCTCCAAGACCTCTGGAAATCCATCACCACACCCAACAGACATTCCCACATCAATCCTCATAGCTCGATCACCACAAACCGCATTAATCCCACGGTCCTGAATAGTATGCCCCATAATCATCCTCTTCACACCGGGTATAGTCTCTAGAACATGCTCCAATGCCGAACAATCACAATCCTTAGCTAATTCACGCGAAAAACTCCTCAACCAAACAATAGAATTCCTCCCCCTAACTAACTCATTGCCCACCTTCTTCCTCAGACCACAAATCCAATCCCTAACCTCCTCATTCACACGTTCTAATCCGTAAACAACGTGTTTCCTCAACAATCCTCCGTGTGCAAAAACCGAGTCCCCTACCACCACAACTGTCTCGTTTCTAGCCAAAAACCTACCCGAAATCAAACCGTTAGGTCTTAAAGCCGCGATTCGAGCTCTAACTCCGTTAATCAACTCAGGTTTAACTGAGGGAAACTCATAAGGCACACCAACGTCATAATCAATCACAACCCCACCACCACTACACATTCTCTTCATCACATTCCCAACAGAAATCCAAAACCCCCAATTTTCAAATTCCCGCAAGCCCTCTAAGGTCGCAAATCTAAAATCCCCATCCACATTCATGATTTCGTGATTACCGTTCATGGTAATTACGCGTCCACCAGATTTTGCGGCTTCTCTTTTCAATTTCTCGAATAAGTAGAGCAATTTTATTTCGTCACCGCCGCGGTCGAAAATATCTCCGACTTGAACGACGGTGGTGGTGCCTCCGGACCAGCGGTCGTTGGAGTCGATTAGAGAGGCGAGTCTTAGGGCTTGTTTGGCTTTGATTAGGTCGCCGTGGAGGTCTCCGATGGCGATGAGGCGTTTGGGCTGAGGATAAACTGTTTGGGTGTTGTGGTTGTTTAAGGGATCTGGGTATGGGTCGGGTGGCAAGAAAAGGCCGCCGCTGACGGAAAAATCGACGAAGGTGTCGATGAAGGAGGAGACGAGAGAAGGGAGTGTTTCGCAGTCAATATTTGTCATTTTAGGAATATTTTGCTACGAGAATTTGGGGAAGAAAATTGTTGTTTATTGGCAGTACTAATTTTTGATTTAGTATTTTTTTTAAGTACAAATAACATCATCATATTCATGATTCATGATGAGGTCTCACCCTCATCGTCTTACCAACGGGCTACAGACTCATTGACATTGATGATTTAACTCCTTTTTAATGTTAAATAAAATTAATAAGTAACATATGTTAGGTGAAGCCGGACAAAATATCAGTTATATTGAAAATAAATTTTCAAAAAAAATAAATAGATTTGAACAACAAGAAAAGAAACCCATAGTTCAGAGAAAATGCTCTTCAAATTTATAGTCAAATAAAATTACAAAGTAAAAATATATCGCTTCTAAAGGGTAAATTATGAATACCCCTAAGGTAAAGTTTAATTACGAAAATTCCTCTCATGTATTGGGTATTATGAAAATTCCTCTGTAATTTGTCATCATCTTACAATTGACACCTTTCTCCTGAAAAGTTCCAACTTTGCCGCTATGAGGTTATTTGTAATGTTTGTAATATCTTTTAAAAAAAAAAATGGGGTGTCAAATGTAATATCTCATAAATTATAAAATTGATAATTATATATTTACTAAAAGAAAATTGATAAAATTGTATAATTGCCCATAAGTTTCAATTTTTTTTCCTTTTTTATTAACAATTTAATTTTTATAATAACAAAACATAATTTTATAATTATATTTAATAAACATAAGAAATTTATTTACACATTTAATTGAATTTTTTTTAATTTTTAATAATAATTTAATAGATTTTATTATTATAAACATAAAAAGTAAATTAAAAAAATTATATTGTATTTCAAATTTTCTTTTATTTTTTAAATAATAAATTTATTAATACATTATAAAAATAATCAACTTGATTAAATGTGTAAATAAATTTCTTTTATTTATAAAATATTATTTTTGAAGTTTTGTTTAATTTATTATTATAAAAATCAATTTGTTAATAAATATGTAAAAATAAGGTTCTTTTAGTATTTTTGGAAACTTATGTGCAATTATATAATTATCAATTTTATAATTTATGAGATATTACAATTAACACCCAAGCTTAATTTTTTAAGGCCATCTCCAATGGTTACAGGGGGTTCCGGCAGTCCCCCGAGCCCTGCTTAGTCGTCTCCAATGGTAGGGCTTCAAAATGGAATTAATTTCATTTGAAACAATGCCCACTCACACCTATAATTTTAATTTTTTTAATATTAATATTAATAATACTAATACTAATAATAATTTTATTAATATAATTAAATTAATAATAATATTTAAATATTAAAATTAAAGAGAGTAAATAGTCACGAAATTAAAATTCATACATAATAGGAAATACGATAAACAAGGAAAAGAAATACAACATAGGAAACAAAAAAGGAATTATAATAAAAAAAATTATAATAAAATATTAAGTTAAGTTTCTTAAATTATAATATTCTAAGTTAAAACAAATTAAAGTTAAGTATTTAAAAACTAATAAATTTCACACAATAATAAATTAATGTTAATTTTCTAAAATTAAAGTTAAGTTCATTTAAATTTACAATTATATTATAAAACTTCCATTTGTTCTTAAAAAAAAAAGGTTAATGTTACATTTTGGAATGAACATAATGTTTCTTCTTCAAAAATCTCCAATGGTTTCTCCTTCATGCTTTATACTACTAAGCTCATTCAAAATTGATCTTCAAACCAATGTGGGATAATAACTTAATCTACAAAGAAGGAACTATCCACATTGGTTTGAAGAAAGTATTGTAGTGTACTTCTACAGTATAAAACATAAAGAGAAACACATGTATATGCATAACTTTTTACTTAAAAATAATTAATTTAATTTATTAAAACCTTATAAATTAATTAAAGAAAACTAAAAAAAAAAGAAAATTCATTGGGGCGCGTCTGGAACACGCGCCCCTATTTGGGGCGCTTTCCAGACGCGCGCCCGGGGCTCTGGACAGGGCTCCCGCGAGCCCTGCCCCGACCCCCCGGCCCCCCCCCCGCCACCGCCCCCCCCCTCCCCCCCCCCCCCCGACCCCCAACCATTGGAGATGGTTTTTTCCCGGAGCCCCGAGCCCCCCCCTGGCCCCTCCGGCACCATTGGAGATGGCGTAAGATATTACAAACATTACAAATAACCCCCTAGGGGCAAAGTTTGGAATTTTTCAGTGGTAAGGGGTTAATTGTAATATGGTGACAAAACTCAGGGGGATTTTTGTAAAATTCAATATGTGAGGAAAATTTTCGTAATTAAGCCTTACCTCAGGGTATTCGTAATTGACCATTTTATTTAAGTTAGCTCAGATTTTCAAACTTTCTTAACTATTATTCATATTTTTTGATGAAAATATGCATAAAAATGTAATTATCAATGAATTATTAACTATTATCATCTTAAACTACTGGTAAATTATTATTAATTTTACTTGTGTTAATAAAACATTATGTATATATATAATTCTTTTATTTATTGTCGGATACGGATATCTAACGGACCGGATAGATCTAAATTCATATTCGCTCCACGTATTTCGAATTTTAAATCTATATAATCGGATAAGATTCATCGAATCTCTAATCGGATCAAAATCCTATTAAATTGAATTGGATTTGGACTAGACTCGAATTGAAATCCGACTCATTGACAGCCCTAATAACACGTACCAGTATACCAAGCTATAAAAAGCCACTGGGTACACAAATTTAAGGACTTGACTTCGTCAGTCAACGAGGCTGCGTTCTATGCCTTAATTTGTCCGTTAATGCTTGACCAAGACTATTCGCCAATGGCTATTCTAGATTTTTTTTTAACCAATAGATGGATTAATTCATCAAAAGAAGAAAAAAAGATGGATTAATTCTTGTTAGGCTTCTGGATAATATTTTCTTTTTAAACAATTTATACAGTTGCTTCTGTCTTATTCTTCAAATTTAATGAGGAAAATAGAAAAATGTTATAATGATATTTTTCACAGATTAAACTTTGAAATGCTACGGCTTGACCAAGACTATTCGCCAATGGCTATTGTAGATGGATTAATTCATTAGAAAAAAAAAAGATGGACTAATTCCTGTAAGCCTTCTGGATAATATTCTCTTTTTAATTTAAACAATATATACAGTTACTTCTGTCTCATTCTTTAAATTTAATGAGGAAATAAAACGAAAATGTTATACTGATATTTTTCACAGTTTAAACTTTGAAATGCTACGGTCATTATATATCAAAGTTAGACTAATAACTGATCTCATTCATACCAAATTTCTCTATGTTTAGTTAAGGCTTCAGTAAAGAACTTTGCCTAGATTACAAGGGGCATAATAATGTCGGCTTAAACAAATCGAACCAATTAAATTTTAAAATTACATTGTTCAAGTGTAGTTTATTTTCTTATCAAACATGAGAGTGTGTTTGATGTCGAATGAACCGCAATGGACCAAGCTTTAATCGAGGTGGGACTAGTCAAACTCGAATGACTTGATATTTTCACATATGTTTTGTTGTATCTGAATTTATCGAGCAAAAAATAACAGACTATCAAGCAAAAGGTAAGTCCAAAATTGATTTGAACGCATAACTCAATCGAGCCTTTAGGAATTAAATTTCGAATAGTGTCATCCTATTCCTAAATGAGATAGATATAACAATATCCAAAATGTATTCAGTGTATAACAAGTTCTCAAGATGTCATTTAACAGGAACTAGTAAAAGTAAACTCTACTAAAACATAAAGAAAAAAAGAACAGCAGAGTTTGAAAATTTCCTTGCACCTAGCATTCCAGAAAAGTCAATAGTCCTAATTTATCCTATTGACCTAACAATTCCTTTCACATGTCACATGACTATAGTTCAATTTCTCCTATAAATGCATGCCCATCACTTCTTCAATTGTACCACCACAACATTTTCCCTCTACTTTACCAAAAATGATTTTCTTCAGCACAAGAAGAAATCCCTTGTTAGCAATTTCCACCCTCCTGGCCATAGTTTTGGCTACCGGAACATTCTTCGTTTCCGGCCAGAACTGTGGTTGTGCACCAAACTTGTGTTGCAGTCAGTTCGGTTATTGTGGCTCTGGTGACCAATATTGCGGTAACGGCTGTCGATCGGGCCCGTGTTATGCCCCTGGAGGCAATAATGGAGTCAGAGTGTCCGATATTGTCACGGATGCATTCTTCAATGGGATAGCCAATCAGGCGGCTTCGAGCTGCCCAGGAAGAGGATTCTACACCCGGGCAGCTTTCTTACAAGCGCTTGGGTCGTATCCGGGCTTTGGAACCCAAGGTTCCACTGCCGATTCTAGGCGTGAGATTGCTGCATTCTTCGCGCATGTAACTCATGAGACCGGACGTAAGTTTTAACATAATTAATTTGCAATATATGTCAGATCATTACTTTATCTGAGATAATAATTTAAGGTTGAAAATGATGTAATGAATTGAATTAATTCTTGAATGCAGATATGTGCTCTAGAGTTGAGAATGGAGGGCAATCTAGAGACTATTGTGACGAGAACAACAGACAATATCCATGTGCAGCGGGCAGAGGCTACTACGGGCGAGGTCCCCTGCAACTATCGTGGAATTATAACTACGGCCCAGCAGGCCAAAGCATTGGATTCGATGGACTAAACAACCCAGATATCGTAGCTACAAACAACGTCATTTCGTTTAGGACAGCCTTGTGGTTTTGGATGAATAACTGTCATGGTCCTATAACTTCTGGAAGTGGCTTTGGAGCTACAATTCGTGCCATTAATGGTCCTCTTGAGTGTAACGGAGCAAATTCCGCTACGGTAACTGCTCGTGTTCAGTATTACACAGACTATTGCCGTCAACTCGGAGTTGATCCAGGGACCAACCTTCGGTGTTAGAGAAGAAATTATTAAGTTTTTGAAGATTATGTAATCGTGCTTGTAGTCTTGAATAACGTACACAATTAAGACAGGATTGTTGCCTTTCCCAAAATAAATATTGTAATAAATAAAGTAATGTATGATATTTGATCATATATTGATGAAAATAGTTATGTGTGAATTGTGATTGATAAGAGTTAGTAGCGAATCATATTCACCTATTTTTACACAAGGTTATATAACCGCCTAACTAAAGTTAATTAGTTACAAGAAGCCTTGTTAATTTTTACATCTTAATCGATCTTGGGTACAAAATAATATTTGACGAGAAATATTTGACGAGGCCAACTTGCCGCATACATAAGAGATTGAAAAAAGGTAGATCCGAAAAATCTTTTATTACATATCACAGGAGGATAATAAATCTATTTTCATATCAGAAATTGTCCATTCAATATTTCACATGGTGATAACTTGTCAAAAATTCGAAAAATTAATGCACTTCTCAAGGGTATTTCCAATATCTAATCCTTAGATATGACTTAATTAATCTCAGGCATTGCAGTGGGCATTAATTGAGACATCTTTAGATATTGTGAAAACTAATCTTTTTCACTAATTAAACTTGATTTCGATATGTGTTTAATGTATAATTTTAACCCCGCTATACACATATATGAATCAAATACATTATAGTTAGACTTTATTTAAAGTATTTGGACCCTATATATAGAATACTCCATTGTGTATTGTGAAGCCTTTATGAAATTAACTTGTAAAATGTTTATTTCATAAAATTCCTAGTACTTTTAAAGTTCAACAAACAAGACAAGTTTTTTTGATCGACATATCCTTAAGAAATCTTTTTTTAAATACTTTAACTTGGTGTCTACAACTTCACGTTAACTTTTCTAAAAATAGTTTATTCAAATATGACGATCTGAAATGACCATTTTTGAACAAATGAGTGGTTTCATGTTTAATTTTTAATAGTACACGATGATTCTACGTAATAAACATTTCATAGAGGATTTTCTTGTTGATTTAACATAACACAAGGAGATATATTGCATTTTCCCCAAAAATTAATGTTATCTTGAAAACAAAACATGCATTATGCCAAAATAGAAACCCATCCCTACAATCGGTTAGAGTCAATGTTGATAATGTTCATGAAATTGTTTAAACTGCTATATGTTAGCCTAGATTGCACGGATACGGATACGGCGATACGATATAATACGATTTGAATACGACGATACGGTGTTTTAAAATTTATAGGATTCGATACGGCAAAGATACGCATATAAAATAAAATAATTTTATATTATGCATAACAACATAACTAATTTGATCCTTCTACTATACCACAAAAGCAAAAGATCATATTCAAAATATATATTGTCTACTAGTATAATTTCGGGTTGGACAATAATATATCAAAGTTATACACTAAAATTGTCCAAGACTCGTATTGATTTGAAATTTTTAACTAAACATCACGAGTATTGATACTCGTATTCAAGACCATTCAAAATACTCATTTTTTTTAATTTTTAACCCATAACTTTGAAAAACTAACAAAAACACCCCGTGCGTATCCAAAACGTTTCCAAAACCTACAGGATACTCCAAAAAAAGTATTATACCCGTATCCGAAATATTTTTTATTTAATTTAATTAGGATACTCCAGATGGCGTACCGTGCGCGTATCCCACGCGTATCGGACGCGTATCCGTATTCCCGAAGTATTGGATACTGCACGGGGCCATTTTTCAGAGTATCCGTGCAACCTAGATGTTAGCTTTGGATGTGAATATGAAATCACATATTAAGAACTATAAAGGTGTAGAGCTCTAGTGAATAGTGTCAAATTTTTCTTTCAGTTTTTTTTTCCTCCCAATAATATACAAAACGACGTCGTTTTGTAAAGTTTGTGCTCTTTGTTGTTGTACCTCTTGCATCTCTGATTTTCTTTTTCCTTTTTATTTGGGGTTTCTATTTATGGTCTGTTTTTGGGCGTGGGGCCCCTGGTCTGCCAATATTTCTTACGACTATTATTTTCTTCCTATTTTGTAATTTCTTCTCTTCCGTTTCTTTATTTCTTCTATGCCTCCGCCTACAATTGGGATTCATTTTTTATAATTTCTTCTTTGTCTCCGCCTACAATTGGGATTAGCAGCTATTGTTTTGGGTTTTGCTTCGGTATTATTCTTTAATTGGATACAGGTGGGTGTCTTGCTTTGGTCGGCTTCCCTTCTTGCTGGGTTTGTGCTGCTTTTTAAGATTTTTTGTACGTGGCTTTCTCTATCTCCGTTCCTACCTACAATTGGGATTTGTCACTTGTGTATGATATTATCTTATAATTGGCCTTCCTTTACCAGGTACGGTTTACGGTTTGGCTTCGGATTTGTTGGTTTGTGCGGCCCCTGTCTTTCATTTTCTCTTGCCTTGTGCTGCTTGGTAGTATTTTAGGTACGTGTCTTCCTCTGAGGCATTTTTAAGCTACGTGTCGCCTACCTGTATAGAGTCTGTTTTTGTAGTATGTTTTTTCCCCAAAAAAATTTCTGGGTTTGGGATATGGATGTACAAAATAAAACTTATGGCTATCATGAGTGTACTTGTAAAGCGTATATATGTATAATTGTATATTTATTTTGGAGTTATTTTTGAAGTTATGTGTGTTTGGTAATGTTATGAAATTAAGGATATATTCACCGAAGGGTTTACTTTTCCTTTCTCTATTTTCTGGTTATTTTGTTTTATTTTCCTTTTGCTTTAGAGTCTTTGTTTATGATAGTGTTTCTGTTTATGCAGATCGATCAGTTGCTTTGTGTGCAGTATATGAAGGTATTCTTATGTGCTTATTTTTTTGTTTTCTGCTTTTGTCGTTCAGTTATGGATTTCAATGCTTAGCCTAGGCTGTTAACATATTTTGCCTTTGTCTTTCTACTTATGCAGCACTTTTTTTGATGTTATGTGCAAACCGTTTTTGATTTCAAATCAAAACAATGAGTATTCTTATATAAATCCTTTGTTTTTTTGAAGTCCTTTTTACTACAGCTACCTTATACAAGTTAAGAAAGGTTAAGAAAATGTGTACTTTTGATCATGATGTTTGTTTCTTAATTTTGTAGGTGCTACTATCTTCTTCTCCGTCTGCAGAGGCATTCTTATGTTGATTTTTTTTGTGTTTTGCTTTTGTCGTTGAGTTATGGATTTTAATGCTTAGCCTACGGTGTGAACATATTTTGCCTTTGTCTTTCTACTTATGCAGCAGTTTTTTTTTATGCTATGCGTAAGCTGTTTCTAATTTGAAATCAAAATAAGGAGTATTTTTATATAAGTCCCTTGTTTTTTAAAGTCCCTTTTACTACAGCTATCTTATACAAGTTAAGAAAGGTTAAGAAAATGTTTACCTTCTATCATCATGTTTGTTTATTAGTTTTGTACATGCTACCGTTTTCTTCTCCGTTTGTAAAGGTATTCTTATGTTGATTTTTTTTTTGTGTTTTGCTTTTGTCGTTGAGTTATGGATTTCAATGCTTAGGCTAAGCTCTTAATAGATTTTTCCTCTGTCTTTGTATTTATGCAGCAATTTTTTTGATGTTATATGCAAGCGATGTTATATGCAAGCCGTTTCTGATTTGAAATCAAAATAAGGAGTACTTTTATATAAGTCCCTTGTTTTTGGAAGTCCCTTTTACTACAACTACCTTATACAAGTTAAGAAAGGTTAAGAAAATGTTTACCTCTGATCATGATGTTTGTTTCTTCATTTTGTAGGTGCTACTGTCTTCTTCTCCAACTGTAAAGGTATTCTTATGTTGTTTTTTTTTTTTTTTTTTTTTTTTGTGTTTTGCTTTTGTCGTTCAATTATAGATTTCAATGTTTAGCATAGGGTGTCAACATAATTTGGCTGGCTTTGTACTTATGCAGCAGTTTTTTGTATGTTATGTGCAAGCCGTTTCTGTGCTGTAAAGGATGTTTTCTACTTCTTTGTATTTTTTGGATTGTTTATAGTTTCTATGTGAAAGTATTTCCTTTTGGGGAGTTTTAGCTTTTCTGGTTATTTGCGTTTCTTGGCATGCTTGGTGTTGGTTAATATTGGAGAAGGTTTTGAAGATGACAAAAAGGGTAATCTGGAAGTCATCAACTAAGAACTGAACAGCTTAGTGGAACCTATCTCATGGTCTGGAAGCTAAGTGACCGAATCAGCTAAGTGGGATATCAGATGGGTATTATCAGCCGAGTCAAGATAGATATGTTTATTCTTGAATCAGCCGAGAAGCCATCAGCCGAGTGATCAGCAAAGTGATCATCAGCAGAGTACTTCCACCAGCAGAGTGAAGACGGTCAGGAAGCTTATCAACGGGAACCAGCTGTGAGCTGAGTGCATTAAATGCGACTGACATAAAGTAGACATCCGTACAGCAGAGTGTACAGTGCAACAGTTGCAGGGAGCCGTTCCGCGTGTCAGGACCATAACTCGAGGACTGTAGATTCCTGCCAACCTTCAACGGGCAGAAATTCAAAATCTGGGAGTATAAATAGAAGACATAACTGAAGATCTAGAGAGAGCTTGCACAACTCAAGATCATATCATAAGAGCAAGATCCATCAGTTGAGTCATCTGATCACAAGCCGAAGTCATTTGTTGACAAAGCTTTTCGTTGAAGAACAGAGAACTTAGTTGTCTGTCTGAGTAACTTTCAGCTGTAAAAGAGAGGAGTTTATATCCATCTTTGTGAGTGATATAGCTTCCTAGTATAGGATTTCTGAGTGATCTTCTGTACTGAAAATAGCGTGAGGAGTGTAGATCCGTCTAAGTGAGTGATCTAGCTTCGGAGTGTAGGATTTCTGTGTGATTTCTTACAGCGCACTTGTGGCTTTTCATTTGTTGATCAGCGCAAGCATTGTATACTTGATTACTTTGTGTTTTCTAGTATAACCCAAGATCTGTGTGACTTGGAAGAGTGGACTAAAGGATTTTCATCCATATAACCACTATAAAAATCCTGTGTGTTTGATTTAATGTTTGCTTCACTTTGCATAATTTTTTGAAGAACTCAAACATACGATTTAACCAAAAGATTTTAAAAGGAGTTGAAAAAAAAAAACTGGGGATAAAATCTTTTGAGTAAGAAAACTTAAAGAGGAACAGCTTGGTGAAAAACACTTTGAATATCCGCTGCCAACTAGTTTCTAAAACTCTGATTTAACATCTGAAATCAGCTGAGTAAAAATCAGATGAGTGGTCAACTCTGCTGTTCAAAGCTTTGTGCGCGATCAGCTTAGTAGTCTTACAAATCTTGATCAGCTTAGTCTGCTGATTTGGAAAGTTAGAGAAAAAGTTTTTAAAGTTTTCTGAGGTCTATTCCCCCCCCCCCCCCCCCTCTAGACCTCATTGACCACTTTTGGGACCAACAAGTGGTATCAGAGCAGGTAGCTCTGGTATTTCAGGTTGCTCTGGTAATTTACCTGATACCATCAAGTAGCATCAGGGTAAGTGGTTTATCTTGAATCAGCTGCCTGATCAACGAGCTTGATCCAAAGTGTGTTTTTCAAATTTTTCAAAAAGAGAGCATATTTTGAAAATCAAAACTTTTTGAAAAATGGATGCCATAAACCATGTTCCTCACATTGGTCTTATGAGCTTTGAAAACTGGAAAATCAGAATGGAAATCTTTCTTGCTGCTTATAATGAAGACATGTTTACATGTATTACAAAAGGACCATTCAGATTCCAGAAGACTGTGAAGGTTGCTGGTCAACCAGATCAGATAGTTGACAAAGAGCTGGATGAGCTGACACCTAAAGAAAACAAGTTAGTAAATCTTGATAAAAAGGCGAAGTTCATCATGTTCAGAGCTGTAGACGAAGAAAATTTCCAGAAGATCAAGCATCTTAAAACTGCCAAAGAGATGTGGGATAAAGTCTGCGAGCTAAGCGAAGGAAACAACGCTATCAAAGAACATAAGCTCAGCGTGGCTCTTGAGGAGTTTGAAAATTTCAAAATGAAGTCTGGTGAAACGATTGATCAGATGGATACCAGATTTACCAAAGCCCTGAATGAAGTTCTAAGGTTTGGTAAAGAATTTTCGAACAAGGAGATCACAACAAAGGTTCTTAAGGCCTTGCCACCTAAATTCAACATGAAGGTGACAGCCATGGAAGAATCAAGGGATTTAGAGAAGATTTCTCTTTCCGAACTGTTCTCATCTCTCAAAGCTTATGAGTATCATATGCCAAGATTGGGATTAGAAGTGTCAACCAGTTCAGACCCTACTGCTGCTCTAATGGCGTCAGACAAGTCAAGAAAATCAGCAGACAAGTCAAAACAGAAGACTGTGCTGAGTTCAGAAAAATACACTGCTGACGACGTTGCCCTGCTGCTGAAAGATTTTGAGAAGTTCTACAAGAAGAAAATGAAATCAAAATATAAAAATGCTACTTCATCTTCTTCTGATCTTTTTCAGGAAAACAGGGGCTCCTCCAAAGCAAAACTTAAAGACAGCGACGAAGAGGAGTTTGGACTCTTGATCAAAGACCATCCAACCTCATCATCTGAGAAGTTTGCTACAAAGGAGAAGAGTACTAAAAAGGAGCGTAAGCTTAGTAAGAGCAAATCAAAGTTAGCTGATGCAGCAAAGCTAATAAACTCCTGCACATCTTATTCAGACCATCAGTCGTCTGATAAAGAATTTGAAGAAGTACCTGAGACAATATGCTTAACTGCCGTAGAATTTGATGATTCTGAAAATTGGGGTAACTTCTACTAATTAATGTAATGTACTATTTGAATCGATTGAATAAATGCTAAATTTCAAATTCAAATATCGTTTGTGCATTTGCCAAGCTTAATGAAGAGATGACTCTGCTGAAAAGAGCAAATCAGATCACTGAAACTTCAAGTTGAAAAACCTTAAGAATCAGCTGACTACCAAAAAGCTTGAGCATGAGAATGAAACTCTAAAAGCTGAGTATGCGATTTGTTTTGAAAATATATATGAACTTAAAAGAAGTGATTGCATCATTCTCTAAACAAAAAGAAATCAGAGGCTTAAGAGAACAAGTCTACTGAAGCTCAATAGGTTAGAAAACCTAGTAAGCTACCTAAGACAAATCAGACTACTAAAACCCATCAGCCGAGTAAGCTGAAATAGGCTGCTGATTGGAGTAAATTTAAAGTGGTATCAAGTCTGTTAAATCTAAGAAGAGTTATTTAACTCAGGTAAGAAATTGAGGCAAAAATGAATTATCTGGCAAGAATTTGAATCACATTATGATAATTATTATGACATGCACTACGCTTATTCATATTATCATGCTGATCATGTTCACTGTGCTGATTGCCATCCTCATTTCAATATGCATGCTTATCACATATTTTATGCATCTTACCTTGCTTATGAGCATTGTTTTAATCATGACCATCAAAATACCAACAAATGGTATCAAGTGCCAACAAGTGGTATCAAGTGCCAACAAGTGGTATTATCATGATAAAACGTAAGTCACTAGATCATCACATGTTAAAGGTTACACTAACCATGCTGGACCCAATAAACAAGGGGTACCAAAAACAGTCATCTGTCTTGCAGGTGAAACACATGTGAGATGACAAAGATGAGTTGACTGCCTTGCAAATTTCACCAAGTTCAACAAGTAGTCTCACAACATGCATGTACCAGCAAGTGGTATCAAATCAGTGGTATCAACAATTGGTATAATTCAAGAGGTAGACTCTACATCTGGAGATTTTCAAGGAACGCAAGTTGTTGAAAAGTTGAAGACTATCAAAGATCAACAAGCGGTATTAGAGACTAACAACTGATTGCAACAAGTGGTATCACCAACTATTCAAGTGATATCAGTCAACCATGTGACAAAAGAAATTGGTTTGTTGATTTTGGATTCATAAGTTGAGGGGGAACTTATCAGAAGACTAACCCAAAACAGCTTACTGAAATTCAACGGCTGAGTGTCTTTGAAGAGTAACTCTCATCAGACTACTTGACCACGAATTCTTGAACTCAGGGGGAACGTGTACCACTAGCGGTACTCCTAAATAAAAGATGATGTTGTCAATAAGTCAGAATGAAGCTATCAGAAGACTGCTTCTTATCAGCTGACTGGAACTCAACAGCCAAGTAATTTTCAAGAATGTACTACACCAAGTGGTATCAGCAAGTGCTATCACACCAACAAGTGATATCAGCTGACTAACCTGATTTACACCCTTACAGAGAAAAAGGTGTTACAAGTGGTATCAGACTACAAGTGGAATCAGACCACATATAGTATCAAGTGGTATAAATTCTTGCAGTTAAGGGAAATTTTCTAGCTGGAGTGATAAACAGCAACGAAGACTACCTCAATCAGCCAAGTACTCACCTACCTGTCTTCAGCATACTAGCTTGCAATCTTATGAAAAAGAAGTTATCACAAACCCTAAAAAGGGGGAAGGATAAAAGGAGAAGAAAAGATGCAACTAATGTTTGGTGTTGATGACAAAAAGGGGGAAGATGGATGCAACTAAGAACCCTTTAAGCAGAAGATCAGAAAGGGAAAAAGAACCATCAAGTGGTAATTTTTTTTTAAGTTGTATCAGAGCAATAATTTTCATCTCAGAGTATGAAGACTAAATCAGAAACTTAGATGTGTTCTTAGTTGAAGGTTTTGTCATCATCAAAAAGGGGGGAAATTGTTGGTTAATATTGGAGAAGGTTTTGAAGATGACAAAAAGGGTAATCTGGAAGTCATCAACTAAGAACTGAACAGCTTAGTGGAACCTATCTCATGGTCTGGAAGCTAAGTGACCGAATCAGCTAAGTGGGATATCAGATGGGTATTATCAGCCGAGTCAAGATAGATATGTTCATTCTTGAATCAGCCGAGAAGCCATCAGCCGAGTGATCAGCAAAGTGATCATCAGCAGAGTACTTCCACCAGCAGAGTGAAGACGGTCAGGAAGCTTATCAACGGGAACCAGCTGTGAGCTGAGTGCATTAAATGCGACTGACATAAAGTAGACATCCGTACAGCAGAGTGTACAGTGCAACAATTGCAGGGAGCCGTTCCGCGTGTCAGGACCAGAACTCGAGGACTGTAGATTCCTGCCAACCTTCAACGGGCAGAAATTCAAAATCTGGGAGTATAAATAGAAGACATAACTGAAGATCTAGAGAGAGCTTGCACAACTCAAGATCATATCATAAGAGCAAGATCCATCAGTTGAGTCATCTGATCACAAGCCGAAGTCATTTGTTGACAAAGCTTTTCGTTGAAGAACAGAGAACTTAGTTGTCTGTCTGAGTGACTTTCAGCTGTAAAAGAGAGGAGTTTATATCCATCTTTGTGAGTGATATAGCTTCCTAGTATAGGATTTCTGAGTGATCTTCTGTACTGAAAATAGCGTGAGGAGTGTAGATCCGTCTAAGTGAGTGATCTAGCTTCGGAGTGTAGGATTTCTGTGTGATTTCTTACAGCGCACTTGTGGCTTTTCATTTGTTGATCAGCGCAAGCATTGTATACTTGATTACTTTGTGTTTTCTAATATAACCCAAGATCTGTGTGACTTGGAAGAGTGGACTAAAGGATTTTCATCCATATAACCACTATAAAAATCCTGTGTGTTTGATTTAATGTTTGCTTCACTTTGCATAATTTTTTGAAGAACTCAAACATACGATTTAACCAAAAGATTTTAAAAGGAGTTGAAAAAAAAAAAACTGGGGATAAAATCTTTTGAGTAAGAAAACTTAAAGAGGAACAGCTTGGTGAAAAACACTTTGAATATCCGCTGCCAACTAGTTTCTAAAACTCTGATTTAACATCTGAAATCAGCTGAGTAAAAATCAGATGAGTGGTCAACTCTGCTGTTCAAAGCTTTGTGCGCGATCAGCTTAGTAGTCTTACAAATCTTGATCAGCTTAGTCTGCTGATTTGGAAAGTTAGAGAAAAAGTTTTTAAAGTTTTCTGAGGTCTATTCACCCCCCCCCCCCTCTAGACCTCATTGACCACTTTTGGGACCAACACTTGGAATGCGTGGTGGTGCTCTGTATAGAAATATTGTATGTGTAATGAATTTAGAGAGGGAACAGAAAGATATCCGAATAGATATGGTGGGGATATACTTACGTGAACCAGTCTTCTCGCATGGACAATTATATGTTGGTCTTTCTCGTGTTCGTACATCAAAAGCTTTGAAAATTCTCATTCATCCTGATTTCAAATGTGAAGGCACCGTAGATTATACCAAAAATATAGTGTATCAAGATATTTTTATTTTGGCTGAAGGTGTTTGCATTATTCTTGCTTTTGTTTCAGTTGTAATTTTGTTTTTGTGTTAGATGAGTGTTTACCTATTTTCTTTTCTATATGTTTTTGTCTGCTTTTGCTGCTATGCCTTGATCACACTTTGTTCTTCATGCTGACTTCCAAAATGACATTTTCAGTCATTATATTCGACAACAATGGAGTGGAAGTCCTGTATGAATGGTACACAAACACATCCATCAACTGCTAAGAAATTCAGTCCACCTAATCAAAAAAATCGAACTTTTGTATATATATATAACTATATAACTCAGACTCTATAATCTACGTTTTGTTATATAGACAACTCGGAAACCCTATAAAAGGGTCGTTTTTGTTGTGGTTTTTGGGAATGTTAAACATAACTCATGTAAATTAGCTTGTATCTTTTAAATATATGATAAACCCTACGAAAAGGGCAATTTTGTTATGATAGTTGACTTGTATACAGTGCATGCCAAAATACACTACATGCATACCTTATCATGCTATAATTTTTAAACATTTTCCCAACTATTTCATAAAATAGAATGAATATTTGGTATAAAACTTTTCGCACTACTTCAATTCCCTTAATTAAACCGATGTAGTTTAGACTCTTAATGTCAGAAACTTGAATAAGTTTTTTCCTCGTACACACATTCCACACATGCATATTAAAAGCAGTTACCACTACCCAAAAAAATTAAATAAAACTTCCTAATAATCTACCAATTATGATAATCGATAACTTAATGATCCTAACATATTGTGCTTACAAAATCAGGCCACACCAAAATAAAAAAGTGATTTTCACTTTCAAAACTTCTCCAAGCACCCACCAGAAGGAATTACAAAACTATAAGGCTGCATTTTCTTACTGTCAAATGTCCACTAAATTAAATCAGTTCATATCTTTCACAAAACATTAGTTAGACATGCAACTAAGACAATAAAGTTTGATATCATTTGCATCATACATTAAGCATCAAAAATAAATTTCCAGGAACTAGTCTGCACACTAAAATATTCATTGCAAAACACAATTTTTAATACAGAGTTAAAATACTTGGAATTTTGTATTGGCAATGGAAATACTTACTACATTATAATCAAATAAACCAAGAAATTAAAATAAAATTATCCATACCAGTTCTTTATCTATTCAACGATCCAAATTATGAATCGTTGAAATTCCCTCACAGTAACACCACAAAAATCTGGGCATCAACTCCACGCATTTGCGTGGAGCGGCATACCTAGTATGAATATATAAATGTACTTGTAGAATTGACTATAAAGTTAGTGCTAATACTAATTTTAAGTTTAAAATATTACTACCATTCTTAACGGATCGAACAATCTCCAACTGCCTCGTATGAATGCATATGCTTTCTCAATTATATAGTTTTGCCAGCTGGAATTCTCAGTTGCAACATAAGTATTTAATAACAAAATAAACCCCACGTATCTTTTTGAAAACGTCAAATGTTCAAACTACAACAATAATACAGCCAATTATTGATTAACAAATTAATTAATCTATTCCTGAGAATCCCCAAGATATCCATACAAAACTCCATAGTCGACTTTATTGACAAAATTGGACAGTGATGAGTGATCCCACTTCACTATATAAATTAAATTCTTCTATTATCAACATACAAATACAGATATCAAATACCCACATTCCACCACCCTTGTCATTCCCACACTTCTCCGGCCAACTTAAAAATGGGTGAAAGAAATTCCATCCTTGTAATCATCCTTACAACAATTATTCTTGAAGCTGCAGGGACTCGGGTTTTCGCCCAAAACTGCGGCTGCGCCCCGGGCTTGTGCTGCAGCATATACGGCTACTGCGGCACAAGTAGCGACTACTGCGGCCAAGGTTGCCAGGCGGGGCCGTGCTTGGGGCCACCGAGTAGAAACGGGGTGATAGTATCGGATATTGTGACTGATGCGTTCTTCAATAGAATCACGAACGAGGCTACTGGAAGTTGCCCTGGGAAAAGATTCTACACACGTAGAGCGTTCCTCGATGCGCTCCGCTCGTATCCACATTTTGGTACTTTTGGTTCTGTAGACGATTCAATGCGTGAGATTGCAGCGTTCTTCGCTCATGTCACACATGAAACTGGATGTAAGTTCACTTCTAATACATTTTTTTTTTCTTCACATGAATTAAATTCAAGATAAATAGATATTTCTTGGTTGGTAATTATTTTAATTCGTGGTCCTGCTGCTTTTGAAAAGAAGGTACGTTGTCATATTTGACTTTTGGCAATTATGGTACTACTACCTCTATCTCTCTTATTTTTTTACTCTCTTTCACTTTTTGCATAGAGTTTTACGGAAAAGTTAAACACTGAAATTTTTGGGTATTTTTATTTTTATATATACCTTTGAAAGTAGTGATTGATAATCATTATTTCATTTGAGAGGATATTTTTGAGAAAAATAATTTCATTTATAAAAAAAGGAGGAATTTAAGGACAGAGGAAGTATTATTTTATATTTTCGTCCCAATATTTATATTCCTTACCGTATGTACGATCGTAGGGAGTTTTCAAGAGTTAAAAATGTGAAGTAAATAACACGTACTCATATACTTACTAAAATTTAACATTGTCACTTAATATATTATCATTAAAAACTCTAAAATACCTTGTTCATCTACCCCTTAAAATTGGGGGAAGGGTTTGTTTGTTTGTGGATTGCTTTTTAATAAAATAACAAATCAGAGATCTTAAATTTGTATATTTGAATTTGATACAGATATGTGTTACATAGAGGAGACAAATGGTGCATCCAGAGACTATTGTAACGAGAAGAACACACAATATCCATGCGCTGCTGGCAAGGGTTATTACGGGCGCGGCCCCCTACAATTGACAGGGAACTATAACTACGGTGCGGCAGGCAATAGCATAGGATTTGATGGTTTGAACAATCCAGAAATAGTAGCTACTAATCCAACCATATCTTTCAGGACTGCTTTGTGGTATTGGATGAATACTTGTCATAACATAATAACTTCTGGGCGTGGATTCAGAGCTACAATTCGTGCCATTAATGGCGGTGAATGTGGTGGAGGAAATTCAAACACGGTTAATGCTCGTGTCCAATATTACACACATTATTGTAGTGAACTTCGAGTTGATCCAGGCACTAATTTGAGATGCTAGCTAGATTTATTGTTACATAGTACGTATTTCTTAATATATAATTGCAATAACTAATTAATAAAACTTATTTGTGTCATCAGTCATGACCCATATATATATTTGAGTTCATTTGTCATATTAATTCCGTATATATGATTCAATACCTCATAGCTCAATCTGAGAGTACTTAATGGCAAATTACCGCCCAGTAATATTCATAATGTTCAATTACCTTCGTGAGATTTGAAAAAGAGCATTTCACCCCCTTGTAATCTTATAAAAGTTTCATACCGCCTCCCTAACAGTTTTATATTTGGCAATTTAACCCCTATATTATGATAAATGTGGCAATTTACCCCATATATTATGATAAATATGACGATTTACCTCCCCCTCCCTCAATGTTACAAAACACTTTTCATTTACTTATTATGGCTCTGATATGAAGTAATAGTAGATAACTCGATATGAAGATGGTCGATTGTAAATTACCCCTTACAAAACACATTTGCAGACTATACAATTTGCAATTACATTTCGTATTGCAAGCTTAATTGTAAATCTATTCGTGATTAATTACAATTTACATGTTCTTACTTTAATTACAATTGCTATTACGCAAAGCATATTGGCATGTATAAATATGCCAATATGAAGATGGATCTTCTTTTCAATATTGGCAATTGATGAAAATGGAGAAATTCAATTCTTTTTTGCCTTCTCGTCAAGTTTTCCCTGATCTATACTTGTAATGGTTTCTCTCAAAAAGAAAAAAAAAGTCAAAAAAGAAAGGGAGAGCGGTGGCCACTCCATTGCAGAAAAAGTGGGCTCATCTCTCTTGTAGTGTGGGTCCTGGATAAGGCCCAGGCCCAGTCATCTATGTATTAAATAGGCCATAGCTGTTTCTGTCTATATTAGGTATCTTATTTTGGGCTACGTTTTCTTGTTAGGGCTTATGGTGAGCCTCTTTTGTGTTAAAGAAGAATTTGGCTATTTTATCCTTTTCTCTTTCTTCTTTTTTTTTTTTTTGGTACAAATCTTTTTCTCTTTCATTAATTATGTGTGGATATAAAAAAAAAAAAAAGGAAAATGTTGGTTCAGTAAGTGTTGGATCTAATATGTTTGGTGGAATTATTATCTTTAGACTAAATTTAAAGGGGAATTATGCTATAAAATCTTCCTTCTATTTTTTCTTCTCTCTAAATTGGGCCTTATTTATGTTTCAGAAACTAATGTAGTTTTTACACCAGAAATTTGTACTACTCTTTTTCAGCCTAGGCAAAACTTTAGTAAATATTAATTGCTAAAATCCCTCAGTCGATGCAATAATTTTTTCATAGCAAAAACTACTCAATTACAATTTACAATCATATTATACCCTATGATTGTTAAAAGTGTTGCGTAAAAATATAAACTTACACTTCGATCTCCACGTAAAACAATACATGGAGATAGAATATATACCACGTTTACAATAAACAACGGGTAAGCTGATGCATATAAGAGAATACAAAGGGGTAAGCTGGATATATACAAATTTACAGGGGGTAAACTTCTTATAATTTTCAAGTTAAAATAGGCTTAAATATATAGTATATAATGGAGGATATTTTTGTCAAATCATATTATTTATTAAGGATTGGAAACTTCAGAGAAATAGTATGAGTATTTTTATAAGAATACAGGGATCGGAGGTAAATGGTTTTTTTTTTAAAATCATAGGGATGATAAATTGAACATTGTGAATGTCTAGGGGGATAAATATTGCCATTCATTCGGTATTATGTATAAGCGATTAAGGATCCAAACCGAATGAATCCACAATCAATCAAGATGAATCGTAGTTTCCGACAAGTATTGAAACCGGAAGACAATCAGGGTGAAGTGGGCGAGTTAACTCTAATGGAGCCTCTTTAATGCTTAAGTGAAGAAATATTATCTTTAAGCATCTACTGAGAATTGAGAGCTTCAAATAGAAAAAAAAAGGTAATTATAAAATGTTTGAGAATTAGAGCTTCAAATAGGAAAATAAAAAACTTAATTATAACATGTTGAGAATTGAGAGCTTCAAATGGAAAAAAACCTTAATTATAAAATGTCGCCCCTTGCTTGGATATATCCAAAAGTGGTCCAACATAAATTGCGAGATATCCACTGGGTAGGAAAATTGTCATTATTATTATATATGTATTAAGTGAAGACTATATCTATATAAAAAAAGGTATTAAGTGAAGACTATTTTAGAAATAAGTTAAATATAAAATGCTGTATATATCTTGTCCAAGTATATCCTTGCTTGTAGGATATGTATTTCCTAATTACTTGTCATGATTGGAATGTTCCCTGTCTTAATTTCACCATAATGTTCAAGGCCTCGATTTTGTTATTAAATATGGATGTATTTCATCAAGTCATACATTAATCACACAAGGCCATATCCCACAATTATGCTTTCCATTTTCTGATATTATTTCGATTAAAACATTAAAAAAAAAAAAAGAGGCTTCCAGAATTAAAAAAAGTTCGTCATTTGTCGGTAACTGTATTATTGTTCCCACTGACTTAATTGACAAAGTCAAAGTCATCATCCCGCGTGCAAACCAAACCTCAATGCATAGACCAAGAAAAAGGATGCTTATTATGACTTCTTACTATTCTTCAAACCTTATTTTGCCTCTTCCATGCTTAACTACCACTATAAATTATAACATTACACACCATTCAGCCCTTCATCTATCCCCTGCACACTCCAATTCACTTTTCCACATCTAATCCGGCCACAAAAATGACCAATATCATATTCTGCACAAGTGTAACAAAATCTCTCCTTCCACTACTCATCCTTACAACAATTGTACTACTTCTATCAACCGGGACGACTCGGGTTTTCAGCCAAAGCTGTGGTTGTGCTCCGGAATTGTGCTGCAGCCAATTCGGCTACTGCGGCACCACAACTGCATACTGTGGCCGAGGCTGCCAGGCAGGTCCGTGCTTCGGGCCTCCGAGCAGCAACGGTGTTGTGGTATCTGATATTGTCACCGATGCTTTTTTCAATGGAATCGCGGATCAGGCTGCCACAAGTTGTGCTGGAAGGGGATTCTACACCCGTCAAGTGTTCCTTGATGCGCTCGCTTCGTATCCGCAGTTTGGTACGGTAGGTTCGACAGATGACTCGAGGCGCGAGATTGCAGCGTTTTTCGCTCATGTCACACATGAGACTGGACGTAAGTTTTACCAAATATTAAATGTCTAGCTTAAAATATAAGATGAGTTGCAAATTCAATATGGTATATGAGTCATACTAAGTAAATATGTCATGTGTCTTTATGTAGTGGATATTAGTTATTTTCGATTATTGATGTAGCCACAACTGAATTATTTAAGTGCCCTAAAATTAAGATATTTGTGGGTGACTTGTTGTAAAATTGGTAAAAATTAAAGGACATAGAGATCGTGATTAATTAATTAATTAATTAAATTGAGCGGCATATATGTTTGATGCCTCTTAATATAAAGTTAGACGTCTTAGAATACATATATGTACTAATTAAACAATTCTCTATATTATAATATGCTGCAGATATGTGTTACATAGAGGAAATAAATGGTCCATCCAGAGACTATTGTGACGAGAATAACACACAATATCCATGCACTCAAGGCAGGGGATACTATGGGCGAGGCCCCATACAACTGTCGTGGAACTTCAACTACGGTCCAGCAGGCAATAGCATAGGTTTTGATGGTTTGAACAATCCAGAAATCGTGGCCACAAACCCGACCATATCTTTCAGGACAGCCTTTTGGTATTGGATGAACAATTGTCATGATGCAATAGTTTCCGGCCAAGGTTTTGGTGCCACAATTCGTGCTATTAATGGTCCCCTTGAATGTGATGGAGGAAATCCTGGCACTGTTAGTGCTCGTGTTCAATACTACACACAATACTGTAATCAACTTCAAGTTGATCCAGGCAATGATTTGAGATGCTAGCTATTGTTTTCTAGAAAGAAGATTGTAATTTTTTTTTCTTTTTTTTTCTTTTTTTTTTAATAATTCCAATTATACGTTTATGATATAAGTATCCCCAAATAAATTTGAATGTGTGAGTGCATATATATATATATTACAATAGTAGAAATTGACAGTTATCAATTTTAAATTTAGTCAAATTGTCCAATTCATAATTTTTATGGATAAACATGTAATAATCTGTTATAAATTTCATAGGGCTTCTGGTGTTACAATACATGTTAATTTAAGAGGGACCAAAATGAACTACTATAATATAATGTATGATAATACATATACAATTTCTGAAATCGAGACATAAATTGCTTCATAATTGTAAATTGTAGGGTAAATTTGCCGGCCCAAAAATATATGAGGCAAACTTTGCCAATGAAATTTAATTATGGGACCAATTTTGCATATTCTTTAATTATCTATTTTCCCTCCAAAATTGGGAGTAATTGACGGAAGGAGAGAATTGCATTTTCGGTATTGCTCTTTAGGTTAATTCCCACTTTTGGTACACCGCTTTATGTCTCCAACACCTTTGGTACATCGCTTTAACAAATTGTGACACATTTGTCACAACCGTTAAAAATTATCGTTAAGTGGTGACGGGACAGTTAAGTATGTGTTTTCATAACACATTTATTATTTATTATTTTTATTAATATTAAATATTTTTAATTATATAATTTATTATTTTAATAAATATTAAATAGATTAATACTGTTATATAAATCTTATATTTGAAAAGAATGTGTTTTCTTAATTTTTTTGAGATTTATGTTAAAGTAGTATTATTTAATTTATTAATATTGTTTACAATCAAATTATTTATTTAAATATAATATATAAAATATCCAAATTGATCTGCACGTAGTCTTATTTGAGTCAATTTTGAAATTTGGCAACAATGTAGACTAAAATCATCACTAAATTTTGAGATGTGGGGCTTTTTTGGTAGTTTGAAATGTTATGGAGTAAAATTATCAGTCAACATAAGTAATGGCATCAATTTTGCTATTAGACTTACAGCCACGTCACCACTTAACGACAATTTTTAAATGTTATACCAAATGTGTCACAATTTGTTAAAGTAATGTACAAAATGTGTTGAACACATAAAGCAGTGTAGCAAAAGTAGGAATTGACCTAAAGCACAGTACCAAAAATGCAATTCTCACTTGACGGAAGTATCAAATGTGTTAACGATCATTAACTTGTGGTATGAAATGTGTCATGTGTTTTTAATTTGGTATTGAATCCTTAAAGTAGGCTAACTTATCGTACCAAAAGTGAAATTCTCACGTTTATCTATTTAAGATAGTAAGGATCATATCACGATAATTTGTTATAGTTAAACTAGCTACCCTAATAATTAATGGAAACTAAGTAGAAACCGTGCACCTTGGATCAAATATTTACCACATGTACTTTGCTACTTGATCTCATTACATCCATAAATCTCCAGACGCAAGTTCATAATACATAATTACCTGGATCTTAATAAATTTTCCTAATTATGACAGTACGGAAAATATAACGACAATTTAATATAATTAAATTAAAAGAGCCCTAATACTTAATAGAAACTATGCAAAAACGTGGATCGTTCACCTAGAGTTCGATCTACAACTGTACTTTGACATTTGATCTCATTACTCCAACAAATCTTTAGAAGTAAGTTCATAATTCGTAATCACCTAGACGACCTTTATCAATTTTCCTAATTAAAACAGCGGGGAACGTGTCCCGATAATTTGTTATAGTTTAACTAAGAAAACCCTAATAATTAATTGAAACTATGTAGAAACGTGAACGATGCACCTACAATCTAATTAACAACTATACTCCCCCACTAGTTCAATATTTTCATATACTAAAACTTTAGTAGAACGTGTACTTTTTCTGAAAGAAATTAAATGATCAGAAAAATAAAACGTATCAGACACGTTCTTTCATTTTTGCGATTTTAGGTTTGGTTATTTTAATGGCATGCAGACTTGCAACATGATGCAAACTCAAATTCTATCATCTGGTCAACAATTATGAGTAGGAAAAATTTCCTAAATTTACAATAAACGATATGTATTTACTACAAATTCGATCGGTAAACATAACATATATAAGATTATTGCATCTTTAGAAAGTAGTTTATGAAATAAATGAATATTTTCTCATACCAAAGTGAAAAATATACTCAAATGATTCATTTGTAGATTCACACTAAACATCATAAATAGAAATCGTTATAGAATTAATTAGGAAATCTATATTGACATATGCATACCCTAACTGGTCTGTTATATATAACCCAACAATATTGTTCTTGAGACCTAAAGTGAAAAATAAGTTACTTGTTTTCCATGGCTTCTAATGAAGGGTGTAGTTCTAATTCCCAACTTCATAAACTCGAAGAGTACGTATATGCATATTTTTATTTGTATTGGTGTCAATACACATATGTTTGTAGGTGGTTTATTTATTTATTTTTCTTTTGCTTCTAAATTAATTTTCTACTTGGGTTTTAGATATATATTAGATTATCAAATTTACCTTTTCTTTTCTAATTTTTTTATTTCTTACAAAATGGTTATGAAAAATATGAATCAGGCTTTTTATGGAGGGTGTGTATCCAGATAAAAAAATGAGACAAGAACTGAGTGTGGAACTGGGGATAGAGCCTGAACAAATCAAAAAGTGGTTCAAAAACAAATTTTTATCTGCAGAGGTGATTTTTTTTTTTAATTATTATTTTATTCTAGCATATAATTAATCAATGCTTAATTCATTTATATTTAATTGGACATTTTGTTGAATAGGATAAAAGAGAACAAGAAGAGAACCATGATCTTCGCATGGAAAATGCAAGACTTCGTTTCGAAAATATTCAAATATTTCAACAATTGAATGAAAGGCGAAAATGCTTTGCCTCGGCATATCCAATCATTCAAAAATTATTGGATGAAAATTCCAGATTGAAGACGAAGGTCAATTTTTTTTTCTCTTTTTTTTTTGTGGATTTCTAACTATTCATGGTGTGGCATATATAAAGTGAATCTGAATAAATGTGATGATCAGAAAAAGGTTAATTAAAATTTAAAACTGAATATAATTTTTTGAATTTCTAACTATTTCATAGATTTGATTAGATATGCTCAAGTATCCTATAAAAAAAAAAATATAACTAAGCCAACATGCTCTTAAAAAAATCATATTAAGCTTTGGAAAATTCTATCTCAGATATGATTTATACAAAACTCTTCCAATCACAAGGTGAGTGTATTTCACTAGTTATTTAAGTAATCGCTAAATTGGTCCAACCACAAGGCAATTTTTTTGTATTCATCATCTAAATATTTTTGGGTAAATCAGACCCGGTTGAGATAAAAAAGAAAAAATCAAAATTTTTATTAGGTCTGTTATGGGTATGTAGGGTCAAGACTCTACCCGAACCTAAACCCAATCAAGACCCTTCAAAAAATTCTACAAGACCCGGACTTGATCTGATTAACCAAACATGCTAGCAGCCAATGGATACCAAACTCGAACCCAGAACAACGGACAGGCCCGACCCAACCCACACCCATATTTTTAAATCAAAATGAGTTAGATTCTTATGTTTTATGCATTTTTTCAACTTAAAATTAACATAAGAAACCAACAATCTTCTCTCTTTTCCAGAACAACGGACAGGCCCGACCCAACCCACACCCATATTTTTAAATCAAAATGAGTTATATTCTTATGTTTTATGCATTTTTTCAACTTAAAATTAACATAAGAAACCAACAATCTTCTCTCTTTTCCTTTTTTTTTACCTTTTTTTTTAATTAAAATAAAGTGAATTCAATTTAATAATTTTATATATATAGGCATTTTTCGCTTACTTTTTCGTCCATCGAATAGTAACTAATGGTTTATTCTGGTCATATTTCAGCTTGATATAGCAAGAGCTCGCAAGTTAGGGTATCCTGTTTTGGTTGATGATGATGGAGAGAACGTAGATGATGATCAACTAAACCTAGAGCTTCGATTGGCACATCGTCAATCACCTGCTAATCCTTTGGATGACAAATCCGACGACTAAAGAATCGTTGGAGTTTTTACCTTAAGATTACATTATTGCATCATGTATTCTCATTTAATTTATGTTATGTTTTGACCTGAATGTTTTACTCAAGACTTTTGGTTCACTAATCTATGAATTTCAATATTTTGGACAAATAAATTGTGAGAATTTGCTAAGTTGTTTTATTGTTTTTCATTTATCTATATTTGGTAAATTTGTTCTAATATCATGTTTATGTACTAGTGATGATTTTTACGTACATACTATAAATTTCCTATGGTCAGGCAAATTGGGTAACTTATTAACCAAAAACACAAAATGCATCACTTTCCTAATCAATTTTACAAAGAATATTATCTTACCAAATGATTCTATTGTAATTTCTTCAATATATTCCAAATTATATATCTAACTTCGTATTCTGCTTATGCTTATAGATATTCTTTTACTTTGTAGGAGTCACTGAATGCATGTATGATTGGGCTTACATATTGTGTTGAAGGAGATAAATTGACTAGATATGAAATTAAATTAAATTTTAAAATATTCATTCATAAACCCATTTAATAATAATTATCTACGTTGTATTTGCAATTAATTAAATTGGGTTTTTCGAAAAAAAAAATAAGATGCCCAATTTTATAAGTTTTAGACTTCAATATTTTAAGTATTTAATATTTTCAACAATACAATCATATATTTATTTCTAACTTAAAACAATATTATTAAATAATATTTTACTATAAAATATGAAAATAAAACCTTGTTTACATATTTATTAAATTATTCTTTACATACTATTTATAGATTATATAAAAATGGAATTTTTATACATACTATTTTAATTTCTTTTTTTAAAAATAAAACACCCGACCAAACTGCACCAACCCATCTCTCCCCACCCAGGTCAGTGCCGCCGACTTGGCATCGAGGGGCGATGGCCTGGAATGAGAACCCAAGTCGTCGATGTCCTGGGTCGGAACAATCCAAGTCGTCGTCGCATAAATGACCGTGATTTCTACCCAGGCCGACAACGGCTCGGTTTCTCTTTCCAGGCTGACGATACGGCTTGGGAGGAGCGGTGGGGGTGGGTGGAGATTAGGGTGTGAGGGTGTATTTTCTTCTACGTATAAATTGAATTTTATTTTTATTAAAGTTTAAGTTTTAATATGCAATTATAAACTTTTCACGAAAATGTTCAAACCTCAGGGGAGGTATCAATAATTTTGTTCATCACAATAGGGGTAGATTGGACATTTTGTTCATTGGATTTTTTATTAATTTTTTAATTAATTAGAATTTTGTAAGGTTTGGAACAATCTCTAGTCACGTTAAACGACTTTTCAGTTGTTTTATTCGTTCCAATTAAGCTCTTGATGTTCGCAGGAAGAGAACAATTAAGTCAGAATTTAGATGATCCCCATTTTTTAACATAAACATGGTAATCCAAAAATTTCCATTTGTTCTTAAAAAAAGGAGGAACTTGGGCCAGGGTGATCTGGCAAATCACGTGAATTAACAATTGCTCTTTTAAAAATACAGAAATCGTTAACCTGAAAGCAACAACATGATCACGATTCACGAGTCATTTATAATTGTTAAATTCTAACCAACAATTAATGGGAAAATTATATTTTTATTTGGACCTTGCCTGTTTGTATGGAGTTTTTAAAGTGTTAATTAGAGATTTAACGAATCTTTAAGATGTTCTGATTACGATATATGCTTGAGAAAAGTTATATATATGTTTGTGTTTTCATAAATGAAAGATTGTTAAATTTAAGCTTAAAAAAATTGATAGGTTTTTCTTCATAAAGAAAATGGAAAAAAGAGAAGTAAGCTAAGCGATACATTATTTTATGTCAAATCGAAAATGTGAAAAATAATAACATATGTCAAATCAATATATAACTTTAAATGTCACAAATAAAAGTTGTGCAAATTTAATAGGTTTGGGTTGGAACTTATTTAAACCATTTATCAGTTGGATTTGATCTAGTTTGGATGAGCCCAAACTAGATCAAACCATTTTCATACAGACCCTTGTAGACTTGGATAACACAGTAGTTTTGTTACAATTTTATAATGATTTGTACCATAAGTGTCGAAATATAAAGGGCTTGTTTGTTTGGTATTTGTGAGAGGGAAAGTGGTGATGGTTAGTGAAATAATCTCGATTTATGTAATGTTGTTTATTTGAATTTTAGGAAAGTGATTTGGGAAATAAGGTGATGTAGGTTTTTTTTAGAAGAGTTTAGGTTGTAGCTGTAAAATGTATAAGACTTTATGTCTAATCATGTTTGTTATATGTGATAAAGTTGCGTAAGATAAATTATTTTATGTCAAATCAAAGTAGAATGTATAAGACTTTATGTCTAATCATGTTTGGATTTGAAATTTTTTAGTTGAATGAATTTTAAATTTTAGGTTAACCGAGAAACTTTATATCTTGTTTTTTTGGTAACAAATGAAAAAGGGTGGTTAATTAGCTGAATCGTAATTCTCTAAAAAAAAATTATAATGAATACTGCTAGGGCTGTCAATGGGTCGGATTTTGGTCGGATCAGGTTCGTCCAGATCCGGCTCCATTTATATCGGTTCGAATCGTGTCAGATTCGGATCTTGTTCGGATTGTGCTCGAATCTAGATTTTTTTAATCCAATGGATCTCGGTCGGATTTGGCCGGATATCGGATCTTTTTCGGATCCAATAAAATTTTCATTTAAAAAATTATATTAATATTTTTTCCTAAAATAAGTTTATTAACTTTACAATTTTATTTAATTTTAGCTCACATGTTCAAACATCTAGCTTTTACTAATATTCATATTTTTTAGATGAAAATATTGGTTTAAATAAATTTATAAACGAGCTATAAATTACTGTCTTCTTAAATTGACAATGAAATACTATTAATGGTACTTACTTTTATAAAACATTATATATATATATATCACTCCTTTTATTTTTTTTATCTGATACGAATCTTTAACGGATCGGATCGACCTAAATCCATATTCGCTCCATGTGTTTCGGATTACGGATCTTTATAATCGGATCAGGTCCATAGAATCTCTAATCGGACAATTATCCTAATAAATCGGACCGGATCCGAATTGAAATCCGCCACATTGACAGCCCTAAATACTGCTTTCATTTATGTTACTTTTGTTTCTATTAATTCATCTTACTCAGTTAAAAAAATAACAAAAATTTCATGCGTATAATATAATTTTTACAATTCAAAAGCCATTCAAGTCTATGATAGATGGGAACAGAATAAAGAAAAGATGATGATATGGACAATAGGAAATAGAAATGATGTTTTTCTTTTTTAGTCCGAATCATTTGCTCAACTAAAAAAATTATGTTTTTCCTTTTTAGTAGGGGCAGATTTGTCATAAATTATTAATTGCTCTAGAAGCAACATATTTTGTTCTGACAATATCGTCAGTCATAATTAAAAATTGCATGGTCTATAGAACCATAATATCAACGGTATCTTATTTATGATTCTAGATCATGTCTGGTCCAGTCCTATGTAATCAAATTACACAAAGTACCTCCACCTTCGATGTCTCTACATCAGTAATTCGGATCAAAATTACTACATTGTAAAAGTTTCGTGGACCGTACTAGTAGTGTTTAGTTAAAGATCCCAACTTTAACTCGCTACGGACTTTTTAGTCTATTAGGTATAACTTTAATCCTCCAGTATAACATATATACTTAAGTCATAGTCTCTTTAATAGACTTTGAATTTTCTGATGTTTATATTATGCATTAAATGCATAATCGAAATGGTTATAAGAAAAATGAATTTCAAATTTATTTATTTATTTCAATTAATTAAAGAATGTCAAATACATGCTTTAAGAACATCATATGCCTAACACATATTGAATTTCTAAAATTCTGCAAAATTCTCCTCAATTAATTTTTGAGACTAAACTAAAGGAAACACAGCCAAAAAAATTTATAGTAGTCCTAATTCTCCATAATACATAGTATAATGAAGCCCGGAACCTCCCAAAGTACAACGGAGATGGCATCCGATCCGTTGATATCTCAAAAAACAGAGATGATGCTTCTGAGATGCAAAGTGGGAGTCCCATAACTTTCTGCTGACTTCCGCAAATGTCTAATTTATGATTAAAGCAAATCACGTGTATATTATATAATTAACCAATACACTTGTTAAATATAATTCATTATATTAACGATTTCGTGGAAGCAACATCTTGATCATGACTGTCACGTACAATATAATTGTCAAATTAGTAAAATGCAAAAACACGCCATATATTTTATTCTATTGGCAAAAGAATTTTGTGTTATTTTAATAACAAATTAAGAACTCATAACCCATTATATGAACACTTCATAGCAAAAATAGCTAGAGTTACAAATTTTTTTTTTGTCATCAAGGTATACACATTTGAAAATTAAGAGTTTATCGCAAAAAGCTTATTGCTATATTTTAAAGTGAATAAGAGAGTTCTTGTCGATTTTTAGAGTAATTGGGGAGTTATTGTTATTTTTTTTAGAAAATAATGTATTTAGTTTCAAATAAAAAGTAACATTTAGGGATATAATTATCATTTTTATTTCAAATCATGAAAAATACTCACACCTACAATGAGTGAAGCACACCGCGATAGTGGAGGGAGTTAAATGTCTTTAACTTGTTATGCAAGTAGGGGCTTTTTTTTAAAGCTAATATTAGTTGCATAGGCCGTATGGTGTTTTCCCAATTACAAAAATACAGTGGATATTTTTTTCATTTTACAGGACATTCAACATTTTTTATCGTGAAAATTCCAAAATTGTACTTTTTATCTTAATTTTTGAAAATATGTGTTTTGTATTTTTGTCCCATCGCCTCATTTCCTTCTACTTTAGGACAAAAAATGCAAAATATGAGACACTACTATTACTATGACATCAAAAGTGCTAAAAAGAGTATAATATATGGAATGGAAAGTGCTAAGTATTAAGATCGAAAGTGTCATTTTGCAAAGTGCAGAATCAAAAATGAAAATATTTTAATAATCAAAGGCTAAAAGTGCAATTCTGATGAAGTATAAGACCTGAGCATTTTGGGGCTAAAATGCAATTTTTTTGGATAACAAATACCTTCTTTGTCTCATTTACTTGATAAAAACATGTCGTCAATGAAGCCATAGCCTAGTGGTAATCACTGGCAAAACCGAGGTTTCAGGATCAAGAGGTCATGAGTTTAACTCCCACGAATGTGAATTTTTCTTTAGTTTGGTAGTAATTTATTATTTATAATAATTATTTGTATTTGGACAGTTGATGAGATAATTTCTGATGCAACTTGGAAGGAGTTGTTCCTGCCTGGGAACGTTGCATGGCTCACATGAAAGTCCCTAATGCGGACAGACCGACACTGTTCGAGAAAATCAAAGCGGAACGAGGGCGACCCGTGGAAATACATCGGTTTCTTACTCGTGCAAAGGAACTATTTCTTGGCAACTTCACGTAGTAGCATAAGCCTCATTGCCCGGCCTAGAAAGTACCTACCACTTCGATCAATTAGCCAAGATTTTGACTGGATACGAAATCACTGGTGCTCGATCTAGCTAGTGGTATTTTTATGGGGATTCTATTTATCGATGTAGGATTCCTATTCAAGATCACTATGATATTCCTGGTAGACATTACAACTCTACGTGATATGAGAATGGACATATTACCCTCCGTGAAAACTAATAGCATTTAACTACTTTTCTTAATGAGATGTTGCACACGCGATCAAAATTATGAGTGAAACTTATTTTAACGCGGAAAATAATCAATATAACCTTCCATTGATAACATATCCCATCCACTTTACTTCAGCTCGTGGTACCAATTTCAAAACTTACAATCTCGTCGCCTGGGCAGTGAAATTGAATTATTTGGACCTTTTTTTTTGTTTTTTTTATATCCAGTTACTTCTCTTCTCCTTGGTGTTTTTCTTATGGAGGCTACCTCATCTTTCTTTTTATCTAGACTATGAAATCTTTAATTATTTAAAAAAAAAAGGGAAAATTTGAATTTGCTATATATTAGCTCTCCATTAAATAATAAGACAATTAAAGATATATACGCATACTTTGACATGATTCAAATTAATGCTTAACTTCTTAGAATTATTATCTAAATACATAAAGTAAACGTTAGCAAACACATGGTACGCAACTTGTATATAAAAATGATTGAGGACTAATTAGGATAAGAAGCACTGCAAATATATATCATGTACACTACTATATAAGATAATCGATGGTGTCACCAAATTTTGAACCCATAGTCTTCTATTTTATTTCCCTACAGCTATTTTTATACAATGCAGAGAGAAATGACATCGGAGGTCGAGGCCCCTCTGCTGGACGATTTCGACGTCCAGCTGGACTCTGTCGATTACAAAGGCCGCCCTTCCGTCCGATCGAAATCCGGTTGCTGGAAATCATCTACTTTTATCATAGGTAACTAATATATATATATATGTCGGAATTCTATATTCTCATTTTAGACTTAATTTTGTGTTTCACATATGCAAGTTTCCTTATAATAAGACATTTGTCAATAGATGTATGTGGAGATAATTTTATTTTTGGTACCACAAGTGACTTTACTTTAAGGTTATAGTACCATAAGTTACAAAGTTAATACATTTCATACCAAAAGTTAACGGTGCTTAACACATTTGATACTTCCGTCAATGACTTTTAACTTAGAATGAAAAATTTGCAGAATTGGCCCCAAATTTACCCCACAATTCACAAGTTTGAAGCATTTCAGTCTCTATTGCAAAAATAGTTAAATTATTAATCCTATTTAATAAATTTTATATATTAATATTAAATATCTTAAACTAATTAGATTTTGTATATAATATATATATATATATATTAAATAAATATTTTATATAAAATATGAAAAAAATATCAATTAAACTTATTAAAAAAATTTAAATTTCTAAAAAACATATTTTAAACTAATTAATTTTACATATAATATATATAAATTTTACATGGATGGCGGCCTGGGTTTCATTTTGTGGGGGGGGGGGGGGGGGGGGGGGGCTAGGGTTTTGTATTTTTTTTTTTACTTTTGGTAATGAAATGTGTTGGTTTTGTAACTTATGGTACCGTAACCTTATAAAGTTATTTATGGTAACAAAAGTGAAATTATCTCGATGTATATGTGTAACGCGAAAATTTGACACTAAAATAAGATAGAAGATCTATCCCAGTACTGTTAAATAGATCGTGATCATGATAACTATTTTGTAAATATTTTTATTTAATTTCCTTAGGGGTTGGAGTTGCGGAGAGATTTGCTTATTATGGAATAAGTTCGAATTTACTGAGTTATTTGACTGGGTCTCTGGGTCAACCCACCGCAACAGCGGCGTCACTCTTGAATTCGTTCTATGGAATAGCGTCACTTTTGCCGATCGTTGGAGCTTTTGTGGCTGACTCTTTCTCTGGTCGATACCGTATGATTATCTCTGCATCTGTCTTTTACATACTGGTAAGTTATAAGACTTGAATAGAAAAAACAAATTACGTTACGTTACGTTACTCCCATCCCATATCTCGTTATTTATGTTTTATTTGATTCTTTTCTTCAAACTTGAGATTAATGTTTTCCTAAATGGAATGGAATCTTGACGAAGCTTTAATAGGATGTGAGCATGCAGATTAATTAGTTCGCCCATTAAAAAATATAAAAACATCATACATACAACTTATTGTGATCTATAATTTTATTTGACCAATTAGCTTTTACTTAATAAGTAAATTATTCGGTACGGTACGGTACGTATAAGTGAGATTGAATTAATTGTTTGACCTTTGAATCGTATTTGGCAATAATTAAAGTCAGACTCTGAATACCCTTGGGAAAAAAAAAAATTAACCTAGAATTTTCTACTTAGTAGGTAATTAAATGTAATGCAATTTAACCTAAATTTGTCTACCGTATGAATGTGATGGGAGCACAGGGACTCATATTTTTGTCTACATCAGCTTCGCTCAATTCATTCATGAACTCTCCGGAAGTAGTACAAATTGTCTTCTTCTTTTTCTCTTTGTACTTGGTGGCATTGTCTCAAGGAGGGTTCGCCCCTTGTACACAAGCTTTTGGGGCCGATCAGTTTGATGAGAATAACGAAAAAGAATCCAAAGCAAAAAGCTCATTCTTCAACTGGATGTATTGTTGCTCTGTTGGAGGTATTCTAGTACCTCTTTTAGTTCTTACATATATTCAAGAAAATCTGGGATGGGTACTCTGGTTCGGAATCCCCGCTGTTGTCATGTTCTTGACATTAATCGTGTTCTTGGTCGGAACTCCGGTCTATCGATTTCCCGTGAAGAATGATGATGCAAAGAATCCAGTTATGAGGATCTTTAGGGTTTTTGTCCAAGCAGCAAGAAATTGGCGGGCTGAAACTACTCTGCATCAGGAAAACACTCAATTCAAGTATTCCAATATTTTAAAGTCTTTTAGTTAATTATATGGTATATGAAATACGTATCTATTACCACTTTTGATCCCACATTTTATGAAATAATTACACTTTTAGTCTCAATTTTTAAAACCAACACATCGCGTGGGCCGGTCGACCTAATGAAAGTGCAAATTTTATGACAATTATGAAATACTAGTATAGAATATATTCTATAGGACCAAATTATTAAGTGCAAAATATATTTTAAAGAGTTGAGATCAAAAGTACAATTAGTTTTATTTAAAAAAATATGCAAATTCTAATTAATTTAATTAATTATGTTTTCTTTGTAATGAATTATAATAACAGGTTTCTTGAGAAAGCATTAATTGGACGAGATGGGAACGTCCTTTGTAGCATTCAGGACGTTAAAGATGCAAAGTCAATTCTTAGGCTTATTCCAATATGGTGTACGGCTATGGGATACTCTATCGTATATGCACAACCTTCCACTCTTTTCACAAAGCAAGCAACTACATTGGACCGACACCTTTTCACTTCCACCTACGAAATACCAGCTATCAAATCTACAGTCTTCAAGCTTCAGTGAAGAAGATGAAATCAAAATTGAAGAAGAAGAAAAGACTGAATTTACAGATGAAGAGGAAATAAAGACACGCAAATGTTTTCCCAAATTGAAGACGTAATTAGGGATTAGGGAATTAATGTTATTTTATTATATTATATTTACTTATTTGTATTTTTACTTTTCTACCCTTCTTCTTGTTCACCGCCTTTTAGTCTGTTACATCAGTTATGTATATATAGGACTTTGCTGATCACTTTGTAACTAATCTATTCATTCACACAATTAATAATATACAAGAAGTTAATTTTCTCTCTGCAAATTCTTTACTTTTCCGATCATCATATTGAAACATATGATTTACATATTGTGAATTTATATGGTATCAGTAGTTTAAACATTACAGCATCACCACCGGCGTATTCCTTCCGGTCTACTTTCTCCAGATTCTTTATCCCTTTGTTCTTCCTCTGTTCTCTGTCTTCTTTATCATCCCTACACAATCATATTCATATTCCAGTCAGTTTTTTGTTTCCCTTTAAAATCATCATTCATATCATATATTATTTCTACGCATTCACACTACAAATTCTGTATCAATACCAGTTTTTCCTCTCTTTTTTTTCTCAAAATACCTTCCAGATTTGTTTTTTATACATCATTCACTTCAAGATTTCAATTCAAGATTATTGTTCCTTCATCATGACTGATTCCACCACTGAAATTTCCACCCCTAGACAGAGACCAGCAGTAGAGGACCCATCCAGTCCCTACTACCTTCACCCGGCTGATGGCCCAGGTTTGAGCCTTGTAAATAAACACCTCACAGAGGACAATTTCCAGTCATGGAGTAGAGCCATGACAATGAGCCTAACTGTCAAAAACAAACTTGGATTTGTTGATGGCACTATTCCTAAACCATCTACAGATCCAGTCTTAATCAATTACTGGGAAAGAAACAATACAATTGTTCTTTCTTGGTTAATGAATGCTGTTTCTCCTGATATTGAATCAAGCATCCAATACCACACTCTAGCAAGTGATCTTTGGGCTGAATTAAAAGAAAGATTTAATCAGGGCAATGGCCCCAGATTATATCAGTTGAGAAGGGATCTACTGAAATTAACACAGGAACACTTATCTGCCAATACTTAATACACAAAATTCAAGGTCTTTTGGGATGAAATTCTTAATTCTAGACCGGCTTGTACCTGTGGTAAACTGGAAAAATACTTCCAGCATGAATATCTTTTCATTTTCTTAATGGGCCTGGATGATTCTCTTTCACATACTAGAAGTCAGATTCTCCTAATGGAACCCCTCCCCACTGTCAACAAGGCCCTTGCCTTGATCATTCAAGAAGAGAAACAAATCTCATTACAGAAACCCATTCCCAGTATTGAGCCAAAGAATTCTATGGCTTTTGCCATCAAGCCAAACACACCTACATATGCTCCCAGACCACCACTTCCCCCTCAACCATACAGACCACCTTATGTAACTAATCCCAGACCTCCATACAACCCTCCATCCAGGCCACCCTTTAATACCTTCAGGGGCAAAAACAGGCCATATTGCACTCACTGCAATATGCCTGGACATACTGTTGAAACATGTTTCAAGATCCATGGCTTTCCCCCAGGATTCAAATCTACCACCTACAGACCATCACAAACTGCTTCTTCAACCAACAATGTTTCCTCTATTACCCCTGCTCAGCCCAACATCCAAAATTTTGTCCAAACACTGACTCCAGAACAGTACTCTCAACTCACTTCTCTCTTTTCTAGTCAATCACCTTCTCAGAATCCCTCTCTTACATCTTGTGTGTCCACTGTCAATGCTTTTAACATGGTCACCAACACAGGTATTTGTTCTTCTGCACCTTTTAATATTTTATTTCCTAAAAGATTCTGGATAGTAGATTCAGGTGCTAGCAATCACATTTGCATTGACAAAACTTTTTTTCACACTTTGAATCCTGTTTTTAACACTAGTATTATTTTACCTGACCATTCTTCTGTTAATGTTCAATTCACTGGAACAGTACATCTTTCTAAAGACATTACCTTACACAATGTTATGTTTGTTCCTACTTTTAAATTTAACCTCCTCTCTGTCAGTTCTATTTTACAAAACACAATGCACTCTATTGTGTTCAAACATGACATTTTTTATGTACAGGACATTCAGACTCTCAGGATGATTGGACAGGGTAGAGTATTCCATGGATTGTACATTCTAGAAGACACCATTCATACATCTTTTTGTAATAAAGTTGTTTCTTCAGAGACTTGGCATGCTAGACTAGGACATCCCTCATCTAAAGTTTTGTCCCCTTTAAGGAATGTACTTAATTTTTCAGATTATGATAAACTTGATTCTCATCATTGTTCTATTTGTCCTATTGCCAAGCAAAAACGTTTACCTTTTCCTTTTCAAAATAATATGTCTACTATCCCTTTTAAAATTGTGCACTGTGACATTTGGGGACCATATCATGTTACTTCTTACAATGGATTTAGATACTTTATTACACTAGTTGATGATTATAGCAGATTCACTTGGATATATCTCATTCATAATAAATCTGAATGTTCTGTTATCATACCTAGATTCATTAATATGATCAAAAATCAATTCAATACCACTATTAAAATATTTAGGTCTGATAATGCAAAAGAACTACTTTTTTCTAAACTCTTTTCTGACTTAGGAATCTTACATCAGTTCTCAAATGTTCAGACACCTCAACAAAATTCAGTGGTTGAAAGAAAACACCAACACATTCTTAACATTGCTAGGTCTCTTCTATTTCAGTCTAGGTTACCTATCACTTATTGGTCTGAATGTGTTCTCACTTCTGTTTTTCTCATGAATAGGACCCCTTCCCCTCTTCTAAAAATGTCCTGCCCTTACTCTTTGTTATATCAAAAGACTGTTGACTATTCATTCCTCAGAACCTTTGGGTGTTTGGCATATGCCTCTACATTAGCTGATCACAGAACAAAATTTCAGCCAAGAGCCAGAGCATGCACCTTTCTAGGCTATGCTCCTGGCATCAAAGGCTACAAACTTATGGACAATCTCACTACTGACATCTTTATGTCCAGGGATGTCATCTTCCATGAAGATTCTTTCCCTTTTCATTCCTCTTCTCCTCCTATTCCTACAGATACACATGTTCCTCCCTCTGTTTTACCCACTGGTTCTCCCTCTCTTTCTCCCCCTCTATATGATATTCCTTCTTTTGATTCTGCCTCTCCTCATGCAATACCATCCCAGTCCAATACTGAACCTCAACCCCCACCCATTTCTCAAACTACTTCCCAACCTCTAAGAAAATCCACTAGACATTCTAACCCTCCCTCCTATCTCCAGGACTTCCACTGTAATACCACTCATTACAACAATACAAAACACCCAATTTCTAAAGTTCTAGATTACAATAACTTGTCTCCTTCTTTTAAATCTTTTATCTGTAATATCTCATCTTTTTCTGAACCATCTACTTATAAACAAGCTATCAAACAACAAGAATGGGTTACAGCTATTAATGAAGAGTTAAAAGCTATGGAATCTAACAATACATGGACTGTCACACATCTCCCTCCTTCTAAACAACCAATTGGTTGCAAATGGGTTTTTAAAGCTAAAAGAAAGTCAGACGGAACTATTGATAGGTTTAAAGCCAGACTTGTGGCTAAAGGTTTCACTCAAACTGAGGGCATTGATTACATAGATACTTTTTCTCCTGTTGCTAAACTCATTACTGTTAGAGTTCTTTTAGCTATTTCAGTTGCCAAACAATGGTTCCTACATCAATTGGATATAAATAATGCATTCCTAAATGGTGACTTACATGAAGAAGTCTACATGGAGTTACCACAGGGCTATTTTCCTCCTACTCAGGCATCTTCTTCCAGCAAACAGGTATGTAAGTTAAATAAATCTATCTATGGCTTAAAGCAAGCCAGCAGGCAATGGAATCTAAAACTAACAGAGGTATTGTTATCCCTTGGTTTTACTCAATCTTTATCTGATTACTCTTTATTTTTTAAGGGCTTTGACAAGGATTTCATTGCATTGCTAGTTTATGTTGATGACATTCTACTTACTGGTCCTTCTATACAACTTATTTCTCAAACTAAGGATAATCTCAGTAAATTCTTCAAATTAAGAGATTTGGGTCAACTCAAATACTTTCTGGGTATTGAATTGGCACATTCTCAGACTGGTCTGTTTATTTCACAAAGACAGTATACATTACAGCTCCTAGAGGATACAGGGTACCTGGCCAGCAAACCTGACTTGTTACCCATGGATCCTAAACTAAATTTAGCTAATGATCCAGCTAATCTATTAGATGATCCTTCTTCATATAGAAGATTAGTGGGCAGACTAATCTACCTTACTCTTACAAGACCAGACATTAGTTTTTCAGTTCACAAGTTAAGTCAATTTCTATCTAAGCCTGCACACTGTCATTTTAATGCAGCACATCACCTATTAAGATACTTAAAGAAATCTCCAGGTCAAGGTTTATACTACTCTTCTAAATCTAATCTTGCCCTTTCTGCATTTTGTGATGCAGATTGGGGCTCCTGTACTGTGACAATAACTCAGCCATTCATCTGGCATCAAATCCCGTCTTCCACGAGAGGACTAAACATGTGGAAATTGATCTACACTTCGTACGGCAGCATGTTCTTCGCCGCAATCTCCGTCTATTTCCAATTAGATCAAATCTACAGCTGGCAGACATCCTCACCAAACCTCTTCCACGCCAGCCATTTTATTTCATCCTTTCCAAGATGGGTGTACTTGATATATACACTCCATCTTGTGGGGGGCTATCAAATCTACAGTCTTCAAGCTTCAGTGAAGAAGATGAAATCAAAATTGAAGAAGAAGAAAAGACTGAATTTACAGATGAAGAGGAAATAGAGACACGCAAATGTTTTCCCAAATTGAAGACGTAATTAGGGATTAGGGAATTAATGTTATTTTATTATATTATATTTACTTATTTGTATTTTTACTTTTCTACCCTTCTTCTTGTTCACCGCCTTTTAGTCTGTTACATCAGTTATGTATATATAGGACTTTGCTGATCACTTTGTAACTAATCTATTCATTCACACAATTAATAATATACAAGAAGTTAATTTTCTCTCTGCGAATTCTTTACTTTTCCGATCATCATATTGAAACATATGATTTACATATTGTGAATTTATACCAGCTGCTTCACTTCAACAATTTTACATTAGCGCTTCCATTGTGTTCTTCATTCCAATTTACGACCGCATCTTTGTCCCGATTGCTAGGTCCGTTACGAAGAAGCCTGCAGGCATTTCAATGCTTCTCAGAGTCGGAATTGGATTGCTTTTATCTTTACTTTCAATAGTGTACGCGGCAATTATTGAGAAGAAGCGTCTTGCCACTGCCGTGGAGTATGGCCTAGAGGACATGCCGAATATCATCATTCCAATGAGCGCGTGGTGGTTGGCACCGCAATACGTGCTTTCTGGAATCGCCGATGTTTTCACTATGATTGGTCTGCAAGAGTTCTTTTACGATCAAATTCCGGGGGATCTGAAAAGTATAGGTCTTGCTATGTACCTTAGTATACTCGGGGTGGGCAGCCTGTTAAGCAGTTTTCTAGTATCTTTCGTTGAGAATGTTACCAAAGGAGATAACCAACGACAAGGTTGGTTTGCGGATAATTTGAATCGTGCACATCTAGATTACTTTTACTGGATCCTGGCAGGACTTAGTGTACTTGAATTTGCAGCCTACGTTTACTTCTCTCGGTCTTATGTCAATAGGAAAAAAAACTGATCAATCTGAATCGATCAAAGCTTAATTCACATGGCAAAGCCATATTGAAAATTGTGTGCAGTATTTTTTATTTCTTTTTTTCAATTGAATTCCTTAGTGCCATGTGATTATTTTTTCTGGTTAGCTATATATATAATTTCTTATCGCTAATACGGAATTTGTATGTATAAGCTTTAATTTGAAAAGAAATATTTATCATATGTTGAAGATTGATTGCTATCTTTTTTTTTTTTTTTTTCAAAAATCAAGTATGTGCCCAAATTATTTATGTTGAAGATAGATTGCTATTTTATTTTCTTATTTTTGGAAATACCATAGTGGTGTATTTAATACGTATTGCACCATTAATATTTAAATATCCAATTATCCAATAATCAAATATAGTCGATTGTATAATTATGAAGTATCCGTTCAACCTACTTTTTACCCATAAGATAAGATGTTCGGATCAATCGCATATTTTCACATTATAAAAGTATAAAATAAGAAAGACCAAATGTCCAAATACGTTTGATATTTTGAGTCAAAAGCCTAATTAGTCCATGGGCCAAAAATTGGTGCATATACTCATGCAATGACCCATTTACATGTAATAGGCCATTAGCCATATTGCATTTTTTTTTTTATTTTTTTATTTTGCATAAGTAGGTGGTTAGATGGAAACACGGACATTTGTAAATAAGCTACTATCTAATACTTCGACATTTCACTTCTTGAGAATGTTAGATACGTGTCATACACTATTAATTAATATGATAATAAAAGTGCTTAAAATATTTACAGAGTTTAGAAAAAATCGAAAATGTACTAATACTTTAAGTACAAGTTTTAGCACTGACCGACACTGACAGAATACAACTAATATAAATAACCAATATTTCAATTGACTCCGACATAATACAACTTAGATAACTTAAAAATTATTCAATATATCATGGTCTAACATATATTTTATGTCTATTTACATTTTGATGGTGTTACATACTCATCATCATATAAACTGCTTCAACACATTTCACCATTTAAAAATAAAAGTATTGATCGTTTTCATGTTAACTCTTTTGCAATACAAATTAAAATTTAATCTAATAATTATAAATGCATCTTAGCTACCTCAAATATGTAGTATATATATGTAAACTAGTCTGGATTAGTTTTTTACCAAACTTTTGGCCCATCAAAATAGATAACCACTATTTTGATTGTTACGATTCAATGAATTGCATAAGATTTTTGTTTTATTGGCGGCTCAAATAACTATAAACACAAGAGATTCATATTAAATTAAGGCAAAATTGCATAAAACGTCCCAAATTAATTAGTGATTTGGATTTTCGTCCCAAGTCATATTACTTAGTCAAATTCTTCCCGTAATTTTATATTCTTTTGGAATATTGTCTCATTTGCCACATGGCTACTTATGTGTCAAGACGTGGCAAATTTTAGCATGAACGATTATACAAGATTGCAGAATTCGTCCCAAACTAATTATAAATTTTGGTTTTTCGTCCCAAACTATATTAATTCGTTGAATTTCGTCTCACAATTTGTCATTTTGCATGACTTTAGTCTATTATTAAATTTATATTTTAATGAAAATAACGATTCATCTTTTACATTTTTAAAGGACTAATGGCAATGTATTCTTTGTAATATTCATAATGTTCAATTTACCTCCTGTAATTTGAAAAAGATGAATTTACCCCCCTGTGAAAATTTAAAAAATATTTTATTCCCTTGAATCGGAGAGTGTAACTCAATTGCATAAATTGAGAGTGGGCATGCAAAGTATTATATAACAAATGGGGTAAATTGCTACATTTATTATAATACAGGAGGTATATTGCCACATTTATTACAACACAGGTGGTAAACTGCCACATTATCATAACACAGGGAGGCAAATTGAACATTATGAATATCACATGGAAGTAAATTGCCATTAACTTTTTTTTAAGAGAAAAATGGTATGGATTTTTGAAATTTCCGTGCATTTTTTAGAAGAAAAAAAATTGTATCTCAGTTCATTAGGAAAAAATGTTGCATTTTTTTGTATTAATAAATAATAAATATTTATAATTAGTTTGGAACGAATTCTCTTTTTCCATGTCATTTCAATTACGGAGCGCAAGTCGGCATGTTGATATAGTTTGGGACGAAAAATCAAAATTTATAAGTAGTTTGGGACGAATTCTGCAATCTTATATAATTGTTTGTTTGCCACGTCATGACACGTAAGCATCCATGTCGCAAGTGAGACGATATTCCAAAAGAATATAAAATTACGGGACGAATTTGGCTAAGTAATATAGATTGAGACAAAAATCCAAAATCACTAATTAGTTTGTGACGTTTTTTATAATTTGACCTTAAATTAACTCAAACAATTTTAGATAGTAAACTATATTATAACAATCATCATTTTATGATTGCACACTATAATATTCATACATTTCACAAACTTAATGTGATATCTATTCATTTGAAATTTTCAATATTTAAATCATATCTTGAATTTTCAGGCCCCATCAACTATATTAAACATTATTATATATTAAAAAAATTCAATAAAAATACATTAACGTTATATTCTAAATATATACAAAAAAATCTTAAAACCCTAAAGTCCGAATCTATTAAATCCATGCCAAAACTATCCAAACTAGCCCGTATTTTGCTCCAACATTGTAAAAACAATGATTCCTAATTAATGAAGCTTTAAATTATTGATCTTCAGAAAGAAAAAAGAAAAAGTTGTTAGATGGGCCCTCACCACTTGGCACAACAGGTTTCATTTCACTGGGGAAAAAAACATATTGAAAAAGAGAAAAATAGAAAAAGCAAAGCAACCAGCAAAGAGGAAAGTTAACAGAACTTCACACTTTATCCCGTCATCGTTCAGCTAAACTTGCCCAAACACCCCCTAGGGTTTTTGCATTTCCCCTTTTCTACAATCAAATAAGTTTAAGTGATTAATTACTCTACACGATTTGGGTTTGTGATATTGAGCATTTAAGCTTCAGATTTGAAGAATTGGTCTTGGAAACTTTTGGGTTTGCTTCAGGTATTGTTACTGCAAAACTCACAGTTTTAGGTGTGAATGTAGAAATTTTGTTAATGTTAAAGCCGTTTTTTTTAGAGAAAGATGGTGAGTAGTGTTATAGGTTGGATCTTGGGAAATTCTTGAGCTGCATTTTAGTTGCTTTATTTATATATATATATATAAAAGGAAGAAATTATTATTATGAGCATAATATATGAAGTAGTACAGGGTTTGGCTATTTGTTATTTAAGAAAATCACTTTGAAGGAAAAAAGTGAAAACAATTTAGTGTTGAACCAAAATCTATTTGTTTCTCTACTTTCTTGTTTAGTATGGTTTGAGGTTTTTTTTTCTTTCTTTTGGGACTGATAGTTGCATGTTATGGACTTAGGTTTTTTTTGGTATTATTTCTAGTGGAGAGGCTGGTGTTGGAATCTTGAATTAAAGGAGGAGGATTTTAGATTTGATTACTTGTTTATATATAGTGAGTGACCACAAAAAATTTCTTTTTTTATTCTAGAATATCAGGTTAGTTAATACTATATCAAATTGGATTGAAGGCTGCCCTTTTATGGATTCGGTTATTTTTAGTTTTAATGTTGTGCTGAAGATTCAGGAAACTTGAACACGATTCACTTGAAGTAACGAACTCAACATATAATGTTTTGCTTACTATTTCTTTAAAGTTCATGAAAAAGATCTTGGTCTGTTATATAATTCCGGAAAGCAATCCGACAAGGTCCACAAAGTTTTTGTTGGTTGGAGGGTAATGTATGAAGAAATTCTAAAGCATCTCATATTGAATCTGGAACTTTGGTTATGCCCATCATTTAAAATTTGTTGCCATGTATAAACTTGCTTTATATGTATCTTTGTGTTGATGTGACTACCTCAAAATTATAGCTCATAATTATTTTTTCTAGCTGTTTCGCAAGTCTCCATGTTGCCTGACGGTTAGTGGGCGTTATGGATTGTGTAAAAACAGCTACCCGGCTCAAAGGTAAATTATCTTTATTTACTATATTCAAAATTTTATCCTTAGGTATCAGATTTATTGTTTTGCCATATAGAACATTTATAAAAACGGCTACCTGGCTCAAAGGTAAATTATCTTTATTTACTATATTCAGAATCTTATCCTTAGTTATCAGTTTTATTGTTTTGCCTTATGGAACATTTATAAATACTTAATGCTCTTTTTCTTTATATTTTCAATTTTTGTGCATATCGTGTATTATTAATGTAATATATGATGGGATTGCAGGCTCTTGGTTCCATTGGTTTCTACATTTTGCTATATGGTTTACAAGCTTTAAGAATGTGCTGGCTATGGAGACACAATCAAGGGACATACACACTTCTTCAGCATCTTTGCTAGCTAGCCCACCCAAAACCGGAATATTCGAACCCATTCAAATATCACCGGCTATTATTCCAAATTATTCATTTCCTAGTGGATCTTTGCCACCAATGTATCCTACCTATCCAAATACCTATGACCCGGTTTTAACCGGAAGATGCCCTGTAAATTTTTCAGAAATTTCGAGCATCATGGAAAAAACAGCTTCCGACTGTAATCAGCAATTAGCACCTGTAGTCGGAAACGTGATATGTTGCCCGCAGTTTAGTAGCCTGCTCCACATATTTCAGGGATATTACAGCACCAATTCCGATAATTTAGTATTACAAAATGCAGTTGCTGATGATTGTTATAAAGATATTGTCAGTATATTAGCCAGCAAAGGAGCAAATAGTTCGATACCAAGTATTTGTTCCACAAAATCTTCGAATCTAACTGGTGGTTCTTGTCCCGTAAAGGATATAACGACTTTTGAGAAATCAGTGAACACGAGTAAATTGTTGGAGGCTTGTAGCACAGTTGATTCTCTTAAAGAATGTTGTAGACCGATTTGTCAACCTGTGATTATGGAAGCTGCACTTAAGATCTCAGGAATGCAATCAAGTATTAATGATAATAAGAATATATTTGGACTGTCTAATCATGTTGATGTGCTGAGTGATTGCAAAGGGGTGGTCTATTCATGGATGGCAAGGAAACTACCTCATGATTCTGCTGACAAGGCATTCCGAAGATTATCCGCATGCAAAGTTAACAAAGGTATTTGCTTTTCAGACTTTGAATTCATAAAACACTTCGTCCTCTATGCATAACCAACTTGTCAGGAGGGACATTTGATATTTATTATTTCTAACACGTCATCTGATGTGTAGGCAGTATTCTATTTACTCAAGTCTAACACGTGAACCTATTTTTCATAAATTGGTGAATGAGAGATTCAAACATAATTGAGTTACCAACTCATCGAAAAGATTAAGTTCTTAGAGAAGAGAGACATGTAGTATCGACTTGTTGACACAAACCAAATGATTCTCCAAAAATGATTGGTCCTTTCTGAGGTCATGCTATCTTATTTTAAGTTAGGGTTTTTGGCAAGATAACTCCCTGTGATATGCCTAATGAGCAATTTGCCCCCCCATGCGATATGTAAATAGGCATATTAACTTCCTGTGATATGTAATAATGAGCGTTTTAACTCTTTCCTCATGGAGGTGTTGCACTCACGCTCCAAAATGCGACTGACGCTACATTTTGATGTGGAAAATGACCAATTTAACCTTTACATCCCCCCCCCCCCGCCCCCTCTTGATATTGCCTAATGGACCTTCACCCACCTGTAATATTGCCTAATAGATATTTTACCTCCCTGTGAAAATGCAAAAACCAAGAGGGAGACGGTGTGCTTATTTTGCAAATACACGGGGGGATCTTGCCCTTTTATTTTTCACAGGGGGTAAACTGTCTTTTAACTACACAGGGAGGTAATCTGCTATTAACTCTTATAAGTTACATACACAACTACATTGTAATTAATTATATATATTTTCTGATATGCAGTGTGTCCGTTGGATTTAAGACAGCCATCGGAAGTAGTTGAAGCTTGCCGTAATATTGCTGCCCCAAGTCCTTCATGTTGTAGCTCATTAAATGCATACATAGCAAGTATACAGAGGCAAATGTTAATTACAAATCGACAAGCTATAATATGTGCAACCTTGTTTGGGTCCATGTTGCAGAAGGGTGGGGTGATGACAAATATTTACGAGCTTTGTGATGTCGACTTAAAAGATTTTAGTCTCCAAGGTGAGAGAATTTAAATTAACTTTACCATTTTTTATCTCTTGTGCAAAGTAATCATTAGTGCTCATCACTTTTTCTTCTTATGGCTGCAGTAGCATATGGACAACAAGGTATTATATTGTCCACTTCCATGTTTCATTTTAAATTTCCGTATAGTTATGCAATCGCCCTTTTTTTCCTAACAATATTGTTAATAATAAATATTCGACGGTTCTTGAATATTTTTTTTCCACATGAAATGAAAGCAGGTTGTTTACTCGGAAGCCTCCCTTCAGATTTAGTGTTTGATAATTCAACAGGGTTCAGCTTTACATGTGATTTGAGTGACAACATTGCAGCTCCATGGCCTTCATCTTCATCTGTTACATCGATGTCTCTTTGTGCTCCTGGTAATTTATTTGATAAGCCTTTTTATTTATTTTATCTATTCATTCTTTGGAATTAATTTGTTTTGAAGGAACAACCATTTTCTAATGTTGCTTTATGCTTAAATATTCAGAGATGTCCTTACCAGCACTACCTACATCACATAATTTCGGAAATCCTGGTGCGTATTTCTATCAAGCCATCCGCATTTCATTCATATGCTTAGTTCATGCTTCATCATAAATAAGTGTCAAAATTAGAAAACAAGATAATTGCTGACTCAACAAAGTGAATGATGTGTAATTTAATTCTCCCTAGTTGGATACTGCTAGACTGTTTACCAAATATTTATAATTAAGGGTGTCATTTGGGTGGGTCGGTTCAGGTTTCAACGGGTCAAACCCGTTCAATATGGGTTGGGTTGGGTCTATCCGGAGGGACCCTCTAGATGCTAAGTTGACTTACCTTATTCATCACTAATTTTAGCTTTATCTAACAGAAGCAAACTTAATTTTTTAAGGTTGGGTCATGTCCAGTTCGGTTCCGGTTTGGTCCACAAAGTTGGACTCAACTTGCATATTGAAAGATCCTCCCTTGGAGGTGTTGAGTTGTTTAGAAGTTGATATATATATATATAAGCTAAAGAAGCCACCTTTCTTGTTCAATTATTTATACAACAAAACAAGAAAGGAGGGATAAACATTGAAGGTTCAGTAGCTTTTAAATGCTCTCTTCCCTAGTAGAGGAACTTATAGAGGTTGACTTTGTACCTCCTGGAGGTCATAGAGATTGAAATCTAAACCTATAATAACGAAAGTTGTACCCACAAGTACAACTCTAAATTCGATTACTATTAAGCAGAATAGCATAGAGTTTTGTAATATTTTTGGGGAAAATGATGATAGTGTTGTTTTTGCAATGCAGGGTGCTGCAATGGGAGTGGGGTGGTTCCTTTTGTATCCATTCTTTCAATTTTTGTTTTCAGTACATTGTTGTTTTAAACAGATTTAGCCGAGTGCTGCCCCTTTTGAGTTGTATGGCTTTAGATTTAATGTTTGAGTTGGTACTTTACATGTATATTTGCAACATCTTTTGTGTACAGTAATGTCTTTCTCCTCCATTTTCTCCTCCACTTGATTTAGTGGAAGAGACTAACTTATGTTCAAATCTCCCCGCGCTGGGAGAGGTGCTTACATAATGCGATTGACGAATTTCTTTATAAGAAAAAAAGGTATGATGAACAAAGTTAAATTTTCATCTTTACCATCTTTTGACAATACAATGTATATTGCTACAACAACAAAAAAATTTATATCAAAGAAAAAAAAAAGTAACTTAAATCAAATCATCATATTCTTGCACAATGTGAAGGTAAACCGGTTTCATGATTCACCGCCACTATTTCCGTCGGATTACACTCAAGCACATCCTGCCCTAACTTAGCTCCGGCGGCCTTCAAACCCTTCAACGACAACGCTTGATTAAACAGATTCAACGACGGCAACTTCGAAGCTGCTGGCAATTTCCCGTTCGGCAAAAAAGTCCTAAAATCTTGTTGCAACAACGGGACTTCAAAATCGCGCTTATCGTGCTTCACGACATTGTCTTTCGCACTGATATGAGCACCGGGTTCCATATGATTAGTCGAAAAACTCGCTTGATTTGGAAAATTAGGGTAAAGACTAACATACCCTCTAAGGTACATCATATCTATTAGAAATTTCTTCCATGAAGCTTGCCATCCATTTGTTCTTGATTTCGGAATTTGTACTGGATTTTGTTTTGCATCCTCTGTGAATCTCATGTTCATGTATACATAGAATTCTCTCCAGTGTTTGGGGAAAAACACTGCACCCCAACTACATGGTAATTGTTGTAAATAAGGTGTGTTTGGATGAATGCGTTTGAAGAATTCGGTTGCGTTCCATTTAGGCCTTTCTTTTACGACCTCGACCAAACGTGGCGTGTATAGCGAGATTGATGAGAGTTCGGGTAGAGATATTTGAGGATCGTAATGGTAAGAGAGAATAGCGTATTTGATCCATAGGTAGTAGTAAGGAGAGACTTCTATGTCGTCTTCTAGTAAAAGACCAAAATCGTCGTCTGAGGATGGGTACCAACTTTCGCTTACCGCTCGTATAAGTCCCCCTTGTATGATTCTTCTACGAAGAATTTTAGCCCCGTGTGGCCAGTCGAACGAGTTTACTAGTTTTAAAGTGGCCTCGTCTACCTTACTATCCATGTTGAATGTGATTTGAATCTCATCTCCTAAATAGTATGCATTGCTTAGAGACTTTAGAAGCCTCGAAAGAGAAGTTGCCCGGTTTTGCGTAATTATGCTTACGGAAAGCCTCATTCGGTTCCAATCTGAGTATAGTAATTTTACAGGTCAGAAACGTAGAAAAATAAAATAAACAAGAATTTTAGTAAGCGAAGTGATCGATCTTACTAGGCAAAGCCGTGGAGCGAAGATCGGCCATCCAGAGAGCCTTTGGCACGGAAGATCTTGGTAAAAGAACCAATGATGTACTATTTATGTTAGTTTCTACTGCCATCTTCAAAGCTTTCTTCAAATTTGGGTCGATATCAGCCACCGTGATAACTACACTTGGGTTGTGTATCTTGATCAATCCTTTCATGCTAGTATATACTACTTGTAAAACCGGGACTTCCGAGTTTGAAACCCGGGATAAAGCCCCGACTCCCAAATCAAATATCTTGAATCTCCTTTCTTTACAAACTGCCTTAGGCCATTTCAAAGTCATGGCTGCATCTTCACATGGGCAGAAGTTGCCTCCTGAGACAACGATATAGGCCTTCTTCCCAACCGTGGTCCTGAACTTTTCAAGAAGAGGGGCAAGTGCTTTAACTTCGTCCACAGAGTGAGCGTAAAAAAGTGCATCGATCTTTTGAGGATACATGGCTGCCCATTGAGTTATGTAACCGGTTGAGAGCGCTTTCCACCATTGGTCGTCTCTAACTTGAACGATATCTTTGAAGATTACGGTTGTTTCAGATACATAAGCAAGTCTGTGTTCACTATCACCCCATGTTTCTTTGTCTTTCGGGTCCACAGGCAACACGAAAGAGCCAGCATTTCTGTACTTCTGAAGCTGATAGCTGCAAAAGGAAATCATAATCAGAGACTTAACACAAAATGTGAGCTAATTGCAAAGTTAACCCCATGTGTTATTTTAATTAGCAAAACCCCCCATTGTGTTTTTTTTATTAGCAAATAAGTCAATATGGAGGTTATTGTCAGTTTTTTAAGTGAACAAGAGGGGTTTTTTTGCTAATAAATACAGCACAAGGTTCTTTTTGCTACTTAGGCAAAGCATAGGGGGTATTTTTGCATTTTACTCCACAAAATGTACATGAAAAATTCCATATCCTTGAATAAGTTGGGCACATACCTTAAGTGCAAATCCTCACCGGTCATGAACGTGAAAGGCGTCTCGATAAAAAGCGTTTTCACGAGCTCGGCAGAAAGAAACCAAGAGCTCGAGAGAAAATCAACTTGAACAACTCTATCGATAATGATATCATAGGCCGGATCAGGCAAATAAAGGCCAGCCTCCTTCGATCGAAACTTTCTGTAGCTCGGGAACGTGAAGTCCTTTTGCCTAAAAGGCAAAATCCTCCCAATACTTCCTAGAACAGAGTTCTTGTACTTCTCTGTTCCAGCTACGTGTGATAAAATCTGCAGCATTTTTGTTCCCGGTATCATATCATCATCGAGTATGTACACAAGATCGGCTTCTGTTTGCAAAGCCATTTGAAACCTCCCATAGTATTTGAAATCATAGCTTGAACTTATGAAACTTATTCTTGAATTGTTATAGCTATCTACGATTCTCTTCAAACCTTGCTCGTTCGGACTCCCGAACGAGAGCACCCAAACATGATGGAAAGGAAGTGTTTGATGGAGTAAAGAATCAATTTGCGCGCACAATGTCTTCCGTTTGAAATGGTTTAAGATCACGGTGACTTTAGGTACGTTTGGCCCACGTAAATCCCACTTGGATTTCATTGCCATTAACTCAGGAAGAGTCTCGGTGCCAACGTTCTTTCTTTGAAAATCGAGTACTTGTTCATAAAGTTCTCTCTTCAACTTGATCATTGCAGCATCATTGGACTTCTTTTGCACAAAATCTATCTTCTCATTTTCACAAACTTCCAATGGGGTAAGAATTGGTGGGATTTCGGTTTGGACGAGGGAATTGGATTCTTGGTAATGATTCACAATGTGAGGAGTGACAATAAAGTGTTTCCATTGTTGTGCTATGCGCGTGGCCCACGTGAAGTCGGGTTTGGTTCTTAAGTCGATCGAGGGACTCATGTAGTACAAGAGGAACGTAGCGTAAACTGCAAAGGCGAATTGTAAACAAGTTAAAACGGTGACTAGGCGAGATGAGTTGCCCTTTTGTGGTCTTAACTTGGCCTTTCCTCCCATATAATCACTTAGCATTCCTTCTAAATAATCTCGACTTCTCGTTGTCGGATTCCGAGATAAACCCATCATTTATACCTGCATTATGTCACAATATCTCAACAAATAAGCAGCAATCATAAATTGTAATCAAGAAATAAATACTACTAAACATGACTTTACCAAATAGTGTAGTTTTGTAGATGATCAAAATATTGGATGTAAAGCTGGAAATGTTTGAAGTAGTAATGAAGTTTGATTAGATGATAAAATGATTTTAACTTATATATAGACATTAGTTAGACGTAGGGGTCACATAGAGAAGTGTGTGAAGTAATAAAGTGCAGTGAAGGATACCATGAAAAATGCAGGAAAGGTCACATGGGGTTAGCTCTTATTTGAATATAAAATTAAAAAATAATTAGCTTTGTCAACGAGTTTCCTACACTTGTTCACATTCAATATCTCATTTTGTAAAAGCCTACACTGTCGCCGTGAAAAAGGCTCACCCCTGCATTTTCAGCACTTCTAAATTAAAAAAAAAAAAAAAAAATTTATTTTGGGTTGAATTAATTTCTGAAACGAAAGAGCTAGAAATGGTCAAGACTCAAAATAATATATAGTAATAAAATGGCAGATTTAATTAATTTCTTAGGTGTGAAAATATATAGAATGATTGCATCTTAGTCCAAATGAAAAGCCTAGATACTACTCAAAGTTACGTTGTGAAGCTCAGAAATTCCATGTTAAGATGTTTTTCTTCGTAACAACTCAAAGCACACATTTTCCAAAACTAAAAATAAAAATATATATACTGTACTACTTAAAAATTATAAATTTGTCAAACCAGGTTCCCAAGAATGATCACAAAAGCACTAAACTTTACATGCACTACTACTACTACTAATTAATTTACTTAAACACAAATGATCGATCAATAACTTCAATAAACAACAAAAATAAGATTAAGTATATGTATATGTATAATTCAGACTAATCAAGAAATTAATAAATACCTTTGGAGCAAACAAAAATATTGTAGAGTATGAATGAAGAAATTAACCGACGGGGACCGACGTCGAGCCCTTTTCTTCTTCAACAAATTAAGCTGGAAAACTGGAAAAGCTTAGCTGAATATGGAATTCTTAAGGCACGTAACATTGTACACGAGTACTAAATTAATTAAGAGAATGATTAATTAATGAATGAAATTTGAGTAGGAAGAAACATATATATATATGTAGGAGGAAATAAAGGTTGGCAATGGTTGACTTTTGGCATCTAACAAGTACTACTAGGTATATGTAGAATGTGATTGAAATTTGCAGCAATCTTAATTTGTTAATGGCATTTTGCCAAACTATTCAATGGATTTATTTTGTTTGCACTATAAGAATTCAATTTTGTTCGGAGGAAATTAATTAATAAGCTGGAAATCCAAGTATATAAGATCGAGTTTACGTTTAAGACAAATTAAGTTAATTTGGAACCATAGAGTAGGAGAAGACAGAACAAATTTAATAAATCATATTGAAATTTAAAAAGAAGAATTAGGTAACTAGCTAATACATAATTTAATCAATAGATTGAAATTTATATGTATACGTATCATGTAATTAATTAGATAAAAATATCTAACCAACTGCTACATACGTTGAACAAAGTTCGGCAGCTCATCTGAAATATTAATTTCAAAATAAATTGTTTGAGATTCTTTCAGATTATCAGTGGTTAGACTTTACTACATGGCATAGCTAGTAAAATATGTAGTAATTTATTTTTCCTATTTTTATTTGTCAATTTTTACATGTTTTCTCTACAATATTTATATGGTGCGTTCCTTCTAGCAAGAATGAATGACATATGGCATGTATAATAAAATAAAGTGACCGGTTAATAATAAAATAAAAGATTGTTTATACATGAAGTATTTTTAGAATAGTTCACGTGAAGTTGTAAAGACCAATATAAAGTATTTAAAAAAAATTCTTGAAATATACTGATTATTTTGTACTGATGGAGAGTTTCGTGCTTAATTTTTAAAAATACAAGAGAATTTTCTACACAGTAAACATCTTACATGTAGTTTAGTCCAGATTTCACACAACACAAGTACATGAAGTATCTTGCATCTATCTCCTATTCAACTCTTTAGTTTGCTTGGCTATTTTCAAAGCACTTATACGTATTTTTTAAAGTAAAGCAGTTAATCAAAATAACATTACGTATCTTAAAACAAAATCTAAAGTCTAAAAATATTCAATCTTACAAACAAAATCTAAACCAACTAAAAACCAAGAAAACATGTCGACCTATATGTATATCTTTCATTTCCAAACCAGGATGTCTCATGGCATGGCATAACTATGCAAAACGTACTAGCAAATTGAATCTCACTCACGTGCACACTTTCATTGTGTAGGGAATATAAATTACATTACTACATCTACTATATATTAATTCAACATTAAAATTCTCTGAATATATATTCTTTGAATTTTTTTTATTGGTCAAAATTACTCTTAAACACTTAGGAATTAAAGTCAACGCTGAGTTTTTCATATAGGCTCGTAGCAGACAAAAGTGCCGAACGCACTCGATCGATCAAATTAATAAATTGCTAAAGTCGGTATGGCCGATGGGCTGGGCCTTTCACAGGTGGTGATCCAAACTTCACGTGCATGGCTATGATTTTAATTCTTGAAATAAATATTTGTAATGTGAAATTGTGAAATTAATATAACAATTAAAGGTTTATTGAAAAAGTTCTGGTAATGTTCTATTCCGAATTGGTCTCACATATTGGTTCGAGAGTTTCGATAAAACTTTTGAAATTCGATTTGATTTTCAATGTAACATTGAGATGGTAAATATTATTAATAAAATACTAATAGTTAGAAAATTTAAATTTTGAGATTCGATTTGGATTGGGGTTTGCGAGAAAAATAGATGGTAAATATCATTTTAATAATTTTATAAGTGTGAAAAGGAGATGACGGAAAAATTCTTGTCTAGACCTGGTTTGGCCAAACCCAATCAACCAGATGACAAGTGTATTGCACTTGTTTTGTGATTGATTCACTCTCTTGGAAGTTGCATCCAATCCCAAAACAAATTTATTGCATTTGTCATATAGTTGTTTTGGGTTCGACCGAACCGGTTTTGATAACAATTTCTCGTAGACGACACATGTTTAATCACTAACTTTGTAGGCCTCAATATAATTAGATTTCAATAAATCTCGATTTGGACCGAAACTTGAAAGTCGGGCCGAGACATGTCCAAACTCATTCCCAAATGGAGGGCTCTGGGCAAAACCATTTCTAGGCCTAAATGCTTATAAAATATTTTAACATTTTTGGTCAATTGCTATTTGAATTTCTTATTTATAGACTATAGTTTATAATCTTTTATTTAGAAACAAAAAACTATTACAAGAAGCATAACTAAATAATAATTTAATAACACACCATATATTGTTTGGCACATCACTTGGACGAATTGTCGGAATTAACTACCAATTTTCAGAATATATTTTTTGTTTATATTTTCATATATGTCGTATTTATTTTGGACCAAAATGAAATATTTTCTCTAATGTAAACCTATATTACATTTTAAAAAAAATTATATATTACATTTTGGAGCAAATTCCGGGTTTTGTGTAAGAAAATGGGGGAATTGGGATCAATGAAAGTTTTCCCTTCACATATAGTGATATATTCTTTTTTTTTAAATAATTGTCATGAATTTGGTCAACACGAAAGATCTGTTTCTCTTCTTCAATACTGTTTGTTTAATTAGGAGTTAATGGCAATTTATCCCTGTGATATATTTATAATGTTCAATTTACTTTTCTGTAATTTAAAAAAGAGCACTTTAACCCCCTATAATTTTATGAAAGTTTTACATTGTCTCTCTGACATTTTTATATATGTCACTTTACCTCATGTGTTATGATAATGTGGTAATTTACCCCCTTGTGTTATGATATATATGACAATGTATCACATGTGTTATAATAAATGTAGCAATTTACCCCCTATGTTACAAAATACTTTTCATGTCTACTCTCAGTTTCGACAAGTGAGTTACACTCTCTGGCTCAAAAGGGTAAATTGCTTCTTTAAATATTTTACAGGATGATAAATTGTTTTTTTTTTCAAATTACAGGGGATAAATGAAATATTAAGAATATTATAGGGGGTAAATTGCCATTAACCCGTTTAATTAGTGTAAAGTGGAGTTACCTATAAAAGTGCAATTTCTGGGGGCATTTCACATGGTTCTGAGGCTGCGTTATATGTGTAGAAAACTCAATGGCGCGTACGTTATATAGTACAACTTTTGGTCCAATTTACCAGTTGTTTTGGCTATTAGCGAAAATATTCGGCATGATTGAAGCTCATAAATAAGTCCTAAATACAAAATTGACTTCCCACCATATAAGAAACAAAATCGTCTTAATGTGCCAACTCTTTCACCATAAATTTATAAGGTTTAAGACCCTCAAGTAAAATTTAGAGTTTTTGGTTCCAATATTTCCCACCATACATCATCCTCTTGAAATATACAATGTGGAAAAAGCACTCCCAAGTGTTTAAATTCATCAATCGTTACATCAGAAATAATATCAATAAATGTCCAAGTACAAAAGATTACAGATAATAAACCACTATCAAACAATAATATTAAATTTAAGAAAAATCCACATTAGTGGAAGTTGAATCCACAGCCTCTTAATTCTGGGATCTCAACTTTACCAGTAATTACAAAAAACTGTCAAATTAACGTTGAATATAATGGACCAAAATGCACCTAAAAAACCTTACTCTTTAATTAAAACTCTATGAAAAAAAAAAAAAAAGGAATTCACCAATGGATTTGTTAGAGCTTTGTCTTTTTCAGTACTAATAAAAAATGAAAAAAGAAGGGAAGAGAAAAAGTAAATATTGTCCTTAGGTTTCTCATGGAGATAGGTCTTGTCTTGAGGCAACTGGTTCCCACGTCTAAACTTTTGATACAGTATCAAATTACAAAGGGAAGTGGCGAAGAAAAGTTAATTAGCACAAGGCAAAAGTAATGGGCCAGTTCTGACTTTTGGTTTGGGCCAATAGCAAACGGAAAAGGAAATGCACGTACTTATGAAACTCTTAAATCTTAATATTTATAATTTTATTTTATTTTTTGCAACTAAATAAAGTAACACAACTAATTAAATAATTCACTTTTACAATTGAATAATAAATCAAATTAATCGATAACATACCAAAAGAATTATTTGAAAATACCAATTAGACTGCCCATCTCAGATTTGTGGTGGTCCATATTAGAATTGACTTTAACAAGTTTACCAGCTAGCTAGTTGACCCAAACACATTTTAAGTCAATGCAATCTATGTAAATGTAAGTGTAAACTATATAATTAAGCACTATGTAATTTCAGTTTGATTAGTGTGCATTCTCATCTGCAATCAAGGCTTTTAACTTGTGAATTTTCCTTAGCTCTAGTCTCATCCACCATGGAATTGTATTGGTCCAAGAACCGTGGAATGCAACAAGCGTATGTGTAAGCCCACACAAATTACAGATCGATTTGTGTAACACAGAATACAAGACCCACTTCGCCTTTAGGCTGTGTTTATTACGTTTGCAACACACAACAATATCATCACTTGTCAGTTTTCACACAATACTGCAACTGAATAATAGCATATATGTTAAAAAAATAAACTGTCAAATAATGTAAATATTATCAGTTTTACACATGATATCCTAATGACTCGTTATACTTGTACAACATATTCACCAAAATCACTCATCATAATATACATAAGAAAAATCAGGCTCAGATGGCTTCTGCAGTGAGCTCACGGCACCCGAATCCGAATCCGAACGCTTGTGCACACCACCTCTCCTACTCGCAGCCCATCTCGCTGCACAAACAGCAAAACCCGAACCCGTACGAGCCACTTTAATTTCCTTTTCCTCTCCATATAATAATGATTCATCTTCCGGCACAAAGCTCTCCAATGCTCTAAGCTCGGCTGCGCTTTTCCGCCTCTTGTACCTCCTCCACGCCGCTTGAATAAAACACACGGCCCATGCTCTCCACTGATGCGAGTGGAATCGAAACTTGTGTCTCAGTTGCTTACTGTGAAGCCTTCTAAACTGTGCAGCCACAAATTTCAAATCCTCTACCCTTAGAGCAAAAGCCTCGACTTCGGAAACAGCTTTCACCGTGCGTGTGGATGATGGGAGGATAAGGCTCAGATGAGGGTCGAGGGCCCACGTTAGAAGCTCCTCGCCGCAAAAGTCACCAGGACCAATACGGCACGAATTGAAGAAGCCGGTCCGGCCACCGTTTGTTGTGTAGGAATCAAGGTTTCCTCGGATAACAAATAACATTTCATTTACGGGATCTCCCTCACGCACAAGGCACGTGCCTTGTGTGCATAGAGCCGGTTTAAGCCTCTCGCATATAGCGTCTAGCATTCTTTCATCCATTTGATCGAATAATGGGACCTGTGGATATTGACGAGATACATTAGATTAGAACGCGTTTTGTAGTTATGATAAGGTGAGTTAAACACATTAGATATTGGGTGATTTAAACCAGTCTACCCCTTTGAGTTATTTTATATGTATCGGTTTTACCCCCTGTGTTATTATAAATATGAAACTTTGCACACACACACACACACACCCCCCTATTGTTTTACATGGAGAAGGGTAATTTTGTCTTTATATGCAACACTTTTCATTCTCACACTCAATTTTGGGCGAGTGAGTTGCTTTCTTTAATGGAAGGAGGTAAATTTTTCACAGGGGGGTAAAAGGCTCTTTTTCAAATCACAGAGAATTAAATTGAACATTATGCATATCACCGTGAGGTAAATGAGCGTTAATCCTAAAATTATAGCAGGTTGCTCAGGTGGTTTTATATACCAAATGTATGATATTTTATTTCATCTCACATTGATTATATTTGGCGTAATCTCGTCTTTTTTGCCAAATGTTTTATAATACATACTAAATAGTAATTGTTAGAATAGAGGATATTCAGGAGTACTAACCCGTCGAACAAGATCATAACAGAGGTGGCGTTTGATGTCTCTACGGAGATCCAAAGGAAGTCCTTCGAGTAGAGCTTCCTCATTAACTCCTCTAGTAGCCACCCATTTATATTGATCATATTTACGTACAGACTGCCTTAATTCTTGAGGCAACTGCCTATGATGCATCCATTGTTCGGTATCAGTTCTCCTGATTCTCCATTCCTCTAATCTAACCGTTGTTGATTGAAGGTATGTCTACAAATGAATTCAAATTCAGTAACTCGTAATATCAGTTAAATCAACAATGAAAAGAAAATGAGTTGCATTAGGCTTACTTGCATATTTCCAATAAGCAATGCAAATAGAACTAGTCCCAAAACTGCAATAATTATCGCAAAAATTATTTCTCCAATATGGGTGCTAGTAGCTAGATTTTGCCCCAGAGAACTGCACAAAACCAGAGATACTGTGTTATTCCTAACAAGAAAAATATTCAAGAATCTCGTAAAATTTGATAAGCATCATACCTAAGATTCTTCAAACCCCACCATAGACAGTAAAAGTACTTGTTGAAAAATTTAGCAGACGTGACATTTGATGTAACTGCATCTCCGTAAATACCAAATGGATAAAGGCTATTATTTGGATTGCATAGATTTGTGACATTGCTCGACTGAAACCAGGCATTTCTACCGTTTTCCATAACTCTACGGCAGTCAAAGTATTTGTACTCACAAGATGGACTCTCAATATTGCAGGAGTGTCTCCAACAAGCTTCTTGCCTCTCTATAGCTAAAAGATACCAACAAGCCCCTAAAATCTAAATTTAGAAAATTTAATAAGAACTTGGGCATTAAAATGAAATAGATAATGGTTTTGGATTGCTTATTTAGTGTACTTACATGGCTAGCTAGCATGTAGAGAATCAAATTATAAGCGGCTCCAGCCCATGCCGTTTCTGTAACAACACCAGTAGCCTTGACAATTTGTGAAGAAAGTGGAAACATAAGAAATAGTCTTGGAATGTACTGGAATATAATTATGAACCTAAGGACATTTTTCGTATTTGTCATCGTTGATCCTTTCAAGTTCGGAATAATAGCCCAAATCAATACCTGAAATATATATGTATACGTGATCAATATCTACGCTTTTTTATATATCACCATAAACTTATAATTGACAAACCTGAGGAAGAGGCAGGGCAGCAATGGCATCGAGAAAGAAAAACTTCCGGAAGTATCTAGAAGCTATTTTTGAAGTCTCTATTACAAGCTCTCCTCTTCCAAAAACACGAGAAGAAGGAGCCACGTATGCAGTATTAAACCTAACATAAATTTGGATCACGTAAAAGATATCGGCTATTGATCTTACGATTGTGAGGAGGAGTTCAAGAGTGAATCCGATATCAATACAGACGTTTTCCTTCACGACTGGTAAGTAAAAGAATAGAGGGTCGACAAATAATGATACTAAACAAGCTACTAAAAGAATCTTGTTCCATTTACGAACTGTAGGTCCTCTAGGATCTAGTATCTTTTTCTTCACTCGTTCATAGTCCTCTGAGAAAACTCGGGATAATACTTTGGCTTTCAATGATTTTCCAGTATTTTTGGAGCTCGACTCTGTTAGTCGTGTTCCATCTATTTTATATTTGAGTTTAACCGCATTTTCGCCATTAATAAATGTTGTTAATTTTGTAGACTGGGCATCGTTATGAAATCTGCAAGATGATTATAAGTAAACTTATTTAAAGTCATAATCTATCTTTATAGCAAATTAAAGGATGTTAGTGTAATAATAAGCAGACTGAAAATGTATAAGAACACACCTTACAGATCTTGAATTACTATAAGCCATGGCACTTGATCGAAATTCAGAAACACTTAACTTGCCGACATATAGAGAAATTCATCTGTAAATAGCATGAACTTTGTAAATATCAGTGTTAAAGTGAAAAGAAAACGACTTACGATGATTTTGTAACCATTAAGAAAAAGAGAACAGCTGTATTTCAGTTCAGAAGAAATCATGTGAAGAGGTTAAAAGCCAATCAAAGAATCAACTTTATATTCATATTAAGGCAGGTCAAACATGTGACTAATTCTTCAAATTTCTGTGAATTCTTAAACCCCTTTTACTACAATGTCAATTTTTGCTGAATCTATCGAATTTGTCAATTTCTTGCATAGCAAAATTTATCAGCTAAATAATATTCGCCATTTAACATAGAACATAGGACAGTTACATATAAATAAGCAGAGTCAGAGTGAACGCTCAAAACCAAATCTACTCATTTATTACAGAAAATAAGTCCTCATAAGTTTATATAGTTAACATAAAATCCCAGAAAAACAAGAATTAACATTATGAATAGATACAGAAAACTTACCAATGTGTTAAGACAAACTCTTCCCAATTTTCCCTTATATGAATTTATGTTTTTCTCTAGAGCTCTGATCATGAACCAAATTAAGTAAAAACAATTTTGAGAATTCTCGCAAAGAGACAAAGGAAGGTTTTGTTTTCAATAAATCAAAAAATGAAGAAACTAAAGGGAAAATTGTATGTTAAGTTAAGGAGGGGAGTTGTCCTTGTTCTTGCCGCCCCGGAAGTTGATCAGTTATATTGAAGGGGACAACAGCATAAATGTGGAATAATTTATGACAGTATGTGAGTGCATGGATATGCATACATACATATATGTATGTATATATATCTCTATTTATGTGGAAGAACAAAAATATATTAAAAGTTGTGCAATGTGTATATGTCTTGAGAATGGTTGGGAGATTCAAGTTGTGTTTTTTCCTTTAATACCAACTTAAAGTAAATTTAGTGAAACATTAAATTTTGTAAGGATTCAAGGAGTTGACTGAGTTATATTTTACACTTACGGCATCTTGCCACGTGCAAATCTGTTTTAAGAACTGAAGTAATATATTAAGGACTTACATTGAAGGAGATAAATAAATATGAGACTTTTAATTTTCCAGCACTTTGAATTTTGATACAATTTGGATCAAAATTTTAAAAGGTGAATGCCAGTAATGTATGTATAGACATTTGACTTTCACATTGGCGTAAAGAGCTAGATGGGCCATACGGCCGGCAGTAAGTAACTGGATTTAGTCTGGCAATCTAAAGTGGGCCTTTGGTACAGATAGTCCGTATTTAAAGATATGCGCCCTAACAATTAGCCCACCGTCAATGAATTTAATATAATAAATAAAAAAAATATTGCCAATAATACTGTATTATATGTCATCACAAAATTAAAAACAAATGAAGAATTAGAGTCAATAGCTTTCACCTAAACTTCTTTTAGGATCATTTGGCGAGCATGGCAATTGGCAATCATCAAAGTACATTAAAAGGTACCAACATCTCAACTGTCATAGTCGTTTATACTAAATTTTAAGGAGCAAAGTCACACTATTAACAGTTTCAACCCATTAAGTAAACCGTGGAATGAACAACGTCTTTAAGGTAGCTCAAACAATCTGTGCTCCATAACCAGGTGCAACACTCACACAAGACCAATGGCCTTACTAGGTCAATCTCTATCAGGCTATCAGCCTAAAAGCTAATTTTCAAGCAACTTATGGCATGCTCACAGTCGAGCCTCTAGCGATTTACCACTTATGATGCCCAAAGAGCCTTTGGCTCGTTCACAATCTTAAATTTTGGCAGTACAAGAGAAGCAAATTCGGACAATGTCCCTATCCATGGGAACCGCTGCCTAGTCGTACAAATTATCCACAGTTAAAGATACAGGCACAATGCACACTCAAGGCTTAGCACCAAATTGAAAGGTTCAATTCAAGGGCTACATACCTGTATACAGAAGGGTCATACCGTAATATGAAAAACCTTACTACATATGATATGTATGTATTGTCTCCCATCTATGGGCTGGCTTAAGCATCAGAAGCATATCCCACCCGTCATACATGTAGAGAATCATTTTGTGGATTCAATCTTATAACCGATTGGACAACCCACCCGCTTGAAAAATATCCACTTCACCCCAGGTAAAATGTACTTTGAGAACCACTTCTCTCAGACATGACCTCATGATCTTCCCCTAGTTTGGAACAAGCATCAAGGCACAACTTCATTGTTCTAGTATGACACTGAAGAAGTCCATTAGGTATTTACCACCAAAAAAATGGAGAGAAGAATCTATACTCTCTCTTTTCTAAGGCTTTTCTAATGCTATGTTGGTATGTTGCATTTTCTTATCATTTTTCTCGTTAATATTCAAGTTCAGACTTCTAAGAAAAGAAAATGAATCAATACTAGATGCATACAAGGAGTGTATGATGGCACCTTCCAAAGCTTTGTGGAGCATTGAGGACAGATCCTTAATTTCTGGTGCCTAGACAACAAGAAGCATTGGATTATTATGGAGTGAGAAAAGGAAAAGAGAGAGGATAAGTTCAGTAGCAAGAGCAGCAGATTGAACCTGATACTTGATATTTCAATAAATTTCCATTCTTGTGTCAACCTCCTTCTCAACCTTCTGGGAGCTCGACTGTTAATTTGCTGACTCAACATCATAATGAAAACACTAAGATGATTACTGTTTTATCAAACTAATCACTACCGCAAGGGAGTTAGTATAAACTAATGATGACAGAGAAGAAATCCCCCAAAGCACACATTGTGAATATAACCTTCGAAATGAACAAGAACAAACCTTATAAATCTTGAAATACTATAAGCCATGACAGACTTGATCCAAATTCAGAATACTTGTTGATATATAAAATTGATGTTCCGGACATCAACTGCAAGAACTTTGTTAATACCAGCTCACGAGTAAACAAAAAGCAATGCGTGATGAAATGTGTATTGATAGCGACCAGGAAACTGAGAACAGCTGTATTCAGAAGAAATTATGTGAAGAGAATTAAAGCAACCTTCAACTTTGTGCAAGAAGTACCAAACCCTCTTTTCCTTTACCATTCACACCAAAAGTTAGATAAACTAAGTAACAAATTCCTTGAATTTCCCACCATCTTTGTCAATCCTTAAACCCCTTTATTAGAATTTTCAAATTTTACATTAACTATTTATTCCTTTGCCAAATGTATCAAATTTGTAAAATCATATTGAAGACCAAAATCTTAAACATGGATAATTGTTCATCTCTCCTTGTTATTCTTCTTTATTTAAAAAAAAAAAGAACACCCAAATTAATCTAGATGTACAATATTAATGCATAAAAGATATGAGATTGGCAAATCCTACATCCAACTTCAAGAAATTATAGTATCTCACAGCTCAAAATTCCAAGAGAACGAAATACAACGATACAAATTTATTGTCATACCAGATATACAAGAAAAATAACACTAAGCCCATTAACTAGTATGTCAGCTGCTTAGGTGTTATTTAATGGAAAGTAAACCTTCATGGGTGTACATGCAACATGTTTTGCTTGGCTATTAAACTGCGTCCTCAAAAACTCGTCATTCTTGGGTACAAGCCACACAGAATACGAGAACATTCTCAGCTTCTCTTAACTAGCTCTTCATTCTCTCTGAAGCATCTGGCAAGTCACTCCATCATGGAGAAGTTGAGTAATTGCATTTCTTAACCTGATATAATCATCAAGAGTATTATACACTTGATAAGAAATCCGTGCATACCCTGTCACACAACCATCCCCATCAGTTGATCCAATCTCCCCATCTCTTGGCACCTGATAATGTATGGGGACTTCCACCCCAAAACGGTCTCTCAAGTGCGTTCTCAACTTCAATGCATCGTCATCGCAGAAAACTCCCAATTTTGAAGGCAGGCCAATCATTGCCATGCTGGGACACATTTCTGGAGGTGAACCAAGATTTGTTCCCCAAGCCTTGGCCAACATTTGGGCCATCTCCACAACTGCATCATGGTTCCTCTTCCGAATTCCCTCAATGCCTCCTTCAAACCTATTAATAAATTCCAAGACTTGAGGAATAACCAGCTGAGAGCTGTAGTCTCGCGTGCCAATCCACGCGCTCTCTATAGCTAGCCCATTCCCGTATTCATGCGAAACCACGGGATGGTGCAAATCAGGTGATATAGGTGTCTTCCTACAGTACAAAAACGCAACTGAAGGAGGACAGAAAAACCATTTATGCAAATTGCTAACATAAAAATCAGCTCCAATCTCCTTAACATCAACATGAACACTACCAATAGCATGTGCAGCATCTACAAACACACGCTCCACACCTTCCTCCCTACAAATCTTAACCAATTCACGTGCAGGAATAACAACACACGGCATTGATGTTATATGATCAATAATAGCCAATCTCACTTTCTTACCATTAGCCTTAGCACTAGCCAAACCTTTACGAAACTCGGCCACAATCTCTTCGTTAGAACTCACAGGAAACGGCAGGTGAACCGTGATTACATGGCCACCCGCACGAGTGACGTAGGCCTCAATCGACTTCTTGACAGCCTGAAAAGCACAGTGAAGCATAACAACAGCGTCGCCCTTGTGGAATCGACCCTCAGCGAAGGCCCAGCCGACATGCTGAAGAACAATGGCGGCGGCCGTGGTGGCATTGTCGACAATAGAAACCTCATCGACATGGTCGGCATTGATGAGGTCCTTAATTAGGGTGCGAGAGTGGAGGATTTGGCTCTGGAGGTTGTTGAAGAAGAAATCATCGGGTTGGCGGAGGAATCGGAGCTGCCACCCCTTTTGAGCGGCGATGATGGAGGCGGGGCAGCTACCGAAACTGCCGTTGTTTATACGAGCGACGTCGGGACTGTGGTGAGAAAATTCCTCTCGAATTTCGGATTCGGTTATGAAGGAGGAGAGTTTTGGCTTCTTGGAGACGTGATTGATTCCGTCGCCATTGGAGCGAGGGTCTTCGGAATCCATTTCGAGGTTAGGGCTAGGGTTTCGGATCGGGGATATTTTATCGTTCAGGTTCAGGTTTGAGGTTTGAAGTTTGAAGTGGACACAAAACACGGGAATAATTTATTTATGGCAGTAATGTATATGGTTATTTGCATTTACACCTCTAAACTACAGGTATTTTTCAGTAAGCTGCCAATAGTTTTCTTTTCTAGGCAATCACACCCCTTCTTTTATTTTCTAGGCAATCACACCCCTTCTGAGTTCTGACCGATCTCCATTCTAATTTTATGTTGAAATTTAAATATATGTCAAAGTTACTCTTCTAGTGCAAATACTAACTTAAATTTATGGTTCTGAATATTTTTCATTATAGTTTAAATATATATATATATATATATATATATATATATATATATATATATATATTTTCTAGTAAAATTATAAATTTTGAATGTTGATCATTTTACATCTCAACGTGTTACAAAACATTTCATTCAACTTAAAGTCAATTGCATTTTGTATCAACAACTAATTTAAGGCTACTAACTCACTGGAAGAGCACAGATGTGACACACATGCACTATATAAGAGCAAATTGTTGTAATAGTTTGATTTTTTAGGACTAGAGTGCTTATATAACACTTATGGGGGTAAAGTATCAAAATATGTAACTATAAGGGTTAACTTGCAATTGTCCTTTCTTTAGTGAATTTTTCCAATGCACCATTTTGGAGAAAAAAATATAACAACGCTTTAAGTAAAAGAATATATGTATGAGAAAATGATACGTGTTAAATTTACAGATTATCTAATTTTTGAACAATGTATTACAAGAATTTCATCAGTAACATATCAGAGATATGGCATTCATCATAAAAAGAAGATACTAAATCATTTTGTTAATGTCTGAGAATAAAAGCCAAATAAATCAACAAAAAAAATAAAAAAAGCATATGCAGGTAGTGTAAATATTTTGTTTTTTCAGTGGATTATGATCCAACTAGGATATTGGCATTTAGAAATATGCCTTCAAGGGCAAGATTCAAATGATATCTAAACCAAATATGTATTGCTAAAATAGGGCATGTGAAACTTACATCATGTGTTATATTAATTATCCGACAAGAAAATGGCCTAAATTCGGTGCAATTAATAATATATTATTTCAAGGGTGAAGTATACGTTTGCCTGCAGTGTATGGATTTTATATGGAACTTGGATTTGGTTTGACCAGTTGCTCGAGTACATGTGAATTTTATTGAATTGAATTGTAACATTAGGTCACTTATTTGTTCACATGAGTTGAGTTATCTATCATTAGCAATAAATCCCCACACCCTGTTTTTAGAGGAACAAGGCTATAATTAGCAATAAATTAATTCTCATTCTGAGATAGAACTTACAGAAGCACGATTTGTCTTTGAGGCATCAAGGCCCAAACCATTAAGGAGATATTTGGTGGACATGCTAACATATAATACTATATAACATGTACCATATATATTATTATTTGAAAGTTTTGAAACGCAAAAAAATTAAACTTAATAAGCCACTTAAGAAATTAAAAGTTTAACTTGACAATGCAGCTAATTGAGTAAACAAATTAGGACAGATAGAGTAGTAAATTATAATGTGGGGTTTGGTAAAATAATACTAGAATATTTGTTTTTGCCATTTTTTTTTTCCAGAATTTGCTACTCCTATTTATTCACTGCACTATGGCGGCAGCAGCTTTGGCTGCTTTATACCTGTCCTTCAATGTCTACGCAACAACGGTAGCCTCTAGTACTCTCTAAACTAGGGTTTGGTAATTGGTGAAAGACATGACATGACATGACATGACATGACAGATTGGGTATAATAAATAAGATGAGAATAATGGGTCAACCCGCTATTGAATATATTATATGATTTTATATCTAATAATGAATGTATTGAGTCTCTCTGATCCAATCATATATAGTTACTTAAATCTACCAAATACTATCTCTCTTCACATTTCATGACAAAAATTGCACAAGCAAAACCGAGAATATTTTATAGTAGTACTAAATTTTAAGGAGCACAATCACCACATTTCAAAATTGTTATTGCCCCTAATTTAGAGAAAAGGTTTCTTAATCCTGTAGACCAGAAGCAGCTTCTTTTAGACAGGACCTCATGATCTTCCCTAGCTTCGAACAAGCATCAAGACACAACTGCATTGCCTGCCGCATATGGGATCAAATTAGTTCCTTTATCAACTAGGAATATTTATTTTACTCCAACTTTACCATAAGATTCATCGTGTAGTTCCGATTTTTCATGCATGCTTAAGTTTCTTTTTCATTTTCAATGTTTATAAGATGACAGAGCTGCAAGGAAAAAAAAAAAAAAAAAAAAAAAAAAAAAAAAAACGGTAGAATACTACGTTTCCTAACCTCGTGAATCTTTGGCGTCGACCACTCTCCAGTGACGGTCATTTGAGTAACTTCATTACGCGAGGGCATGCACGTAATTATTAGACTCCCATCTTGGTAGCTTTCTTCTTCTGATACAGGGTCAATGAGAAGGTTCGTCCCAATACAAGACTGGACATAAATAGATGGATTGATTATAAGAGGTTTTATTTTATGTGGTGTTCACTAAAAGTACAACATACAAAATTGAAAACCTATTTCTTTCAGGATACGACTCTATACCCAACGAAAAAATGGAGAGAAGAATTCTTCTAAGAAAAGGAAATAAATAAATGCATATTATGCAATACCACAGAAACAGAGGCAACCATGTCATATAACATGATCCCAGCATCCGCTAGAGCAAGACTGGCACACGATATAATTACCGGGAGATCACCTGCAGCAATGAGCATATATATATGTTTTGCATAAGAACAACCAGTGAAGCTATATTCATGACCAAAAGTTTGCAAAAATGAAGTTCAGTTTATACTTACTTCCTCCAGATTCCAACACCAGAGCAAAGACATCAACAGTCGTCTTTGGGAAAGATTTGAGTATGATGGCACCCTCCAAAGCTTTGTGGAGCATCGAGGAAAGATCTTTAATTTCTGGAGCCTGTAAAAAAGGATAGAATAGGATTGTTATGATGGAGTAAGAAAAGGAAATGAGAAAGGATAAGTCCAGTAGGTAGAGCAGAAGATTAAACCTGACTACGGGTAGGAGTAGCAAAAGTTGTATAATTGACGTTACAATTCAATCTCCCTGAATCACTATACATCATTGCTTTCTTACTTTCCCTTGGACCAAATCTGAGTGGCAAAAACCAATAGAAAAAGATCAGGCACTTTCATTATATATGATAAATAACATTGAGAAGAAATTCAAAAATCTTTTCAAGACACGACATACCACATTAATTTTCAAAGTTTTACTTATGGGCAAATTTTGAATATCCTATTTCCCCTTAATACTTCCAATTTGATCTATCTTAAACGTTCATATAAAATCAAATCAAATTTCAAAAGATGAGCATTGGAGTATCAGGACAGATTTCGGCAGAAAACAGGAAGTTATAAAGAAGAAAAGATAGACTGAATTTACCTCTTTTGTCAACAGAGAAAAGGAGGAACACGATAAATGAGGAGTGAAAGGAGTGTATAATAATTTAAATCTTAGCTTTCCGATACATTTTGGGATAATAAGAAACCTGATAAATGTGAAAGAACATATAATGTGATATATAAACTTCAGAAGTTCCTTTATGATAAATAGATTGAGGGATCTTCCAAGATTTTTCCTATTTGCTATGAGAAGTTCTTTTTTCTTTACTTCCTTCCAACTCAAATTGGCCAAACCAAAATGTAATATATTTGCCAATTTAAGAAAGAATCAGACTGAAATGGGGAAGACTGGCAAATAACAAACAAACAAAAAAAATCCTTCGCTACAGAAACTTAAATATATTAAGCAGGTACTTACACTGACACAATGACCTTGGTGTTTCCAAACTCTGCATAAGCAGACCCTGAGGCAGAGTTGACCGCCCCTGTCCTTAGAACTGCAGGAAATCCAACAAAAATGTGTTCCAATAAGTTTTAAAACAAGAGTAGCATATAATCCAGCTAAAACTTGACCCAAAATATCCAAACAACTTTGAACTAGGAAATTATCAACGTATTGAAGTGGCATATCATCAGGAATAGCTTTGGAATTACTGGCCACTAAATACCCAATTCTATTTCTATATGATCTTAATCTGTTCGAATTCAAGCTCATTCCACTTACCTTGTCCATTTAAGAATAATTTATAATATAGTCATTTCTAGGAGCTAATATGTTTATCATCTGCCTCTGTATGCTTGATCAAGAAGAATATCTGATTTACAGTATAAAGAAACCTCTTATAACCAAGGAGAAACTAGATTTGTCAAATTTAAGCTTAAAAATTGATACGAGGCTTATAATATAGTTTAGATGCAAAGGAAGGGGTATCCTGAAAGAATATGTTATTCCTGTTATAGAGCTTGTCCTTGAATCTGCATGTCCAGAACATCCCCGCATGCATAAAACTAGTCCAACAGGGTCACATACTTGAGGATTCCCATCCACTCATCACCTGACTATAGCAATGTGCCATTACTTCCAGAACTTGAAAAAAGAAGAATGGGAGCATTTGATAAGAAAAAAAAAACTGGTTATTTTCCTTTAGTGGCCATAGTTAGATCTACAACATTGCAGTCGTATCCCATTTATTCATTAGGATCAGAATGACCATATCAGAAAGTTAGTAAAAATGACATGATAAAACCCCTGGCATCCGCTGTTTCCTTTGCTCCCATCCTTATCAATCACGTGGAAAACATTTCTAACATAAAAAGATTCCCATAAAACCCTCTAAGAATTAGAAAGTCAGTTATTGGTAGGTTGCTCTTTAATGGTCACAATTAGATCTAGCGCGTGATTGTCATCCCTTACACCAAATATACTTATTCATTAGGTTCAAGTATTCAGCTGACCATTTCGTGAAGCTAGTACAAATCATGAAATGAGAGAACAACTGATGTTTGCTGCTTTTTTGCTCCCCTGTTTATCGTTGGATACCTAGCATCCATATGTACACAATTCTAACATCGAATTTCCCGGTTATCTTCTACAAATAGAAATTTTGTTCTTTCCAAGCATAAAAAGTACACAAATTAACACATAAATCTCTGTAAGGAAATTACATATGAACAAACATATATAATTTATTTCTCCTTTTTATGTTAATAATGTTTTTAGGGAGACCAAAATCATGATCTCCTCCTCTTACACACTCCCTCACCTCCAACAAAAATGCAATGAGATTTTGATATTCTCATGTCTGAATAATGAATTCTGAAATCAAGCAATACAAAAATCCAACACACATTTCAGCACACAGTTTCCAATCTCCAGTATCAATAACATCAACCAAATTTTAATTTCAGAACAAAGGCCACCAAAAACTGAGAATCGAATACAACTTGAGACGAAATAAGCAGCAGATAGCAATACCATATAAGAATTACAACAGAAAAAATGCTAAACAAGAAAAATAACAAATAACGGCGCTTAAGGGTTCACTTACATGCAGGGCGGCACTGGTGGAGAGTGCGTCCATCGGGCCGGGCCCAGTTGGAATCGGGCCTCTTCTTCTTATAGCCCGTAGGAGACGGCGAGTATGTTGATGGCGTCGTGCTTCCTTTTCCAGACATCACTCACCCTTTTGTGTGAAGAGTGGGGACAAATGAGAGAGAGAGGTGGTCTTTTAGTTCAAGGTTTTTGAAACCATACATGAAAGAAAGAAACACCTCAGCTCTATATAATTACAGAGGGTTTTAACACTTTTCGCCCCCTAAATTTTATAAATTTAGGCTTTATTTGAACATACATATATTTCAGGCTATTTAAATTAAATTGTATTGTGACTCCATTACTGTTATTCTTTTGAAAAAAAAGGATAAATATATTTAAAATTTACAATTCTTCAAGTCAGAGTATAAAGGAAATTGGAGATAAATTTAGTTTGTCCCATTCAATTGCAAAATAAAATTGATTATGGTGTAAACCCTAATCATTATTACTTTTTTTTTTTTTTTTTTTTTTTATGGAAATTTTTTCCTCTCATTATGATTTTTTGTAGTTGAAGTTCACCATTCGTGGTTAAGTCTAGTTTAAAGGCTTCAAACTAGTCTTTAGGATGATATTAGTTTACTTTTTACTCCATTAGGTACCATATTCACTCAAATTTTTAAATTTTTTATGTGATTTATCATGTTAAATTATTCACATTTGTGGCGTAATAAACTTTTTAAATATTAATATATATATAATATCATATGATATTATCAAATTATTAGTTAAATTATTTATTATTGCATATTAAAATTTAGATATCAAACATAGCCTAAGAGAAAACCGAAAAGCAAAAACAAATCAGTAGATTCTTTTAACACCCTATATGTAGGTTTTACTTAGTACATTGTCATCAAGTAATCTTAACAATATGGGAATCATCAACATTTGACAAACAGAATGACTCTAACCGTGGCTCAGTTAAGTCCACCACAACTTCATCATCTTGAAATCGCCAACTTCTAGATTTTGAACACAGGAGCATTAGTTTTTCAATATCTTTGGACGGATTATCTACTTCGCTCTTGCTCTTTATTACACGTAAATAACTGTCTGGATTCGATTGTGACGAGAATCGTGCTGCAGGCATTTCACATGTAATTTGTTTGATCTCTTCGGTTTCATAAACCTCTCCATCGCAACTCTCCAGATTTCCACTTCTCAAGCCACCAGTGCATGAATACTGATATGTTATATAAGAGAAAAAAGATGGTTCAGACTTGAAGCTCATTTAATTATGTCCTGAATTTATTTATGACGACATACTTAACTCTTAAAGAAGCACATAACATATGGTATTATTCTTAATGTCAAATGAAAATCAAAAGTTAAGATTCTCAACGAACATTAGGTACTTGATCAGCAGTAAGCACAGGCTGTTATTGGCTAGGTCTACTACTCCTGTTCCCAAAAGAAGTAACTAAAAAAATGTAAAGAAAAGTATGCACGAGACCTCACGGATTACCTGGAAGTTCTTTCTTCTAGATTTGTCTGGTGCAATGGTTGCAAGAATTTGGACAACCTCGCGCATAGTTGGTCGAGAATCAGGATCTAATAATAGGCACTCCTTTGCTAAGTATGCCATTACCTGCATCTCTTCTTCTTGGAGAGTCCCTTTAAGTTTAAGACGTGGGTCAGGTAACTCCAAAATCACTCTCTTACTGTCATGCAAACGTGGTGTTGCCTGTGAAAAGGTCAAAATTAGTCCAAGCAAACACACTCATATTTTACATCCAGGTTGAATTGCCAGAAATATGTGGGAAAAAAAGTTGAGTTTCCATACCCATATTACAAGACTTTCTTCGCCTTTGTTAGGGGACTTATGGATAGGCTTCCGACCAGTGATCAATTCAAGAAGAACCACCCCAAAACTGAAAACATCAGACTTTAAAGAAGCTCTTCCAATTATTGCATATTCAGGCGCAAAGTAACCAAAGGTGCCTTGCATTCTAGCCGGAGAACTCGAACCGCTGAGAATACCATCATTGTGTAGGTGTTTAGCCATGCCAAGATCAGTTATCTGCACACACAGACATTGGGTATTCACATTTAAAAAAGTCGAAAGAAATATTTCTAGCTAGTATTAATGCACAAATTATTTAAAACTTTCTCCCTTACTGAAGATTTTACATACCTTGGCTCTCCAATTCTCATCCAAAAGAATGTTGGTGGATTTAACATCTCTATGCAAAATTTTAGGCGCAGCTGCTTCATGGAGATATTCCAAGCCACGTGCAGCGCCAAGAGCTATTGTAACTCGAGTACTCCAATCCAGATGTTGCCCCAAATCCCCATCTAGACAGTCCCTGAGGTTACCGTTAGGGATGTACTCAAACACCAGTAGCCTCTCAGCATTCTTTCCTTGGTGTTCCAAGCAGTATCCAAGTAAAGGAACCACATGGCAGTGATGAAGTCTTGATATGAGTTCTATCTGAGACCACAGAAAGATGATATTTATGATAATTCTTTACCGACTATCAAACTCCGTGAGTGTAACAAACATCTTTTCCATCTAAATAGTCTAATATTAGCATATTACCTCAGTCAAGAAAAGATGTTCTGCATCTGGACCTCCTTGAATTTTCATTCTCTTGATTGCAACAGTTCTACCATCCCTGAGATTACCACGGTAAACATGGCTGCTGCCACCAGCTCCAATCAAATTTTTATCACAGAATTTGTTTGTTGCACTTTCCAGTTCAGAATATGAAAACAATATTATGGTTGCATGTATTGCTCCTGTTCTGCTTCTGAATAGGAAAGGTGCCTTGGGAATGCATCCTTCATTTCAAGACAAGGTAGACACAGAGATTTCAAATTTTATCTATCAAGTCTACTTCCGATTGAATTGGTGTAAAGGTAAATAAGCAATCATTCTACAAGCAGAAACATTTAATGCACAAACTTTAAAAAAGGATGTTTACCTAGAAAAGGTTTAATAGAGGTATCTAAATATCCTTTGGACACGGGAACTGAAGAAGCCCCTTGGCTTATCAAGTTGGTACCACTGCTACAACTTGTTAGTCTATCTGATGATAAGGAAGGCCACAGTACAGGATGCTTATCCCTCCAGCAAACATACCAGAGCACTGATGTAATGAATGCGAGAGCTATGAGGATTACACACAGTAAGAGCACTATCATGGCAACTTTGCTGGAAATCCTCTTCTTTGAAGGTTGTAACTCGGTTAAAGTTCCTATAAAGATACAATGGTCAAGTACATCAGCATATGGCAATGATCACATCATATGAAACAATGATGCAAAGACCTTTCAATCTTCTTATATAACAAGTAATCAAGACTACTATGAATTTAAATTTTCCAAGCAAAATATCTCATAGACTAGCAGATAAATGAGAAAATAATGCCAATTAACATTCTTGTACACTCAGGAAATTCTGAGTGTTGGGAATTGGAACGTCAACTACTACATCCAATGGTTATTCAGTCTATGACACAACTCACAGTCAGACTGTTAATTGTTAATACTTTGTGAAATCTTGGAAAAATTACCAGCATTGCAGTTGCACGCTGTAAAACAGTTGCTGCCATTATCATCACCAACCACTTTAGGAAACCCATCAACAGAACAAATGCATGTCCATCTGTTTCTACTTGATCCTTCTGCAGCTACATATAATGAAAACGATGGATCAAGAAGTTATCTGAAAGATAATGCTCATTTACAGAACAAGAAGAAAGTTAAGTTGATCCATGAATCTAGAGTTGTGGCCATGCCTGAATTTTATATTTCTGTTTACTTTTCTAATTAAGCACATCTTATCCTCCACCTTTTATGCTAGTAAATTCTTTAGATTAATTTTTAACAAAACTAATTGTTTTTCTTGTTTTCATTTATACAAGAAGAATAGGATACGAAAGGAACTGTGGATATAGAACACTTTTTGTGTATATCACTAATAAGGATACATAAACCAATAAAATTAAGCATTTTATCACACAAAAATGCATGATTTCATTTTCTTCAGTTTTTACTAGATGAGGTAGAAATTTTCCCTAGAAGCTCCTACTCTGAGACTAGACTAGCTGACATCCTTCGTCGTTAAATACTCCAGTAGACAACTTATGTTTGGTTGTTAGTGTGCTTATTTCCCTTTCAGCTATAGAAGAAATAAGATACTCAGAGAAACTACACAAAACCAAGTAACATAATTCATTTTCAGTATAAATTTCATAGATTTCAACCATAATTTTGAATCATAATTATTAGTCTCAATAACATGTGCATGAATCACCAAGTAATATTAGGAGCAGCAGAATATCATTCTAACAATTAGCTACCTCTGGAAAGCAGAGTGTGAACTACGAGTGAAAACGACAAAAATGATGGGAATGCTTTTATATTAAGAGAATCAATGATACCAGGACTGCAATCACAGGATGAAGAACAGTTTAATGGGAGAAAGTTGAAGTTCTCTAGACGGCCAACAGAACATGTGCATGTCCAATTTCTTGTTACAGATTTTGTTGAAAACCCATCTGAAAAATGTTGAAACAACACTATTAGTATGATGCTATAATGCCAGTACGCTTAGTATAGATAATGTTCTAGAAGGACTTCGGTGGTGCTGACCACAGGTAATGTGCTGAATCCAAATGAAGTTGATGATGCAGAGAAGTAAACTTTCCGCCCGAATCCCCATTTATTTGGAACCAGATGCAAAACTGAAACAAAAGCAGTTAAGAAAATAAATAAACATATCAAATTCAGAATGAAGGATTCAATTTAATTGAATTGCAGATACGGAAGAATGTAAAAATTGATAAAAGTCAGAACAGAGTGAGTGAAGGAGATTCACAAAATGCAAAGTATATATCAGAGGAAGATTCACAATAAAAATTTCCAATGACGTGTGGACTAGAATTTTATTTTAGCTAAACAAAAGCTTGAGCACATGCTAATTTATAAATTGATTCATAGATCATTATAGTTTACGAAGTAGAACGAAGACTTACATTCATTTGATAAACTTCCAATGACGGCTTTGATATCCTACTCGACGGCTACACTGCTAACCCGGGAGCTGATCTTTTTCTCCCTAAAAAGAAAACTGGTAAGTACTGAATAATGCTTAAGCATGAAAAGTAGAATATTTATTACAGTAGTATTGCAAAAATGTTTTTCACAAAGCAAACAGAACACTATACAGCATAATATAGGCATCGTCCATTCATCCATCCTGTCACAAACTTCAAATGAAATCATAAGCTTCTCTTCCCCCCCCCCCCCCCCCCCCCCCCAAAAAAAATCACCATCTCATTCACAAACAATGAGAGAGAGAGAAAAACAAAGAGACAACCTCAAGAGAAAGGAATGTTTGAAGGTTAAACTTTACCTTAGAACAACCCAATATGCACAGAGTTGATGGATGGATGCAAATTCAATATAATAATCTGCTGATGAGAATCCAGGAATAATAATTCCCATCATCCATTAGTTAAATTAATGACACTTTAAGGATAAATGTTGATGATGCGCCAATTGTTTAAGCAAAGCTGAACAGCACAGGAAGAGCAAAGCTAATGACACGCAATAGGCAGGACTTTTAAATTCTAATACATAGTTGGCCAACAAATATGACTTCTTTAAACCTAATTCTCCAGATTCAATCAAAACTGAAATAATTTAGAGCCACTTTTCTTTTATTATTCCCATGAAGAATTAGCTAAATTTTCCAAGACAGTTGAAATAATGGGCATAACAAGTACAAGCCTGCCAACTACTGAGATCTTCACAAAATAGCTGCATGAACTTTTTAATGTAAAGCTTGGATACTCAGGACTCACGACTCTCCCAAAAATTAAAAGTAACATCACCCTCAAGAAACAAAAAATTGCTGAAAAATCACCGACTCCATTTCTTCAATTTTTAGGATCCACCAGAAGAGGGGTGTGATCCAATTTTTAAGAATGTGGACAGACCATAAACTTTAGATATGAGGCAGCCCAATTATGAGCATTCTTGGCTCATTACTATCACAGTCACCTAATTAGCATCACCGTGAGTCAGAGAAGAAAGCATGAAATATATATTTAGCATAACAAACGATATCCTTACCACTTAATACTTGAGACTTCAAGCATTAAAAAGCAGGTGAAAGCAAAAGCACACCCAAGAAATATGACATCTTAGATTACTCAGACATAAAAGGACACCTCAGAAAAAAATGAAGCAATGCCAAAAAGGAAATGCAGAATAGGCATGTAACAGCAAAATATATGAGAAAACGACTCATGGGCTGTGCTAGAGTTTAATCTAGCAGCTGAAAAATATAATATACAAAATAAGTGGCCCATCAACCAAAGTTACCAAACTCCCTGAAAGCTGCCTATTTTAAAAGTGAAAATGACCCCTTAACAATCAAAGTATACACTAACCCCATATAATATAGTGTATTTAGTGCAGTTAAAACATAATTTTAATGTGTTATCTCATCTGATATTTGCTATACCCATATTAGTCTATGATTGAAAAAGGCAAAGAATTCAAATTTATGACTAGTACAATGTACGTAAATACATGCCAACGGTTAGAAAAGAAGACTTTGCTTCAAAGACATATTGAGATGCTTCAAATACATGTACAGTAGACCATTTTACTCATTTTCTACAGGATGATGATTCATCAGAAAGAGACATCTGATTTTCTATTAAGTCAGCCCCACTATCTTGATCATTCTTGTCGGTAAAATAAAAAATTCAGGTTCATACTTTATTATACTAATGCTTTTCAAGTCAAGAAAATAAGAAGTATAGTATTATAGCCAAAGACGAATTAAACAATTAAAAAGAGCAAGAATTCTGTTCTGCTTTTTCTTTTGGGTTTACCCAGATAAGTTTCCCATTTATATTCTCTTATACAAAAACATTTATGCTATTTCAAACAAGTATCTTTTTTAACACTAATCTTTTTACAAGAATCAAAGGAGACATTAATCTGGATATGACTTTTTTTTTTTTAATTAAAGCAATTTGAATTTAGAAAAAGATTCGCAAAGTAGTGCATTAAAGATTTATTTAATTTTGAAATTAGAAAAGTTCAAACTGCCTACACGCGTGAACAATAGATAGAGGTAGGGACGTAATAGCATTAGATATTACACGTTGTCACACTTATTAATCCACAGAAAGTTATTAGTATAATTTGATTGCGGTAAACACTGAATCAATAACATTGAAGAATAATCCTTGAAATCAGACTAATAAACCCAGATTAAAGAATCTCAATCTTCAAAACTTTATTTATGTACACATTAGCTAGTGTTGGTAGAACTGTAGGCAGTATCAAGATTTCAGGGGTTTTGAATAGAGATTTCTTGTTTTTTTACAGTTTGATTGAATATTATAATGAGCTAATAAAATGGAATAGAAATTAAGAGCTAAATGTACCTTTGGAACAAAAAATCAGTAAGAAATTAGGGCTGCAATCTTCAGTAGCTGCCGCTCACTCCCAACATAAGTAAAATCTAAAAACTTTGGAAATGCAAAGATTAGAAGCGGAAAAAAAAACAAAACTCAGGTTTTCACTTTCACAATGCTCAATGCTATACTTCTGCGGAAAATAACATAACAGTCATATAATAAGTACATCTACATACAGAGAGTGCGAAAGAAATCGAAACGCTCTTGCCATGTGGTATTGCTTTTTAATTTTTCAGAGCTTTTCCTTAATCTGGTAAGGTGCTGCTGGCTCAGAGCTTAATGCACGTGTCATGTTATAATTGGATGGTGTATGGGGTTCAAAGTGAGTGAACCGAAACTGGTCCCCGCCCAGTAACTCCACTACCTGCATTTATTTGATTACATCGATGAAAGTGATATGGAGTATTAGTATATTTTATTTATATCTCCTGCAAAAATAATAAATAATAATAATAATTTATTTATTATTTTTAGTGGTATTTTCCTACTTTTTCTCGTAGGGTTTGGTGGACATTGTGGTAGACGGGACTAGAATAATGTACTACTATAGAAGTAGTATAGACGTGACTTTAAATATATTAATTTGCAACATTTGGATCTAATGCAATATTTATGCATCATAAGGGAAGTTTTACTTTCGGATAAAAAAAAAATAATAATTAATTAGTTATCTTCTTGAGATCTGGGGTTTGTTTTGGAAAATAGATCTTTGTCTTCTTCTCGTCATTGTTTTGATTTTTTCATTTGTGCAATGGTTCTTGAATTTTATTTATCAAATTTCATCAACTTAGGTTTTGGTCTTTTAATTCTCTAAAAGTTAATAGTCTTGTACTTGTTTTTTTTATTTTGTTGGTAGGAATATAAATTTAACCATATATATAAAAAAGAAAATGAGTTATTAGTTGGGTCCAAAACCGAATCTTGAACAATAAAATTTAAATTTTACATGATTTGGACTCCTTAAATTAAGTGTATGTTAACTGTTACCTTACACATAAATGATCATCTAAGAAAAAGGGAGTTATATATGATAACATCTGTATGATAATTTGGAAAAACATTTTCGTTTTCGTTAATTATAAAATAAAACCCTACAATTTATCACTCAAAAAACATCATGGTGTTCATACAAATATTATACACAACAAAGACCACCTATGCATAAATTCTTTAATTAATGGTTGAAATACAGTTTTCCTCCTTATAGTATGGAGGTAGTATCCCCCTCTGTTATATTATTGAACATTTTATTCCAAAACTACCCCGTCCTTTTTATAACTTGTTTCTTTATTAATTTATCAAAAAAAAAATATCTTTATTAACTATGAATTCATCCATCCATCAAAGAATATTATGTTTCAATTTCTTCATTTCTTTTGTTTCCGTTCTATTGTCTCAAATGTTTTCTTTATTTTTATCTCATTTTTTTTCTTTATTCATGTTTCAATTGTTTTCTTTATTTTATGTTTCAATTCTTTTTTATTTCTATCTCAATTTTTTTCTTTATATTTTTCTGAGTTTTTATTTGGTAATAATTATCTCATTTATTTTCGGTACAAATTATTATTCAAAATATTGAGTAATTCTCCTTCAAAATCTTTCTCGCAAAATTCAAGTTTGACACCAAACAATATTATGTTTTAATTTATTCATTTATTAATAAAAAAAATTATTAATTATGAATCAATGCATCCACCAAACAATATTATGTTTCAAGTTCTTCATTTCTTTTGATCGAAAAAGGAAGGTAACAAAATAAAAGAAGAAATTAAAACATAATGTTGTTTGGTGGATGAATTGATTCATATTTAGTAAAGAGACAATTTTATTTTGATAAATAAAAAAATTATTATTTATGAAAGGGGCACGGGTATTTTTGGAATAAAAATCACAAAACTATAATAGAGGGGGTAAGTGTTACAATTGATACTTTAGGGTAAATGATGCCACCCCATACTTTAAGGGGAGAAACTGTATTTCACCCTTAATTAATAGAAGTATATAATGAGATATACAATGTTTGAGTTATTTGTAAAACACTCATCTATATTTACTATGATTGAAATATATTTTCCGAGATTCAATTGTGTTATATTGCCAATGTTAATTTTGTGTTTCGGGGGTGCAAAGTACCAATTTCTCATATTTCGGGTGCAAGTTGTTGAGTTGTTCTTAATTCAATGGTGCTAAGTGTTAATTCTGTTTTGGGGTGCAAAGTGCAAAATTCAAAAATAAATTACCTATTTTGCCCCTAGATTGTTTTTTACTCGGATGATCAACTCAACCTGAAAATAGCACTATAAAAAACGGCTATTTCAGACGAATTTTTTTCCAACGGATACTCCCCATCGAAAATGTTTAAATTTTTTACTTTTTTAAATATTCTTGCACCATTGTATGCCCAAACCCAAACACTACCCGCAAAAATACACAACGTTATCCCCTTAATTTTCTCCTTCTTTGTTAGGGTTTACCCAAAAAAAGAAAAAGTAGAAATTGGTGACAATATTGCTTGTGTAGAGACCTTGGATCGATCTTACCCGGGAGAAGATATACTTACATGTGTTCGATTCCGGGTAAAGAAGATATACTCACATGTGTTCGATTTCGGGTAACTTATCCACATTTGAATTTCTTCGGTAAATTACAATTATTCTTGCTTAACCAATTTGATTCAATGACTCGAAATAATAAATGCTTCTCAGAACTTTTTCTTGTTGGATTAGTACTGGTATAATTACTTAAACAAAATTCAAACTCACTGGTAACATTTAAAAAAAAAGATTTTTTTTTTGTTTCTCAACGATTTAATCCCTTTTGATGCGCGTCGAACACATTAAGTGGGAATCTACGTTGTCTCAACCTGAAGCTAGTTACCCTTTTTTGGCAGCTTGTAATTGCCTTTTTCCCACTACCTTGCCTCGTCTCCACGAGGTTACATTACCAAACTTCTTGTTAACAGATCAACTTACAAGTCAGATTCCAAATTCACTTTAAATCATCTGTATTTAGAGTGCAATTTTATTAGTGGCACATGTGTAATAGCTCCTCTCGATAAGGTTACATATGTAATTTCCCTATCAAATGACGTTTTTGCCCCTGATAATTCACATGTTACCGGCACATGTCAAAATCAGCCGGAATGTATCACTTCCGGTGGCTTTAGGGGGTGAACTGAGAACAATCATAAAGGTAAGGTGTGTGTCTGCGATTTTTTAAAGGATAGGGGGGAAAGGAAATGGTTCAAAGGATAGGTGGAAAAGTGCAATTTTCTCAAATAAAATTCATCTCATCTATCTAAATCACAAAATTGAGAATAAATTTACATATTCATAAGTATTATATTTCCGATATTTGATGAAAAGTTGACGAAGAATATTCCAAAAAAAAAATAAGATGGGAAATTAACTTTTAAGTGTAGCAATGTAGTTATTTATATTCAGTTGAAAGTAATTTACGGCTCTATTTGCAATTTGCCAACTGGATAAGGTTTAATTGGTTTGGATTTTTGGTTCTCTAAAGTGGCTGCATTTCAAAATTGGTCACCGATTTTTTTAATTATCGTCAAAAAATATCAATTTATATCATATTTGACCTATCACATGTCTTGGTCTTACAAATTGTGGAGTCAGAATATGAAATTCTTAATTTTTAAGTATCACTCGACAAATGATATTTTTTGCTAAAATTAGACATAAATTGGTAACTTTTGACAAAAAAACATTAATTTTCCGGTCAATTAAGACATAAATTGATGATTTTCGACGATAATTAAAATTTTCTGACAATAAGGACTGAAATTGATGATGATGACACAATAAATGGCCAATTTTGAAATGCAACCACTTTAGTGGGCCAAAAATAAAATTTTGTCGCATTTTGGATCTTGTAAATGCTAGAATTTTATCAGAAAAAGAATTTTATTAGAAAAAGGATAAAGAATGGTGTCCCATAAAAAGGATGTACAAAACAGGATGCATATAGTACAATCATAGTATAGTGTAAATAAGATATATACCAAATATGATGCGTATAGTACAATGAGAGTAGAATATTTAACATTTGCTTTTGGCTGGGGCATCCGCAGCCCATATGCCTCAGCCCTTGGTTATCTCGTCTTTTGAATGAGAAATTATCGCGTTATCTCATCTTAGTACGGTCTGTCATAATGAATTTTGAAAAGTAAGAATTGATTAATTAATTATAGTTGGAGGTGCACGTGTGATATTAGAACCGCACCATACCAATATGTACACTAATTATGATTTTTTGCTCAAAATTGTTGATTTTGAAATTCTCATACCTCACCCTAATTAAACATATAAATATTAATATATTAACTTTATTAGATTGTTTGTAGATATGTTGTTATTATAAAATTAGACTTATCTGCCATTCATTGCAGTACATCCTTTGTATGGAGTACTTGATAAAAATATATAAAGAAGTCGATCAAAATTACCTTGTTTTATTATACAATTTACTGATTCAATAAACAGCTGATAATTTACGAATACTTGCAAACCTAACTATTGGAGCTACTTTTTGTTCCACATATTTATGCTGACCCACTTTAACTATTAAAGAAAACGAGCGAGCTCATATTTTCCAGATGACCTTAGGAACATGTATATTTAGTTTTGGTGAGCTTTCTTCCAGCACTACACATATCAAACAAACGTGTAAAAAGAAGTGAAGAAACTCAGGCATGCAGGTCATGATCCAACCCAAGAATGAAAACAGATTAAAGGTAAAAGAAGAATTATTTTTATTTAAAGTAAAAAACCCGTAGAAAATGGTTTTTCAAACCATGTACATCAAGAGAGGTAGACATATTCCTGCAGATGCTTCAAAGAATTTTTTAATGTAATTGGATTCGAGTCATAACAGCACCAAACTAAATCAGATCTAGTCGAGAAAAAAACATGTCATATTCAAATTATTTCGATCATTTCAAACACTCATTAAGCGAACAACAACAGGTCAACTATAAAAAGAACTAAGGCAATACAAGGAGTAATGAAGATATGTAGTAAACCAAGAAATAACATGTGAACGAGTCCTAAAACAAACCAATCAGCGCCTATTTAATTGCACTTTAATGGAAATATATCCATTGTAATTATAAAGACTGTGTGCACCAGTAGCAGATGCACATGGAATTCCTACGAAGTCAGTCAGACTGATGGTCAAATTCGGATCACCTTCAACCTCTTGTCCTGTAATAACCCAATTTCCTCTGGATACTGGGCTAAAGGTGCCTGTTACCAACATCCTAATGGATAATTCGTAGTTCAAGTGTATTGCACAATTCTGAATCATTAGCAAACTGAACCCCATTTTATGGTGTGATTATTAGCAGACTCATTACATTGAACTGTCATCTGAAATTTGTGCCCTTTATACAGTTAAAAAACTGTGAAAGTATTCGACCAGAAGGGTACAAAGCTCGAACGTTGGACAACTTTAAATCATAATAAACGACAATTTCATGATGACAGTTTAGCTCAATAGTCCTAAATGGTCCCAACCTATAATTCCTTTGATCTTGGTAAACATTTTCAAAATCACTGCTCAAATGATGCAGTACTTGATACACAACAACAGTATCTATATCGGAAGAGATTACCTCCTTCATAGAACCGGAACTTAAAAATTGGTACCGAATCAATGGAAGAAGGTTGTCTGTCATCACTGTTCTCCACTCTACTGGATCAGTATAGTTGGTTTGGGACCATTTCAACATTATATGAAAAAGAACATCCTCAGATTCAACTAACACTCATCACTAGCCATTACCAACATAAAACCACACAAAGGCAGTGCGAGCAAATCCTCTTCAACTCTATAAGAAAAGACAATAGATCAGATTAAATATATAGAAGTATATAAAATGTATTAAATGCAAAAAGAAAAATACCTTGATACATCCTTGAAAAAGGTGACAATGTGATTTCTACTTGAATTCACTATCATATCAGCATTACCATTGACGAGTTCTTTTGCAATATTCAAACACTCCACAGCAGTTTGCCAAGACATGTCCATGGTGGCAGGGCCGGCCAGACATATTACGGGGCCCTAGGCGATTTATAAAATTGGGGCCCTCTTTTACAAATTAGCTGATATATTTTAGATTTAATCGTAATATCTTTTTATGACATTTCATTCTTAAACTTTCTCTTAACAAAAGAAGATACTACAAATATCGTGTGCATATATATATATATATATATATATATATATATATATATATATATATTGAAAATTCAAGTATCGTGAATATAGTTACATAACAAATATTTTACTTGTCAGAATCAGTAAATGGATAAAATACGAAAGTGAATATTTCTGATCACGCTACTATCATAGGTAGGACTGTGCAAATGGTAAACCGAAACGTACCAAATTTTGTTATACCGGCTGGTTCGGTATTCTGAAATCTCGTACCATTTGCCGATTCGGTACAAAAAAAAACGAAAAATTATTGAATCAAAAATAATTTGTCTTGAATACATATGTAAGTAATAATATGCTTCCTACCACTCTAACCATCCAATGAAGTTGAATAGAAAATATAAAGAATACATCAGAGACCCCCTATCCTCAGTCCCCTCTTCAAAAATTATTTTAGCATCATTCAAGTTTTGGGTTTTAAATGCAATTAGAACCCAATTTATTAAGAGAAAATCAGAAAAAGAATAAAATTGGGCATTTACAATTTGGACTGTACCTCTGAAAATTACAAATCTGGGCCGAGAGAGATGGTGGAGGCGCGATGGGGGTAGGTGGTGCGGCGGCGCGGTGGGATTTTGAATTGAAGAAGAAGAAGAAGAAGAAGAAGAAGAAGAAGAAGAATTGGGTTTTGCTCTAGGGCAGCCCGTCGAAGAAGTGAGAAGAGTGACCTGAAGCTTGGATTGGAAATTTGGAACGATGTCTTTACCTTTTAGGAATTGGGATTAAAAAAAATGGGTATACCGGTTATGAGGACATCCATAATATTGAAATTCGAAATTTATAATTGTTAGGTAATGTAATTATACATGTGTTATTGGATAGTGCACAATCTAATTTTAGTGGTGTGCATTCATTATTAATCCGAATCGTACCAATTTTTGGTATTTAATCTAATACGATAGTTTTAAAATTTGTACAGTATGTCAAATTGAACTATTCGATTTGATTATCAAACGGTTTAGTAAGCTACCAAAAGATCGAGATGTATATGTAGGTTTGAGTCATCTTTGTAATAAATTAATATTAAAAATTGTAGCTTGACTAAAACTCGTCAAATTAAGTTACATTAAATGCTAATTTAATTTATTAATGCAAAATAAAAGTATCATAATATTTTTTTTTCCAAAATACTTAGATACACTAAAACAAATAACACTTAGATACAATAAAATAAATACATTTGTACTATCAATTAGCATATACTCCCTCTGTTTTTTTATTCGCTTTGGAGGATTGCACAATGATTAAGAAATATAATAAATAGTCACTTTTTTAAGTAAATGTCTTAAAACACCATTTTAATCAAATAATCCTAACATTAATAAGAAGATAAAATTGGTAGAAAAAAATTAATTCTACATTGAAATCTTAAAACGACAAATAAAAAAATGGGCGGATTAATCTTTAGCATTTGACACCAATAATATGAAATAATCACTTTTACATAAATTAGTTCAACATAGCTTACATAACAAACACAAGAAGAATTTCAATAGAATGTGTACTGTTAATCAAAAAGTTAATTTGATAGGTTAAATTTATTTTATTGTCGCGCTCCGATCATTGTCCAACACATCCGAAACAATACATGACACATTAATGTTAATAGTTGCCTCAACATTAATTGATCAATTAAGTTGATCCAGTATATAATTATGCATAAAGATATCTAGGACATTCTTTTTGTATATACATGGTTTTAGATTATGGAGTAAAACATTCTATATAAGTATATATGAAAAGTCTCTAAAACATCAGTTTTAGCCACTAGATCAAGTTAATTTTCACCATTTGTTCGAGAATGTGGTTATATAAATAGGGCAAGACTTTATTTGAAAATTATCAAAGTTTATTGCATTCGTACATCTTATTTGACAAAAAATTATCAAATAGAAAAAAAAATGAGTTACATTTACAAAATAATTTTTTGAGGCCCCTTTATAGTCGGGCCCCTAGGCGATGGCCTAAATTGCTTAGCTATAGAGCCGGCCCTGCATGATGGACAACTTAGAACAACAATGATCAACACAGTTTATCACGCTATACCGACCAGCAAGAAGTAATATTGAAATCACGTAGGGTGCATCGTAACATGTCAAAGTTTTGTGGTATAAAAACTTTATCATATCCAGAAACGTGTCTTTCTTTGAAAATCATACAAAAAATTTAAACTAATCAATGAACAAAAAAAAAAAAAAAAACTGATCAACTATTAAGTAAATTTGGAAAAACATATAGTATTTAAGAAAATACTCTACCTGATTCTTGTATCTTCATACTAATTATTTTCTCTTTGCTTTCTTTCATTCCATTGGAAAATAGCTGTAAAAACAAAAAATGAATATAATACAACAAGTAATAAAGAAAATATAAAACATCTGCAACTAATAATTTCAAAAATACTTATATTTCTGAAATACAAACTTGCACCAGCTAATAACAATTTGTTAATGCGAAGTTCAATAACTGCACAACAAGAATGAAAAAAACACAATCAATAACAATTTCGCATCTACGTTTAGTAGAGATAATTTCAAAACTAAAATTAAATAAAATTATTATTGATCTAAAAGTAATGACTATATCTAGGGTTACTGAAATTTAAATATAGATATAAGAACTATATAAGAAAATGTATAATTGATGTTCATGTTTATTGGAAAAAAAAATCCATTTTACTTACACTTAGGTTCTCTTTTGCCGGTTAGGGATCCAGAATCAGAACAATCAGTTTCAATCTGGGAATTTGTATGACAAAATATGTTCCCCAAATCAGTACAGAGCAAATTTAAATCTAAATTGAAATCTTCATACCAGCAAGCCGTTTTCGCTTGTAACTATTCTGTGGAAGTAACTCAATCCTCAATATCTGGTCTGAATAAACAGAACTGTTGAAACCAAAACTGAAATCGATTGCATTTTCCATTGTTGGAGTAACAGTAGCAGGAGAAGGAAATTGATTAAAGAGTGACAGTTGCAAAGCGGGGAAATTGATTTATAGAGTCGCGCTAGCAGGGAGAAGAAATTGATTATTATATATATATATATATATATATATATATATATATATGTTATTATTAGATAAAAAAGCAAATTCTAGAAACTGATCAGAACGTAACAAAAATTGGTTACTAACAGAATTTAGATACCCCTTCAATTTGGCGGGAAAGGAGTATATCAGATATAACTATTGGATTGGACTATTATTGAAGTTATGGAGGAAGTGATTTGAAAAGTTGTTCTTAAATTATTTTCTTTTGTTGGAAATATTGTTATAGGATAAAGGACGGAGCAGAGATTGAAATACAAGGGTGTGAAATTAACTTGATTTTTTTTTATGAATTAAATTATCTGCATATTTATAGAAGTAAGTATATATTTTGCTGAGTTGATATTTTAAAATATTTCAAATGTTATATTGAAATATTTTAAATGATACGAAAAATGCAAACGAGGCATCAAAATGTACTCTGCGTTTTTCCCAGACTTCGGATTCAATTCAATGATGATTGCATCAATGACCTTGATAAACTTGTCAAACGACGTACTATTAAAGAACTAGATAAGATATCATCTCTTATTTTACTCGGTGATCTCACTTCACAATTTGTGTAGCAAAACAATATGCTAAGATGTTACTATCAAAACAGGAACTGGAAGATTTAAAATAAAGTAATTAAGGGAGGGCACTTAAAACTATAACATAACCAAATCTAGAAAGTTTCAATACATAAAATTGATCGAATCATATCACAAAAACAATGTTTTAATCCAAGTCTACAACATGGATATGTATATTGATGTAAATAAAGATGGAGAGGGAAATGAGTATTCTAATATTCATAATCGTGTTCTACAAATTCGAAGGAAGAAAGAAAGTGAATTACCTAATCTGTCCCTCCCAAGTGCTGATTCAAATTTATATGATTAAAAGACCTGTGAATATCTATATTGTGTTGTTAATCAAGTTAATTTAGTTTAACATGTTGTTATATGATCTTATGCCAATTATGATTGAACATGGATTACTAGAACAAATTTTCAATATCCTTCCATATTGTGTACAATTCTTTTTCCCAGATCATTTTTGTGAAATAACCAAACGAGATAGTATAATTGAACAATTGCATATCTCATTGTATTTTAGTAAGCTACAACACATCTCTATTGCCAATTAATCGATTTAGCTTACAAAGTACCTCGTGTAATACCATTTATAATCATGGGCCATAAATTCCACCCGGCAGTGTTAGCTTCCAGCTCCAGAAATCATAATTTAGAAATTAGAACTCAACAAGGCTGATACCTCAAAATTAGGCAGACTACTAATATTGATTAAAGTAGAGTTGGATACTTTTTAAATTGCTTCCGAAAGTTAGTCATCATCATCAGATAAGCAAACAACATTGTTTCCTACAGACGAAGAGGAAGTCGTACGATTACCCTGTACATTACTACCTAGTCTTTCCATGTCTCCTGGTTCCAGTGAACCGAAAGTTGAACCAATATCAGGTAAAGCTGAATCACGATTTCTAACTCTATGACGCCAATCATCCATGCTCCTTAGCAACTCACGTGCGGAGACAGGTGGATTAGGGGGCACGGATGAGGCTGCAGAAGAAGGCCTGAACGGTTGAAGGTGTGGAGGGGCCATGGGTGAGGCTGGAGAAGGAGGTCTGAACGGTTGAAGGTGCGGAGCTCGAGCTCGAATTCCCCCACCAATACTGGGATTACGGGCAGGAGTGATGGCACTGATGACTGGGGGTCTAGAAGAGGGAGTGATGGCACTGATGACTGGGGGTCTAGAAGAGGGAGTGATGGAACTGATGACTGGGGGTCTAGAAGAGGGAGTGATGGCACTGATGACTGGGGGTCTAGAAGAGGGAGTGCCTGAGAACAGAGCAGCTGGATTATATACAGTCTGTACAGGAGGAGGAGGTGTAACGTTTTGAACTGTCACAGGGGAAGGTCTCGTAGAATGTGACAGTGATGCCTGCTGCTGCATGGTTTGAGCTTGTACGGTTGGACTTGCAATCTGCTGTGGACGAGAAACTTGGTAACTTGAAGACCCCATGGAAGGTCTAACTGAAGGTTGCATTGATGATAGCTGCTGCAGGTGCTGCTGCATGTAACTAGACGGAATACCTGCAATGAATAACAGCATTAACTATAAGACGGTCCATCATTAAGTATCAAATAAACTGATCTTCCAATTCTGGGAACCAAATTTGGCTTATGCAAATGGCCATGTGGTTTAATTTCATCTCTTAGTTTAATTGTTAAATAATATTAAGAAGAATTTAGTTTCAGTGTGCTATATTTTAAGCTTGCTTTAAGACAAATGGGTATTTCCAATATATCATTTCAATTTATCCTGGACACAAACACGCACATGACACATGGATGTAAGATTGATTTAAGAGTGATGTGAAATCTTTTCCAAGACATGCTACAGAAGATACAAGGCTTGGACAATCAGGGTTATAAATCATAGACAGCAGGGTAAGATTGATTAGGAGTGTCTTTACCTATTCATAAGACTTTTAGGTCCTCTACAACAGTGCAATTACGGAACCACCACCCCTCTCTGCCCCAAGATAACGAAAACAAAAGGTAATATACAAAAACAGAAATAACAAAGCATATTAGCCTAGGCCAATGTTTTCAAAAGGGAAATATTCCGAATAATTGACCAAAGCTTAGAATAATATTGATACTCAAAATTTCTATACCCATAATTATATTAACTCTTTATAAAGTAATGAATCACATGGTAACATTCCCATATTTTTAAAGCTTCATCTAACACACACACACACACACACAAAAAAAAAAAAAATAGACGTTGGACGGTCGGAGAACTTCAAGAGTGAGCATGACAATATCTGTGCTATTTTTGAACTAGACTGAGATCCTCTGAAATAAATCAGAGGAGCTTCTGTATTTGATTTCAAGCAACAATTGCACCAACTGTATAGAATCATATTGGTTTTTAAACTGTGTCATTTACATTCGGATCTTCTAGTTTTGACAGCTATGTTTCAAATTGTTATAAAATCTCACACACTTATCATATGATAAAAGTTGATATTTCTTGTGTCAATTTCATGAGAAAACTTTATTACCTAATCTACATATCTCCCACCCACATGATAAAAAAGAATTATTGAGAAAGAATGAAAAGAGAGCATCTTCGGTCGGTGGTTTATACACAAAATCATAATGGATCCTAAGGATGCTAAACATTTCAGATTCAGGTACAGCACGCGCCCCTATTGACAACATGAAATCCACACTTTGACACCTAAGATCCCGTAACGAGTAGATACTTCCACAGGAGATTACAAGAAAAAAAAAAGTGCAGATATTCTCGAATTGTATTTCTTAAAAGGTATTGACATTATTATATACCTTGTTGCATTCCTGGAAGCCCAGTAGGTCTGTGATCCAAGCACTTAGATCTGAAAACCTCGGCCAATATTTTATTCATGAGAACTTTGTTCTGATTCTTCTCAAGTTCATTTTTTTTCAATTTATGTTCTGCTTCATTATCCTGAAGTTTCACCTCATATTTACTACGTATTTGAGCAACCATCTCCTGTATCTCCTTCTCACAGTCAGATTTCAGCCGTGATGCCTGTTTAAAGAGAAAAGGCTTTTTTACAATTGAAGCAAAAACTAGATTGATTAGTGTCAAGAAGAAATTCAGACCACTGACCGTATCTTCATGGCTTTTCTCCAACTGTTCCTTTTCTTTGCATATCCTATCTAGTTCACTTTTGAGTGGTTCAGCAAACAAAGGTGGAGTTGAATTCGGAGAGGAGACATGATTTTGACGATTAGGATGGACAAGGAAGCTGGATCCCTGAAGATGATTGGCATCATTTCCCAGTTGCAGAACAGCTTGATTTGGAAGTGCAGCTGCACTCAACACGCCCTGGGTGATGGCCACATTACTCTGGGAAGAGACCGGAGACTCAGCACTTTGTTCATGAGCAACATTAACACTGCTCAGAGATGTAGAATCAACACGATTGCTCATTGTTTCCAAATTCTCCACAGTTATAACAGGTTGATGTGAAAGCACTACAGTCTCTGCAGCCTCAGCAGCTTGGAGGGAACTTCTTCCTTGATCTGAGTTAGGATGTTCAACCTCAACAGCTGGAGAAAGATTGCAGCTGGAGGCTACTTCAATAGACCCACAAACCATCTGCTCACAGTTCTCATGCGCTGGTGCTTCAATGTTTGACTGCACAGGAATTCCAGTGTCAACGAGTCCTGAAGTGGCAACTCCACTAGGCATGGTACTTTGAATTTGCATAGCTTGTGCATCTTGGTCTTGCTGCTCCATGACAGAAACTTCACTAGGCATGGTATTTTGAATTTGTATTTCTGGTGCATCTTGGTCTTGCGGCTCCATGACAGAAACTTCACTAGGCATGGTATTTTGAATTTGTATTTCTGGTGCATCTTGGTCTTGCTGCTCCATAACAGAAACTTCACTAGGTATGGTACTTTGAATTTGCATAGCTGGTGCATCTTGGTCTTGCTGCTCCATAACAGACTGCACCGGGTTTACACTGTCCATAAGTTCTGAGTTTGCAGTCCGCAATGTGCTTTGATTTTCTAACGGTGGTGCATCTTCATCTTGCAGTTTGGAATTGGACTGCAAAGCAGCTACAGTGTCAACTGGTTCAGAGGCAGCAACTTCAATCCGCAAAGTACATTGATTTTCATCCACCAGTGAATTTGGGTCTAGCAGTTCAGCAGAACTTTGGTGAGCTCTATCTTGTGGTACCTGCATCACAATTTTACTGATCATTCTGCAGCAATATTTACAAAAACCTCAAGCATATGCAACACAAACTACTATATTCAGATGGATTGGGGGTTAGTGAAGTACTTTCACACCCATTTGGCTTTTATTAAAAAACTATAAACCCCAAGGTAAAAGACGAATGAGCTATTAACTATTAACCAATAGAAAGATAGAGTCTATATAAGGACAGGTAAATAAAATAGAAATTGTTAATGACATCATAAGTGAAAAGGCACATACCTGCAACTGAAGCAAGCCAAATTGATCAGAGGATATTACTGTCTGCTCTGAATGTTCCAATACTTGTCCTGTTAAAAGTACACCACCAGTGTTTGACTCATCAAGCCCACCTCTCTCGCTCACCAAAGTGTCAGTAACTGTGTTTGACTCATCAAGCCCAACTCTCTCGCTCACCACAGTGTCAGTAACTGTGTTTGACTCATCAAGCCCACCTCTCTCGCTCACCACAGTGTTAGTAACTGTAACTCCGTCAGTATTCCTTTTATTAGATGATAAATTACCGAATTCCTTAGGGTGAACATTACTAATATTTCCGAGTGGAACATTTTCAGGCACACCTGTTGGAACCTCTTTGTTTAGCTCGACCGGTGGAGTTTCATTGCAAACTCGTTCTTCAGAAGTGGGCAATTTCGCGCAAACAATTTCCCCATTATCACTGGACTGCTTTGATTGATTAAGCTGCTCGACCACATTCAGTGATGAACTCAGTGAGGATGTTACCCCCAGTTCATTTTGACAATAGACAGTTACCAAATTACTTGGAGATTCAATAGGATCATTACAACCTACAGCATCAGCTGGAGTAACAGATGCTTTGGAAGGTGACACATCAATTCCCAGCGCACGCGCACTCTTGATGGGATTTTGGCCCTTTATATGCTGACTTGACAAGGAAACTACATCGGTGTTGTCAATGCTAGTATATGTAGCAAACTGAGAGAATCCAGCATCATCCTCAGATTGAGAATCAAGTAACCGTGACCCATTTACAGCCCTTAGTTCAGTAGAGCAGGCTTTTGCTTCAGCCAGCCAGTGAGATGCTTTCCTTTTCTCCTCATCCCTAGCTGCTAACTGCTCTGCCTCAAGATATTTAAGCTCTGTGTTCTTTAGAAGGTTGTGCTCTTCCACTTTCTTTGCATAATCATCATTTGAAAGCTTGAGTTTTTCCATTCTAGCTGAACCTTGACCATGTAAAGACCGAATAATAGCCGACTCTATTTGGTTATTCTTCTCCAATATTAGTCTTTTTTCCTCCCAAATTTTTTGGAACTCCTTAATTTTCTCCTGCTGTCTTTGGATAAGTTTCTTCATACGCTTGACACACATTTTGTGTATTTGCTTTATCTTACTATCAATTTCACTCCCGCCACCTTTATCTTTCAATGCCGCTTTCTGCGGTAAGGGGATCTGGCCTGCAGCATCCTCTTCATGGGCCGAGTGTTCTTCAATCTCCATTTTCACATTTTGCGTTTTAAATGATGCTAAATTTGGATCCCCTTCATCAACATTAGATGGTTCTCTGCTAATGTTTTCTTCAGCTGACGGGCCTGACTCAATGGTGTTCCCTGAACATTGCAAATACATTCTCTTCAAAGACTGCATTTTTGAATAAACAGAGAGTGCTTGTTCTTCTGTGCATTGATAATCCAAAAGCTGTTTCGCTAAGAGAAGAGAATCCTTCTTATCAACTTTTTGCTTCGTGATTGAGGCAGCAATCCAGCACTGCCAGAACAAAGGTATAATAAGATTGGTCAGGCTGAGCATGAGTCAGAATAGACATGCTCCTTTTTAGTTGAATCAGGCACAAAGTAAAAGAAGTTTGGATATCCACCTAATATTAGAGCACTGGAGTAAAAAGTGTGAAAAGATATAAGCTGACAGAAATTAAATGTTGTCTAATCATGAAAATCCCGTCGGCTACTTTATGTTGTGCACTAAAAGAAGAAAACGGTAGATACTAAGGAAAAGGAAAGCGGAGCGGCACATTGATACTCTGTCTCAACCAATTAGAAATGATCATTATGTAAAGAGTAGCTTGTCATATCAATTGAGCAAGCAACATATGCAACCTAAGCACAATTTTAAATAAAGCATGCAAAGACATTTTTGAAAACATAGTCGATTTTAGCATGTGCACAAATCAAAAATTTCTCCAGATCAATGAGCAAGAATGGACAAGAATTTCTTTTTAAGAAAACAAATATAAAGAATCTGGTAATTAAACTTAGACTTCTCCAGAAAAACTCTAGAAACTGGATTTTCCAACATAATGTTCATCATTAATTTCTTATTCAAAGCAAAAACTTCAAATTCTACCATTCACCTAAGAATATCATATACCAATAGGAACTTCATATATTTCAGGCACAGAGCCATGTTTGTAAACAAAGCAATGAAATATGACTTATCTAATTACAGCAATTCAATTGTGGAAGTGTATAGTAAGAATATTCCTCTCTTTGTGGATTTATCTTACTGACTCTAAATTAACAATAATTCCTCTACTTGGAAGACCAAAGTAACTTTACAACAAGCAAAAATTTAACGACTTTCTAGTAGACCATATCTCATTAATCCAGATTACCACCATCATCAAAAATATGATATGCTATGGCAAATGTTAGTGCTTCGACAATAACACCACCAAAAGAATTCAAACAAGTGATTCGCCATAACATTTACCATAACATATTATATTTTTAAAACAAAGGGCACTGCATGCACTTCAACGACATTGTTACAAATGTATACACTTTGCACCTATGCATCAGTCGATGATATGCACGGAAAAGAAACTCACTAGAGATATTTGAAAAGCCTGCACAATTGCTGGTGACTCATTGCTGACATGGTGATTCTTGATGGCATATTGCAGAAATCTTCTCATGGTATGAGTAACATCTTCCTGTATTTGAGGCCATATAGATACATTAAATAGTATTACATAGAGTGACCTTATTGACATTCGTAAAATGCCACTATGGTTTGAATATACACAATTGCTAACATATCATCATAAAGAAGGTTCATTCTTCACATTACTAATTAAAAATAAAAATCCAGATGAAAAAACAGTTCTATACGTGTTGAAGTAAAACTGCAGAAAAGATAATGCAAAATTGAATAGGAATAGACAAAGTTATAAATAAGCCCCTCAAGAATAATGTTAGCCTGGAACATCTTTCTTTCCTAATTCTTGTAAAGAAAAATGGAACAGTGTCAAGTAGACACTCCTCCAAGAGACTATAACCAGTACCTGATGGACAAAGACTAAAAGTCATTCATTTTGCAGGGTTCATTAACAAGAAGTAGCTTCTAGGAACAGATTCAAAAACTCTGTACTCCGAATGTATCAATTAACTTTTGCATCCACCTTATCTTCATAAACAGCAGCCTCGTGTCATAATTTATATAAAAAAAAAAAAGCCTCATGTCATGGCTAGAATAAGCTTTGTCATTGTATTTTCATCTATATAGCAAAAAAGGAGCCATGCAATTTGTAAATCAAAATACACAATTTTAGCTCTTCTAATTCCATGTAGGAATGGGGCACAAACAGTGGTTTAACTAAACATTCTTGATGCTTATCCTTCTTAGAATATATAATTACTTAGTCTTGTTCTACATTGTTGCTGACTTTGGTGCTAGCATGACGCCTGACAGCACCCGAAATGTCATAAGCGACTAATGCCAAGGAATCAACAGGGGCTGGACTCATGACCTAGTTGGTGTAGCTGAACTTTGGAAGGCAGTCGAAACAGAGTACGGCATAAATATTTACATATATATATATATATATACATGCATTGTACTCACAACAAGAAAACAGTTCTCACAATTCATGAGCTACACATGTATACGACCATTTGGAACTAAACAAAATGGCACTGACATTTACATCTTTGTCTGTCCGACTGAGTACTCTAACAATACAATCTGGAACTTTGATGGATAAAGAAGGCAAAATAAGAGATTGGTACCGGAAGTTTAAGAATATGACAAAGTTTCGTCAATTCTCCTTGCAGAAAAGTATGGAGGCTCTTTTGCTCATTGGATAATGCAAGTCTTTGCTCCGACTCTGAAGCAACCTCAGCAACCAAAGATTTATGATAGGACATGCGATTTGGACCATTTCTAGAAGCTATGCTGTCTAGTTGCAATGATTGAGATTGATTACAAGCTATGGTTGTAGAAGGCCCTGCAGATCAGAAAATTTAAATAATTGGGTGTGTAAGTATTCCAAGGAAAGGAGAACTATAATGTGCATATCAAACATCTTTCTCTTTTTTAAAAGTGGAAGTCTTTCGTGGTATCTATTACCTCCCTCAGGACCAGTAACTTGAGTCATCCGATGTCCACCTAATTCAACTTGAACTGATGCTGGATCCATATTTTCATTCGCTCCACTTCTACGTTTTTTTCCTACATCATCATTTCCAGTATCTGGTTTACTGGGTGATCCCTCCGAGTACTGAACTCTCTTCCGATTCCGTGGGGACGGCTTCCTCAAATGCTTCCACTCTGGAATTTTTCTATCCAGCAGGTTTCCCCAAAAGACACTAGGATCTTCTCCCTCTTTCAACCTTACTTTTGCCTCACCAAGCAGTGGAATATTCACACTATACCTTCCACCATCCAACTTAACTTTTGAAATCACAGGAGTTGAATCACTCTTTTCACAACTTTCAGAAAGTATGGACCTTAACTCCTTCATAACTTCAGTGAGATACAATTGTCCAGATGAAATGTTTGAAGCAGAAGTCATATCAACATGATAATCATTTAATCTGCTGAATAGATGTGAAGCACCCCACATAAGCAGACTATCACATGTGGCCCGATTCAAAGTTTGCAAAAAATTATCAATGTTTATGTTTTGCTTTGCAAGGAATAAGGCTCTTTCTTCGATAGTACATGAGGAATATAATCGGAAAACTTTGATCTGCTCAACTTTTGAATCAATTGATGTTTTTTGTAGTGCCTTCAAATCATTTACTGGATTCCAGTCGCTGTTATATATGACAACAACATCCACTGATAGAAGTTTAATGGCTGAACAAGCACGGTTTTCTAACAGAAAAACAAACTGCCCAGTTTCGTTCTTGTTGAATTGATTCACAGCAGCTTGCTTCTTGGGAGGGAGAAGCCCACCATCAACACGTTCATAAGTTTCGTGACCAAACCTTTGGCGCAGAAAATCATCTAGTATATCTCCATTGGATGTTTTTCCTGAGCCACGAACCAACTGTCATAAAATAGTGACAAGCAATCAACATTACAAACCAAGTAGATGTGATAGCCTGCTAAAAAAGTATTTTGCAGGGGCACACAGGTAGGAATAAAAGCTCACAATATTAACTGAGACAAAATGGTCCTTCATCTTTCGAATCGACACATTTGGTCTAACTTAATAGATTTATCCTTGGCTCTAACAAATTGGGTTCGTTATCATTCGAGTAAATTTATTCCTCTAGCAAAAGTATTAATATTAATTGCAAAAAAAGTCATTTTACACACACATTAGAAAATTTTAAAAAAAAAGTTACCACACCGGCCCAAATATGTTAAGTCCCAAAATAAATTTGTGCGCCCCAAAAGATTGAGGACTAAACCTGTCCACTGGAGGACTAATTTGTGTAGCCGAAACGATAAAGATCCGAATGTGGTGGGCTTAAAAGATTAACGACTAAATGAAAAAATTAGGACCAACTGTGTCGAGTCCAAAAGATAAATGACTAATTTTATCGCGAACTGAAACGTAAAGGACTTAATATAGCATTTTGCTCATTAATAACTCATACATGTAATCAACAAAACTAGCTCGCTTGATGTACCTGAAACAGTATCAGAACTTTTAATCCTCGATTTTTAAACTCTGTAAGCATCATGTCAAGAAGTTGTAATTTGCCACTTGCTTTTATTCCAAAATCTAAAACCATTGCAGCATTACATCCCTCAACAATCATACGATCTTGTACAGACAAGTCCTCTAGATAAGGGTGATCGCAACACTATAAAGAAAAGACACATTATCCGAGTCAGAAACTGATTGCTTGCACAAAGCATGCATACGTAAAGTGCTGCTTTTGTCATAGAAAGATGGGAAGTTGATTTTTCATGCAATCCCATTTTTAATAAATACTTGCATACATACCTCTGTATAGATATACACCATATTCACAGGAATCCAATGTCAGGTATTAAAAGTAACAGAGATAAGTTTACAGTTTCCAGGTGAGACGAAAGGTAGTTTTTGTTCTCTATATAATCATAACCTGATTTCTTAAATACTAATAAAAATGAGATTGTAAATAAACATATTAAGGATGTATATGCTAGAAATGTGCTGGATTTTCTTTTCAATAATGAAAAGAAATTCATGTAGTAATGTAATGTGTGAGAATGACCAAGCAAACCTTTTTAACAGTAAGAAGAATATCCCGGAGGGCCCCAACAGGATCCCTTTTCGAGCGAAGAAGAATGGAGTTAGAAAGAAGTGCAGCACAGTACTGTTCAAGCTGATGATTTGATATCTGAACCGGAATCCAATATTCTAAGAACCTGGAAGTGCTTCCCTCCGCGATCAACCGCAATAAGCTCTTGCTAATTTTCCCCTCATCGCGCCTGCAAATGCATGTGAAGTACAAATCATGAAAATCTCAATGCAAAAAGAAACGGATTGTGCAGTAAGGTGTTGTCTGTATGCTGTTGATACAGATGGCAGGGACACAAATAAAAAGGCAAGTACTATCAACTAGAGACCAATTATTTCATCCAAAGTCACATAGAACTCAGAGCAAGCAAATATAAATATCAGAAGCAACTTCTTATCCATACGTGCCAAATTCATGACCATGTTAGTACAAATAGCTTCACCACAAAGTTTACCCACTTGAGCTCTCCATTGTTGTTGCAGTTGGCACACACATTTTCATGTTCATCCATTTGATTATCTGAATTTGGCTCCTTATTCCTGCACTCACAATTTTCAGCAGACTCCAAGGTAACAGCAGCTCCATGATCACCTTTATCCTAATGCACAAAAAATTACAACAGTCTTATCACATTTATCAATATCACCTCCATAAAATTTCATCTCATAAAATCAATAAAAGCAATGAGGGAGAATCAATTTCAGATAAAACCAGCCCATTCCCACACTTACAATCAAAAGCTAACACTGGGGAATCAGGCCCATATGATTGACTCATGAGTATCAAACTTGTGCTATACCTTATTCATGTCTTGGTGGCAAAACAGGAATGTAGGACTGGCCAAGCTTATCACAACCGAAGGACAAGAAAAGGAGAAAACGAAAAGGAAAAGTAATGGATACAAAAAGGAAAAATCCAAGTTTCCATGCTATTGTGAACTTCGCAAAAGTTTACCAAGTTTAAGCAGACAAATATTTGCAAATTACTCAATTTGTTAGCTATTATTATTTCAGGAATCAATATTACTCCCAAAGATTCATATGTTGCAACCCATGTCGTATTTAAAATTATTAGAACTCTATTAGAATATTAGTTATGCTAACAAATCAGTAAAGTCCTAAAACTTCATACCATGTATCTAAAATTTATTTAGGAGTTCTAGCAGTTTATATACATCAGTAAATGGTAAATAATGGGTTAGGTGATTACATGGCTTGTGAAGATTTTGAGATAGTTTACATGTTTGATTGCAACTTCAACTTATCTAAAATGAAAATCCAAGTGAGATATTGAGGGTCTTTTACTATTTTTCCGTCTTTTAATTCCCTCATTTCTCTCCTCTCTCCACAATTTACATGTCTCTTTCCATCTTATGAATGTGATTTAATCCAATTGCTAAAAAGAAGAGAGCCCCAAATCAGTCCCCTCAATAACTTTCTGCTGGCCAACCTCAGCAATTGAAAGCCTTCATTTTTATATCATATACTGTAGCCATCAAACATGCCAGAAGATTTGCAACTCTTTAAAGAGAGCATAATTATCCGTCATTAAGGTTCAAAAGGTTCTCCACGGTATAGTTCATTCTACACTCCAAAAGCCTTAGTACAAAATGATAGAAAATTCTTAAGAAGAAGTTATCTTGCAACAAGCACTTGGGGGAGCACTCTAACAAACATAATACGTCTGAAGATCATAAAGCTTTCTAAATAACAGGAACATTGACTATTGAAGGGACTGCCATCACCCCCACCCCAGAAGAAAAAAAGCCCTTTAAGCATAAGACCTTCCCGCTTTGTCTTCAGCATCAGATCTTACTACTGAATGCTAAGAAGCAAAATGTGATATAATATCAGTAAGATCACAAAAGGTGAATATTATTGCATTTGAAGTGGGTAAGTGAAGTTTTGGACAGTTCAACTACATATCATTGAAGAAAAAAATACTCATTCTTGAAGTAAAACAGATTTTGGACAAGTCAGACAAAATACAACCCAAATAATCAAAATTGATATATTAAACAATTTTTTCCTCCTCTTTTTCACTACAAGAGACAACCATTTTCATTCTTCAATAGGTAGCACCATAGCAGACACTTACAGTGATTTGAGTAGAGTCTAAAATCCACAACTGAGAATGCGGAAACTAACTATGTAAAAGAAATATATATATATTATTGTTATTTAGATAAAAGGGAAGTCTTAATAAATTTTGCATGTTTTCCAATTCATAACACAGACCTTGCATGTAGAGGTGTCCTCATCAACATTAGCACCCAAAGAGCAAGACTCCTTTTCCGGTGAATCAGAGTTTATTCTGCCAAAAAAGCAAAAAAAACAAAAAGAAGTTGAAAGAAATATTCATGTTAGTAAGATGCAATTTAATGATTTCTTCTTTCTTCTATATCATTTTTTATGAGGAGGATGGAAAGGGAGATTTTAAAACAAAACACAGAAGTTTGATATAAATTAGAAAGAAAAATAAAAGTAGTGTGCATTCAGTCACCACCAATACAAAAGAAATTAACCGAAGGGTCCAATAAAAAAGAAGATCAACTGTAAATCTCACAAAAAATCAAGCGTTCCCACAGTGAAGTAAGACTGCATAGAATTCACCAGTAAAAATACATAAAACAACGGAAACACTCAGAAAGCTTAAATTTACTCGAAGTTGTCAATGAAAACAGCAAAGTTATTGATAAGGAAGCTTAAACATACCTTATGTTACTACTCTCTGGACGACTGTAAATTTTACACTCAATAGATGGAATAGTCTCTGGAGCTGCCAGGAGAAAAATATTACCAACATTGATTTTGATAAGACCTAATATGCAAAGATTTTGTACAACATACCTCCGGGATGCCTGCATTTCTCACCACTATCTGAGCGTACAGGACCATCTTGCGATCTTGCCAAGCTAGTTGAATTTTCTGAATCAGGAGAATCCATATTCTTCTTAGGTGAACAATTTGTTGGCAGTGTATCATGTTCAAACAAATTTTCTTTGAAAACTGGACTAGTTTGAGAGTCTTTTAAGACATCGTCATCTGGAGGCTCATCCACAACATTATCCATAGGAGTAGCATCTACGGATCGCTTATCTGGTCCTTGAAGCTTCCTATCTAAGGGAAGATTGGTGAAATAAATCCTATTAGGATAAAAGTTCAATGTGTTACGAACATTTATGTCATAAGGCATGCCAATCTACTTCTTGCGAGAAACTACCAAGAAAAAGTCATTAAAGATATCATGTTATTTGTAGAATGAGCATATAACAAACAGATGTAATGGGCTAAAATAATAGTAAAAAAAATCAAGAATTATCTCCCTATAGGAACGTTGTGATTGACTAGAGGAAGAATACGGAAAGATTAGTTTACCTGATACATTTTCCTGAACTCGTGGTTTCTTAAATAGAGCCTTGAAAGAACGACCAGTCAGTGTCTTTCTCTTCCCACAAACTGACTCCCGTTCAACTGAAGCTTCCCGAGCTTCCATCGTCACTTGTATCAAGTTCTTCTCTTTCTTCCTCTTCTCCTCTGAGAAACTAAGTTTTTTTGCAGTTTGGGAGCCGAGAGAACTTAAAGGTAAATCTTTCTTACCCCTATCAGATCTCCTCAGAGGACTTGGTGTGTTATGCTTCTCAAGTCTTTCAGATTTCCGGTTTACGGGAGAAGTTGAAGGTAGTGTCTTCTTCTCTAGATGCTTAGGTTTCTGCCTACTTTGAGGGCTTGGAGTTGGGCGTCCAGGTGTTGATGTTTCCCTACCCGATCTTCTTACACCTAAGATATCAGCTTTGCCCGAGCTAGTATTTCCCATATCTTTTCCATGATTTCTTTTATTCTTCAGACTATTGTCATCCACTTCATTTCTAATTTTCCGTCCAGATCGAGTATCACTGACCATCCTCCTCAGCTGCAATAGTAATCACAAATTCGAAAAAAATTAAATATATACTTTATATAACTTCAGCACATGATAATAATCATAACAAGAATAACTAAGCCTAGTCTAAAAGTCAAAACAAGAAGACTAAGTAATTCTTAAACTTAATGCTTCCAAATATGGATCCCTTTATGCAGATAACATAGTAAGAAATTGTTCCCAAAACAACTATCTGACTTGTCGAAATTACCAAACTATCAAAGCAATGCCAGTAATCTTTGATACAGTTAGTACAATGCCAAGCAGGGCCGGCCTGACATATTACGGGGCCCTAGGCGATATTTAAAATTGGGGCCCTCTTTTACAAATTAGCTGATACTTTTTAGATTCAATCATAATATATTTTTATGACATTTCATTCTTAAACTTTCTCTTAAAAAAAGCAAATACTACAAGTATCGTGTATATATATATATATGTTGAAAATTCAAGTATCGTGAATATAGTTATATAACAAATGTAAGTTAACAAATATAATTTTTTACTTGTCAGAATCAGTAAATAGATAGAATATGAAAGTATAATATTTCTGCTCACACTACTATCTTAGGTAGCCGAACCGAACCGAACCGTACCAAATTTCGTTATACCGGCTGGTTCAGTATTCTGAAATCTTGTACCGTTTGCCAAACCAAAAATTTCGGTTTGGTTCAGTAAATTACCGATTCAGTACGGTTGGATTTGATTCGGTACAAAAAAAACTGAAAAATTATTGAATCAAAAATAATTTGTCTTGAATACATATGTAAATAATAATATGCTTCTTACCACTCTAACCACTAACCATCCAATGAAATTGAATAGACATTACAAAGAATACACCAGAGACCCCCTAGCCTCAGTCCCCTCTCCAAGAATTACTTTAGCATCATTCAAGTTTTGGGTTTTAAATGCAATTAGAACCCAATTTATTAAGAGAAAATCAGAAAAAGAATAAAATTGGGCATTTAGAATTTGGACTGTACCTCTGTAAATTACAAATCCGGGCCGAGAGAGAGATGGTGGAGGCGCGATGGGGGTAGGTGGTGCGGCGGCGCGGTGGGATTTTGAATTGAAGAAGAAGAGGATTTGGGTTTTGCTCTAGGCCAGCCCGTAGAAGAAGTGAGAAGAGTGAAGTGAAGATTGGATTGGAAATTTGGAACGATGTCTATACCTTTTAGGAACTGGGATTATAAAAAAAAAATGGGTATAATATAGGTAATATCTCGAAAATCGAAATTTATAGGGTCTGTTTGGATGTGTTTTGGTTTGGTTTGATGCATTTTGGATGAAAATTATTTTGATTCGAAGTTTTGAAGATTCTATTTGAAATTTGTGTGAAACTGTTCAAAATAGTTTTAGATGTATTTGGTTTAATCCCACTTTGCACCCTACAAATAGGAGTATTTTTTACTTTACACCCTACAAAAAAAATTATCCCACTTTGCACCCTACAAACCACTATTTCATTTCAGATTGCACCCTCAACCATTTTCAGCCCATTTAAGTCGCCTGGGTAAGGGTAAATCCGTCCAATCACATTATTAACCACCCCAATCTCCCTTCAAAACAATATATGGGCAAAATTGACATATCACCATAATAACTTTAAAAAAAGGCTAAAAAATAAGTTTTATGGGTACCATATCCTCAATTTCTCCTCTTTCTTCTTCAAATCCAGTCCAGTGCCGTCTTTTTCTTTTTTATGTTTGAAGAAAAATGTGTTGGGTGCTAAGATATGTGAATGAATTCTCTTTACCATACTCTCAATTTCTCATCTTATTTACGTTTGATTATCATTTTCGTTAACAACTCTATTATACTTGTTTGTAGAATTAGTAATTAGGGATAATTAGGAATAACTACATGTACATCCTCATAATTACTCTAGGTTAGTTTCAATAATTATATGTAAAGCGAAAAAGAAAAAGGCGGCACTGGAATCGACTTGAAGAAGAAATATGAGAAATTGAGTAAACCCTAAGTCCCCGTAAGACTTGTTTTCTATTTTTCAGTTTTTTTTTAAGTTATTATGGAGATATGTCAATTTTGCCCATATAATTTTTTTGGGTGGAAATTGGGGTGGTTAATAATATGAATGGACGAATTTACCCTTACTCCGGTAACTAAAATGGGCTGAAAATGGTTGAGGGTGCAATCTGAAATGAAATAGTGGTTTGTAGGGTGCAAAATGGGATAAATTTTTTTGTAGGGTGCAAAGTGGAAAATGCTCCTATTTGTAGGGTGCAAAGTGGGATTAAGCCAGATGTATTTTGGTTTGAATCTTTTGAACATATTATAATATTAATAAAATGAGTTGTGCAAGTGGTCAGTTATTTTTGTGCAAGTGGGTTAATAGGGAATCTAGGGTCTATTTGGATAGGTTTTGGCTCAGTTTCGTGGGTATCGGTTTAAAAGAAATGGTTTGGGTGGTTTCGATGAAATCTTTGAGACCTCATTTGGATGGGTTTTGTATGTTGGGTTTTGTGGTTTGAATAAGTTGAAACCTCACTTGGATTGGGTTTGAATGTTGGGGTTTAGGGGAAAAATTAGATGGTAGGTGTTAAATCAATGTTTTTTTTAGTGAAATTTGAGGGGAAAAAGTAGGTGGTTGGTGTCAAATCAATGTTTTATAGGTTTGAAGAGTTTGAGTGTGAGTTTCTGAAAAGATTCTTTATGGTTTTATGGGTTTGCAAAAACTCATTTGAAAGGATTTTGTCTTGATCTCGCGAAACCCTCAAGACCGGGTCAAAACTCATCTACATACACCCCTAGGGATCTGAATCAGAATGCTATTTAAGAGAGTTGGGCCGAAATATTGGAAGTTATGGATTGTTTTATATTTTCACAACTTTAAGCTGAATGAAACATGTTCCAAAATCCAAATCAAGTTTGGCCCAGTGAAAAATCGAAAGTGATGGGTCAATCATGTTCCAAACTGGGCCATAATGGTTCGGTTATGGAGCTCATACCGTATACTAAACCGAAAATTCGGTTTGGTATATGGTACGTACCAAAACTTTGGTTTCGGTTCGGTTCACCGGATCATGCACAACCCTAATATTAGGGGTTTGCTGTTGTTGCATTCAATATGACTGAATCGTACCAATTTTTCTAGTTTGACGTGGTAGTTTCAAAATTTGTACAGTACATCAAATCGAACTATTCGGTTCGATTATCAAACGGTTCAGTCTGCTACCAAAAAATCGAGACGTGTATGTAGTTTGAATATTATTTGCAATAAATTAATATTAAAAATTGTAGCTTGACTCAAACTAGTTGAATATAAGTTACATCAAACTATAAATTTTATTTACTAATGCAAAACAACAATATCATAATATTTTTTTTCAAAATACTGAGACACAATAAAACAAAAACACTTGTACTATCAATTAGCATATTCTCCCTCCGTTTTTTTATTCGCTTAGGAGGATTGCACACGGATTAAGAAATATAACAAATAGCCACTTTTTTAAATAAAAGTCTCAAAACACCCTTTTAATCAAATAATCATAGCATTAATAAGAAGAAGGGTAAAGTTGGTATAAAAAATAATTCTACATTGAAATTCTAAAACGATAAATAAAAAAACGGAGGGAGTAATCTTTATCATTTGACACCAATAATATGAAATAATCACTTTTACATAAATTAGATCAACGGATCTTACATAACGAATACAAAGAGAATTTCAATAGAATGTGTAATGTTAAATAAAAAATTAATTTGATAGGTTAAATCTATTCTAACGTCGCGCTACGATCATTTTTCAATACATCTGAACCAATACATGACGCATTAATGTTAATATAATATGATGCAGGTAAAAGGGGGCAGACATAGCAAAAATATATAGCCCATAAAGATATTTAGGACATTCTTTTTGCATATACACGGTTCTACATTATGGAGTAAAACATTCTAGATAAGTATATATAAAAAGTATCTAGAGCATCAGTTTTAGCCCCTAGATCAAGTTGATTTTCACCGTCTGTTTGAGAATGTGGTTATATAAATAGGGCAAGACCTTATTTGAAAATTATCCAAGTTTGTTCCATTTTTACATCTTATTTTACAAAAAAATTATCAAATAGAAAAAAACTGAAATACATTTACATTTACAAAAAAAAAAAAAAATTTGAGGCCCCTTTATAGTCGGGGCCCTAGGCGAGGGCCTAAATTACCTAGCTATAGAGCCAGCCCTGATGCCAAGTGAAAAAGCATTTCATAATACCCACAACTTATGCAATGATTCAACCAGCAGAAACTAACCCCAAGTGGAATATGGCCCATATTCAAAATAAAAAATGATTCCTTCAAGTAAAAATCGAAACCCTAGATTCAAGCATCAATGCAATGCCAGTAATGAGCAATCCTCTAGTAGAACTAAGTACAACGCATGCAATGCCCAAATAAACATGAATATTATAATAACCGCGACGCATGGAAGAATTCAACCAGCAGAAACTAACACAGGGTGGAATACACCCCAATTTTAAAATGAAAAAGTCTACCTTTAAGTCAAAAACGAAACCCTGATTCTGGCATCAAGGGTTGTAAAGAGAGAATTCTGAAAATATTTGGATAATATTCATCAATTTCCAGAATCCCTAGTGTCGAAAACTCAAGCCATCGCCTTTTAATTTCCTTTTGTCTTATATACAAAACTACAAACTTGTGTAATTTGTTGTCGACAAATGATCTGATAATAATTGTTGTGAATAACTGGAACGTAATCAGAAATCGAATTTGGAAAATTAGTTAATGGGAAAAAAACAAAGAAGCATTGTGGCATTACAGTAAATTATTGAAGGGCTAGACCTATTTGTTTGGTCTCGACTCTCGAGAGACTTTGGTCTTCGTGACAGTCCTTTTTATAGGTTTAAGTGACTCTTTTTCTTTTTCTTTTTCTTTTTTTGGCGTAGATAAGATTGATTTATGAATATTTCTGTTACGCAAATGATTTTAATATTTGGAGAAGCTTTGAATTTCTTAAATTAAAGAAAGTTTGCGAGAAAAATATAAAATGTTACAATGCATATCGAATTTAGTTTTTTTAACTTTAGATTCAGATTGAATGTGACAACATGAAAGTTTTGGCAATCTCTTCTTCAAAATAAAATTATATTTTTTAAGGATCTGGATACTTATAGTGATTTTAAAAATTTGAATATTTTATGCACATTCATTTCTTAAGGAAAGTAATATTATGCAAACCATGTTAATAATTGGATCAACCATATAATTTCTTCAAGTAAAGAAAGTTCTCGCCAGTAAACTATAAAATATTATCATGTCAGGCCGTCTCCAATGAAGCTCTTATAAGTCAAATTATAAAAAAAAAATATAAGATTTTTACAAAAATAATGCCCCAAGGGACATGTTATAATTTAAGGGTCATTTAAATTTTTAAGATTGAACTCTCAAATTTGAGAGTCCAAAGCTAAAAAATTATGTTAATATTTGAAGATTTGAATCCTTTAGATTGCTTTTAGGAATTTGCATGACTTATGCACCTCAACTTTTTAAGGAAAGTTATCTTTTAAGGAAAAAGTAATATTACCCAAATTATGTTAATGATTACATTTTCGACCAGTCATTTAATTTCTTAAATTAAAGAAAATTTGTCAAAAAATTATAAAATATTGGCATTTAGATTCTGGTTGAATGTGATTACATGAAAATTTTGGCAATCTCTTCTTCGAAAATAAAATTTTAGTTTTTAAGAATTGAATACTTTAGCATGCTTTTAGAACTTTGCAAGATTTATGCACATCTATTTTTTAAGGAAAGTTCTTGATCTCTTGGGTTGACAGCGGAAGTTATCTTTTAAGGAAAGTAATATTACGCAAATTATGTTAAGAATTAGGACTTCGATCGGTCATTTAATTTTTTAAATTAAAGAAAATTTGCCAATGTCAAATATTACCATGTCATATTGAAGTATTTTTGGCATTAAGATTCTCACTGAATGTGATTAAATGAAAATTTTGCAATCTCTTCTTCGAATATAAAATTATAATTTTAAAGATTTGAATAATTTAGAGTGCTTTTATAGATTTGTATGATTTATGCACATCTATTTTTCAAGGAAAGTAATATTATGCAAATTATGTTAAATATCCATGTTTAATTCTTGAACATATATACTCAATTATAAGTGGTCTTCTTCGTAGAGTAATCAAATACTGACAATACTTTTTGTCAGATAGTAGCAATTATTACCAACATAAATAAAAACTTTATAATTGTACATGATATACTTACCTATCACATGCAAATCTTATGATAGAACAATTAATATCATTTCAAATTATTTAAAACCATAGTTGCTAACGTCTACCAGAAGCATGTATAAATCTAATTATAAGGTCAACTACGAAATTTATGGCACAAAACTGACAAGTAATTTTATATAAGTTAATTTTAAATAAATAAACCTCTTATCGTTACAATTGTGCTAAAAAATAATTATTAAGTTAGTTATGTTAAATCATTACTTTATTAAAGAAATTATCATTTGAAAAATAGTATTTTAAAAAAAAATTATCAAAGTTTTTTTTAAAGAAAATCCTAGCTAGGAAAGAAATAACAGTGAAGAGTATTAGGTGGACAAATTGTTATAAGTTCATGATCATTGGATATAACATAAAATTGATTCACAATTCCATTTATTTTGCTTTTCTGATAGTGATTTTCCAAATTAGAGCATTTCTTGAGATGTCTTCGATTTTCATGTATTTTAAAAAGTTGTATTTTTTAATTTTTAGAGAAGAAATTACAACATAATTTTTGCAAATCATAATTTTGCTAAAAAGAAAAAAGAAACGTACTAATATAAAAATGACTCTAAATTTATCAGTCTCAAGAGTAAAACCCAATTGTAATAGAAATGATGCATTTATAGTCTTTTAACTTTTATTAGGTGGCGATTGTAGGATAATTTTTTCTCCGATAAGCATTTTTGGTTCTTTAAATTTTTAGTGTTTGTAATTTTAGGACATTTATTTAGTTGCAATTTCGGCCCATTTTTCTCGATATTAAAAAAGTATCATTGATGTTTTGTTTAGTTGGCTTCCGAATTTCAGCCACCAATATTCTTGCCAAAAAATTTGAATTATATTCCAGAAGCAATAGATTGAAATTGTAGCCAATTTTTGTAATAAATGCAAACACTGCAGAGTGAAAGAACAAACATGCCAAAGTAGATCCTAATTAGCCCATATTTTCCTAAGCTTTATATAGAGACCAAATATTTATAAAAAAAATTAACAATTTTCTTAATAACCAAAAAAATATTTTTTTTCTTTCTTTTTCTTTTTATCATTTTTAAAAAATGATTCTTGCTAAATCAAGGTTGATCGAATAAAATATTTAAATAATTAGTACAATACACTTATTTTTTAGTTGGGTAACATCACTAAGAGAGTGATCATTTCAATCACAGTACAGACTTACTCTGAAATTGGTTGAATTTTTCCCAAAAATAAGAGTTGGATTATAATTTTCCCGTTGTGTACATAGGCTTCGTCACTGTTCAAGGAAATTCAAATTGCAAACTAGCATACAAGAGTTTTATAATATCTCAAACTTAGATAACATTTTAATTTGATAAAAAAATATCAAAAAAATAACAACATAAATAAGATAAACATAATTATTGAATAGGCAATCATCATAAGATCACAGTATTCAAAGAGCAATGAGGAAATTACATGGATCGAAAATGGACGTGCTAATCATCCTAGTCACAGTATAAGCCAAATTTATTATCTTAATACATATTAATAAAATATATATTTTTAATTTTCTAATGGATTAATTCATTTCGAGACGTGTCGGGCACAGTAAGTGAATACCTCTCTCAATAGAGATTCGAACTTAAGTTCGCTACGTTATACTCCCTCCGTTTCATAATATCTGTCGCTTTGAAAAGTTTTTTTTTGTGCCATATTATCTGTCACTTTAGATTTCCAATAAAGCATTAATTACTCTTTTTCCATTTTTGCCCTTTATGCTCATAAATTTTCTCAAACATTAGTGGAGGATAATTAATTAAAAGGGTATCTTAGTCTTTTTCATTTTTTTTCCTCTTAGAATTCAGCTATATTCAATGATTTTCTTATTTTGTGTGCATACATGTGAAAAGACAGATATTTTGAAACGGAGGGAGTAGTGACTAATCCCTTCAACGAGGCCAATTATCAGTTGTAAATAATAATTATCATCATAATGATTTATTTAAAAGAATTGATTAATCCTGACAAATACTTCAATCCACACGATCTTTTGGCCTGTAGAGTTTCACTGAACGGTCGTGTAATGGTTGGACTGGTCTAGCATTCAATTCCGCCTCCTAAATAAAAATAGAAATCAGCATTGAAATTGTTACAAAAGATTAGCAATAATTACAAATTTTAATTACCAAAGCAACTTACATCGTGGACAGCTTCACGAATGAGTTCTACTTGTTCTCTTGTTACGGTTCTCACCTAATAATATAATAATTATACGATCAATTATAATTAAATATAATCTAATAAACGAATTTTTTTTTTCTTTTTTAAAAAAAATTAAAAGGGAAATATGGACCTTACCTTTCTCACAATTGTCCATACTATATCCTGAGTGCAGGGAGGGATTGTAAGTGAACCAATGTACCTATAATACTTTCTGCTTCCAAATTTTATAAGTTTTGGATCAATTACACCCACCATTCTTTCTACATCTCGTATGTCAATAACTGCTTTTAAGTTGTGCCTCATCTAATATATATATAATATATATTTAGAATATATATATAAAATAGTACTACGTACACATATTTGTTTTTATTAATTACCATGGACAAGAAAGAGTCTGTACGTCCAATTTTGTACATGATTCCTATCACAGCAGTGCGATTATCGTTGCTTTGGTGCACCAAATGAAGTTCCATGTCGAATCTGTGTATTAATTAATTTTAGTATATAATTATAATTAATTAATATAGATAAATGGGTTTTTATGTTTATGAGAAGAAAATAAAAGTAGTAATTAATTAATTAATTAATAACCGTCTGCCATTGATAGTATGTTCAGAAGGCGAGTGCCAATGACATTGTCTGAGCTTATATTTGGTTCCATTGATGAAGATATGCCCTGCATCATTTCTCCACCTTAACTGTATATATAATTAATCATTAATTAAATTTTATAAAATAGACTGCATGCAAGAAATATTTAAAAAAAACATAATTTGAATTTGAAATTGCATGTACCAGTACCATCATATCATGGCCTCTATTAATAAGGGTAGCATTAGAGGGCTTGTAATTTTTGTGGAGTCTCCCCAAGTGGGATACTACTTCAACCCTTTCATTTAGGAGATTTATGGGAGACTGCATTCTTCCATATTTACAAACCCTCCATTCGGCCCGTATTTCTCCCCAGTGGCCCGGCCCATTCTCACTATCTTCGTCATAACTAAACTCACTCTCATCATCTGCATGCGTGCAACAATTAGGGTTTTTTGCAAGTTAACTCCCTGTGATATGTCTAATGGGCAATTTACCTCCCTGTGAAATAAAAATAGGCAATTTAACTCCCTGTGAAATGAAATAATGAGCAATTTACCTCCTTGTGATATAAAGATAGGCAATTTACCTCCCTATGAAATGAATAATGAGCAATTTAACTCCCCGTGATATGAATTAATGAGCAATTTAGAGGGAGGTAATGTGCTTCTTTTATAAAAACACAAGGAGGTATCTTGCCATTTTTCTTATCACAGGGAGTTAAATTGCCTATTTAGAATATCACAGGGAGGTATTTTGCCCTTTTTAGAATATCACAGGGAGGTATTTTGCCCTTTTATTTATCACAAGGAATTAATTTGCCTATTAAGAATAACACAGGGAGTTAATTTGCTATTCACTCCAACAATTAATATATATACTACTATAATATTTAATTTACTTATAAATTATCAATTAAGAAAAATGAAAACAATTTATATATTGTAATGGCAAAAGTGAAAGTTACGCCTTGTTTAGATATTTTTACGTTGTTTTAAAGCTTCGTTTTGATCTCGATATTGTAAACAAGATATAAAGATGAGCAAAATTTTGGAACTAGTAAACTTACCAACTTCTTGAGCTAATTTTGTACTTAAACATGCAAATGAGATACAAATTATGACGAGGAACTGAGAAATAGTTGTGGATTTCATGATGGTGGTTAGGTTTCTGTATATATTCGTCTGTAGAACGTACGGCTAAATAATGTTTTTTATATGAGAGGAAATTAACGACAATGGAGTTAGTTGCTTAATATAAAATCGGTTACAGAGCTACGATTGTTATTATATTAATTAATTATACAATTAATGAGTGATTATTTTTTTGATCAGCAATTAATGTGTGAATATTTTTTTGATCAGCAATTAATGTGTGAGTAGGAAAATAGAAGTTCTACCCAAAAAAATATGAAAAATGGAAGTAGTTGATTTTGATTGGACATATGGATATCAATGACGTGCTTATGAAATGTCAATTAATTTAGTTTAGCAAAAATCAAGGCTTAAATTTGATATGATATTCACAGAAAAACGAGATAACTTACATATTTATATGGAAAACGACCCAGAAGTGGGCCGGGATTTCTTTAAATTAATGCGTACGTACGTAACGTCCTTCATCAAATGCTTCTCATTTGTTTTTTTGTTTTTTTTTTTTAGCTGCTTCAATTCTTCCAAGTTGGAAGAAAATAATAAATGTTGGCTGCGAAAGTAAAATATTTTTGTTGACAAGGCGTTTAACCCTGCAACCTCAAACATGAGAATAAAGGCCTATGCAACTAAACTTATTTTGATTGACTGACCTGGAATTTGATCTTGTTACGTGATCACGAATTTAAGTTTTATTTTCGTGGTATGTTTCGATTAGTTATTTATTGAAAAAACTTACTCCTTGTATTTCATTTTAATTGTCGTTTTAGGCTTTTGCACATGTATTAAGGAGGCTAATAATTAACCTAAATTTTAGGAAAATGTTTATACATAAAATGTCCCTTTTCTCTCATACTCTTATTCTTTCTCGTTCAATTAATGTTCTTATTCTATCTCTTTCAATTGATTAAAGTAGAAGAGAGAGAGAGAGAGAAACAAGGAGTAAATAAGGTGAAATTAAAATATATATAATTAATGTTGTATTGGAATCCCAAAGCGACAATTAATTTGATACATGAAAAAATCTCTAAAGCGACAATTAAAATGGAATGAAGGGAGTAAAAACTATTTGAAATTCTTTGAGAAACATTTGAAAAAACTGCACATCAAATGAACATGTACAAGCAAATATTAGAACATTTGAAAAAATTGCATATCAAATAAACATGTTGAAATATAAAGCACTACTCTATATTTTCATTTTTATTAACTAAAAAATAGATTTTTTTTGACGTCTTCGATGAAAACTTGTCAAAACTCTAATATATCCATGGTCTACTCTTATGTAATTCCTTTTTCTGTTATATAGGAACAAAATTGAATATAGGTAAATATTGTTGTAAATAAATTAACCTGGAAACACCCTCTAGGAGTCCTATCTTTGACTAGGACCCCATGCTAGCATGCAAGATGGACATACGTGTACTGGTAAATTTAGATCCAACCTGATCATTCTATAAATATATATTATAATCTTTTTTGTCGGATAATATTTGATCAAACCTCAACTTAACTATAACATGTTTTAACTCGATCGATAAGATAACATGATTGTAATATTTGTATGAATATCATATCATTACTTGGAATTAGAAAGATTCAGATTTAGGCTAGACTATGGATAGAGAAATTTTAATTATAAAAAAAAAATGGATAGAGAAATTTTAACTGAATTTTAAACAATATTTATTGTAAACTAAAACCAAGAAAAACTCTCTCAGTGTTAATAATTTATTGGCAAAAGGTCCCGTGTTGTCATTTTATTAATTCATTACACTCATCTGAAAATTAAAAGTAAGATCACAGGGACATTTATTGCCATTTTTTAAAATTTACAAGGGGGTTAATGTTGCTTATTTATTTTTTTTAATTTTACAAGGGATTGTTGTCGATTTTACAAGCGAACATTAATTGGATTTTCACATTTTATTTTAAATAACATATAGAATATATTTCTTCATTCCCTTGCATATTATTGAAGAATACTTGCACTTAGAATAAGTAAAATATATGACAGCTTTGGAAAAGGGTAATTTTTTATTTATTTTTACTTGTTAACAAATTGAGTTTTTCTACTCATAAAAATAACAGAAAATGTTTTCTATATGTGCCTCTTACCGACTTATAGAGAGTGCTTAATTGGACGGAGAAGGTGGCGATGGGGGGTGGGGGGTGAGTTTTGGTGGGTTGTGGTGGTGGTGCCTGAGGGAAGAGGTGGAGCCGGTGGTCGTGTTGCGGGAGGTGAAGAGTGATGGTGATGGAGAATTGAATTGCAAAATACTCATGCCCAATTTTTAGGTATATTTGCCCAATTGCAAATAGTCCGCTGAAGAGTTGAAGATGATGACTTAACGACCACGTGCGTGGCATGTGACGGTTTCCGTAAAAAAATCAACGGAGAAAGAAAATGTGTCGAGGGAGATGAAATCATGGTATTAAATGTGGTTTTTCAAAAAGTTTGGTATCAAATGTGTTTTTTGGACAAAAGTTTGGTATTAAAAATATTTTTCCCTCGATATTATATATACCGTGGGCGAAGTAAACATTACTGGATCTGGATCTAATGGCAGCATATTTTGGTTTATATATAAACTGATAATGGATGAAAACTTCGATACATTTCAATCGAAACATCGAATTTTTTCTTTTTCTCAGTCGATCAAAATGAAATATAGTATAGTTTCTAATTGAACATATTTACATATACAAAATTTTCAAATGTTTCTCAAAAAGTTTATACTATTTAATTGACCGAAACATGCAACGAATAGAAAACTTAAATCCATGAAACTGATATTATATAAACTATTTACATTTTTTTTTTGTTTCCCAATGGTTTAATCCATTTCGAGGCGTGTTGGGCACAACAAGTGGGTACCTCTCCCAACAGGGATCCGAACCTGAGTCCGCTACTTTGTAGTGACTAGTCCCTTCCACTAGACCAATCACCTGTTGGTATAAACTATTTACATTTAATCTCTATTGAAAGAGGAAATAAATAAGTTAATTAAACATGTCCGCCAAGAAGTTGTAGTAAACGACACAAATATTATTGTCCGTATATTGTGGGGAATTCTATTACTAGAGGGTTGCACTGCCAATAATGCTCACGAATCATGCACGAAAGGACCAATGTTTAAATTGACTTAAAAATAATTGAAATGAGTGGTTTGAATAATTAATATGAAACATTTATCTCCACAAACTATATAATTAGATCACCTCACACCTACATATATATATAATTTCAACATAAAAAATGAAAAATATATTGCAGTGTTTTCACTGTAACCATTTGACATTTTGGTGCAAAATTTATCCACTTGGGATCATGGAGTCGACTATTTGATCTTCGACAATGGCATAATAGATTCCTTCAGGTCCATTATTGTGAATATATAAATAATGTACTTGAAATTAAATTCCACTTGATTGCCTCATTTAAATATTGGAGACGTACGCAATAAACAAAATTTTATCACAACTATAAATATTGCCACTCTATTTGAACAATTGATCACATCTACCTCTTTTCTTTGTAGCTAGCTAACGCAAACACATATATGTACGTACGGTCGAGCAATCTATCTAAAGTAAGTTCATGTTGTATTTAGAGTTTCACATAAAACAGAATTGCAATTTACATCTCAACAATTTTTTTTTAATTTGGTCTCATATATATATATTTCACAATTTATCCGAATTCTTCAAAATGTTTTGTACTTTCGGTTTCATTTTCTCTTTCCAATCTAATTTTTGTGTAACAAAAAATACAAAATTGAGCAGTCTCGTACATTTCTTCTGATATGAAAAAGGAAAAATATAGAAATGATGCGCGCATATATATAACTTATAGTTCTTAGTATCATGATTCTTAATAAATTAGCAATTATGAATGGCAGGTTACGTACGTACGATCAAGGAGTTAATTGAAATATATATATAAATAATGGCGAAAGTGATGAGATGTATGATTGTGTTTATGGTGTTGGTATTGATGGTGACAAAAAGCGCGGGGAGAGTAGTGGTAGAGAAAACGCAAAAGCTAAGTATGGATTTAGTAGAAGGTGGAAGTGGTTTGGACGCAGGAGGAAATCACCATTACTTTTCTATACCAGACTTCAACAGGCAACCTCCTGCAAGTGGTACTAGTACAACTCCAGCCACAGACTGACAATTATTAATGTGTTTGTGTGCATATATATATATATATATATATTTACCCTGTTTGAATTTGAATAATTACTAAAATAAAAAAAATATATATATATATATTATATGTAGGATACTTATAATAATCCAAGTTCTTACCAATGTAATGTAATATACTCTGATGTGTATTTTCTTGGAATATATATATATATATGATTGTAGCTTTTGATGTATTTAAAGTATACAACAAACAAAAACAAAACAAAAATATCAACTTAATTAATACCAGCACGAGGACTAAATTAATTGAATAGACAGTACTAAAGAGAATATACTATACTAGCTGGCCTCAAGAAAAGAAATAGCTAGTTCCCATTTGATTTAACCACCTTCTACAAAATATTGCCAGCAGATATGTCACATTATATATATATATCCCCTACGTACCAACTTCATCTTACATAATTTTCTAGCTAGCACTAGTTCTTAAAATTTTCAATTTTCCTAAAGTAAACATGAAGTCACTAATCATCAGTCAGCTAGCCAACAACCTCCCAAATGCTGTCTTCTCATATGATGATGCTCTTGCTGCAGCAACTGAGGCCTTTGAGTTGCACCCCCCTCGGCACTCTGCCGAAGCCCTAATGTCAGAGACACGGCACCCAGACCCCCCATCAACGACCCCTCGACGCTCGATGGCACGTGATACTCGATTCTTGATCGCTTCTCTTGATAGTCCACCGCACATTCAGTTGTCGGTTTCCCATCGAATTTTGAGATGTCTAAACCGGTTCCAGTCGCTCCTCCTTTTGTTTCAAGCATGTGTATTTCTTCAACCATTGGTTTCCATACACGAACCCGAGCATTGATAAACCAGTTAGAAACTTGGTTTCTAGTTAAACCGGTTTGTGAGGCCAACATATGCTTGTCCGTGTCCGTTGGATAACTACACAAAATAACGATTTCACTTCAAATAATGTCTAAATAAAAAGAGTGCAATGCAATAATACCCCCTATACTTTGCCTAATTAGCAAAACCCCCTCTTAACATGAAAATTTATCAATAATCCCCTAGTTAACTTTGACAATTGCCAATAATCCCCCTATTCACCTAAGAAATTATCAACAACCCTCTATTGACTTAGGAAGGAATTTCAAATGTGGTTTTTTGCTAATAAAAAAAAGAACACGGGGTCTTTTCCTAATCAAAATAACACTGGTTTTTTTTTTTGCCAATTAAGCAAAGAACAGGGATTAGTTTTGCATTTAGCTCAAATTAAAATGCTAATGGACTACAAATTAATCTTCGGATATATACTTACGGATGAAGAAAATGGTCGAAAAGCCAAGCGCGGAGAATGGAGACTGCACGTTCGGGTAGGCCTCTTTGGGGTCTCCAGACATGTTGGCCTTCTTGCAGGATGCCTAGATTGGGTGCAGTACCTTTTTGTTGCTTTTGAAAGGTTTGGTCAAAGAATTTTATCATTGAGGAATTGGACATTGTATTATCACATTTTTGGGTGGGGAGTGATAAGTCTTCTCCGAGGGCGTTTGTTATGCCTTTGACTTGGTCGGTTATGGCGTTCTTTAGACAAGTGAAATGCTTGGAGATTGTCTTTAGAGCTAGAGATATGTAAGGAGTGGCAGCACTAAGACCGGCTACTGATTCGAAGGATGAAATCACCATTTGCATCTGCTGATGATACTGTTTATACCTTTTGCAAACCTTTAAGGAAACAGAACACAAATAGTCAGAATTTTAAGATTTTTTGTAGAATGCAGAGTTTGCAAATAAAAAATCAATATCATAGTAGGTAGGAAAATCAAAATTAGCATAAGCATAAAAATAAAAAATTGTCATCAATTATGAACCACATACGCAATCCAAAAAAAAAGTACATGCTTAACAAATTTAATTTTTCCCGACCCGTGGCTTTTCAAAATTACCTAGAGTTCTAAAATGAAAAATTTGCATTCCTCAATCATTTTTTGTTCCCATTTTCTAAAGATATTTAACACGTTTGCTCTCGTCGCCTCCTTCGAGACTAAATGTACTGAGATAATCTCGTGGAACACAAATTGCTAAAATGAGATTATTCTATGGGACAAAAGGGAAGTTTTTTTTTCAAGAGGACCATAAGTGCAATTTTTTTTCCTTATTCACTTCTGATCTGAATATAAATATAACTTTATATATATAAGATGTTGGACATTTGTTGATCTAGGCGTCAAAATGCTAATTTCCATTTAATAACAAAGGATTAGAATGCGAGTGGATGGTATTTCTAGATTCAGCTATTCCATTCTAAGGATTAAATGAGGTGAACATATTGGAAATTATATAGGCCTAAATCCACCAATATGAAATTCAGATTAACACAAATAAAACCAGAATATCAGCATACAGATAGAGCGCTACCGGTACCAGGGTGCCCAATTCCTGCAATGTCATTACGTTTATGTATCCAGCTATATTTTGGTTGATTAAATTGTGCCGTCATTTCTTAACATCATCTCTTAGTAAAGCTACATCCATTAATAATCTAAATTGGTTTAGGGACAACAAAAAGGATATACAGGAACATGGGATGTTTTATACCATATATAACATGTAGCAAAAGTAAACTAGCTAGATTAAATAAAATAGCTAATATATAAATCGAGAATCAGGAAGAGTACATGTCTTAGAAATTCCGAATTTGTCATCAAGTATTTAGAGAGAAGCTAGTCTTCTTTAATTAGGTGGACGAAAATACTAAAATTAACACATGATACGTGTCATGCAACCAAGTACACGTACATTACATAGGAATTTGTCGAAGATTGCAACATTGTTGCATAATCTACATTGATATATAGATTTTGTGTCATTTATGACTACATATATTCCGCTTGATTAACCACTTTGGAGGTTTAGACCTGGAGTTAAATATCACAAGGACCTTATACTAGATTCAGAAAGGCTCTCGAAAGCACTTTTAAGGCAACATCTAATACGTACCAATTGACTCCTTATTCTCTATATGGCTAGCAACTTAGATTAATGCGCGCATAGTCAACATTTTTTTTTTTTTGCATGGTCAACATTTCAATTATCTAAACAAACACTAACAAATGATAGCAAGGATTGAAGTCATGATGTCAAAAATATATAAAAGGAATGTTAATCAATACTCATTATCATAAAAAGAAAAAGAAAAAAAAACAACTAAACCGGGCAGTGAAAGTCACCAACCTCATCCTGCATGTATAAAAGCTTTGCCTTTTTTTGAAGATTTTCAGGCCGATAAGAATCTGTGGAGCTACTCGTACCCCCTCCTCCTCCTCCATGTTCGCGATCAGTATACCCACCTAAAAATTCATTAGAAACCTCACCTAATTCAACATTCCTAGGACGGGGCGCAACACTGCATAGTTGATCCATTATTTGTTGGGCCGGCATCAGATATTTCGAACTCTTTAGAATGGTGGCGTATCCAGTAAAAGGCCCAAGGGGTCCATGATTCCGGCGAGCAAAATCCAGATTCCTCGTCATATCTTGATGAGCATGACTACGATCACAAACATTTCCCCCCAGATAAACCTGAGTTGCGTGTACCTTGGGCGATGGAACCGATGAAAGCGATAAAGAGAGTGCCTGAGTACCCTTTTCCATGCCCTGAGATTGGACGTTAGATGAAGTAACAAGTTCTTGTAGTGTGTTTTGGTAAATAGAAGAAGTACAATAATTAGTACTTTGGGTATTTGAATTGGTAAAATTGGGCGAGTTGAATTGATCTTGATCATATGGAAGATAAGATTTCATGTCATGTAATGAGGGAGCGGACATGTTCTCTCCGACAAAAGTTGGGCCTGCAGCTTGATAATAATTATCATTACTCATGGCGCCACCAATGCTTTTCCATGTATTAAAGGGTTGTTGTTGTGGGTCACATGGAACTGGTCGAGAGAAATCGATAAAGGAACTATTAATAGGTTGCTCGTGATCACGAGTCCGTTGTTTATCGAGGAGTTCTGGGGGAAATTGTGAAGGATCATAACATATATTACCTGATGCAGGTCTAGAGGAAGTAGTATTAGAGTAATTATTATTATTATTATTATTGTTATTATAATTTAGAGGAAGTAAATTGTTTGCATAAGCTACTGATCCCAAATGGTTATGATTATTTGAATCCTTGTGGTGAATTAGTACCCTAAGCTTATCTCGCCGGCTTTGCTGCGCCACATGCACTTGATCAATATCAGGGCGTCTAATATCCATGAAGAAATTATAAATTACTTCACTATGATCAGCTCAGGTTATATATATATAGTACCTGAAATAAAAAAACAATATAATATATAAAAAGATTATTAAAGGAAAAAAAAAAAATATATATATAGGGAGGGTTTGTGGTTAATTAAGAGGAGTATAGGTTAGACCTCATAAATAATTAAATACAGATGACGCAATAATTAAAGATATTGAACAGCTAGGAAAACCCATGTAATCGATTGAAGAGAGATCGAGTATGGAGAAAAAGAAAACAGTGAATATATAGACCTAGTACTAGTATTTACTGTTTTAAACATTCACAAACAGCTAGAGAAAAGAAGAAAAATGAAATTAAGCTTAATTTATGTATCCTGCGGAAATTTATCTACTCAAAACCCTAGCTACATAGTTTAAAATACATACAGATGACACAATATATATATATATATATATATATATATATATATATATATATATATATATATATATATGTATGTGTGTGTGTGCTTGAACAAAAGATCCGATCGAAGAACAAGCGAGCAGGTGGATCCACTCCATAAACTCCATGAAAAATCCGAAATTCCCGGCCCACCAGTTTCGTCAAAGCAAATACTTTTATACCTACTAGTATATATTATGGTTATAAATTTCAAGAAAATGGTTTTATTTATATATAACCATAAGAGATGGAATTTCATTTTATAATTAATTACCTGCAGTTTGTAGGAGAATGGAGTAATTTTAGCGATGAATGTCCGATGCAATTTCCGGCGAAGATTCCATTTTATATGATAGGATATATATATATATATATATATGGTGGGGTAATTAAGGAGAGAAAGAGGATAGCTGGAAGGGTATATAGAGATAGAAGAGAAGTGAAGTGAAGGAGGAAGACAATGATTGCTTGCTTGCTGATGTAAGGGAAGGTGATAATAATAATATAAATATAAATATAAATTGCCGTTTGCTTTCACAGTTAGTTTCACTAGCTCTAACGCCGTTAATTTTGACGCCTAATATTTGTGCACTGTTCCTCCTATAAATACTGATGATGGATGAACATTACATTAAATTACATTTACATATGGGATTTAAGAACTTGAAGAAAATTATCAGAATTGGAAAGGTAGCTCACTCAACTTCAATACTAGTATATATATCGCGCGGGTTCGGACCTACTTGAATTTAACATATCCATCGATTTGATGGGCCACAACCACAAGTTGGTTGGTGTTTGGATGCCAACTTAATTAATTGTGATACTATTCACTGATTACTACCTAAGAAAATACTATATACCATATTTAATTACCTGACATTTTCATTTCAGTATGATCGAAGTCACTGTTACATTAGTTACTAGGTTTGCGTAACTAAAGGGCGGCTTTTTTTGTGGTAAAATCTCAAAATTATTTCGTGTTTAGAAAAAACGAAACTTCAAATATTTTTACTTTTTTAAATAAATAATTTATCATCTCTCAATTTTCTCAATTAAAAAATTCATAATTTGTACTCTGGCCACAAATTAAATCTAACTACTAAAAAACTACAGAATAATTTAATTAGACTAATTATCAAAAAAAAATTTAATTAGACTACAATTTACTTTCAACCGAAAAAAAGGAATCTGTTTCTACATATAATTAGAGTACTCGATCCAGAAATTAAATACTGGAAATGAATTAGAAATTACATTGAAAAGGATAACTACGTGTGTTCACAGTAGGGTAGTATGGAATTATGGATGAGTGAATGTTATTTTATTTATGTGTTTATTTTTTTTTTTTTTTGAGAAACTTATTTATGTGTAGTTATGGTAAGTTGGAAGTGTGAGTTTGACGTACAGTTTTGTGTCATGTGCAGCTTTTTAAATTTTTATGGGTAATTGGTAGTATGGACACTGCTTGTAGGCAAAAGATTTTTCCTACCACCCACCCCCATCTTCCGAGGGCCTGTCACCCGCAGGTGACGCAATCACTATCAGGATTACAGCCTGTCCCTTTCACATCAATAAAGCTTTTTTTTATTAACAAATTCCCTTTTTTTTTTTTATAAATATTCTTAGCATGTTAGCCATTTCCTACCAATTTATATAAATGTCACTTCAATTTCTAATTCATTTAAATATACTAAATAATGGAGTATGTAATTTTTAATTTAACTTTATTAAATAGTCTTTCATATTCTTTGTTCTATCTGTTTTATTAGTACTCCAGTATATGATGATTAACAAAAAGAAAATGCATTTATTTGTGAAGTAAGTTTGTGTATATATAGTACATATATTCATTGTGATCTTGTAATTGCATTTAAGCGAATATCAATTACACGAAATACAACTTTTGCAGCATTCTATCCTTTTCACACATTAATTATATTTTTAATATAGTATGGTACATTGTTCTTTCATACTTTTTTCTTTTTTTAACAGTCAATTCATGTGCTTGTATGATATAAGTTGGAATTATTCAAATTCGAGCCCCAGTGTTCTGAATATGCAAAGGAAAAGGGAACAGAAACGCTGTGCTTGAGCATAAAGCATCAAATCCAACTTTAGGAAAAAGTTAGAAACATTTTTATAGCTATTACTATTAATCTTTCTAGATGAACATCAAGAATTTAAATTGGTGAGGCTGTAAAATTAATTTGTTCCAAAATTAAGAGGTTTTTGAGTTCGATTATCACTAGTAAGTGTGGATATTATTTTAGTTTATTATTAATATGTATAAAAAGTACTTAATTTCTTTATCGTTCTAATTTGAAAGTCGAAACATAATAATGAATGTATGAACATAGTTGTTGTCAAGAGGGAAACTAAACAAAAAAAAAAAAAAAAAAAAGGTGAGGATCTCAGATCAGATCAGACTAAAAAATATCAGAAGAAACCCCAAATATATACTTACTATACTTGTTTAAAATTCTAATTAAAAGCAACAACTGCTTAATTAAGGAGTACATATATATATATAGATGGTATTATTTTCCTTTTAAGTAGGAGTACTTATTATTAAAGAAAAATATTGATGATGTATGTAGAGGTGAGGATGTTAGTTTCCTTTGGGTAGTGTTTTAATAAGCTAATAATGAGATTATCCATTTAGGCTAGACATATTACGTACAGCCACTTGATAATTCCTTTTGTCAGTTTAGAAAACCTAAAAAGAGGTACTATCACTGTGAACTGATTGTGTTAAATTTTTAAATTGAAAACCGTCAGACCTCGGCCTGCCAGCATTACAAATACAAATACTTAGGGGTGTACTTGGAGATCGTATCGCACCGTACCGTATCAAATCGTATCGAAGTTTAGGTTTTTTTTCTCAAAATAGTAGGTTTTGTTATGTATGAAAATCGTACTGAATTTTTTGGTATGGTATAGAATTTGGAATTTGGATACCTCAAAAAACCGTACCGTACCGTAAATAGAAATAAACTATTTATTTTCTAGTTTACGCAATTAAATTTAACATTTATTATCTTCCAACTTATAATTATGACACATAATCTAATATTAGTAATTATAACTCAAAAAAAATTACTCAACTACTCATGTAGAACATATAATTGTGTTCAAATAAGTTTTTCATTTACAAAAAGTCCAAAAATAAAATTTTGACGCATAATCGACTAACTAGTGAATAATTATACCTTTAAAAGAAATAACATAACTTATCGTCATTATTTATTTATTGAGCTACTATTTTGTAGGCTCATTCATTTTATAGGATATTAGTCCATATAACTCTTTCCTTTATAAAGTATTATGTAAAAAGAAAATAAAAACATCACCAATTTATTCCATTAGAAATTTCTTTCAGTTATCAATCGACTATGAGAGGAAAAAAGTAAGACACAAAAAAATATTTCTAGAACCGCAAAATCGTACCGTACCGTACCGTACCAAAACCGAACCGTACCGGGTGCATTGGTATGATATTCAAAAGTTTGGTATTGAATATTTATAAACCGCAACAATTGGTATGGTACGAATTTAACTAATAAAACCGCAATACGTACCATATTCACCCCTACAAATACTACCTCTTCTGATTAATTCTTTTCTAAATAAAATTACCGTCCATCTGCTGAATACATTGAAATACTATAATATACTCCATGTTATTTTATGTCAAAATAAATTTCTTATGTGTGATAACTAAAGTAAGGCATATACGGAGTATTATTTTGAGTTGGATCAAAATAGATCATGTTTAACTCTTTTTTTAAGACATACATATAAAAGCGTTTTTAAAAATTGAGAGGTAGATATTTAAGATTAAAAAAATTCTAAAAAAAAAATTGTTTGATTGATTTTTATCCTCTGAAAACAAAGCAAAGAGACCCTGAGGGCCTGTTTGTTTGGCGTTTCCCAAAATTTTTTCGTGTTTGGGAAATGCCAAACAAACATGTTTTTCTATTTTCTGAAATAAATTTTTCATCTTTCAATTTTCTCAAACTACTCTCTCAAAAGTCTCAAAAGTCAAACAAACAACAAATTTATTATCTCTAAACAAAACATATACAAACTCTACTCTGATTTGACATAAAGTAACATATCTCTTACACAATTTATCTCACATAACAAACATGATTTGACATAAAGCCTTACACATCTTACACCTACAACTTAACTATTCCAAAAAAAACCTACACCTACTTTATTTATCAAACCACTCTCTCAAAACCCAAACAAACAATATTACGCAAATCGAGATTATTTCACAAACCACCACTACTCTCCTAAACTACTTTCCCAAACACCAAACAAACAGGCCCTGAGATTTTAGATAATATAAGTATATAGTTTTAGATGCAGTTTTCTCGCAGGAAAGATTAGGGGCCCCTACCTAGGTTATTAGCACCAGCTTAGAGTAAGTACAAGCAGGAAAGAAGCCACTTAAATGGGAAAAGGTTAATGGTGGAACCAGTGTGCAACAAAATGAAACAATAATTCATTGAAAAAGCATATACACACACAATAGGGGGGAAAAGAAAAAAAAAAGAAAAAAAAGAGAGAGAGAGAGATAAAGCTTTGAAACTAAGAAAAACTCTTGGCAGCAATCATTTATAAAAAAAAATAAAAATTGAATGCCCTTAATTTTCTTTTTAAAAAAATTTAATTTGTTTCCATAGTTTCAGAATTTTAACTTTTTAAAATCTAACACTCATAATACGAGAACTTGTATTTTTCGTCCTAAAAGACTGAACTCTCACTTTCGCTCCACCGACACATTACAAAGTGCTCTTTACTCCAACAAATTTACAATATCTTGCACTTTTAACCCCATGCTTTATAAACTTTATATATATTTCAATATTTTTGTCCCGTTAAATATTATTTATTTAGCATTTGTGGCGCTATATGAAGTTCCTCAACAATTTGATATATTTTATTTTAATATAAATAATTTTAATTCGTTTTGAAATCTTATCTGCATAACTTAATTAAACAATCTATTTAAACAAATTACACCCAAAATTAAACCTAAGAATTAGCAAATCCCACTAAGTGTCCTGGACCCCTTTGCAACGTACTATATATATTATATCCTTTCTTTATGAATTCATTCACAAAGATTAAAAAGGAACACTCCTTTCATTTTCATGAGTCTCTTGTTGATGGCATGGAATCATGAAGAAGTGAAAGGTGAAAGGCATGAAAGTGAAAATTCCTCCGGTTTGCCCCCTAAATACAAAGAAAAAATATACTCCATTAAATTATTTTACCTAATTAAAATTTTATAGCACACCGGTCATACTTTATGACTTTCTTGTCAATAGTCAAACAGTACAACTGGAATACTTGTACGAATTAAGGACCTACCATTTTTTCCAGTAATTAATTAAGGACCTACCATTAATAATAAAGGAAGTCGTACTCCAGACAGCATCACAAAATCCGGACCACAATCTTTAATCTCATGTACATTTGACTGGTTGCAATTTAAATAGTACTAATTAAGATTTAAGATGCATGCATTGCACAAAATAAGACTATCATTACCCAACATCTGGTTTTATCAAATAAAACAAACTAATCAGTAATCACTAATACTCTCTAACTACTATAATTTGAACTAATTAAAATATTCAATAAGTTTTTATGATATTTCGTAGCTAGAATTCGATTGAAAAAGGGGGAAAAGGAAAGAGAAAAGTATAAAACTAATTTCATTAATTTTGTTTTCATTATATACAAAATGTTTTATTATAATACATAAAGCTAGTGTGATACCAAAAAAATGTGAAATAAGAGTTTTTGACGTAATTATCCTCCCAAATAATGGTTTTCGTCCTCCCATCTCGCGTGAGCATGTTGCTGAATAGTACCTTAGATCTCCAGGAATAGGGCCACTGAGAGGCTCGTTTAGGAGACCAAGACCTCTATGAGACCTAGGCATAGGGCCATTGAGAAGCTCGTTTAGGAGACCAAGACCTCTATCAAGGTAGGTCGTTATAAGGAAATATCGGTCTCCGCATAAAAGAAAGGAAGAATTTCATTGAATAGGTAACCTTATGTTACAATGTATTAGTGCATGTTATTGATATTATATATATATATATATTAAAACTGTTGTTATTTACTCTACCAGCAATGTAATATTAAGGTGTAGAGAAACATGCTCATTAAGATGTATCTAGCACCAGATCTATTGTTAGGGCTAAAACATAATATTTTCAAATCAATATATGATAACATTTTCAAATCAATGCATGGTGTGTCTTATCTTTCAAGTAAACGCTACTACATACTTCAGATATTCCGATACTCGCTCCTTCATGTTTTCAAGTCGAAGAACTTGATGAATGTGGTCAAGGCAAATTGGAGCCGGCTATATAGCTCATATCACTACATTTATCTACACTAACACCTTACCCTCCTACACTTCACCCCATGACGAACGCATATCCACATCTTAATAACATTTTTAAACTTCACCATATCCTTATTTGAGATTAAATAATTATATTGTGAAATCCAACTAAAAAAATTAAAATGGAGTTTTAAATGATTTGAATGATCTAGAAGAATATTGAGAACGCTCAGCCAAAATATAACAAATTAAACAAAAAGCCAAAATCTATTTGTTATTCCCTTGCGTTTCCAAATTCAAATTTAAACCTTAAAACTCTATAACATGGTAAATATTGCCTTCAAATGTTTCTCATCCAACCAACATTAACTAGAAACAAATGCCAATACATTTTTCACATTTAAATTCTAAGATACACTAATTGACTCACACTTCACAAAATGAAAATATGCTAAGAGTCTAAAACACATTCTCTCATTTTGAACCCATATAACCCTTATAATTAGGCCCAATTGTTTACCGCATCTACTTTTCTTGCATGTTTTCATCCAAACAAAACTCCAAGACATATTAATACAGAGGAGCCAAAACATCTAAAACATGCATACAATTCAGTATAGGAAAATCTTTGACGATCGATCTAGTACTGTAAAATCTGATCATATTGTATGGTTCTGCATGGCATATAGCATATATATGTATATATTCCATCCTTTCTCAAAGGACGGGTCCTACATTAAAGATTCAAACATTTAATCTTATTAAGGAGTATTATGTAATACAATAATATATCAATCACATGAATTGTCAATGTGACAACAAAAGTCCTCTATATATATTTCGAGACCATGCAGTACAAATTATAACAGTAGTGAATAGTGCTGCACTTTTTTTTGGTCTTATATGAAAAAGCGAAAGTGTGTCTTGGAACATGGAGAAAATTAATTGAGACTAGATTACATGATCACATGATAAATAAAACTATATATATAGACATGACATAGGTGACTGTTTATGTTGTTACCTTTATGAGAGGTGTAATTTTTTAATTACCATGTATGCTTCTAAAAGCTTCTTAAAATATTTGTAGTACTACAAGAAAAAAGTAATTAGTGACATCAATTTGATGACAAGTAACAAAAAGTGCCATATATAGAGAATTATATTATACAACAATTTATCTTACTTTATATATTTGGTGTTAAATATTTTAAAAAAAAAATACTTGGTACCACAATTTAATGGTCATTGATAGATTTAGTTTTACCGTAAAAACAATTCCATTGAGACATGTTGGAATGATTAAATGAATGTCAAAATAAAAGTTCATTTTTTATTCCTTGTATATACTAAATTTAGCTTGAGCAACAATTGACTTTTAAAGAACAATTTGGATAAGCTAATCATGTGATAAATATATGTAAGATTATATGGATACACGATTTCAACTCAAGTTAATCAGGCTCGATTTTCAATTAAAACTTTTGGAGCTTGTCTCGTTTAATGATCAAACCAAATTCAAAGAGATTATTTACATATAATTTCAAGCTTAATAAGCAATAGTATAAAATTCAAAGTTAAACAATATGTTTTTCGACCCACTTACTCATTGTACCATGAACTATCATGCATCTTGTAGAGGTTGAATTATTCAATGCTGCTTAATATAATTTTACCAGCAATTCATACAAATTTCTTAATAACACGTTGAGATTGCAGTTAAATCATGAACAATTTGTGTTAGAATTATAGGTTAGCTTCCAATCCCAATTAATGCACCCCCAAACCATGAATAAAGGAAACTATAAGTTAAATTGGAAACTATATAAAATAATGTATGATTGCTGATTGTAAGTGCCTAAATATTGTTGCGTGTAATTTGATGAAAAGCTAAAATCATGTTTGTTTGATTTTTCGAGAACTTTTGTGATTTTCTGGAAAACTGAATAATTACACATAACTTTTTCTTCAAAAGCTGTATATAAGAAGAAAACATATATATGTAATTATTATCTTATTTCCAGACCTCACAAAATATGTTTATTTCTAAAAAAACATTATCATTGACACAATTCTCTGCAAGTTTTTGAATCTTTCTCATTTCTTTCATGCAAAAGCCAATCGAAGGATTCCAATATTAATTATATGCCTTGTGACTTTTATTTTGAAAAATAGGTATCATAGGCAAATTATAACATTAATAAATTTCATTTTCTAGTTTGGCGTATTAGTTGGTGCACAATTGCACATAATTAAATTTCATACCCACGTCGGAAAAGTTTGGGCCACTGCGTCAACCTATGTGGAGGCCCAAATCACAATTTGAGCTTAAAATGGAAATGAACCCTTGTCCAGTTTCCTATCCTGTAAAATACATCCGAACATATCCGACCTGGCCACTTTGCATCCTGAAAAAGTAGAAATCGAAAGTTTAATTTATATATTAAATAATAAATTGAAATGTCAATTCCCTATTTAGTATATGCTGGATTTTTGACACTTTGTATCCCAAAATTAAAAAGTTTTGGCACTTTGCCACATGACTTAAAAGTTTGATAATTTGCATTATGTAAATATAATTTGTTTGACACTTTGCACCCTAGTTTGTGTTTAAATAAAAAAAAAGTTCATTGATGGAAAGATGGAATAGTCATTTTTGAATATGTTGATCTTTGCACCCTGCAAATATAGATTTGAACACTTTGGACCATGAAAATATAGAATGTTGGTACTTTACACCCTAAAAATATAATTTTTTTGGCATTTTCAACCTCGACTTAATATTTTGGCACATTTTTTATTTGACCAATTTACTAGCTATTAGTGATTAGGTAAGAACTCTTTTTTTTAATTTTTTATTAGCTATTCTACCTTTCTATAAATAAATTTTCTCAGCAAAACACACACTAGGGTACAAAATATAAAATAAGATATAATTTTAGGGTGTAAAATGCCAAAATCCGTTTACGCTTAATAATCAAACTTTATATTTTTTTATTTCGTTATTTAGTCGGTTTACCCAAAGTCCGAAACTAACCGGTTATACGAAAATTGTGAATTTTGTTTTTACTCGAATAACCGACTTAATAAAAAATAAAATGTATCTCATTTCCAAATTCTTATAATCCTCCTCCTCCCGTAAAACCCTAACCCATTGTCTCTGATTTCTCTCACTTGAGCTGAAGTTCGCACAAAGCCTGTGTCGTCCGTCCGCCTCTCTCAGTGTTCTCCTTCCGTCGTCGGCCGTTCATCTCTTGGAAAGCAAGGTTTCCTCATCTCTTTTTCTTATTTTCTTGCATTTTCCGTTGTTTCGAATAACAATACACATTTTATTGAAATTCTCACTGTCTCAGTTATCTATGTTACGTTTAGCTACTGATGTTTCAAAATGATTATTTCATATTATTGGTGTCAAATGATGAAGAATCTATGTTAATTGAAAGTATAAGTGTTTCTGTTTTATTGTATCTTAGTATTTTGGTAAAACTTTTTATGATACTATAATTTTGCAACTGAACATTGTTTTTTCGCAGTTTTTATTGAGCAATGGATGATAGCTTGTATGATGAGTTTGGAAACTACATTGGGCCTGAGATTGAGTCCGATCAAGAGAGTGACAGGGAGGAGGAGGAGGATGAACTACCTGATAGGACCGAAGACGAAGGTCCTGTATCTGATGATGAGCATGGGCCTGGAAAATCTAATGGGTGGTTAACTACTACTGATGATGTTGATATGGAAAACCAAATTGTCCTAGCCGAGGACAAAAAATATTATCCTACCGCTGAGGAAGTTTATGGTGAAGAAGTCGAAACTTTAGTTATGGATGAAGATGAGCAGCCACTTGAGCAACCTATTATTAAGCCTGTGAAAAACCTCAAGTTTGAGTTGGGGGTTAAGGATTCCTCAACCTATGTATCGACGCAGTTCCTTTTAGGTCTTATGTCAAACCCTAAGCTGGTTAGGAATGTTGCTTTGGTCGGGAATTTGCAACATGGGAAGACAACTTTCATGGACATGTTGGTTGAGCAGACTCACCACATCTCGACATTTGATCACAATAGTGAGAAACACATGAGGTACACCGACACAAGAATTGATGAGCAGGAGAGGAAGATATCCATTAAGGCTGTTCCTATGTCTCTTGTTCTCGAGGATAGCAATTCAAAATCTTACCTTTGCAATGTTATGGACACTCCTGGTCACGTTAACTTCTCCGATGAGATGTCTGCTGCTCTCAGACTTGCTGATGGTGCAATATTAATTGTAGATGCTGCAGAAGGAGTTATGGTTAGTTGTCTTATAGTGTGTAGCTTATTTTTCTACTTGAATGTTTTGCCAAGGTTTTCATGTCATGAAACATTGGTGATAATGATATTATGGTTATGGCATCGGGAATGTAGCTGTCTGTTCAATCTGTTCAAAATTTGAAAGAAAAAAATTGATTAAGATTATGATTTGATTAGATTTCGTTTCTTGATATGATTCTTTTTTATAAGACTCGGGTGCTTTCTTCCAAGTAAGTTCCTCATGTTGTATTACGCTGCATGCATAAATGCACTTGTTCGAATTATAATCTGAAGAGATAAATGTGAAGTCTTCTAGTTCTTTGGGCATGTTTTTTCTTTTGTGGATGTTGGCTGAATGGCCGAACCACATAATCTTGTGTTACTAGTTCTTCTCTCCAACTTTCTCTTCTTTTATATTCAAAATATTCAACACGGGTAAAAGTGTTTTCTGCATTTGTGGCATCTTCATGATGCCCTCAGCTGCCGTATTGAGTGCCCTGTTAGTGTAATGCGTTCAAGTTTACCTTTAATTTGATGCGACTCCTATTACCAATACTGGGCTTATCTTGTTTTTAGCTTCCACTGGGTTATGACACTCAAAACTGTGGTTATATTCTTCTTTTGACAAGTGATACGGACTCCAGTACATACTTGTGGTTACTTTCTTGTTCTATATTTTCTTTGATATGTTTCTGACCTAATGTTTTCTCCCATTACTAACCTCTTGGTGGTAAGACTTGTTGAAAACTAAATGAGAGTGCAATTTCACTGAAATATAGAAACTAAATTACCCTCGTCTATGATTTATTAAGCATTGACTGCACTGTTTACATTGAGTAATTGTTCGTGTGCATGTGTTAGATGCCATACTTCTGAAATACAAATAAGTGTTGCTCGTATTTACTTATGTTCCATTTTCCATTTTCCATTTTTGACAGGTAAATACAGAGAGGGCAATACGCCATGCGACCCAGGAGCGTATCCCCATTGTAGTTGTAATAAACAAGGTGATCTCTTGAACTCAGACTCTTTACAAAGAAACATGTTCCTCATATTTTATCATTGAAATGTTGGTGTCTTGTTTGGTTTTTTCAGTATGCACTTACTTTCAATTGTATAATTAGGTTGACAGGTTGATAACTGAACTCAAGTTGCCTCCAAAGGATGCCTACCATAAGCTACGGCACACAATTGAAGTCATCAATAACCACATAACTGCTGTATCTTCAACTGCTGGAAATGTTCAAGTTATTGATCCTGCTCTTGGAAATGTTTGTTTTGCAAGTGCCAGTGCAGGATGGTCTTTTACCCTGCAGTCCTTTGCCAAGCTATATGTCAAACTGCACGGTATTCCCTTTGATGCTAATAAGTTTGCTTCACGTCTTTGGGGTGATTTTTACTTTGATCCTGATACTAGAGGTTTCAAGAAAAAACCTGCTAGTGGAGTGGAACGGTCATTTGTCCAGTTTGTGCTAGAACCTCTTTATAAAATATATAGCCAAGTGATTGGAGAACATAAGAAGAGTGTGGAGGCTACACTAGGTGAACTTGGTGTAACTTTAAGTAATGCAGCTTATCGGTTGAATGTCAGGCCCCTGCTAAGGTTGGCATGTAGCTCTGTTTTTGGTACCGCCACAGGCTTCACGGACATGTTGGTTCAACACATTCCATCTGCTAAAGATGCTGCACCTCGGAAGGTTGAGCACATCTACACTGGACCCAAGGACTCCCCAGTTTACCAAGCCATGGCGACTTGTGATACATCCGGTCCCCTAATGGTTAATATAACAAAATTGTATCCTAAACCTGATTGCAGCGTCTTTGATGCTTTTGGTAGGGTCTACAGTGGTGAAATTATGACAGGGCAGACTGTCCGAGTATTAGGAGAAGGATATTCTCCAGATGATGAGGAGGACATGACAGTTAAAGAAGTGACCAAATTATGGGTCTATCAAGCTCGTTATAGGATTCCCATCAGCAAGGCTCCTCCTGGTTCTTGGGTTCTTATTGAAGGTGTGGATGCTTCTATTATGAAGACTGCTACGCTCTGTAATTTGGAATACGATGATGATGTGCACATATTCAGACCCCTTCAGTTTAACACTCTTCCTGTGGTGAAAACTGCTACTGAGCCCTTGAATCCTAGTGAATTGCCAAAAATGGTGGAGGGTCTTAGAAAAATCAGCAAGAGCTATCCTTTGGCAATTACGAAGGTTGAAGAATCTGGGGAGCATACTATTTTAGGTACTGGAGAGTTGTACCTGGATTCTATTATGAAAGACCTTAGGGAACTTTATTCAGAAGTGGAAGTGAAGGTTTGTCCATTCTATTATCCTTTTATTCATGATGCTTTCACTTTAAAAGATTCAGCTAAGTGGTAATGCTTGTGCATTTTCCTCTGTATCAAAAAGGTGGCAGATCCTGTTGTCTCATTCTGTGAAACTGTTGTGGAGTCCTCTTCAATGAAATGTTTTGCTGAAACTCCGAACAAGAAAAATAAGATCACCATGGTAAGCATATACTAGTAATATTTTGTATTTGATAACTTGTATTTACTATTTATTTCTTTATTATAACATGTTATTTTTAGATTGCGGAGCCACTGGAGAGAGGACTGGCTGAGGATATTGAGAATGGTATTGTAAGCATCGACTGGCCAAGGAAGAAGCTTGGTGACTTTTTTCAGACAAAATATGATTGGGATCTGCTTGCTGCACGGTCTATTTGGGCATTTGGGCCTGATAAGCAGGTGAGCTGATGGATATGGTCAAGCTATTATTTTAGCCTGTCATCTATGCTCGATAATGGGTCTGGCAAACTCCATTTTCCTTCCCTCTGAAATCCTTGATTGAGTTGATCTAAATCTAAATATTTAACATCGACTTTTATGTATTTTTTTCAGGGGCCTAATATTTTGTTAGATGATACACTGTCTAGTGAAGTAGACAAGGGCTTGCTTAATGCAGTCAAAGATTCTATTGTTCAAGGGTAAGTAAAATTTTGACCCTTTCTCTCTAACATTTGCCTCATTGTTAACGTTATGTATATAATGTATATAACACAGGTTTCAGTGGGGGGCTCGGGAAGGTCCACTTTGTGATGAGCCAATCAGAAATGTGAAATTTAAAATTGTTGATGCAAAAATTGCTCAGGAGCCATTGAATCGTGGAACTGGTCAGATCATTCCTACTGCCCGACGTGTGGCCTATTCAGCTTTTCTCATGGCAACTCCTAGGCTCATGGAACCAGTATACTATGTCGAGGTAAGAATTTTCTGTGTTCCATTTATTTAGTTTTACTGGACCTCATTAGAAACATATTAAGTATGCTTTTTTTATTATCTACTGTGGTTGCTTCTGCTTTTATTTTTTGATATGGATTAACTGAAGATAATAAGCTCTTACTTCCTGACTACACTATTGATAGTCAAAACAAAAAAAATGATATATTAGTGCCTTCCTTGCAGCAAAATTTTCTCCGTAACTAAGATATTGTGGACATTATTATTTCAGATACAAACACCGATAGATTGTGTTTCTGCCATATATACGGTGCTATCACGTAGACGTGGTCATGTCACTGCAGATGTTCCGCAACCTGGAACCCCAGCATACATTGTTAAGGTTTGATGAGGAGTTAATTTTCATGAATGATGGTGCTAGTATTCTAATCATATGGTTTAGTAGTTTATTGAAAACTATTATACTGACTTCCTCGTCTACATTTTAGGCATTTTTACCTGTGATAGAATCATTCGGTTTTGAGACAGACCTGAGATACCACACTCAGGGTCAAGCATTTTGCTTATCTGTGTTTGATCATTGGGCCATCGTCCCTGGAGATCCACTTGATAAAAGTATAGTGCTGCGGCCATTGGAGCCAGCCCCAATCCAACATTTAGCTCGTGAATTTATGGTGAAGACAAGGCGTCGTAAGGTATGAATAATTTGGCGCTTGAAATCATTTGTATGTCATATTGTCATCATCTCTTGATGTTCCTACTGAATTCTAAGGACTCTTCACGGTGCTTGATGATGTTTGTATTTTATTTTTTTAATCTGATTTCATGTTTCTTCTTACGGGGTTTTATGTGTTCAAATACAAGCTGGAGCCTGGAGACATCAATCCAGTGGTTCAATTAGAATGGATTTATGTACTTTAAAGATTGTTAAATTTAACTTTTGGGTGATCTTTGTCAGGGAATGTCGGAGGATGTGAGCATTAATAAATTCTTTGATGAGGCTATGGTTGTGGAACTAGCTCAACAGGCTGCTGATTTACATCTACAGATGATTTAAAGATGGCGGCACGGCTAATGCGATTGTGGGTTGGTGAGACGACATTCCATTTTCATCGACAAAGTGTATGGCTTGTACTTAAATTGTATTGTTCCTTGAAAATGTTGTTAATTCCCCGTGGTAATTGTTATGAACACTAACGTAATGAGACATTGTAATATTCTGTCGACTTAGGTAGATATAACAGGGTGTGGAAATGGTCAAATACTAGTACTTTTAGTAGAATTTAGATTGAGCAGATATATATTCGGTTTCGAGTATTTGTAGGATTTGACTTCCTCTTGACATCCTATTCTACTAATCCACATTAATATACTTTTTTGACTCCAAATTGTTGGCATTTATTTGTAAAATGATAAAATATTAAAATAATGTGCGTGCATTTTAATTTTTTTTTTTTTGAGAAAGCTTTTGGTTCATGTTATACATTCCTTAAATGGCATGCATGTTTTTTTTTTTTCTGATTTTTTTTTTTTTAAAAGAGTTAGGTTGTAGGTGTAAGACTTTATGTCAAATCAGAGAAGAGTTTGTATAGGTTTTGTTTAGAGATAAAAAAATGTTGTTCGTTTGACTTTTGAGAGAGTAATTTGAGAAAATTGAGATATAAAAAATTTATTTCAGAAAGTAGAAAATATGTTTGTTTTGCATTTCCCAAACACGAAATTTTTTTGGGAAACCCCAAACAAACAGGCCTTATATGTATTGGAAGACTTTTAAGTGATAATAATGATATTGAGGTCAAGTATCGTTAAAATTACAATGGGCCAATAGTCTGTTTTAATTAGGCCATCTCCAATGGAGTCGGCCGGGGTCGGGGGCGATGGGAGAAGTCATCTCCAACGGAGAAGGGGTCAGGGCGGGGTAGGCAACGGGGCGGGAAATCTGGAGAAGAAAGAGGGGCGCGTGAGTTCACGCCCCTCTTTAAGTCAGGGGACGCCACTTGGCGTATCCTGATTGGCTCCAGTTTTTGTTTTTTTTTTTAATTTTAATGGTTTTAAAATGTTTTTAAATAAGAAAAAATAATTATATTAAATAAATATATAATTAAATTAAATTTAACAACTAAATTAAATTAAATTTGTAGAATTTAATTATTTAATATAATTTGTTAGCATATTTATTGTATATTTACTAGTATTTAATAAATATAACTAGCCACCAATTTTTAATTGAATTATTTAATATAATAAAATTTAATTTTTTTAAAATTAAAATCATTAATAATTTATTAGAATTGTAATTAAATTTACTTATGGACAAATCATTAATAATTAAATTCAACATTTATTTTAATTTTTTTTAATGTAATTAAAAATTTAATCATTTAATTACAATATTGGTGGTGGCTATATAATTTTAAAAATATCGAATTACTTAAAAATATATTTTACACTTATACAAACAATTTAAATTAATACTTAAAAAATAATATATGTAAATGCATACTAAAATTAACAAGATAAGTAAATTCAAACAATAACATTCATTATTAACCGTATTTTGCATAAACATGGGATATTAAGTCTTTTTGAAGTCTACGGTTGGTTTCTTTGGAGCGAATTGCTTCATGACGCATCATATAGTTATCCAACGTTTGTTTTCTTGGTACTGGATTTTCCAACGTTACTCCCTTACATGGATAAATTTTAGCGCGTGCATCATAACAAGATAATTAATAATTTAAATATATTAATAAAATAATTATTAGTATTATTAATATTAATATTAAAAACAAAATTAAAACTAGAATTATAGGTGAAAGTGGGCAAAGGAAGAAAATGGGATTAATTCCATTCCGGAGCCCTGCCATTGGAGTCGACTAGGCAGGGCTCGGGGTGGGGGCAGGGGCAGCCCCGGGGCTCCGGAGCCCCGAGCCCCCACCCCACCATTGGAGATGGCCTTAGAGGATCATACATTCTCAAAATTATGATACAGGTTAAAAAATGATTATGAAGACTCTCACCAATAAACCAAACTCGTCCTTAGTTAAATGGATTTCATTTCATATTCTGCAACGACTCTTTCTGTCATGTTTTTATGGTGTCTTATTATTGTATTCATTTCAATATGTTCACTAGATCACCTTCTTATCGAAAATCAAAAGAAATCAATTTTTTTGAGAGAACAACAGAACTTAAAAAAGTTTTAAATGAATCAATTTACGGTTTGAATAATAAAAACTAGGGGTGGCAAATGGATCATCCAGATCGAATTCTTACGAATTGGATTTCACATGGATCGGATTCTAAGTGAATTTAACAACATAGATCTTATATGGATCCAATCCTTTTGAAGAATTTTCACATTTAGTATGTAGAATCATGATAGATCCACGGTGGATCCATGATAAATCCACCATAAATTCATGGTGGACTTATGTTGAATTCAAATAATCCTCACTTTCCTTTTTATGGTCTCACCATTTTCGACCCGCAACCTCAACTACCCTCCCCCACACCTACCCACCCACCCACCCACCCCCCCAACCTTCCCAACCCAACCCACCCCACCCTACCTATCCACCCATCACACTTGATTGAACTTATTTCTTCATTGTTTGCATTAATTTTTTTCACAAATTTCATCGATTTAACCCACTTTTTCAATTATTCATCAATTTAAATTGCTTTTGAATGATTTAGCCCATTTTTGTCATGTTTTTCACTAATTTCATCGATTTAAATTGTTTTGACCGATTTAGCTCGTCTATTCCACGTTTTCCCGCAAATTTCAACAATTTTAACTATTCTTAATCGATTTAACCAATTTTTTCACATTTTTTGTCCATTTTTTTTTTACCGTTTCATTTCTTTTTTCACTAATTTTATCTATTTTTGACCAACGTCGATGGGATTCTCAAGTGGGCTTTCTGGTTATTATAGGCTATTAATTTGTTGAAACTTGAAAGCTTCAGCTTCTAGAGCTCACGGGTTTGACTTTCAGCGAAAGCGACCACAGTAATTATCTAATTATTATCTAATTATGGTCTTCAACTTTTAAAGCCTAATAATAAGACTTTGAATTTCAAATTGTGTTGCCACTTGCCAACCAACTTTTATGTATAATTTTGAAAGTTTTCGTGAGGCCGTGACTCACAAACATGTCAGAGTGTCAGACTCTTTAGTTCGAATATTAAGACGAATCGAATATGGAACCCGTTGGCCAGTGTCGGGAAGACGCAGTTGCCCTTAACCTCTAAAGATATGCATTTCAAGTAAGAAGAAAATATCTAAAAGTGGCATACAGTAAAGTGTGTCGGTTTCACTAACAAAAAAAAAAAAATTGGAATTAATTCCAAAAACAATTGAGAATTTTCGAAAAAACCATTAATTGAATGAGCGAGCTACCTAGGAGCCAAGGAGACTGAAATTTCCGTTGGTACCCTAACTCTATCACACCAAATCCTCGACGCCAAATAGAGCTTTGATATCTTACCCGCCACCCACTTCATATCGGGTCTCTTATCCGGATCCTCTTGCACACACTCCAACGCCACACGTGTCAACTTTACACCAATATCCACCGGAAACGAATCCTTCAACCTCTTATCCACCCACCGCCTAAACCTCCCCTCCACCGCCTCTCCGTCACCATTCACCGTCTCCCTCGCCGTCTCTATAATCGAAATCCTCCTATACTCCCCACTCCTCCGATCAAATTTAAACCTCACTGGCTCCTCTCCAGTCATCAGCTCGAGAATCACAACTCCCAAAGCATACACATCAGATCTCTGAGTAGCCACCCCCGTAGCCTTAAATTCCGGTGACATGTACCCCGTTACACCTTCGAATTTCCTCTCCGAAGACTGCGCATCCGTCTCCGCTGCCGCTGTCTCGCCGCAGAGCTCCGCCGCGCCGAAGTGGCAAATTTTCGCGTTAAACGACGGTTCCGTCACGATTATTCCGCTACTTTTAACGTGTTTATGCACCAAATCAATACTCCAACCAGCTGTATTGTGAATGTAATCGAGTCCGTGTGCGACGTCCGTAGCGATCTGCATACGCGACATCCAGGTGGAAAGGATTGTAAAATCAGGGTTCAATTTGTTCCTCAAACAAACGCTCAAGTCCGATCCTTGTATGAAATCGTACACGAGGTAGATGTGTTCGCCTGAGATTGAAATCCCGAGGAGTTTAATTATGCTTGTGTAGTGGCTTTTACTGATCACAGCGAGTTTGTGTTGTACGTCTGAAATCGTTAGGTTTTTACGAAGTTTTCGCTGGAAAACGATGACGTTTTTGCCGTTTAGCACGCAGCGCCATGATTGGGAGGAGGAGGCGGAGGAGTGGCGTTTGGTGAGGAAATTGTTGGTGGCGGTGCGGATATCGGAGAAGTCGTAGATTTGGGCGTTTTCAGGGAGGGTATCACGTAGGCTGGATAAGGAGGTCCGGCTGGCGGCGGAGGTGGTGGCGACGGAGGTGTCGAGGCGGTAGGAGGAGGAGGAGGAGGAAGAAGAGGCGGCGGCGGCGTTGGTGGAGGAGGAAGAGGTGGTGGAGAAGGGATTGGAGAGGTGAGTTTGTGGGGTTTGGAGTTTAGGGGATGATTTTCTTCTTGAGGAGGGAGAATTGGTTTGGATCGCCATTTTAGATCTACACATAACAGAAAAAGACTTCCAGAATTTGTGAGATGATTTTGATGTGATCTGGAGAGAAGGAAATTGAATTGAGGATTGATGGAGTCATATTGAGAATGACATTAAAGGAATTATTCAATGAAAAGAAGTGGGAAAATGGTTTATTGTAATTAATATTCGAACGGAGACGAGAACCGGAAGTTTGGTAAAACTTGAATTATTAAGAGTTCTGGAAAAGGAATATGAAGAAACAATCTTTTATTTTATTTATGATCTGGTCTGATAAGGCTATTAAAGGGTTTAGTCTACCTAACTTTAAAACAAAAATATTTTTTATTGTGAAGTGTTTCCCTGGGTCCCAAATGAAAGAGACAGGAGTCACGGAGAAATATTATTTTAAACTTAAGATGACAGCAAACATTTGAAGTTGACAATCCTAATTCTGGTTCGGTTCGAGTTTATTTCATTTGGGTTTAAGTTGTTTGGAGTTGCACAACTGGTCAATTTTATTTTAGGTCTATAGAATCAGATTCGATACTTATAATTTATCTTTAAATAAAGATATTGATTTGACAATGTTTTTTCTCCCAAATTCAACGACTAAACTGTATTCTCAATTATAAATTATAAATTAAGTTTTCAAACGCATTAATTATGATATTATTAATATTTTATCATCTCCTCGTGTTTCATTAAGATCATTGTCCAAATAAGAGTTTTGAAAGTTTTTGTCAAAACATCCAATCCAATTTTTGGGACTAATTGGAATGGAAACCAACTAAAAAAATTCCATTACAATTTACAACCCCTAATGTTTGGTGTATTCTACTCCAAGTGGTGCGATCAAAAACTATTTGGAACTGTTTCCACCAAACCAAACCCACGAACAAGTGTTTCAACCCACAATAATTTATATTTCAAATTTCAATCAAAACAGACATCGATCATATACTATAATATTATTGATTAATTTGGTATAAAATACACGATTTGACACCTATTACCTCTCCACCCAATTTTTCAACATTCAAACCTCAACCGACACTTTCAAACTCTTTATCATTAAATTAATAATATTTTACATTCAAAATATTATTGCAAAAATATATCCAAATCATATTTTAATTATTTCACACGAATTTAAAATTTAATCTTCAAAATATTAAATCAAAAATATATATGTTACTCAGAAGCAATCCCTTGTCATGATGTATATTGGCTCCTATATTTTAAGCTTATGGAGTTATAGGTGTGAACAAACTTTAAATATGGTTTGGACTTTGGATGAGGAAAAATAAATGCAAGTTTTTCATGAAACATGTCGGTTCTATAGAAATTTTATCTGAAATTAAGGAAGTATCTTTGATGTAATTTCGATGTTAAGTTTTTTGAGAAAATGTGGGGATATTACTATGAGTTTTAGAGAATTTCAATTTGTGAAAAATGTATTGGTACATGTTTAAAAGATGACCAGATGGCATGTGTATGATTTCATTGATGACTTCATCTTTCAATAAATTTTAGGCAATTTTGTCGTTGAATTAAAAAAAAAAAAAAATTATGGGATGGTGTTGAATTGAATTACTTACTGCCTTTTTTTTTTAGGTTGAGTAAATTGAATTGCTTACTGCTGGACATCACTAAAATTTTGACTAATGGGATAGTATTACTTACTGCTTTCAATTCCTTCCTTCTTTTTATTGCTTCCCATTTTTTCCGAATTAGAAACGTTTCTATCACTACCCAATCTTATCTTCATTTCCGTATGAGGAAATTTTGACATAAATTTTAAATCATAAAATAAATATAATATATACATGTACATACATACCTTTTGTGATTTCCGTGTATATTTCATTACTATATAATTGCAGGTATAGATTTAAGCGATAAAAAATCTTATATCAAATTTTTGGTGTCACGTGATAAATTCAACGTGTAATTATATGTGTGGATTTATACAAATTTAAATTTGAATACTTGTCAATAATTTTTTATGTATGACACGACAACGAGATAGAAGATTCATCATGTTTCACGAAACACCACTCTACCATAGAATAATAAGATCAAATTTGCTATTAATCTCAAGATCTATGTAGAATTCTACTCTGAATATGTCATTAAAAAAGTCACTCACATATTGAAATAATATGTAAAAAAATATATTTAGAATTTAAAATTGTTTCCATCATAATTTATGACCAGTTTGACAAAATTTCTCTGCTAGTAATTAGTAAGTACACTGGTAAAGCAACAAATTATTTCTGGACATGCAAACTATAAGAAACTGCTGAACAACTTAGAAAAGACTTCCATTAAAAGTCAGAAATCTGAGTTAAAAAAATCTCAAAACGCAGAGAGTTAGACTTAGACTTGCTTTTCAAAATTCAGATTTTATTAAGAAAGAATCATATCTAGTTGCATTCCATACATGTGACCTGCATGAAATAAGAAAGATAAAATGAGTATGTAAGAAACTGAAATCGGAATCAATAAATTTGTTCAAGGGATATCCTGTTACCATTCCATCAATTTAAGTATAATTATCTTGTAATTCCAATGGCTCATGTTGATCTACCAACCACTTCTTCTTCTTCTTTTTGGTCCGAAACGAGGGGCATTCTGAGAAACAATTAACTTAACTATCTTAGAATGCGATGGGACCAAAGTGCAAAACACTTTAAAAATTTGGTACCAAAACTACAATTTCATAAATTGCGGGACCAAAAGTGTTGAAGATCTAGTCCAGTAAGACTAAAAATGCAATTTAAAATTTGATATTCACTGTGTTGCAAAATAAAAAAAATAAAAAGGGGAAGTTAACAATTGAACTGAAATGACAGTACTACCTCCTTCAGGATATATTGAGTTGTAGTGAACCTCAGCCCAAAAGCTCAAGAATATTACTGCATGCATTAGAACTCAATTTGAGATAATGAATTGATGTAAATACCAAACATAAAGCAATTACTAATATACCTACCTCTTTCAGACTTTTGAATGCTTGGAAGAATCTCAATATAACAGGTATCTTTGAATGAAGTTATGACAAATATTTTTACACCATACTGCACAAATTTAATAATAATTGTAAGTGCAACCGACTTGGTTGTTCAAAGAATCAAGTGTGAGAAGCAAAGCTTACTGAATCGGCTGCAGCTTGCAACGAGACATGATCACCCCATTCTCCGCTCCTAATTTCGTTCAGAAATTAATGAGACAAGTTAGACAAATTAATTGGCACCGAAAATTAGTCATCAAATTATGTAAGTTTATAGAGAGATATAGATATACTTGGACATCTTTTTCAGGTATTGGTCATAAGCCATGGGTACATATCCCTCGTATATGTCCGGACAAGACCTTAGCTGAAATTCCAAACAAATTCAAGCTACAATTTGAATACTATATAATGTTAAGATTCATAATAGAGAAGTTATGTACCAACCTGATTTACAACTTGCCGTCTAACAAACTTATGGTGCTCAGGAGTACGATAAAACTGATCTGATAGAGCACGAAACTGAAAAAGGGAAAAAGTTATTCACAAGGAAGCAAAGAAGGATTTATGCAAGTTCAACTAGCTCTCTAAAATAGGAATTATAATGATAACAAATGTAGGATTCTCAAGTAATCATACTTACAAATTTATGTATCAAATACATGATCAATTTATTAAAAACCAGATCCCTTTGTATTTAAAGCACACATGCCTAACTTATTCAATTTAAATATGTTTGGATTTTGACGCAAAAGAACCAAGTTCAGGAGCATGGGCTTTAGAAGGAAAATATTGAAATTTATCATGTAGGCAAGTATAAGAAGGAAGAGTACACATTGGATCAATGACTTAAGATTGAAGGAAGGATCTGAGTATGGATTTAAATATTTGAATTCAGATCCATCGATGTTTTAGCTGAAGATTTAAAATCCATGGTGCAAAACTTACTGAAATTATTTGACAGAAAGAAAATTTCGGAAAACCAAATGAGGTGAGAAGAAATCCAGTGAAAGATAGAATGCCCAATAAGCATATACAAAAAAAAAATGACCTGGCAGTTACCGTCACCTGGAACCTTGATTTCGACAAGCTCATACACCTGTAATCTACGGAAGACAATAACACCCAAGTCAATAATAACAAACACATATACATAAATGTAGGCCGCGCCGCATTTACGAGTATAGGGATGATCTAAAAACATTTCTTTCTTGAAAAAAATACCAAAAATGAACAAACGACCTATCGCCGACATTCCCAAAGACGATTTTATTAACACCAGTAATTAAATAAGACCTATCGTGGCCATAGCTATCCAAATTTAGAAGATTTCTAAAGTTCATATGATCCAATATATTAAATAGAATATGCATTAGTTATTAACCAAGCCTGCACTAATCTTTTAATGTAACTTCATCTCTTTGCAAAGAAACGTAAGACCGAACCATGTTGTTGTGGCGCTAAAAAGCTATAGCTTATATCAACGATGCAACTGAAATATTTAAGGTTGTACAGCAGCTCTAGCGCCACGTATCGATTGTGCAGCCCCACACCTTGGGAAACGTGTTCCATGTTTCGAGCGGAGGCCCACACATACCTAGACTTACAAAGTAATGAGAAGTAGAGGAAAATTTGCAACATAGATCCTCTATCCAAAAGTTGTCAAGAACGATCACTATTTTGTAAAGTTAGATGGTATCTCCTGCCAAAGCTAAGAGGAATTTCTAATGCAATCGTCCTCACAGGCTCAAATCTTTTAAACAGAAGATACGGTATTTATTACTATTTGCGTGTCATGTCAAGGAACAAGCCTCCAATACCTGTCTAGAAGCCTTTGATGGTCTAAAGTTGCTTCATCAATGGAGGGTATTTCACCATTAATTCTAGGAATATGCTGCAAAAACGAACCACGTGTTGAAAACAAATATTAATGTCCGCATCTTGCTTTGCAGCCCATAACTAAAGCAAAAGAATCATAGAAATTAACAAGACAACTTGTTTGGCTTATTCCAGGTGAATAAACACTACAAGTACATTACCAACATAACAAACCAATCAAAATAAGAATAGCTGATGAGTATGTATATGATAGTAAGCTAAAAAGACAACTAATAATTACACATGTTAAAAACATGGTAGAAATAGAAAAAGGGTGGCGTTATTTTAGATAAGAACACAGAAACCATGATGTGAGTTCCATAACAAAACATTAAAAATAAGAATAAATTTATTACATACAGAACAAGAATGCTTAAATGACCACACTTACGGGAATAGGAACCATCTGGTTCAATAGTTTGCCAACTTTTCCATCTAAAGCATACTCATCCATGTCGTCTAGTGAATATAACCAATCCTCCCCATTATACAATTCTCCGTCTGGGCTAGAACATGACGTAGATATTCCCATCTCAGTTGCTTCTTTATAGCAATTATCATTTCCTACAAGTTTTAAAGTCAACTAATCAAAATTAAGACAACGACAAAATTGAACAAATCAAAAGAATTTGTGCTACAATATTCAATACCATAATCATAGTTTCCTCCCAATGACGGAAGAAACCAATCCTGAGAACCAAAGGATGTTTCTTGGAAAGACTTGTTTGGTTCAGTTATCGAAAGTTGCGATAAATCTTCATGAAGAGAGTTAAAAATAAGATCATTGTTTCCAGAATTACGGCATTCTTCATCATAATCATATCCTTTCAAGTAATGGCCAGGATAGTAGTCTGTATTATTTTGTGTGAGTGAACCACAATATCCATAATTGGAATATGGATCACCATCGAAAAGTTGAAGACCCCAACGAACAACATCCGGATCTTGTTCATATGTTATCATTTTTATAGAGTCAAATTACGCCTGGCTCCACAGATACAAAGCACAATTAACTGCCAAAGAGAAAAGGAAATCGTATCAAGTGCTTAAAATGTTCCAATTTCTTCATTTATCATTACGCTATGGTTAAAATTTGGAATTTAATAAGAAAATAAGAAATGTTTCCTCTCTAACATCTTAAGCTTTCAGATGAGTTGGACATCCTATATAGTATCAAAGTAATACCAAATAATGGTCATGTGTCTGAATCTCTCTGCCGCCCATTTGTAAATTTCACATGTTAAGTCATAAATATTACTAAATGACTATTTTTTTCTATCATCTTAAACTTTAAAAGGTCCCAATTGCATAAATTTCAGTCCTCGGCTATGGCTTCATCTAGTAATTAAGGAATTAAAAAAACTATTGCATCCAATCAATTGCAAAACACATATATTTCAACACAACTATCACATTTCATATAATAGATGAAGATCAAGTATAAAAGAACCTTACATTCTATTTCAATTTCATCAGATTACTCTTGAAGTTAGGCACCCACCAATTTATATGATATGGGATGTGTAATTTCACTATCAATTAACAATCAATACAATTATCAAAGAAAAGAAAAAGCAATCAATACATAACAACATTGAAAATTACAAGAGTTAACTGAACAATTATGCTAATTGAGTGAAAAGAAAGGATTTTTACAATGTAGAACAACTCACATTCAGTTCTAAATGATGGCAAGCGATTTCATAGATATAGAGCTCTGTTTGTATACATCAATATATATGAGAAGTCAAGAATTGAAAGAGAGAGAGAGAGAAGAAAATGTCGTGGATTTCGGGGGGTGGGGTGTCATGTCACGAGGTGAGTTCACTGTTTGGGGAAGTGGAATAATTAGTACTGGAGAGAAAATTAAAATTAAAAATTAAAAATAAAAGCGAGAAAACGGACAATGGAATTGGAATCTTAGTTTGGGTCTCAATTTCCAGTGCTTTGCAGAAGTTGTTGTCAAACTGACGGCGATTCCTTTCCCTTTGTCCTTATTTTTCACTTCTTTGTCCATTTCTTATTTTTCTTTTCTTTTTTCAATTATTCTACATGGTACGGGTGTCACGTTCTTATTTACATATTAGTATTTCTCAATTTTTTTAGAGGTATTTTAATTTTTGTTGAGTTCATCACATTGTGAAAGTTATTTATTTTATTAGATTAATGACTCTTTGATTTTTTACTGAGACTTGTGTACATATTATATGTATTACTATTAACTTTAATGTTTGAATAAAAAGAATAACTAAAAAAGTGTGGATCGTCCGTTAATTATTCTCTAATAGAATTAGAATGATACGGTATAAAATAAAAATAACTATATGAAATATTAAGTTTGGAGAATTCTAAATATTAAATTATTCTAAACAAAAATAATTATACAAAATATTAAGTTTTGAGAATGTATATTGTGCGATCTAAATATTAAGTTTGGAGAATTCTACTATTTGAATGAAAATGAATTTGTTGATGAGATATTTGTATGTGAGAAAAACATCATACGAGTCGATGAGGCCGTAGCTAGTGGTAAGTTCGAGGTTCAGGACTTAGAGGTCTTGTATTCAATTCACACTAATCTGGATTTTCTTCTAATTTTATTAGTCATGTTGTTAGTTATTTGTTGTATATTGACATATTTGAATTGATTATATAATTTATTGAAACTGTGATTGGTATATACGGTCTATTTTATATTGTAAATGTAAGTGTATATTAAATCATATTTGGTTAATATATAATTGAGAGAATTACTCAAATGATCCCCGAGGTTTAGTATAATTAAATTGATCACTCTTCAAGTTTATGAAATTACTCAAACTATTCACGAGATATTAAATTATTAACAGTTACCCCTTTATGACGTTAATTTTCTCAAAAAAAAAAATTGAATTCCAAAAAATACTATCAAAGAAAAGATTTGATGTGAAAAAAATAGATGAAATTGGGTTAAATATGTGAAAATAAATAGTTGAAATCGATGGAAAAACAGATGAAATCGGTTTACAACCATGAGGTGTGTGATTTATTAGGTGGTACCCGTAGGTATTTCTGGATTTTTCTTTTTTTATTATATGAAATTAACGTCGTAAGTTAAGGTTTGTGATTTCATAAGTGGTACATATAGGTATTCTGGATTTTTTTAATGAAATTAACGCTGCATGTAAGGTGAGAATTGTAATGAATCCAATACCTCAAAGATAGTTTGAGTAATTTTTTAAATATTAATTTGTGTAATTACACTAAATTTTATGGGTGATTTGAATAATTCTCCCTACATAATTTTATCATAATAAGTTAATAACCCACATTGAAATCTTGGCGATATGCCTTTTCATTAAAGAAAAAAAAAAAAAAGAGAGAGAGAGAGAGAGAGAGGAAAAACATTAATAATATTGTGGCCAATAAAATTTCAGATTGAAACTAGGGGTCTCATAGTCGGATAGTCCTGATAACGGTTACGGATAATGCTAATAAGAAATCTAGTTGCAGGCTTACATATTGTCTTGGGCCTTACAAAGAAATAATGAAAAAGTTCCAAACATCTCATCATGGGCGTAATTAGGGGTGGTAAATGGGTCTGGACCAATGGGCTGGCCCTTGACCTGTTAGGCCCAATCCAATTTCAAATATTTTTCCTATTGTTAATGGGCTGAGTTAGTTTGATTTTTGTAAATATATATGAGATTTACAATGAGTTGATAACTGTGTTTGCACAAATAAGTCACGTAAAATACTATATAGCTAAGTTAACTAACAATTAACAACTTAATTTTGACTAAGTAATATTATTTTTTTCTTTTTTAAACTTATAATTTTTAGTTATAATATTAAATTTTCTTTCTTTTAAAAAAAATCTTAAGTGTGGCGAGTTTTCCTTAATTCATATAATTTAAATTATTTAATATTAATCTAATCTCATTTAGTTATATATAAATATTGAATAATATTTAGTATGATATTCTTTATAAATTTTAAATTAATAAATACACAATATTCGTAGACATAAAACACGTCAATCCAATCCAATCCAATCCATTTTTTGATTGGATCTCTAATCCAACACATGTTTGACCCATATCAAGTGACCCATTTTCGACTTGCTTGATCGCTCGTTTGCCCTCCTTAAGCATTATATATTAAAAACTAGAGAACATGTATAAAACTCAAAGACATGAGGAATTACTAAATAAAAATGAGATAACAAACATTATCAAAAATGCTTATATCAAACATTCATGTTTTTATTATTAATTTAAACAAAATAGAAATGATTAATAAGACAAATGATGTAATAGGTAACTGACAAAATTAAAAAAAATGGAATATTTTGGGACAACCTCTGATATCAAAGCCTAATCAAATAACTTCTGAAAAATAAAATGTTGATTATATTGGGGTTTTAATTCTTTTTTGATAAGGGTTATTTTCAATAATTTTAAAAACAAAAAGCGGTGAAGGTATCTAATAAGGGAAAAGAGAAAGGACCAGAATGAGATTTTCTTTAGCTAGAAGCCCTAATAAAACTAATAGTACTACTACTATTTGCAGTATTCTACACTAGCCCTTTGCTCTCTCTCATTTCTTCTGCTTCGTTCCTTATCCACACCTTCTGCAGCAAACCCTTGAAAACCCATCTTCCATTTTCACCAAAAAAATGGCTTCAGCTAATGCTATCTCAACTACTTCCTTTCTCCCTTCCCCTTCTAAACAAGTATTACCCTTTTACCCCCTTCTCTATTTAGCATGTTTAATGTTTTTTTTGCTGATTTCTCATTTGTAATTGTGATTCTTTTTATGGGTTTTTAATTTTTTCGTAGGGTGGTTTGAAGAACAAGAGAGTGAACCAATTGCAGCAGGGCCATAAATTTGGTCAGAAGCAATCAAAGAATCGATTTGTGGTGAGGGCTAATGCAAAGGAAATTGCATTTGGGCAGAAGTCAAGGTCTGCAATGCAAGCCGGTATCGATAAGCTCGCCGATGCAGTTGTTCTTACACTTGGTCCTAGGGGTATATAATATTTGTTTCTTGCTTGCTTTGTATTAATTTTGTTGCGTTTAAGCTAATGCTTCTGAATTAGTACTATTTGGTAGATATTGTTATTACCTATTGTTGTTTGCTTTTTTGTATATTCTTTTCGGCAAGATGATAATTGTGGAGAAATGGAACATTGCTGTATTTGCTAGCTCTATTATATGCTTGAAATTGTCTGGATATCAAGTTTAATGTGAAATCCAAAACTCAAAGTTGCAAATTTTTTAGGGGTGATTTTAAGGAATGTGGTTTGGTTTGTTCTACTTGTGACATTGTAACATATTTCAAGAATATTTGGAATTTCTTTTTTTGTTGTGTCATGTAGTTGGAGAAAGTTAATCCTAATTTTGCCGAAATTTAATCTTAATCAACTGTCATTGTAATTGATTCTTTTGCCGCTTATTTCGCACTTGGTGCATATAGCTCGTGGTAAATGATTGCTGCTGTAGCTTGTGGTAAAGATAGCGGTAGAAGCCCACCAGGCCTATCATTCTAGTTTGTTTGCACTATTTTGTGTATGCTCAGTTATGCTTTCGGAATTTTATGCAGGAAGAAATGTTGTCTTGGATGAGTTTGGCACCCCAAAGGTGGTCAATGATGGAGTAACAATTGCACGAGCCATAGAGTTGCCTGATGCTATGGAAAATGCTGGTGCGGCTCTAATTAGGGAGGTTGGTTCTTAAGACATCTTCTCTTACCCTCTGAAATGTGACTAAACTTTCATAGTCTCTTTCGTAGATTAGATAACGTATCATTGTTTAAGTTGTTTATGGGTATGTCTTTCCTGATTTCTGGTGAGTTGTTCTGTTATTGAAGCATTGAATTATGTATGAAGGTTGCTAGTAAGACAAATGATTCTGCTGGTGATGGGACAACTACTGCCTCTGTTCTTGCACGTGAAATTATTAAACTTGGTCTTCTTAGTGTTACCTCTGGTGCAAATCCAGTTTCTGTAAAGAAGGGCATTGATAAGACAGTTAAAGCTTTGATTGATGAGCTCGAAAATAAAGCACGTCCCATTAAGGGTCGGGATGATATCCAAGGTATTGCATTTATTAGTTTATACTTTCTGCTGCTGTAATATAGCTTGTAAGTTTCTTAGATGGCGATTTTTGGTGCTTAAAATCTCGTTCCATTGCAGCCATTGCCACTATTTCTGCCGGAAATGATGAGACAATTGGGGCAATGATTGCTGATGCTGTCGACAAGGTGGGACCAGACGGTGTCTTATCTATCGAGTCATCATCTTCCTTTGAGACCACCGTTGATGTAGAAGAAGGAATGGAGATTGATAGAGGATACATTTCCCCTCAATTTGTTACCAACCCTGAGAAGCTGATTGTTGAATTTGAGAACGCTAGAGTCTTGGTTACGGATCAGAAGATTTCAGCAATCAAGGACATAATTCCTTTGTTAGAGAAAACCACTCAGTTAAGAGCACCTTTGCTCATCATTTCTGAAGATGTTACTGGAGAGGCTTTGGCTACTCTTGTTGTGAACAAGCTACGTGGTATTTTGAATGTGGCCGCCATTAAAGCACCAGGTTTTGGAGAAAGAAGAAAAGCTCTTCTCCAAGATATTGCCATTTTGACTGGTAAGATATAGATTATTCCAAAGCTTCTGATGCTTCTTTCCTGTATCTAAGAGTGTCAGAATAAATAATGAGTGAAATGCAAAAATATCCCATATGCTTTGCCTAATTGACAAAAGAACCCAGTGTCAATTTTTATTAGCACAAACCCCATGTGTAATTTTTTATCAGCAAAGAAAAACCCTCCCAAGCCGGAGTACATATTTTGCAAGAAAAATGACAATTATACCCCCACCATGAAATGCGAAAACACTCCTATTCGCATAAACTATTGACAATATTTCCTCTGTTAACTTTGGAAATTGGCAATAACACCCCCTGTTCACTTAAAAAGTTGACAGTAACTCCCCTATTGACTTATGAAGGTATTTCGAATTGGTTCAGTAAGCTAATTAAATATCGATACGTGGGTTTTTATGCTAATAAAAAGAAAAATGTTTATTTTTGCCAATTAAGCAAAACACAAGCGGTGTTTCTGCATTTAAGACGAGTTGATCGGTATGGTATATACTCATCGGTCTTGTGTTCAATCTCACGCCGCCCATTTATGAAAACGAGATTCACATATTGGTATTGATTAAAATTTACAAGGAATGGGGCTACATGTGTGGGGCTAGAATAAGTAACTATTAATTGTCTCTTACCTTCAACAGCTTAAGCTTCATAACTTTATTGTATTAAATGTTGTTATTGCACATTCAATTCGTTTTTCATTCTCAGATTTATATATACGCAAGCATGATCTGTGGTGCATATATTTAATTTTAATGTTGAAATGTTCCAGGAGCTGAGTATCAAGCTAGTGATTTGGGCTTGCTTATTGAAAACACGGATGTAGACCAGTTGGGTATAGCAAGAAAGATAACCATAAGCAAGGATTCTACAACCATCATTGCTGATGCTGCATCAAAGGATGAGCTACAGGCTAGGATCGTTCAACTTAAAAAGGAATTGTCTGAGACTGATTCAGTTTACGACTCGGAGAAACTTGCTGAAAGAATTGCTAAATTGTCTGGTGGGGTTGCTGTAATTAAAGTTGGTGCTGCTACTGAGTCTGAGCTTGAGGACAGAAAACTTCGTATTGAGGATGCCAAGAATGCAACTTTTGCTGCCATTGAAGAAGGCATTGTGCCTGGTGGTGGTGCTGCGTTAGTTCATCTCTCGACTTATGTTCCTGCAATCAAGGACACACTTGAAGATGCAGATGAACGACTAGGTGCTGATATCATACAAAAGGTAAAACTATTTCTTTTTTATGTTTCCTTATTTGCTACAAGTAGGGCTGAAACCAAACCAGACTACTCAATCTTCGATTTTAGATCTCTAAAAGATAGGTTCATTATACATATCAAACTAAGTTTGTACAATATTTATCGATAGATAACTATTAAACTCGGGTTCGAACACAACTCGGTAAGAGAAAAAATGACAAAATATATGATGGATATCTAGCTACTGGAGCTAGATACAATGATCAATTTGTTTTCTATGAGTGAACACACGTCTTTTAAAAAGTTTTTGTTATTAGCAAACCCCCCATGTGTTCTCTCTTTATTAGCAAAAAACCCCATATGAAATTCCTTCATAAGTCGTCAATTTTTAAGTGAAGTAACAGAGGGATTATTGACAATTTTTTTGATGGGGGTATAATTGTCATTTTTCCTGCATAATATATACTCCGCCTTGGGAGGGTGTTTTTTGCTGCTAATAAGGCAAAGCATAGGGGGTATTTTTGCATTTCACTCATATATTGCATGTGAACAATGCGAGGCACCGAAATTTACTCAAATTGATTATTTTTGCAGGCATTAATAGCTCCGGCATCTCTGATAGCCCAAAATGCCGGTGTTGAAGGTGAGGTGGTAGTAGAGAAAGTGAAGGCTAGTGAATGGGAGTTTGGTTACAATGCAATGACTGATGTGTACGAGAACTTGGTAGAAGCTGGAGTTATTGACCCAGCTAAGGTGACCCGATGTGCATTGCAAAATGCAGCTTCGGTTGCTGGAATGGTGCTCACCACACAAGCAATTGTCGTGGAGAAACCCAAGCCTAAAACTGCCGCCGCTGCTGCTGCTGCTGCTCAGTCGGGCATGGGCAGTTATTCAGTGTGATCAAACAATACCCCATATAATATGAGCTGCTGATCATAGGAAATTTTGAGCAAATTTGTTTTGTTGGACTAGAGGAAAAATTCTGTACTACTTAAAGAATAAATCAGAGAACTTGATTGAAGTCTTATATCAGCTTGTTATCTTGGTTGGAATCGGCATGTAAAACACTTTTGTGGTTAGAATATGGAATTTCAAGTTATGGAGTGGGAATTATGAAATGTTTCGCAGAGAATATGATTATTGAAATACAGACATTGGTCAATCATATCTTGCAGGTAATTATTAAGCATATTAAATTCACTTATTAAAATCATAAAAGTTTCTAATACTATATATCTATTGTGGTAATTTGTTTAAGTCTGGAATCTAGATTGATGTAGTATTTTATTTCACACCTTAATTTCATTATCGATGCCTAAACTTTATCATCAATATAAAAGAACATCTCTTTTTGATTGAAATAAAAAGATGAACGAATACATAATAAAAAGAGAAAAACGTTGACCGATATCAAGAGATAAATAAATATTTGAAGGGACAAAATGTACAATAAATAAAGATATGAATGGGACAAACTGACGCAACAGATAGTTGTAGGACAAAGCTTGGAATAAAATAATTGAGGGTGGCAGATTTGAATTTACCTTATTTATAATATTGTAATACGGTTTGACCGTTTGAGTTTATATTCGTTCACAAAATTAGATTAAACCATTTTCGAGCACTGTAAAAGAAAGGGCTGACAAATTTCAATTGGGCTCTATTTCTGAATAATTTTATTCATGATGCATATTGGGCTTGATCTAGACTTAATTTTGATCACTCATGAAATCGATCTTTTCTAATGGGCGATATTGCATACTTATATTTATCACTCAGTAAAATTTGCAAGTACAACATAGATTTAATTTGGAAATTAAGTATATATATTGATATGACTTCCATTTAGCTGTTCCTAACTGTAATTTTGATGTATTATTATAACAAAAAAATAAAATACAATTGATTTATATTTGTTGCATTCAGATTTTATCTACTAGCCTCCAAAATTTGATTATAATTTTTTCTTTCAAATAGTAACTTCATTTAAGAGAAAAAATATTTATTGATTATTCTCTCTAACACCCCCTATTACATTAAGATGGAAATAATTTCGTGAAACATAGCCACTAATTTATCTAAATTTTTTGTTTTTAGTAAACTGATGAATGGATTATTATTATTAAATATAAATAAAGCTCTCAATCAACAAATAATAAAAAAAATCATTAACCAGATTAATATTAAACTAAAAAGGACTTGCACTTCATAAAATTCGACCAAAACAAACTAGATTGGGAAGAGCCGTCGTACAAGTGATCAGACAATGAGATGTGTTTGGGAGCACATGTTTCAGGGACATAGCAATATTTTTGTGTGGAATCTGTCTGAATCTATTTCAAGTGCGCACGGACATTAATAGAACGACCTACTATTTGTACTCCGAAGAGTGGACCAATTTCACAATTATACTACTCCTATATAATATAGAGTAATATTGATTTGGACCACTATCATTTTCCCACTAGTCACTTTCAGTACTGTCTGTATTTATGATTACTTTCAATCAATTCAAGGCTTAAGTTGCATTTTCATGTTTAGAATTTGTCTTTCTTTTTGGCTCATATCTGATTTATTGGGGCATTAATTCTAATGACTACAGACTCATTACATGTTTTTATTTTAATGCACTATTAATTAGTGCCACCTAGAGCCGGAATCCACAATCATCAAGGACATCCTCCATCCAATGCTAAACTTAAACCTTCTTTTACTGCCAATAATTATGTCTGCGCCGAAACTTTGCTTTGTTACAATAACCATCAAGGAATAATTTTATTTCATTTTAGAATTTGGATATTTCATGTATGATGATAGTGAATTTTCTCATGATCTTGTTTTTTTTCAAATAAGAAGTTTTTTTGCTTTAGCAGTGTAAGCAGAGGCGCATCCAGAATTTTAATGTAGTGGGGGCTAAAGTTTTATAATAAATTTAATTTTAATTATTGAAATACAAAAAACAAAGTGAAACTTAAAAAATATTTTATTCACTGGAAAATATAAGAGGAGATACAAAAAATATGAGGTTAAGTTTGATAAAAATAACCTCCAGAAGATTTCTTTTTATGAATAATTAGAAGTTATTGTAATTGCATATTGTATCCCATTATGATGCCAAAAGAGCTCAAAACATCTATATATCTTAATTATAATTTCAAATGACACCAATTATATCACAATTGATAGCACCGATTTTTTATTTTTTAAAAACTAATAAAATTAAAAGAATTAATGTTAACAAAGAAAAAAGAGTAAAAAGACCGAAAAAGTGCAAGTCTGGGTCGAATTCTGAACAGTGGACAAAGCTAATAAACTTGCATGACCAAAACAATGAGCCAATATGTTTATTATGTCTAGAAAACTAATACTAAAAATATATAAAAATATATAGGGCCTGTTTGTTTGGTGTTTGGGAAAGTAGTTTGAGAGAGTAGTGAAGGTTTGTGAAATAATCTCGATTTGCGTAATATTGTTTGTTTGAATTTTGAGAGAGTGGTTTGAGAAATAAAGTAGGTGTTGGTTTTTTTGAAAGAGTTAGGTTGTAGATGTAAGATGTGTAAGACTTTATGTCAAATCATGTTTGTTATGTGAGATAAATTGTACAAGAGATATTAACCTTTATGTCAAATCGGAGTAGAGTTTGTATATGTTTTGTTTAGAGATAAAAAAAAATTATTGTTTGTTTGGCTTTTGAGGGAGTAATTTGATAAAATTAAAAGGTAAAAAATTTATTTAAAAAAATAAAAAACATATTTGTTTGGCATTTCTCAAATACGAAATAATTTTAGAAACGCCAAACAAATATGCCCATAATACTCCGTAAATGTGATTGGGGCTTATAGACCCCACTTGTCACTGTATGAGTCCGTCCTTGAGTGCAAAGTATATGTTGCCTTTACTTATCTCATGCTTGTTGCTTTGTAATGCATCTACTCAATATATTAAAATGCATGTATGTACATTTATTTAGAATAATAAAATCAAAGAAGTAGTTTGTTGAGAATCCTGAACTTATTCGATTCTTATGCTAATTACTACATAGGAAAAGCCTGGACATATCGGCCGTCAAAATAATTCTAAAATTGGAGAATCAACACATATACCAATTTGATATAAATCCTTAATGCTTAATGAACGTTGTGCAATGGAACTTACCTTATCATTTTCGTACTTATTGACTTTTATGAAAGGATGAGAATTTAATTCTTTTCCTGTCACCTAGTAGACATAAGACAGCGAAATTGTCAATTTAGTTGCGATAAGATATGAACACATGAAACTTAAGCGCGAACTATTCATTTTAGATATGAACCAGCACAAAACCTCATTTGTTTTCATGTTTATAACATAATTGAAAATGATGTCATGATGGATTTGCAAGTTAAAGTGCAATTTAAGTGCAATTAGGGCATTCATGTGAAATATTGAATAGCCAATTTGTACCTTGGCAAATGTCCATGTGAAACTAAAAATGAAACATAGGAGTATATTATGTTTGCTTGATCAGGGATATTGGGCCTGTTTGTTTAAACTTACCTTATCATTTTCGTACTTATTGACTTTTATGAAAGGATGAGAATTTAATTCTTTTCCTGTCACCTAGTAGACATAAGACAGCGAAATTGTCAATTTAGTTGCGGTAAGATATGAACACATGAAACTTAAGCACGAACTATTCATTTTAGATATGAACCAGCACAAAACCTCATTTGTTTTCATGTTTATAACATAATTGAAAATGATGTCATGATGGATTTGCAAGTTAAAGTGCAATTTAAGTGCAATTAGGGCATTCATGTGAAATATTGAATAGCCAATTTGTACCTTGGCAAATGTCCATGTGAAACTAAAAATGAAACATAGGAGTATATTATGTTTGCTTGATCAGGGATATTGGGCCTGTTTGTTTGGCGTTTCCCAGATTTTTTTCATGTTTGGGAAATGCCAAACAAACATGTTTTCTACTTTCAGAAATAAATTTTTAATCCATTAAATTTCTCAAACTACTCTCTTAAAAGCCAAACAAACAACAAATTTTCTTATCTCTAAACAAAACCTATACAAACTCTACTTTGATTTGACATAAAGTAACCTATCTCGTACACAATTTGGTTTTTAGCTCTTCAAATAATAAATCTTACCCACATGTACATATGACGGCCGAGATTTGGTTCAAAATTAACCTATAAATAATCAGAGAAAAAAGTGTCATGCATGTAAGTAGAGAAAATATGTAATTTGAAATAAGGATATGGATTTAGATAATTTGTTTGTATGAAAAAAAACATTAATTTAAATTCTGGATACTTTGAAAAATTAAAACTAATGTAAAAAGTAAGTTGAAAAATGACATTTACAAATACTTTTATATTTTTGGTAAACAGTTACAAATACACTGTTAAACAATAGAACATCAGCCCGATTATTAACTGAGCTATTGCCTGATACAAATATGTTGGCAAAATCTATTTTGTTGCCTCTAAAGTGAATGCGTTTCAAAATTGATCATTTAATGTGGTACCTTGATATTATATGTTATTTATTGTGTCACCGTCATCAATTTAAGTCCTATTTGACAGAAAAATTGAATTTTCATCAGAAAATATCAATTTATGTCTTATTTGACTGAATCATTTAATTTTCGCCAAAAATATCATGTACCTAGCCCGTGACACTTAAAAATTAAGTATTTCAGATTCTGACTCCAAAATTTACACTTTAATTTTGAATGAAAAATGGTTAAAGTTTCCCAGAAAATGAAGTACATATTCGTATTTATAAAAAAAAAAATTGACCAAATTCACTTCCCTCAAATTAAAGTGTAAATTTTGAAGTCAGAATCTGAATTTCCAATATTTAAGTGTCATGGGTTCTGTATATGATATTTTTGATGAAAATTAATTTTTTCGATCAAATTGACAAATTCCGATTAAATAAAAATTAAATTGATAACAGTAAGACAATAAATGATGTTTATTGTCTATATACCAATATAATGGGTCAATTTTAAAGCACAGCTAGGTTAGAGGGTAAAAAATATTTTAATTTTGCCCGATTATGTTTGACTGGAAAATTGGCCTCAAGTATTTATTCAAATGAGACAACCTTAATCTGCGTGCCCGCGAAGGCCCTGCAGCTGGTGGGACCACCTCTTTCTTATGTTTGACTTTCTGTTCAGCCTTTATCTTTATGTTTGACTCTCTCTTCATTCCTAATACTCCGTATTTCATGAAATTGCTCATGGTTACTTCAAGCAAAAGTAATTACTAAAGTTTGGCAAACAGACCCCTGTGCTTTATTATTTTGCCAAAAACTTTCACGCGTTATCGTAAACAATTTTCGTAACTCAAATAAATAATCTTGTGAAATTTTGTGCATAGTACAAAAATAAGCTAGTTAATATTTTATTGGATCACCACATACATTTGAAATATTTACCTTCATCATAATTCATAAGTCAATAATTAAAAATATTACTATAGTTTTTTTAAGTCAACAAAAGTTTTTTATTGCTGCATTTTTAATAAAACATGTAATTATCATCAATTTTCAAAATTTGTAGGAAGATTATTGTTAACTTTTAAGTGAACATGAGTGTGTTTCATACTCCCTTCGTTCCATTGTTTTTATTCCATTAACTACAATATCCGGTCAATTTTTTTAATATTTTAAGTGATTTATCATGTTAAATTATTCATATTTATGGTGTATTAAACCTTTTAAATATTAATATATATATATATATATATATATATATTCTGTCATATATATTAACTAAATTATTTATTATAATTTTCATAAATTTAATCAAGTTTACTGGTCAACTATACTTAAAGATAAAGAAAAATGTGATGGAAGAAGTATTTTATTAACGGGTATTATAGTCATTCTTTTTAATTATGTAATGGTACTAATTTATTTGTGATCGTTATAATAATGCACGTGTATTCTTTTTGTGATGATCTATTTCAAGCTGGCTGGTATACATTTTTTCAGTTTAAAATTTTAAAACATATTATTTGGGCCATTCAGACTGGATTCGACCTCTTCATTAGTATGATCTATTTGGTCTTCTCCAACAATTCTTTTGATAGTTTTAATTTTAATTTGATATTTATGACCCAGTCATTTTCAACCTTTTCCTTCCAGAATCCAAATTAGTTAACCCTAATCTTCTACCCAAATTACCCGCCTTGCCATTCCCTCCACCTTCTCCTCCTACAAATACTCCTTTCCTAGGCCCCAGTAATTCCTCACCGAAACAGACCCAAATCCGTCATTCAACAAGAGCCCCCTTGTCGGTTATATAGCGAAGAGAGGCGACTTGACTCGTGGAAACACAGAAGCTATGATGCGTGGAAGCAGGTGGAAGTATAAATGGACAGATCGCCTTCGAAACTGCGTCGTTTTCCTCGTTGTCTTGTGATTCTCCATTTTCTCGCTTCTATCTTCAATTGTCCCTGCATTGACTTGTAAAACCCTAACCGGAGTCTATAGATTTGCGTTGTCCAGGTTTGATTTCATTAATTTATTTACCTGCATTTGTAAAACACCAGTTGATTTTGGAATTATGTGCTTTCGTTGTTAATATTGAATTTACTCTGAATTTAAAGTGTCATAATCTTTTCTGCATGCGGATGTAATTTTAGGAATGGCGATGCCTGAAGGAGTGATGGCAAAATTGCTGTACGTAGTGGTGGTGGAGGAGGAGGAGTGGTCAACGTCGTCATTTCGGTATACGCGTTCGGTTCTCCAGAGTACTCTGCAACTCATGGGTTGCAAGGCTAGGCATGCTTTTAAGGTTCTGTAGCTAAATGTCCTTTTCCGAGATTAATTAATTGTTTCTATTTTCTGTTTATTCGTTTTTTCTTAATTTGTCAGATTTATACAATGCATGTGTGTTTTTGTTTGCATGCACACAGTTAATTTTTTGTGTGTAGATGAAATTGAGAATCAGTTTTAGAGGAAAAATTATGATTTTGAGATCTTGTTTCATGCCATCTGTAATTCCTAAGCAATTTTATAGTTTAATTTGGTGATTTTTCATTTTACTTTTTGTTAAGTTCGAGTAATTGAAAAAGAGGAAATAATGTGTTTATTTGGAAAATTATGAAGAATTGATGCACATGTTGTCAATGCTCAATGCAAAAAGATACTTTTGTTTGTTACTTTTGCTGTTATATCAACAGTGATCCATTTATGGTAGATACATAAAGTTTGGATCTTTTACCTATTCCGACTAATAAAAATTATTTCTAGGATGAATGCTTTCTTTCTAGGTATTGGTATTTTTTTACCAATTTTAACATCTCTAAAATTTCAATGAGAAGCTATGTGTGAATGTCTTGTAGTTCTGGATTGGAAAAATGCAATGACCATATATATATCTTAAGGTGTAATATAACTTTTGCTTGGCAAATATGCAAATTTATTATGGCATTGTGTGAATTGATTTCTGTTTTTATATTAATATGTAATGGAGGTCATTTCTGTCATCCATCTTTTACCTTTTTAAGTAATTTGTCATGTTCTCCGACTTCATTCTTTCAGATTAGTCAAAGGGTTTTTGAAAAGATGAGACAGGAAAGCTTGGTTTCAGGATGTGCAGGGGCGTCACAACAGGATGTTAAAGTATTACATCACAAGATTGAACATTATGCTGATTCCTGCTTCAATAAAAAAGATGTTGATAATGTAGCTTTAGAAGATAAGAGTAAGAGCAAACCATTTGAATTGTACAAAAGACGCACCACTGTTGTTGTTAGAAGAAACTTTTTTCTAGATGTTGTTTGTGAAGCTCTTTCCGAGTACAAGTATGTGGGTCCGAATCAGAGGGCTGATTTGGTCTTAGCTTGCAGGTACAGTTAGCATTTTAGGCCCATTTTCAGCTATTTACTTTTCTTGGTTCTATGTGCATATTTGGAAAGATCTATAGCACTCTTATCAGCCGTATCACTGATAGCTCTATGTTGTTCATCTTTCTTGTTCTCCTATAAGGGTACATTGCTTTTGTTTATCTCCTTTCCACATTTATCGACAGTAAGTTTCTTGATCATCAATTGATTAGAGTTCAATTCTATTTTATTCATCTTCTGTGCACATGTAAGAGCTTTTGTTTTGTACTCAAGGTCTTACTTTAAAATACATAGTAGGTTGCTGAAAATGGTCAAATGTGTAATCATGAAAAGAAAAATACTTCTGAGGCTTTCTGAGAACTCCTTATGTCATGTTGTGTGAATATGCATTAGTTCTTTACTTTCCTCTTTATTGGGATTCTGGGTTATAGTCATGGTTTCAGGCGCCATCAGCCCAGCTTGCATGTACAATTGCCTTTTAAGAATTAAGGTTGGCTTTGATTTGTCAGCAAAGTTAGAATCATCAGCTAACATAAGCTGCTTTTTGGTTTTACCATTTCATCTGAAAATATTATTTTGAACTAATTGCCTCAAATCAAACATTTTTAGAACTTGTACAAGTCTACTGCAAAAATTACACTTGATCTTATGGTAAATTTTTAAATATTCTCTCGAAGGAGTGATAAATTAATTGACAGTGATAGGTGATGGCAGTGAATTTTTTTTTTCGCGAACATTCTTAGCAATTAATTTTTACTTGTTTTACTATTCTACATGTGTATGGAAGTTTCATTTCAACCATTCTACTAGAAGTCTGTAAATGTGGGATAAAAATATTTCTAGGAATGTGGGGCTGGAGTCCTTTGTTGGAGAAAATTGGAGTAGCTTTATGCCCTGTTAGTAATTTTATAACCTTATTGTTTTCCAAATGTTAGCTTGAGGAAAAGCATTTGCTGTATTAGATTTTAAAGATACAAATTTTCTTGAGAACCTTTTCTTTATTTAAAGATTTTAGTGTAGGTTACCTGGAAAGTTATCCGAAGATGCATCTTTTCTTGAATAAATTAGGGTGGAACTGAAAGTAACCCAGTCTGAGCTGCATAGATAGTCATATACATGGGGTATGTGAGCAGAGTTGCCAAATATCTAATGGCATGATGTGTGCTGTTGATTAGTATAAAAACCTTCGGCTTGTGGTTTGAGTGCTGCTAAATAGTATGCTTATTGAAATGTTGTCATGTTTATTTGTGTTCATCTCTCTCTCTCTCTCTCTCTCTCTCATACGAACATGCATATTTTTGTTATCTAAATTTCTGTTTGGCAATTTCAGGCTCAGAGAAAGAAAGGAGTCTGTGACTGTGTTGCTCTGTGGCACTAGTGGTTGTGGAAAATCCACTTTGTCTGCATTGCTGGTAGGTGTTATTTGGTTGTCATGCCTCTTATTTTAACTTTTGAGTGTTGCTTGTTAAATTTCTCGTATTGTATTGCTTTCAATGGTACTTGGTATCTGAACTCCAGCATTTTTCTGAGAATTTATGTATCATAGTTTTCTCTAGACGATGTTGTGTTGATGGTTTCTTTGTTTCTGTTTATAAGGTTTTTCCTATGTTACATGACATAATTTTCATCATCAAATCGATTTGGATAAAAAATTGCCATGAGCATTAAAATCTGATGCATCATCTACAATTTGATCTTATATCACCAAAAAGAGTTCAATCTTATTTTTGTTGATTGAGATGAGCTAACTTCTTATTTGCTCTGAAACAAAATCATAGATCTTCTTTATTCATATTTTTTTTCAGTTTTAATTGCAGTCTCTTGCTTTGTATTCGCTGTCTGGGGCCTGACCTGATATCACCATGCTAACAAATGAAATTATGATTGATCTCAGCTGTAACTTTGGTTTTCAAAATGTAACAATTGAGTGTCTATGCAAGTGATAAAGTTGTACAGATGATTTTCATCTCCATAAGATTATTCTATTCCCATCGATGAGTTTTCCCTTTTGTCTTGTACTATTATTTTAATATAGTTCAAGAATTTCAATGGTCATATATGAACTGGTGATTTACTTAATCTTTAAATGGTATTGTTATTGCAGGGTAGCAGGTTGGGTATTACAACTGTTGTATCTACTGATTCTGTAAGACACATGATGAGGAGTTTTGTTGATGAAAAACAAAATCCATTACTTTGGGCATCAACCTACCATGCTGGTGAATATTTAGATCCAGTAGCTGTTGCAGAAGCTAAGGACAAAAGGAAAGCAAAGAAATCAACTGGCGTCTCTGCCTCAACAACTAAAGAGAATGCATTTAATAATTCCACAACTGGGAAATCTGAGGGAAATTCCACCACCACTGATTTGATCAGTCCGAAGCAGATGGCAGTTGAAGGATTCAAGGCACAAAGTGAGATGGTAATTGATAGCCTTGACCGATTGATTACTGCATGGGAAGAACGGAAAGAGTCAGTGGTGGTGGAGGGGGTTCACTTAAGTCTCAATTTTGTGGTAAATTACTCAACAATTGCTTCTTAGAAAATATCTTGTGAAATGTTCTTCGCCTTCTATCCCTTGTATTCAATTCTTTTTTTTTTTATCACAATTTGTTTTTGTCATGCAGATGGGGTTGATGAAGAAGCATCCTTCAATCATCCCATTTATGATATATATTTCGAATGAGGAAAAGCACTTGGAAAGATTTGCTGTTCGTGCAAAGTATATGACATTAGATCCTGCTAAAAACAAGTATGTTAAATATATAAGAAACATCAGAACTATCCAAGAATATCTCTGCAATCGAGCAGACAAGCATTTAGTGCCTAAAATAAACAACACAAATGTTGATAAAAGTGTAGCAGCCATTCACGCAACAGTTTTTAGTTGCTTAAGGAGGCGCGAGGCAGGAGAGCAGCTTTATGACCCTATTACAAACACAGTAACTCTTGTACATGAGGAGTACAGAAATCAGTGTACTGCCAATTCCCTGAGCTCCAAGGGAATGTTTCAGTTGATCCAAAGGAAAGGTTCTAGTAGGCATCTAATGGCACTTTTGAATGATGATGGTTCTGTGGCAAAGGCGTGGCCACTTGATATGATAGATGATAATGGCAAGCCCATTTTGGGCCGCCCAACAGGGAATGGTATAGGAACACCTATGTATGGCCCGTTACAGATTGGTAAAGCCGAACCAGTGAACCTGCAGTTTGGTCACTTCGGGATCAGTGCTTGGCCTGGTGATATTGGTGGCACAAGTCACGCAAGCAGCGTGGATGAGTCAAGAAGTGAGCTGACTGACAACGGTAGCAGATACTATTCATCCTGCTGTAGCTCACCAAGGATGTCGGATGGGCCTGCTAAGGAGGTAAATTGTGTACATAATTTACTCCGATTAAATTGTATGTATGACACAGTACTGAATTTGTCAACATGAAGTTGGTTAACTTGATTTCAAACTTTAAGGATCATTGTAGCCTCAAAATTTATTTAAAAGATAAAATCTCAATCGTGGGTCATGATTTTCTTATAGACTCCTGCTTTTTGCAGCTTAAGGAAGAACTGTCGGTGCATGGTAGTGATGAAGAGGTGGACGAGCCACCTGAGGTGGACAGTGATGACGATCTTAGTGATGGACAGAAAGAGCAGCTTCCAGAAGAGGTGAGTTGGTAAAATTTCTTAGGGAAGTCACATTTTACAATTAGTTTCCCTTTTCGTATGATTACCTCATGAACATTGTTCGGTCTTGATTATATATATATATCTAACGAGACGAGTAGACTTACAAGTATGTGATAGTGCCATTTAGACTACAAGTTTGCAACTTAGTAATTGCTTGGTCAATCTGCCGGTTATTAATATCGCACAATTCATTAGCATTAGGCTGTTACTTGTATTTTGCTGGTTGGTAAAAACAGCTCCTCATTGTGCATATTTATCACAGCTGGAAGGCTCTGTGGACGAGGAATCCACCAAATCTGATGAGGAGTACGATGATCTTGCTATGGAGGATATTTCCCAGAATGGTTACATAACTGATAACGAAGAAGAAAACAATGAATTGCTGTTGTCTGTTCAAGGAGACCAAGCAAATGAAAATGGGCATGGAGAGAAGTACCAACAAAATCTTGATCTCTTTCTGAGAACAAAAAGTGAACCTTTGTCGGAGTCGATGATAAGGGCTTTTGCATCTCCTATCAAAAACAAGAATGAGAGAAGAGTAGCGTCTTTTGGGACTAGTAGATTGAGAAAGCGTTCTCAGAGCATTCCTGCTTTTGTGAAGCACGGATCACAAATAAATGTTCAAACCGGTAAAGAAGCTATTCCAATGTAGTATTTTGAGTTTTTTGGTTGCTTGCTTAATAACGGTTTGGTTGCGATCATGTCCTTCCGAGCCTACTACTTAACTTGTTTAGTAGCTTGTAAGTACACTGTTAGATAGACAAGTCTTTGGGTGTTTTCTTTGTAGCTATGTTGTTAGAATTTGGATGCATTTCCAGAATGACCGTAAAAGATTGGGCGGTCTCGCTTGTTTTGTTTTAGATATGATGTTTCCTTAATGATCATGTAGATCTAGAAACAAAAAAGCAGTTGAATTGTGTGTTTTGAAGATGTTTTCTTTTCATAAATATGGCGTTAAAAGTTCATGCTAAAATGCTATTGTATACCTTTTTCCCTTGGTGCTGTTGTATACCTTTTGCTATTTAGTAGATTAGCATTTCCTAAGGGTTAGTTTATACGTCACATAAATGCAGATTTTGACGGCTCAAACCAAATGAAATAAAGAAGTATTTTTATTTGACCTTTAGACAATAGGTATTGGATTTGAATCCTACTAATGTCTAGTTTTGGTAATTGGTGTTTATCTTTGATTTTAATTGAAAAGATTTATTCACATATTTCACTTTAAAAAACCCATCGGTCCTTTTATTTTTGTTCTTATTTTCTCTTTGGGATGTCCCAAAGCAACATTCAATTTCTTAAAATAGATTTTTTTTTTAAACATATACTCCAACATAAAATAACGATTTCACATCACTAATTCTCTATCACAACTTTTAAGGGCATAAGTGTAAAGATGCTTAAAAAACTTATTTTTTCAACTTTGATCTAAAACTCCATGCTCAAACCCAAAGGAGCAAAAGAAAGAGGAAGGAGGAGTTTATAATTAATCATATTGAATTGGTAAATGAGGAAATAAGTTATAGTTAGTTCATTAATTTTCCACCATTAATTATCGCCATAAATTCGAAATAACAGAATTGGAAATACTCTCTGCAAATCAAACTCTGAAATAGATGAAAAAGTTGTCTCCGATATATCTGCGCCTCCTTGTGGAAGTAAACTACTCGATCAATTGAATTTCCATCCAATGAGTAATGAACGTGTCTCAAGAATTGATAATGACCTTGAGTGTTATACGAATACATGCAGTTGTACTATAAATATGTATAAATGGTCAAGAATAATGGCGCCCATTGTAATTGTATGGTTCACTTTTTCTTCAATCAAAAGAAAAAGATCTCAAATGTACAATAAGATCAATTGAAAATGACAATAAATGGTCCCTCGTGATTTTCATGTAATGCATACTCAACTTTTTCATTACAAACTAAAGCACAGCAACATATTCTGCATTGCATCTCGGACCACCTATTTATGTTATAATTAGGACCAGCGTACGACTATCGCTTTACATATAGTTAGGATCTAGCTGTTGTGAATGTTAACGACTATGGGTAGGTGCCACCGGAGATAAATTTAAACTTTTTTCTTATAGTAGAGGTACATTGATTTGGTATATACTACACAATATTGAAAAGAAGATGAGATATATGTGTAAATGAGTATCCATAATGCCATATTATGCTTTTGAGAGGTTAAATTTAGAAACCAAGAGGAGAGAGAAGAGTATAACATATTATATCCCCGCGTTATCGTTAAAAGACAGTATACCTCTATGTGATAAATAAAAGGGCAAAATACCTCTTTGTATTTTTGTAAAAGAAACACATTGATTACCTCTTAGTTTTTGCATTTTCACAGGGGAGTAAAATGCCTCTTAGGCAATATCATCACAGGAGATAAAATGCCTATTATACAATATTACAGGGGGCAAAATTGTTCGTTATATTTTGTCAATGTAGGGTTAAATTGGTCATTTTTCACATCAAAATAAAATTTCAATCGCATTTTGAAGCGTATGTGCAACACCTCAATGTGGACGGAGTTAATTAAAACACTCATTATTATATATATATCACGAGGTGGTAATATGTCTATTTTCATATACATGAAGGTAAAATTGCCCATTAAGTATATTACAGGAAGTTAACTTGCCAAAAAATTCGAAGATAAAAAGGGTATATATAAGTATATAATAGTTATTTGAGAGGAAATTAATGTGATTGAATAAAAACATGGATTAAATAATAAAAATATTGATAAAGTGATATAGAAACTCAATTTGCACGCTCATGATTGAAATGGATTACTTTAACATAGTATGCAAACAATGGGTTTTTGGCACTTTCCTCTTTGGAATTATAGAGTTTTGGCATTTTGTATCTTGAAAGTACAATTTAGTTGGCACTTTGCTCCCTAGTGTGTGTTTTGATGAAAAATATCATTGATGGAAGGGTAGAATAGTCATTTTTAAATATTTTTAGAACTTTGCACCCTAAAAGTATAGATTTTGACACTTTGCAACCTGCATATATAGAATGTTGGCACTTTGCACAAAAAAAAAATATAATTTTTGGCATTTTCAACCTTGACTTAATATGATAATCTAAATACTATAAATAACATGCTAGATTTGTAAACGTGTATTTTAGATATAAAGTAAATAATCTAGAGGATACTTGAAAACAAAATGAAGACAATGTTTTTCTTTTTTAATCTAAATTTAATTGAGAGAAATGTTAAAATAAGTTATTATAAGGTAAAATAAATTAAGAATAACATGTTTGTGATTGTTGTGCATATAAATGACCATTTTATATCCACATCGATGACATTCATGAGTTTTTTTTAAGGAAAACACATTATGGTGCAAAATGCATACAAATTATATTTTTAGGGTGCAGAGTGCCAAAAATTTTAAGTCGGGGTGAAAAGCGCTAACATTTTATAATTTTAGGGTGTAAAATGCCAATATTCTATATTTTTAGGATGCGGAATCTATATTGCCACGGTGCAAAGTGCCAAAGAAAAATAAAAAATGACTATTCTACCCTTCTATCAATGAATTTTCTCACCAAAACACACACTAGTGTGCAAAGTGTCAAATAAATTATATTTTCAGGATGTAAAGTGCCAAAACTTTGAAGTCAAGATGCAAAGTGCCAAAATCTTATAATTCTAGGGTGCAAAATGCCAAACCCTGCAAACAATTATTTGAGAAGTATAAGACATTTCACATTCCCGAATATATAAATTCCCATTAGACTTGCTCTTACAACCAGTAAATATATAACATGTGTAAAATATATTAATGGACAATTTAATTTTTCTATTGATATTTCGATTAAGATATTATTAAACTTAATTTTAAATAATTGTTAAATTGATATTTTAGTGACTAAATAAATAATATTAAGTTAATGAATATATCAACACCACTTTGAAGATGAACAACGTCCCTTAAGATCGATTCAAGGCGAAAATCCAAATTCTTTGTCTAAATTAATATTCAAGACGAACCACCACTTGATTTGGGATTAAGTGGGTGCACACTCAAATTCATGTTTTTTCAAGTCAAACCTGTTCCGAAGAAATCAAATCATCATTCTAAGTTTAAATCGATCCCTTCAATACAAAGATCATCACCAGATTATAATTAGGTAATTTATTCAATGAATATATATTGATGTGTGTGTGGATTTAACGAATCGAGTTATGGATCCGTTCAAGTTATTCCATGATCAGATAAACAAGATTAATTCCTCTTCTCCGTTTGATAGGCGGAATTGCCGCGTAAAAAATTCCCAATTAATTGTAAAAAATTAAAATTTTCAGACTGAATTGCAAAATTATCATCTTAGTTACATGACGTCATTGTAAGCCCCAATCTTAAATTGACTTAATTATTAAAAATAAATAAATAAATCTTAAGATGACTTTTGTTTGCCGCCTAGCCTTAGTTACATAACCATGTTTTGCAATTTGCAATTTCCCCATAATTTTATGGGAAAGATGCACCCTATTCATCTGTGTTTTGGGCAATCTGTGCAAAACTCTTCTGTGTTATTTTTATTGCAAGAAATCCCCTTGTGTTTTATGAAATCTTGCACAGTTTTCTCTTTAACGGTAAATTGTTAACAACGTTAATAAAATTTGATATTTCTATTTTAACCTTCATATACATACATGATTTCCCATTCTGATCTTGTTTTTATTATGCAAAGAACCCTCCGAGTTATGCTTAATTTGCACAGAACCCCAGTCACTTGTTTTTATTATGCAAAGAACTCCCCTGTTTTCTTTAATTTGCACATGACCCTTGTTTCTCGCAGCACACGTGCGTGGGGGTTCACGCACATTCATTTTTTATGGAAAAGGGATTCATTGCTAGATTTTGTTATCAAATATTTAAAATAGGTAAAAGTTTGGTATGAAAAATGTAAATTTTTTTTTTTAATGTTGCCTTACATTAAATGTTTTATAAACATTTTTTCCTACTAAAACAGGCTTCCTTGCCAGACCTTAATTAACCTTTTCTTTTAATCCAGATGGAATGAAAGGGTCTCATGAGTTCTACAAATTTCATATTATTTCTTTTTAGTGAAACGGTACATATATTATTACATCACATTTGATGCTAGCAAACTACAAAAAATGTCCAACTATACAAGTAATATTTGATTAACAAGACTAATACTAAACTATAACCCACTAATGGGATTCAATCCAAGAACTCCAGGGTCTATTTGGATGGGTTTTGACTAGGTTTAAAAAAAATGGTTTGGATGGTTTCGGTGAAACCTTTGAGACCTCATTTGGATGAATTTTGACTGTTGGGTTTTGTGGTTTGAATAAGTTGAAACCCCACTTGGATTGGGTTTGGATGTTGGGCTTAGAGGAAAAAGTAGGTGGTAGGTGTCAAATCAATGTTTTATAGATTTAAAGAGTTTGAGTGTGAGTTTCTAAATAGGTTTTTGATGGTTTTATAGATTTGACAAAAACTCATTTGAAAGGATTTTGACTCGATCTCATGGGCCAAAACCCATCCACATTCAGATTCTCGGACCTCATGTTTAATTTGTGAAAATGATTATAGGTAAATTAAACAGAGAAATAGGTGGGAAAGGAAGGCCAACAATCTTAATGAATTGTTTAAATTTTATTCACAAGAAATCATAATTTCCAACATTTATTTCCCTAAGAAAGCCTAATCAAGCTTTTCAAATGATGTTATAGACATTCATTTTCGAATAATAAAGTTGAATTAACCTCTCACATAAATTGACAATGATTTGACGTAGCTAATTTTTAACCACTAGATTTAATGGGCATAGAATGTAATGATATCAAAAGGTTTCACTTTTGAAATTCATATTTAAAGCTGCATGACAAAACCTAAAGAGTGGTATATTAACATTTGTGAAAAAATTGTAGCCAGTCAAAATGAGTTCAGTTAACTCAAAACACCCTAGCTAGCTAGCTCACAAATATATGGTACTTAGGTATTTAGAAAATTATATATGTAGTAATTACTTACTCCCTCCATTTCAAAATAATTGTCGCTTTAGAGATTTTTTCCTGTTCCAAATTAATTATCGCTTTAGGATTCCAATACATCATTAATAACATATCTTCCAATTTTACCCTTATTTACTCCTTGTTCTCTCTCTCTCTCTTCTACTTTAACCAATTGTTCTCTCTCTTCTAACCAAATAAATAGGGGTATTTTAGGTATGACTCTAACTTTTTCCTAAATTCAAGGCTAATTATTAGCTTCCTAAAGCAACAATTATTTTGGAATGGAGGATGGGGCCCGTTTGTTTGGCGTTTTCCAAAATTATTTCGTGTTTTGGAAATGCCAAATAAACATATTTTCAACTTTTTGAAATAAATTTTCACCTCTCAATTTTCTTAAACTACTCTAAAAGCCAAAAAAACAACACTTAACTTATTTGTAAGCAAAACCTATACAAAATCTATTATGATTTGATATAAAGTAGTAACCTATCTTTTACACAATTTATCACACATAACAAACATGATTTGATATAAAGTCTTACAAATCTTACACCTTCGACCTAATTTCAAAAAAAAAAACATACACCTACTTAATTTCTTAAACCACTCACTCAAAACTCAAACAAACAACATCACAAATCAAGATTATTTCACAAACCTCTATTACTATCTCAAACTACTTTCCCAAACACCAAACAAACGGGACCCATGAATCCTGAAAATTTGAATTGAAAAAGCTGATGAATTAGTATGTGATTATGAAAGAGCTAGTACAATATGCCAATAAGCTGCCAAGTTGCAAGAAAATATCGATCGTCTTTAGCTAGCTATATATAAGTACGTACGTAGGTGAGGTCCACAACCAGCAGCTTATAGCTAAAAGTACAACACGGATCGATGGCCTAGCCCTGCTGATTAATTAATTAATTAATTCATTGTCAAAACCTAGACCCAGCCAAGCCCATTACTTTAATTTATTTTTGCAATTTGAATAAAAATTAATATCAACTTTCAAATAATTAATATCCATAGCCACCTCCAATGGTGGGGCTCAGGGCTCAGGGCTTTGGAGCCCGCGGCTGCCCCTGCCCCACCACGAGCCCAATCTAATCGTCTCCAAATGTAGGGCTACGAAATTGATTTAATCAATTTTTAACTTTTGTCCACTCTTATTTATAATTATAGTTTTATTTTGTTTTAATATTAATATTAATAATACTAATAACTATTTTAATAATATAATTAAATTATTAATAATATTTAAATATTAAAACTAAAGAGGGTAAATAATAATAATAGCCCATGTGTATGCAAAATACGTTCCAAAGGAATCAACCGTAGACTTCAAAAAGACTTAATAACCCATGTGTATGCAAAATACGGTTAACAATGAATGTAATTGTTTGAATTTACTTATTTTGTTAATTTTAGTATGTATTTAAATATTTCTTAATTTAAGTATTAATTTAAATTATTTGTATAAGTGTTTAATTATATTTTTAACTAATTCGATATTTTTAAAAATATATAGCCACCACCAATATTGTAATTAAATGATTAAATTTTTAATTACAACAAAATAAATTAAAATAAAATGTTGAAAAGTTGATATTAACTTAAAATATCAACTACAATTCTAATTAATCAAAGGAAATTACAATTCTAACTAATTTATGAATTTAATTATTTTAATTATAATTATAATTAATTATTAATGATTTGTCCATAGAAATAATTTAAAATTTTATTTTATTAAATAATTCAATTAAAAATTGGTGGATATAAATATTCAAGAAATATACTAACAATTTTTTTTTTAATAATTCAATTCTACAAATTTAATTTAATTAGGAGGAGATTTTAATTTTATCAAAAATTTCTTTAAATAATTAATTTTACATATATAAAAAACAAAAAAATTAAAAGGAAAAAAAGGAACCAGTCAGGTGGCGCCACTTGGCACCACCTAATTAAAGAGGGGCACGTGCACGCGACCCCAGGGCTGGGCGCAGGGCTCCGCCGAGCCCTGCGCCTACTCCCGACCCCCAGTCGCTGGAGATGGCTTTTCTACCCACCCCAGACCCCGTCCCGGCCCCCGGAGTAACCATTGGAGATGGCCTAATATATCCTCAAAATTAAAGAAGACAAGGAATCACATGAAACCGAATTTCTATGTATATGTGTAGAATATAAAACAAATTAATTAATAATGAACCAACTCATGTATTTCTCACCTTGAGCTTGTTCTTGACCTTTAATTTGTTCCTTGCACATTTTTTTTATATAATTCTTGTCCATTGCCCTCGAATATGCTGGAAATTGTGCTTGCTATTGGCTCATGAATATCCATGAATTAAGTACCAGGCCATAAAATTCAAATAAAAAAAATCAACCGATGAATATTTGTGTTGGAAAAGGATCCGGATTGGTTGTTATATATATTGAAAGTGATAAACAATCAAATTAGAACAAATTAAATCTGCAGGTTAAATAATCTTAAGAAACAAATTAAAATAGAAAATCCAAGAAAGTGAACCAAGATAATTGCCCCATTGAGTTGTATTGATCCTAATTACTAATTAAAAGTTCCATTAATTTTCTTTGCACAGAACAGAAGAATAATCATATATATCACAGATCTATGTTGTGGACTCTAGTATTATATATATATCAAAATCAATGAGCTGATCAGAGACAAGAAAAGATAAATAATTAAAAAAGGGCGAATCGAAGAATGAATTAATTAGTAAAATAGTATTGACCTGGCACTGGCAGTATAACCTCTTCTTCTTCTAGATCTTCTTCTTCTTCTTCTTCTTTGGAGATGGAGTATAATTATGTATTAGTCATTTTTTGCCGATGCAGCATCATCAAGATTCTCAATCACCAGTAGTAAGAAAGGTATTGTATTGTATTGTATTGATGATCACTTTTCTTATCCAAACCAATTAATTAAGATCGAGATCAACCCTTAATTAATTAATTTCCAGATATATATATATATATACATATGTGTGAATCTTGATGATGCTACACCAGAAAACAACGACTGTCTCTGACTCTGTGTATAGATCTACTCTCCTCCTATATTAATTTCATTTCTTTCTACAGTTGGGGAGGGAATTGAACCCTATTTACATAATCATTTCATTTCGTGTGGAATATATATTCTTTCTTTCTGTGCGTGAGGCCGGGGAGAAAATACTATTTCAACACTGCCACTAGAATTAATTATGAATTCAACCTCATCATCGATGATGTGTCCACCTATATATATATATATATATCTATACTGTATTGTATATAAACCAATGACGTCATATATACATTACATATATAAATAAAAAGAGATAGAGACTAGAAACTCGAATCATTCAAAAATTAAATCACACAAACTAACTCGAATCACTTGACCTTATCTTCTCATATATATTTTATTTAGGGCTGAAAGACAAGGAATTATTAATGTATATATACAAGTAAGTGAAAAAACATTGCATGTATAAATTGCATATATAATTCACTAGCTAATTAATTAATAATGAAACCGATAGATCGAATTATAAAACACTGAATCAAAGAGAAGATAAAAAATACTCCTATGATAATTCATAATTAAATCTAACGTCTTTTTAACTTAATTTAAGATTCAGTATCTGTATTTCGGTGGTGTGGGGTTCTAGAAAGGGTTAGAGAAGGAGGTCACGTTTCTTAGATACACACACTGACATACGGGTTATTCCACTTTAATTTTTTGGCAATCACATGCATTCTGTTAACAAACCATCCATTCCACTTATTAAATGTCCATTTTGCCTTTTCCCCTTAACAACTATTTGAATTGATTCTCTTTTTATTTTGGAACTACTTAAATTGATTAATTCTAATGATATGAACTTGGTAACATTGAATATTTATTGTTTTATTTTATATTGCAATTTTGCTTTAAAAAATCGCACAATAGATAAATTAGTTTCTTCCACGATTCTAACCCAAAAACTCAGACAATTGTGTTGAAAAGTGTATTATGAAATTTATAATATGGCATCAAAATAAAAGAAATTACATGACATTCATTTTTGGCATAAAACATTAATTTAGCATTGCTTACACACCGATGTAATGATGTCCAAGATCCTAGGTTTGTATCTGATCTATAATAGTTACAGGAGAATTCTGAGCTAAGACAAAGAAATTTTTTAATTAGTTAATATGGTCTTTTGTTTTCAAGCATTAAGTTAATATGGGTGAGCTATATAAGATTCTTTACAACAAAACTTATCAAAAATAAAATTCTAGAAAGAAGAAAAACGAAAGGAAGAAAGATTCTTCACAACAAAGTGTCCACCTGAAAAGAGGACCCATTTCCGTACAATCTGACGTGGCCTTTCAGAATTCTTATTTATTCCATGGGGCAACCTGCCCTTTACTTTTCCTAAATAAATAATTGAGGAGAGTAATTGCTTGAAATGACCTTATCGAAAGTTGTATTTTTAAAAATGACCTTCCTTTGTTTTTCAATTTCTTTTTTATTCCATTATCAACTAAATCCACTTATTTCTCCTAAATATTTTCAATAACTCTCTTATTTTTCTCCTCTTCTCAACTTCAAATTCAAATTATCCCAACTCAAATTCTCCCAACTCTCTTTCTCTTCTCCCAACTTTCTCAACTCTTCTTCTTCTTTTTCTTCTTCTTCATTTTCAAACTCTCCCAAAATTTCCACATCTCTCACACAAATGATGGTGATGAACATAAATATGTGATTGTGATGAATCTGCAACAACCGTGCCCGAATATGAATTTCTTCTTCTTATTTTTCCTGATTTGCGCCTGAAAATGTTCCTGGGCGACTTGTTACAGCCTGGGCGACTGGCTCGGTTGCCTGTGCGACTGTCTCGGTCGCTCGGGCGACTGGCCAGTCGCCCGGGCAACTAATCAGTCGCACGAGAACATTTTCAGGCCCCATAAATACTGAAAATTTCAATTTCAAAATCTGGAATTAAAATTGTAATCATAATTAATTGTAGTTTAATTAAAATTGATTAATTACATTTTAAACTAATTAAGTATTCTATTAACTAATTAATTAAAATGGAGGTCATTTCTAACATTTTAAATATTTGGAGGTTATTTTTAAAAATTAAACTTCCTAGAAGGTCAATTTTAAAATCCACTCAGGAGAGGACTGGTTAGTGTAGCAGTGATTTAGGGGTCCATGTAGATCCGATCCAACTTTTATTCGATTCGGTAAAATTTTACTCCGGATTTCTTTCTAGTTTATGTTTCTATTTTTTTTTTTTTTTTTTTTTTTTTTTTTGAGATCTTTCTAGTTTATGTTAAAGACTTAAAGTTGAATTATGTTAGGTCTGGCTATGCTAGCTGAAATTACTGATTGCAATGAGATTTAAATTTGATCGATGAATAAAGGATATATATAGTAAATAAAAATTAAAATGTCAAAAAGAAAATATTACAGTAATAAATTAAGATAGCTAATCATGGAAAAATTGACCCATAAACTTTTTTCCTTTTGAATTTTGCGTAGCTAGCTACTTAATACTAGTTAATACTACTCTTAATCTCAAAATCAGATGAAGCAAACGTTCATGGTTGTACACTTAGCCCTGTCCAATTGTTGCAGTTGAGCCCGATTAACTTATTTGGTTAGCGCGATCGATCTAATCACACCGGGTGATTTGTGGACGAACGAACCCATAGATTAGCTTACACTTTGATATATTTTTTATTTTTTATTTTTTGGTACGTACACTTTAATATAATGAGTCAACTGACCCTACTTTTGTTTTGCCCATGAAAAATTAAGATTTTTTTTTTGGTACAAAGAAAAATTAAGATTTCAATCCATCCAATAACGATCATTAGTTGTATAGTGATTCAGTTACACCGCACCAAAATTTAGTGGAGTTGACTAACAGAAAAACAAAATTTGAAAATCATTCATGCGTGTGACTTCATTCAATGGTTAATAACTTAATATATATACGATGGGCTGATCACTTTAATCATTTGAAATCTATGTTTTATAACCATAAGAAAAAGAATTACGTACCAAACGGCTAACTATTTTAGTGGAAATAATTAGTTGTCGTAATGTGGCGAATTCATATTCAAATCTTCACCGAAATTCTTATATAATGTGTATTATGGATCTTTCAAGAAATTAAATAAGTCTTTAATTGACGTGTACTAAAATATATACATCAATTGCGTTGTAAACTAACATTCTCACCATGAGTCGTTTTTGGACTACTCTCTAGATGAGATAATCTTGTGTCTTTCTCTTTATCATATTTTTTTTATCGATACAATCATTACATTAATATCATTACATCAATATCATTGAATGATAAATCCAATGAATTACAATTAAATTATAAAGAAAATCAATAACCAAATATTAATATTGAAAAACAATTAGCGCACAACTCCACCAAATTTCAAAGAAGCCCTTAATTTTGTTTAACAATAAATAGAGAATTTCTCCTATATTTTGTCAATGAAAATAGAAAAAAAGAGACCAATTAAAATTGAGCAAAAGACAAAAACACCCCCTATGCTTTGTCTAACTCCCAAAAACTCACCTGTGTTATTTTAACTCCAAAAAACCCCTTGTGTTTGGTTTTAAATACCACACTCGACCCAAGTAGTATATACTTATAATTTTATTTTTGAATTTTGGTGGAATGACAAGATTACCCCTATGTGTTTGTTTTCTTTAAAATTTATTTATTCTTTTTGAAAAATTAAGTATATATTACTTGGGTCGAGTGTGGTATTTAAAATCAAACACAGGGGGGGGGGGTTTGGGGATTTAAAATGACACATGACGGGTTTTTTGGGAGTTAGACAAAGTATATGAGGTGTTTTTGTCCTTCGATGTTAGGGGTAAAATTGTCATATCAAAAGCAAAATGTAAACAAATACTTGCAATTTTGGCATTTGAAACACACTCTTTTTTTTGGGGGGTGTATTTGGCACTCATTTCAGATCACATGGGATTTTTTGGGAGTTAAAATATTACAGGGAGATTTTTGGGAGTTAGACAAAGCATAGGGGGTGTTTTTGTCTTTTACTCAATTAAAATTCAACTCGAGATACAAACAAAGTTGTAGTTGGTGAAGTGACAGTTATCTATGTGGAGCTTCGTTAACTGCCACATTAATTATTTATGGTTTAAGTATTAACATAAATGCGGTAAGAATTTGCATTTTAGCGCAGTTCTACTCTTGGATTTGGAAATACTTTCCTATGGGAGTTGTCCGTAATGTTAATTACTGTTGGAACTAGGGTCAAACCGGTCAATTCATTACATATCTTTTTAATGTACTTCTTAAACTTGCTTAAAATCAAGTTGAAGAATAATTAATTTAAGGTTTGCCAATTGCCAGTGACTCAGTGTAATGAGCCAAGTCCAATTCGTTTACCAAGTTCCGTTATATTTAATTATATACATACGATATGTTTTATTAGATTAAAAATATATATTTCAGATAAACTGAGAGAGTATAAAATTAAAAGTTATATACAGTCGGTAAATATTGAAATTAGATACAAAAACAGATACAGATAATATTTTATTAGTTTATATTATAAGCTTGACGATGTCTTAACGATATTTCAGGAGTACTCTAGTGGTAGTTAATTACCAGAAGTGATGAATTTTTTTAACGGCAGAAATTTCAATTGCTTGAAATTTTATCCGAAATCCAATGGAAATTAAATATGGATTCGAATGAGTAATATAATATTACTTATTTTAATAATTGATAAAATCACTCAAATTTATTTAACAAATTTTAAAATTCAATAATCGATTGCCAATTCATCGACTCATATATAGCCCAATCTATTGTCAATATAATTTTTTTCTATTTTTCAAAAATATTCAGTTCTTACTTTTTAGAGTTGACTTAATCCCTTTTGAAATGCATCAAACACATCTCCCTAATAAAAATTCAATCAAAATTCACAGGGAGATTGATTTCTTTGAATAGATAAAATTTTTTTTTTTAAAACTATGAATACATTATTAATTAATAGATTTAAAGAAATTCTTCAACATTTTATTTTGGTGGGGGAAAGAGAGAGAAAACTCAGGGCTTGTTCACATGGATTCCACGAGGCCTTGCCGGACCATGCATGCCCACGTGATAACCTATGTGGGCAAAGGACATATTGTCTTATGTCCCCACACCAAAACACAAAAAATCCTTAATTTGTTGCTCAGTTAATTAATTTCTGAAATCAAACATATATATCATGAATTCGTGAGAGTGAGTGGGGATATATATAATTGAAAGAACAATAATATGTACTGCCTTTTATTCTTTAATTTATTTATACTTTATAGTATTTGTTTGGGTCACAAATCTTGTGCATGGAGCTTGGTATTTTTATCGTGATCCCTCTTTCTCTGTAGATATAGTCATAGACAGCAGGGGCGGAAGCAAGTAGGGGTTAGTATCCCACTCGAATATTTATATATTTACTATCAGAAGATTATTAATTTTCCTAACTATATAAGTGTCCTCATGACTCGTTGGTATGGATTGAGCAAGATAAAGCGTTCAAGTAACAAACCAGCGTTAGATTCCACTGGATGCACTTAATTCTTGTAATTAATTCTCTTTAGTTTTTAGTCTTTTTTCTTTTTTAATTAACAGTTGTTCTTTTAACTTATTTTTATTTCTTAATAATAATTATTCTATTAATTTTTCTTAATAATTATTCTATTAATTTTTCTTTCTTTCTTAATAACTACCAATATAATTCAATTTTTTTTCCTCTTTCGTCTTTTTTCTTTCTTAATTAACATTTTTTCTTTTAATTTTTTTTATTAACAATTGTTCTTTTAATTTCTTTTTCTTTCTTAACAATTGTTCTATTAATTTTATTTCTTTCTTAATAACTATCAATATAATTCAATTTTTTTTATAATACTTCTGTTTATCTATTTATTTAATATATTACTAAATAAAATTTCGTTCCCTCAATAATATAGATCTAGCCCAAATGAAAAATTAACGCGGTCAATTATGAATATAATTTGTGTCATATGAAATTGTAATTAAGATACGCAAATGTTTTGTTCTTTTGGGGTCATAACAGGGTATTATGTAATTAAAGTAACTTGTGGATGTTATTTTTGTCAAATTTCACCTCCTTATTTTGTATATCCTCATATATATTTTTGTGATTGAAATATAATTTTCAAGTTTGACCGTTTGATTGAATTTTTTTTAAATATTTCGATTATAAAATTTTACGTAGAATCTCAGCCCTCACCACACCGAATTTTTGGATCCACCCCTGGTCATAGACTTATAGTTAGTATCTTAGATGGTCTAAAAAAATAGTTTTGACTTACGGGCTAAGAAGGTCGATTTCTTCAGTGAGAGCTCCTTTAGTTTCGATTTGATAATTTTGAAATACGGTTGGATCTCAAAAACTCGACTCGTGTTCGGCTTGATTAAATCTCATTCAAGCTCGGTTTGTAAGAAATCAAACCCAACTTGATAATTATTTAAACTGATAAAAAAAAATTAAATCACTGATGAACATTGTATTCTACGGCATTCAGGCACGTGGCACTTGTTTACACCCAAATTGGTCTAATTAGACTAAAGCAACATACATTTGACCAATTTCCGTACTCGATCGATTTCAGCAACTTTAGGTTGCGAATATTCTTGACACGATTATTAGGGCTGTCAATGGGGTGGATTTCAATCCGGATCCGTTCAAATTCGGTTCGATTTTATTAGGATAATTATCCGATTAAAGATTCGATAGACCTGATCCGATTATAAAGATCCGTAATCCGTAACACATGGAGCGAATATGAATTTAGGTCGATCCGATCCGCTAAAGATCCGCATCCGACAATAAATTAAAAGAATAATATATTTACATAATGTTTTATAAAAGTAAATATCTTTAATAATATTTCACCTTCAATTTAAGAAGATAGTAATTTATAACTCGTTTATAAATTTATTTAAACCAATATTCTAATATAAAAATATGAATATAGTAAAGAAAGTTTGAAAATGTGCTAAAATTAAATAAAACTGAAAGGCCAATAAACTTGTTTTAGGAAAAATTATTAATTTAATTTTTTAAATGAAAATTTTATTGAATCCGATAAAGATCTGATATCCGGTCAAATCCGACCAAGATCCATTGGATTCAAAATATCTAGATCCGAGCACAATCCGAATAATATCTGAATCCGATAGGATCTGATCCAATATAAATGGAGTCGGATCTGAATGGACTTGATCCGACCAGAATCCGACCCATTGACATCCCTCACGATTATTATTGATTTTCTAGTACACCCAAACCGTTATAGTAAAAGATTGTGATGATAGCCCAAAATGTTTTTGGCATTGAGCTAAAATCAATAAGTGTAGGCGTAGGCGCGTAGCATATAAGAAGATCAATTTGGATCAGACCAGATTTATCATTTTACCAGACCGAAGCCCAATAACAAATCATTAAATATTTCGTATGAGAATTTTAAAGACTATACAGGTCCATTAAATACAGGCCCATATTTTAATATTACACCAATTTGTAATGTCATGTGGCCCAATCTTCACATAGATTCCCATTACAGAAGTGGTTTATTCTTTCTTCTGTGAAGCAAATAAAAGGGTTGTTCTTTTCTCAGAAGCATAAAATCAACACAAATTATTCTTAAGATTCTATTGGCGGATTCTACTAGGTAATAATCAACTCTCCTTCTTCTTTCATAAGCTATATAAAATTTATTTCCGAGTAATTTCTTTCGCTTTTCTATTTCCTCATTTGGTTGTAAGTAATTCACATGGTTTTTTTTGCTGAATTCTCTTTTTTTTTTCTTCTTACTACCCTTCTTCAGGTAAGAATTCTCCTCAATTTTTTTTCCCTTTTCTTTCATTTCAATTCATTGATGGGTTTTCACTTGATTTTTTTTTCAAATTTCTGGACATTTATGCTCACTGGGTTCTTCTCATTTATCGAAATCATATGATTGGATCATCTTCTTCTTTTTTTTTTTTTTGTGTGCGTGTGTGTTTTTTATTTGCATGGAATTTATCGGGTCTTTGGAATTTTATTTGAAGATTGGAGTATTTAGCTATTTGCGTTAAGGATTAAAGAGGAGAATTGCCTTAAGAGTGCGTTGATTGATTATTCAAGCTGCAGAGCCTAATCAATCAGGTTGTTTCTTTATGTGGTTGTTTTAGATTTATTTGATTTTCTTCGCTGCTTGAAATGTAAGGGCGAATTAAACTTATAATCCATTGCTTGCCTGTGATTATCTAGACTTCTCATCATTCGAAATTTTTTTTCCTTCCTGAAATTAGTAAAATAGAATAAATTTGAAGGGTTTGCCATCTATAGCTAGTAAAGATAGATTAAGTTAAGTTTAAATTAGCCATGTGATTATAGCCTAATAGTTCACAGATTTTATTTCTCCTTTTTATAGCTCTTTTATAATTGAAAGCATGAATTTGCTGAATAAATGTTGTTTGGAATGTCCATAGTTAAATGTTTTCAGTGGGTTAAATATTTGTTTTAATCTGTTATCTGTACTGTTTTCAAGATTTAGTTTTTAGTATTTTGTTCATATTTATAATTGTGAAACCATTGTAATCCATTAAAGTTCTATTAAGTCATGCAACAACCTTGCTCGGTTACCATGTATCTGTATCGCTACGTGCTTGTTGATGACAATGTGTCAAACAATCTATGAAGTGTGGGTGACCCCGAAATTGATAGAATTAAAAGAAATTCTTAATTTTTTTAGATCATCATGACCGATAAATTGAATGCTATTGTCAGAATAGTGTCACGGAAATTAATTACTATAACGTCATTTGTGGGTCATAGTTGGTAAGACGCATTTAAATCTGGTTTAAATATTGTCGTCATCACAATGAGAATTCAAAAACGATTTCCCTTCTTGAGCTCAACTGAATGTTATAAATCACTTAATTGAGTTTTGTGTAGAAATACACTAAAAACCTTGCTCTTGTCCAAGTTTCCAAAGATTGATTGTTTTCACATATTTTGTACTTCGGCGAGGGGCTAAGGTTCGTCATTATTAAATATTGATTCACATAAATCATTTATATTCACGCCATACTGTATGAAAAGATACAATCATGTTGCCATGACTGTAAGTGGATTTTTCCTTTTCTTTATGTGTATCAATATATACGTATGTACTTGAGCTTATGTAATGGAGTAATTCTCTCTTTAATTGTTCTTGAATTGGAGAATTAAAAATAGGTGTCCCTGCACATTATATTTAGGTTTTTTTTTTTTTCTTTTTTGTAATTTCCGTATATGTTCTGGGAAAGGATATAAGGAGTGATCAGAGTTGCGCTTTTGGGTCATCTGGTTTAGTTACCTAGTCCACATAATATTGTTCTTGGGGGAATTGTCCATTTTCTGAGGTCTCAAAGGGCCGTGGGAAACACCTAAGAACTTTTGATTAGAAATCAAAAAGAGATGTAACTATAGTTCCATTGTATCACTAGTCAATCCTATTTACATTAGCAGCAATTGACCATTGAATCTAATTTTGACCATTACTTACTTTCACTATAATAGTGAGAAGAGATTGCCTGGCTCTCTAATGGTCGTGTCGTGTGCATCTTGATTTTTCAGTTAGGCTTGTTCAATTACCTTCAAATTGTAGTGAGTATCTATTTCAGTCTCCTATTCCACACAGCTTCTTAGGAGCAGAGTGTCATGTGATTTTATTACATCTATTGGTGAACAACTTAGACACACATCCAACTTTATTAGTATATGAATGATGTTATTCTCTTACCTGGATGTTTAAATCGAAAATCATATTCTTCTGAAATATCTAGATATTCACTCACCATTTAGTGTTAGCATCCTGCAATTACAGCACTGAGACCATTGTTTAGTTCCTGGATTTTACTGAGTAAAATATTTTTCTTGCAAACTTTAGGCTTGTATGTTAAGTTCAGTTTTATTCTACTTATCATTTTACACACTCAAATTCAAGAACCAAACATAGCATGTACGTTTACAGAAACGCTAACATAAGATATTTATGATACTTTTTTCAGGCTTTTGGGTTTACTAAGCTACAATGAACCACCAATACGGAGAAACTCAAGTAAGTTAACAAACTCTATGGATCAATTATGTATCTCTTCAAAACCACTCGTAAAATTTATAACAATTTTTGCAGGACCAAGTGAGCGTTGTTGGATTTGATGTTCCCAATTCACCAGAAGCAAGTTACAACAATGCTTACCCCGGAAACGAAGACGAAGGTCGAGAACCACCTGCGCTACCACCCCACCTCCAGCACACTTTGTTTAACCATCCAACCGACAACGATCCTTGTGGGTCCCTCCCGTTACCCCAAAACGTTACTCTAAATCATCTTTACATTGAGAACAGAGAATCTCCTCGTTCGGTTGTGGCTGTTGGGGTTACACATCGGTTTCGTTCAAAATATGTCACTGTTGTGCTTTATAAACCAGTTCCGAGAAGGTGAATCAATTAATGGCTGCAGAAGGCTTATATACCTCATCTAGTTTGATGGCCTTTATTTGTGTAGTGATTGAAATTGATGTACTATGTTTACTTAGATTGCTATGGTGAGACTTGTTTGGGTTTTATGAACTTGAGTTATCAAGGATAGAAATGCTACTAGTTATATATAAAGTACTCCTTGTTATTAGTTTAAATACTTGTTTGCTATATATATGTGTGTATTTTGTTTGGTTTGTTTCCCGATTATATATATATATATTATTGAGACCTACATGAATTCATTATATGCTGGAGGATCTACTTTCTGATGACAAAAGAGTTTACCAGAACCAACCTGGATTTAAACATATTTGTGGTTGATTGGATTGAATTGGATTGGATTGGGTTGGGCTAAACTTAGTTAGGTTCAAATTCGGGTTTGGAACCGTGGGTTCAAATTCGGGTTTGTATATATGTAAAATATATTTAATTCAATAACATAAGTGATTTATATTGTTATCTAAAGGGTGGACTAGACCTTGGTTTTTCTCAACCCTTTCTAGACCGGTTCGATTAAAATTTTCATTACTTTTGTTGAAAATATTAAAATTTTTAATTTTTTTAATCAATGAAAACATAAATAAGGAATAATTTTGAAACTATTTGTTTACCTTGAAACACTCTTATTTTTTTTAATATAGTAATTTTATAACATTTTTTCCTTGTGTTTTAAAAAAAAATCGATTTTTTTATAATATTTAAGTGGTTGAAATGTATGAATTGAATTTTTTTTAATATTTAAGTGGTTGAAATGTATGAATTGAAATTTTAATCCATAGGTGTTAATATATTTTCTTGGGTCCGAGTGTCTTTCATCCGTAAAATTTCATCAGGAGTTCCAGACTTGTCTAAGTGCCACCCCTAGCACCAAGAAACCAATCTTTTTTTTTTTCTTTTTTTTTTCTTTTTTCATACTTCATTCATCTCATTCTTTTTCTTTCTTGTAGGGATACACAATGCTATTTTTCTAAATATTTGTATTACCAAGCCAAATGGAGCAAATAAATGGAGACAGAAGAAGTTTTATAAATTATGAAATTTTCTTGGAATAAGCTCTTAAAAATTGGGAATAAGATCTAAATTTGATAAGCTGGAGAAATATCTTGCATGTAAGACTTCTAACTTAAATGTTTGAAAACAAGCTGGGGTTGCTGTCAATTAGAGAAATTGCAAAATTGTCAGTTTGTCAAATTGTCGTTCCTAACACGCCAATTCATTCACACTGCACACCTACATACATATGATATATAAGGCCTCCCCTACACATCAAAATCAACTTTTATTTTGCATTTATTTCATAAAATTGTCAGTCCTGGTAAATATATTATAGATTGATGAAAGTTTCTCCTTAATACAATGGAGTACGTATATAAATAAATAATCATCAAGTCCTAAGTCTGCTTGAAGTTGTTGAGTCATAAGTCTGCTTGAAAATAGCTAGTGAATGTACATAACCTTTCACAACCCCCTAGAGTTCTTTAGAATTATTAGCATTACTTTTCGGACAAAGGGCTAACATATATGACGGCTAGAAAGTGTAGTTAAATGGTTATTTACATTCTTCAAAAACCTAAACACGAGAATCGAGATGACTTCCAAGAATAATGGTTAATTTTAAATCCTAAACCTTTATTAATAAATTTATGGAGTACCAACTGGTGATTGGTCTAGTGGAAGGGACTAATACCCTTAAAGTGGCGACTCAAATTCGAATCCCTGTTGGGAGAGGTTCCCATATTATATATCCGACGTACCTTGAAAGAGAATAAACCCTTAGGAGACAAAAAAAATAAAAATATATGGAGTATATGAAATGATACATAAATAAATTTTACAGAGTTTTGATTGGATAAAAAAATACAAACTAGTTTAAAGAATAAATAATATCTGGGACTAGAAAATGTCAAGCTAACATAATTTTTCCCTTTTTCATTGTCAATTTTGTCCAAATAATTAACAACAGTGTGTTAAACTATGGTACGTGTAGAATGTGCACTTTGATATACTCATTGTACCATAGTTGTAAAACACCATACTGTATGGTACTAAAAAAATAATTTTACCAATACATAATAATTACTCCCTCTGTTTTAAATTATTTGTCGTTTTATATGTTTTCACACATATTAATGTATCTACTAAATAGGGAAAAAATAAATGATATACCTAAAATACCCTTATTATTTATTTATCTCACGATTGGCTATTTACACGTTATTCAAGTTTTATACTCTCTCTTTTACTTTTTCTCTTACATACCTAAAATATGTAATTAATAGTGTATTGAAATCCTAAAGTGACAAATAATTTGAGACAGAGGGAGTAATATAAGCCGGATCTAAGGCTAGTCCTGAACCAGTCCTAAGCTGGTCCTGGCCAAGACAAATCAGGTACTGGGCATATCGATCGGTCCTGGCATGCGTAGCTGTCCTGAAATAAAGGGAGCGCTTATGCCCAAGTTCTCTAGGGTGGTCCAGGGCTAGCTCAGACTAATTTTTAATTTAAGTTTTTAATTAAGCATAAGCATTTAAGCTGGGCCGAGCTTGTGCGGGCTGGATCACCAATTTAACACAACATCTCGGTAAGGTGGATATTAATATTTAACTGCACTTGTGCAAGGCCAAAGAATTCCCAACAGCAACATATATACCTCTGTCTGTATCCACAATAATTAGACAATGGTATGAGTTTCGATTTTGTAAGGAGGGTTGTTTTTCTTTCAGAAACCAATAATGCAATGCAATCATATATTCTGATTTTTGTTTCAAGTCTTGAACCTCATTTAATTTTTTTCGAGATGTATCAAAATATTACGTGAATATTATCTCTCAACGGAATTCAAACATGGATTCGTCACATTACCATGAAGATATTTTTCACTGAATTGGACCAATCAGTGACATATTATATATGAAGATATTTTTCACTGGACCAATCACTAACATATTATATATTTTGAATGATAATCAACAAAATCCTTGTTATCATTATATAGCTAGTCTCAATGGTCATGGATAGGACTTACAATTGAAGTAAATAAACAATCATTAAATCTTTTTTCCAGATACTCAACACGAAAGATTTTTAGGCATTTATAATTAATAAAATTCATTAATATTAATCCTTAATTTTCATATCTGCATAATCTAGCTAGAAGATAAACATAAATACTATATAATTTGTAGAAGGAGTCTCTCAGGACTTCTGAAAGGGTAAGTTGAACTATATTTTATAGAATATCAATTATTTAATAGTCGTTATCATCCAGGCAAACTGTAAGTCTTAATCTGTCCAAAATATTCATTTATGAAACACCTCACATTTGACTTTAATTAGAATGCGATCATATTAAAATGCTGTAAAGGAAAATTGCATTGTAAAATTGAAGGAAAAGAATTAATATTAACTAATAAAGTGGAATTAAGACCTGACATATTTGAAGATATAATTATTTGTGATGAGAATGGAGGAATATAAAGTGGAGAGTTTTTAGCATTATTTAACAGTCGTTATCATCCAGGCAAATTGACGCTTTTGATACTTTACATTTCGATTTAAAAATTTCGGTATTTTACTCCTAGAAATACAATTTATTTGGCACTTTGCACCCTACTCAAAAACCCTAAAGTGGAATTCAACCTATATTGTCTAATTGACTGGCAAGTTGCCTGGTATTTTCAACTTATGTCTGTAATCATTAAGTTAAGCCCTATTATATATGTAGATAATAATACACATTAATTAAACGGATAGTCAATAGTTAAGTATTGCTATAGACAATGATCTGTAAGATAAAGACGCACGTATACTTCGCTTCTAACATATGATTATAGTTTTCTAAAAACAAAACAACAACATATGTTTATAAAAATATATATTTTAAATTAGAACAATAAAGTTGTAAGAATTAGCAAACGTAAACTTAAAATTTATATTAAGTTTAATGAAGAATATACAAATTATTATTTTTGATGTGTAATAAATATATGTATACTAATTTAATAATATCATTGAGATTTACCTGGTATAAAAATTCAAGTAAAATAAAGGGAAAATTACCTACACATCCGCTATCCCCTGTGGTTTGTGAAATTATAGCAACACCAGTGAATTTCTATAAATACCAGCGCCTCCGGTTTCCCCGGCCTTAATTATTTATAATAATAATTAATCCTTGCAATTATATTTTTCAAAGGTTAGATCATGTGGTATCCATGCAATTCTTTTTTGATAAAATGCTCATTTCACCCTTAGTCAACATTGAATTTGAATTTGACCAAATTTTTGACAAAAATTACGTGCCGTATGAATTGAGGATTGTTATATTGTATTAATACAATATATTGTATTAATAAAAATTAAGAATAACCCATTTCATAAATAAAAAATAAATATTATTGAAATATTTTTAAATTAAACTATGAAGTAAGAAATATTAAATTTGGATTATATATGTTCGATCTTTGAATCCAAAAATTAATAAAATCTAGTATAGTTTAGAATTATTTAGACATGATGTGAAACTTTCAATTAAATAACCAATAATTCCGTGTTCATGTTAATATATTAAATTAGCTACCCAAGCCATATATATTTTGCAAATATTTCCTAGTAATTGAGTATTAGAAAGGCTAAAAGGTTAAAGTGTAAACAGTATATTCTCATAAGTCATATTCCGGCCCCCTTTGAATATATGTTACATTATACCATATCTTTTGGGATATACGATAAGGCCAATTCTATTCATGACAGTCGGATGCGGAGAACAGATTCCCTTGAAATTTAATTAATTAAATATAAATATAACCATAGGGCCGGGATCTCCTCTGGCTCATTAAAGCCAACCTAAAAAGGTCAACTTTTTACACTATATAAACCCACCCGGGCCACATAGATATCAAACATAAATACATACATACATACATCCAAATTAAATTAAATTAAATTAAATTAAAATGCCTGATGTTGAAGGGTCTCCGGGCAGCTCCATGCATGGAGTTACGGGGCGGGAACCCGTCCTCGCCTTTTCAGTGGCTTCGCCGATTGTGCCCACAGATACCACAGCGAAATTCGACTTACCAGTGGACTCCGAACACAAGGCCAAAGTGTTCAAACTCTTTTCCTTTGGCAATCCCCACATGCGAACATTTCACCTCTCCTGGGCTTCATTCTTCACGTGCTTCGTCTCTACGTTTGCAGCTGCACCCCTCGTACCCATTATCCGAGACAATCTGAATCTCACTAAAGGAGACATTGGGAATGCCGGAGTTGCATCCGTGTCTGGGAGTATACTGTCCAGGCTCGCTATGGGTGCAGTGTGCGATATGTTGGGCCCGCGTTACGGATGTGCCTTTCTAATCATGTTATCTGCTCCGACTGTGTTTTGCATGTCCTTTGTGTCGTCAGCTGGCGGATACGTGGCAGTGCGTTTCATGATTGGGTTCTCATTGGCCACTTTTGTGTCTTGTCAGTACTGGATGAGCACTATGTTTAATTCTAAAATCATTGGTCTAGTGAACGGGACCGCGGCCGGGTGGGGGAACATGGGAGGAGGTGCCACTCAACTTTTGATGCCTTTGCTTTACGATATTATTAGGAGGTCCGGGGCGACTCCCTTCGCGGCTTGGAGGATGGCCTTTTTTATTCCGGGCTCGCTTCATGTGATCATGGGTATTTTGGTCATGACTCTTGGCCAGGATTTGCCTGATGGAAATCTTAGTGCATTGCAGAAGACGGGGGAAGTTGTAAAAGACAAGTTTGGCAAGGTTAGTTAGTTGATTAATTATGAATTTTGTCATGCCCTTTTTATTTTTTTGCAACTATTTACAAATTTGGCAGGCCTTGCACTTAATTATATGACTGCACTTAATTTTGATCCGATTTTAAAAAATATTTTGCAATTTTTTACTCATATATATAGAATACTCTATCTTTAATCTTTTGTTTTATAGGATTGTTTCACTTTGCATTTTCGTTTCAAATTAAATGAAAAGGAGGTTACAGAGAATAAAAAGTGCAAAACATCTCGAAAAATTGGGCCAAAAGTTCCAATTTGTAATGTTCAAAATACTTTTATTTTCAATGCCATAATTGAAAACAACCTCTAAAAAGAATTTTGCCGATAATTTGTCACTAGCTATTACAATTACTCAATTAAAAGTTGTTACCAATTCTAAACCAAATTTATTTTGTGTATATTCAGGTTATGTGGTATGCTGTTACAAATTACAGGACTTGGATTTTTGTCCTCCTATACGGATACTCTATGGGAGTCGAATTGTCCACTGACAACGTAATCGCTGAATACTTTTACGACAGATTCGATCTAAAACTCCACACTGCCGGAACCATAGCCGCCACCTTCGGCATGGCTAATCTCCTGGCACGGCCATTCGGGGGCTTCGCATCCGACTACTCCGCCAAAAAATTCGGTATGAGGGGAAGACTTTGGACCCTTTGGACACTACAAACACTCGGAGGACTATTTTGCCTACTTCTCGGAAGAGCCAATTCCCTTCCTATTGCCGTAACCTTTATGATTTTGTTTTCGATTGGAGCTCAAGCCGCATGTGGAGCGACCTTTGGCATAATCCCTTTCGTCTCTCGGAGATCGTTGGGTATTATATCCGGGTTGGCTGGTGCAGGAGGAAACTTCGGTTCCGGTTTGACTCAACTATTGTTTTTTACTAGCTCGAGATACTCGACTGCTTCGGGGCTCGAATATATGGGGATTATGATCATGGTGTGTACGCTTCCGGTTAGTTTAATTCATTTTCCGCAATGGGGAAGTATGTTTTTACCGGCGTCTAAAAATGTTACCAAGGCAAGTGAAGAAAATTACTACACTTCTGAGTATACTGAGGAAGAGAAGAAAAAGGGTATGCATCAGAATAGTTTGAAGTTTGCGGAGAATAGTATGTCTGAACGCGGTAAACGTGTGGCTTCGGCGGCTACTCCGCCAAATTCAACACCTAACCATGTTTAATCAATTAAGTCAATAATATAAGTATGTATGACTTTTATATGGAGCAAGTGCAATAGAATGTTGCGGGTGTTCGTTAATTAGTATACTTTTTTTTTGGTTATTTTGTTATAATAGTACTATATTGTAAACCATGTCATGTTTCTTTTATAAGACCATGCATAATATATGTATTTTTTTATTTTCTTAGGTTTGTATTGTCATGGAGTTGCTATATGATATTTGTTATTGAGTTGAGGTATCATAATCCACGTTAAAGTAGCTCATCTATGTGTCTCGCCCACATTAATCATGTCATTTAACATATTTAATTCTGGTTTTGGACGATTTTAGTTATATTATTTATCAAAAGTTACTTGTAATATCATATCCACCTTTCATAAATATATACAAGTTTAAGTTCATTGACTCAAAGGATATATATATCATACAAGTTGCTTTTGGTAAGATCCAAGAATCCCACATCAATTTTTTTAATGTTTTTTTTAGAAGAAGAATCCCACATATCATTTTCAAATACGAAGAAATTGGACCACAATATAGCATGAATCAGAATAAAAAAATTATCAAGGAAGAAGATTCTTGTTTATTTAGAAATATTTTGAAGAATCGTGCTGACATGAATCAGTAATTATACAGCTCATAATAATTGGCATCATTCTTACCATGCAAATCACTACCACTACGTACAATAATGTGATCAGTTGGCATTCCTTCACTTGAGGAGACAATATTAAATTCGGTATTATATATATATTTTTTGCACGCTCAATAATTCCTAGCCTAGATTAGTCAACTCTGCTTCATATGATATAATTAATGGTATTTCAAGTTCAAAATAGTAATAATTAGCCTACTTAACGTGTACATAGTTCTTGGGAAGCTGACACAATTTTACTTGGCAATTATCTCTATAATTTGGAGGTCCACACAACTAATGATTGAATAAACAATTTATAATTTTTTGTTTGTCTAAGTTGAGATTTTTCTATTTATAGTACAAAGTATAGTACAGGACATCAGGACTACACTAGGTTTTCAACAATTCATATTTTGACCCAATTGCCATGACCCATTAATCAATAATCACTGAAATGGGCTCAAAAAACTAAAGGGGGCACAAAACACAAATGGTTTGTTCACGTTGGTTTCATACTCATTATGGCTCACCGAAACAATTTAAATTCAAACCCGACCCATTATTTAGAGGGTTAAACTTTCTATACTTTTTTTGATGGTTTCGACAAAATTTTGAAATAATATTTGAATTGAATTTTGCGAGTTTTGAAAATGAAGACGTGATTTGAAATTAGTTTTAGAAAATAAGACCAACAACGATGAATGTAATACGATTTTGTAAGAATTTTAGATTTGAGAGTTACCATTTTTATGTAATTCTTTTAACCAAAATAATAATGAATTTCAAATCTAGTCAATTTTAGAGTTCTTTCTCGAAACATTTGGCCAAATACAAGTACAAGCCTTAAGGGTCTATTTGGATGGGTTTTGGCTCAGTTTCGCGGGTCTCGGTTTAAAAAAAATGGTTTGGGTGGTTTCGATGAAATCTTTGAGACCTCATTTGGATGAGTTTTGGATGTTGGGTTTTGTGGTTTGAATAAGTTGAAACCCCACTTGGATTGGGTTTGGATGTTGGGGTTTAGGGGAAAAAAGAGGTGGTATCAATGTCTTTTTTAGTGAGATTTGGGGAAATAAGTAGGTGGTAGGTGTCAAATCAATATTTTATAGGTTTGAAGAGTTTGAGTGTGAGTTTCTGAATAGGATTTTGATGATTTTATGGGTTTGAAGAAAACTCATTTGAAAGGGTTTTGGCTCGGTCTCGCTAAACCCGCGAGACCGGACCAAAACCCATTCACATACACCCTAAGAACTTCATCCAACAATCCAACTACTCTTTCTTTTGAATTTCCCAATCAAACAAGTTGGTATTCCAGTTAATTCCTAACCACTCTAGTTATTAACAGTACCCATCTGAATCATCATAACTTAAATGCACCAAATTAAAAGATGATTAACATCACGATTCTTCAATACTCAACTTCCAAATTAACTACCAAAACCTTTTATTCTATGTGCATCTGTTTTTTCCAGCAACTCTCAACTCTTATAAATTTACAAAAATAATGGCCCACTGCCCACAGGTATATATTAAAGCCGGATCGAAAGGACTTAATGTTTTGTAAACAAGTAATCTAACCAACATATATATGCTCATTGTTTCTCACCAGAAGATCCGCATCGCATTTAATTATCAACTTAACACATTTTCTGCAATAAATATTATATTTAGTAACAAAAAACTTCAAAAAAGAGAAAAAGAAAAAGAAAAAGGAGAATTCTCTCTGTATAGTAGAGCTCTTTAATTGGGAACACCAACTATGCGTTGTAGTTTCTTTAATTTCATTGAAAACAAACTATAATTGATAAATTAAATTCACACTTACGACTGAGAGAAACCCATCAAGAAATCACAGTCATTCTCTTTAATATCCATAAATAACTTTGGCCCATTTCTTAATTACATCTATATAATTGTCCATTAAAAAAAGTTATAGTAAAGGAATAAGAAACTTCTTATCTTTCAACCACTAAATTAAAACTACCACCACCAATCAGCAATATTGTGATGGATAACAACAGTAAATATTTATTATTAATGGGCGTTAACCAACTCATACTACATTCCTTTTTTTTTTTTTTTTTTCCCAAAACTCATACCATATCGAAATGTGTGAAAAAAGAGATATTACTGGTTCCCAACTTACTGAAATTGATTTTTCAATAAAACAAAATAAAAAAACTTACTGAAATTGATTTTTCAATAAAACAAAATAAAAAAACTTACTGAAATTGATTTTTCAATAAAACAAAATAAAAAAAACTTACTGAAATTGAAGGACCAAATCTTTTAAGTTAGAGTTTGCATCCGTAGTGCCACATTTTATTTTGATTTATTTTTGTGGTGATAGTATATTACATATGCTCTGTTTTTTTCTCTAGTGATAATCTTAGATTTGTGAAATTACAGAAACAATCTATAAAATTTCAATAATCACCAAAATGTATCCTTTATCTTAGTTCCGTAAAAATTATATTTTTCGTCCAATATAATGATTCAGTTTTACACTTTTGATATCATAGCATTGTTTAAAATTTTCACTTTTCGTAACAAATAAAATAATATAACCACAAGTTTTAAATATTTCAAAAGTTGAAATGAATTTTTTACTGGAGAACCTGGCAATTCACATACTATATCATTGCCATTTGTTGTACCTGCATTAATTATTTATTATTTATTATGATTGCATGCATATATCTAATGCATACACATATGGAGTTTTATTGACTTTAGTGCGTTGACAGAAACTCACGAGCATCCGCACCTTCCCCAACTCATGCTCACGTGTCCCCTTTCTCCAATTAATTATTGTCAGTTTGTCACAAACCATATGTTACAATATATATATATATATCATGTCGATGTTAAATTAAAAAGGTATTAATTATATGCATTAGTAAATGCAATTGCAACTTGTCAAAAAAATAAAAAACTGCAAATGAAAATTTCTATCAAAATATCTTTAGCTACTAGCCCACCAAGCTAATCTCTTACTTACAACCGTACTTTTGGAATATCTCAAAACAATGGTAAATATTAGTTTTCTTAAAATAACTTTTATATTTTGAAACTAACATGTTATCATATAGAGCAAAAAGGTGATAAATGTAATTTGCAACCACTAATTTTCAAAATAAAATAACTTGTATAGTTCACTTTTTAAATTTTATTCATATCCTTATACGCCAAAAGAGAAGAGAGCACATACATCGAAAAAGAAATGCAAATAAAAATTTCCGGCGCTGTTCTTATTCATAATTATTATAATATCTTATTTAACAACATAATTATAGCGTGCATTTGATTTGGCCACTTGTACGTAATTGAATAAATATTATTAACAAATAACAACATGTATAGTATATAAAGTGTAAACATACTTATCCATGTTTATCAAGTCAAATCTGGACTACAAAATCTTACATACAATACTAACAACACATCTTAGACTAATCCTACAAGGCTAGCTACATTGAGGCTTTTACTTTAAATGTTTTGCCAAGTTCCTAGTGTTGTTAGGCCAAAACTTGAAGCTATACATTTACATACACTGATACACATTACCCACATAATTAATGCTTGAGATCTAGCTAGATAAATGGGATTTCAAAGTATACGTTTGTTCAAGTAGTCACACGTGGTATTGGTGAAAATTTGCGTATCTTTGCTAGCAATTAGCTGTGCCATTTATCTGCCGCCGAGCTGCTTCTCACGGGCCTATTTATGTCTCATATAATTCAACACTCTTTTTCTTTCCTCACCATATATATATAAAATCCCCCACAACTCTTTCACAAAATATAAACAAACCAAATAGAAGACAAAAAAACACACTTGACTAAATGTCTTATAGAGCTATTCTTTCCATTGCATTTATTCAAATGATTATCCTCTTCATTTGTCCTATACATGAAGCAATGGCAAGGCACTACCCAATATTGCCTAGTGCACCATCGACTGCACTGCCGATAGGGTCCATGAACGGAAACTACTCGACGCTGAAACCATTAAATCACAAGCAAAGAGTTTTTGACCGTCAAAGGGAAGTGAAGAATTGTATGCCTAAAGGGTTTAGGCATTCATCTGCACCTAGTCGATATGCGAATTATCAAACTCTTGGCTCTAGGTGCTTTTCGGGCAGGAAGCACTCCCCGAAAAAACATTAATTAGCCATGTAATGAAGGATTCAGGTGATGATCAATGTTCATAAATGGTTAATTATCATGTCGTCGGAGGACAAATTCAGATTTTCACTGAGAGATATATATAATTATGTAGTAATTAAATTTTTAGTTACTATATGATGATAGGGAGAAATGAAATTGTCATTGATCAAAATGAAAAATTAGAAGCAATTTTTTTTAAGGAATTGAGTCTATGTAATTGTTTGTGTAATAGTATAGTCATCGTTAAATTAATTCAATTAATATTTTATACATTTTTTTTTATCTCACTTTGACGTCACACACATACACATTAAGTAACAAGTATATATATTAGCGGAATAAGTTATCTATACACTTTAATTTCATTACGTACACTCTAGTTGTACACTTACATACATATATATCCTTCGCAGCTCAACTATAAGCTAGTGTGACCACAAAATAAGACAACTTATAAGTGCATGGGATGGATGCATGATTTTTGATTGGCCATGATACACCTTAGTTAGATGAATAAATAAATGATCTTTGGTCGATCATATACGAACCCACATAAAATTTCAATAAAACAATTGTCAACGGCATGGTAAATTTTTTTTTTTTTTTTTAATAACAGGGCGGCATGGTCTATATATATATGTGAAAATTACAATTTTAATCCTACATGATGGTTTCTGAATACCTTCCATAGTTTATAATATTGGTCTTTTGAATATTTAGTACGTTACTTATATAAATTTGAAATGATAAATTCTACTACAAATTTGTTGATATTGACGTAGTTTTTTTTAAGGGGAGTTTGTACGTTATTGTGGATTGAATTCGAAATACATTGATATAAAACATAAGTTAATACTAAACCCTCACTCCGTCTATCACTTCTCGCACCCGCCCAACCTAAATAAAGCAATTTAGAGACACAACAAAGTGTGTGCCAATTAGTATACTAATTTAGTTTTAGTAACAAGTTCATGTTCGATTGAATTGAATTATATATGAATTTGCACGGTTGCATCCCACCAACCCAAGTGATGCAACTTAGAGACATATTAAAAAAAAAAGTGTATACCATTTATTAATTTAGCAATTAGTTCATGTTTGATCGGATGGAATATTACACAAATTAAATCTACTCAATTTCGTTTGTGTTCACCTAATAGTAATTATTATTGGATTGCTCGATTTAATCACTTCAACTGCAAGTCTGCAAAATTATCCATGACATATTCGCTCCAAAATAAGCGAAATTATCAGTATGACTCATACCACCAGTGAATCGACTAAAATCCGCTAATAGACTATTTAGTCATTTTTTTTATTGACAATAAAAAGTAATTTGACATTTCATGAAGAAAGAATTTAGCCTTTGCTCAAATAATTTTTTTTTTTTTGAGATGATAAATACATTATCATTACATCATAAGCAATCCATTTATTCTAAAGTGCAACAAATAACTAACAATATTAATATTAATAAATCATTAGAAGAAAACTCAAATTTGTAAAAATTAAACTTAAGAATCTCTAGGTCTTGAAGTCTAAGCCTTGCCCTCATTGGTGCTCAAATTAAAATAAACACCGCTAGTCCTACACAAGTTTTGTTATTATCTCATGAAAATTTTGTGACTAATCGATTAATTAGTTATAGTTTTTTTTTAGTGAATTGACTTTATGATTATTACTTAATATTACTCCGTATATCAAATTGCGTTCACCCCTATATAAATAGGCTATAAGGATAGTTAAGTAATTAACAATAATATTGCGTCCAACTGCGTGTTTGCCCGCGCCAAACCTCAAACCCCGCTATAAAATTTCTAAGAAAAATAAAACTCTTTTTTTCTGCCATGAACCGGTGGTGATTGAAGAAATCTGAATTTTGATGATATAAAAATTAAGGCATGGGTGTGTCGCTGATACAGCAGCACCTCACCGGAGAGAGAGCGGTGGTGTTTCTCTACGTTATCCGGATTCTCTTCTCCACCCCTCTCTCTCTTTTGCCCCAATCATTTTCCCTCTTTTTTCTCTCCCTTTTTGCTCTCTCCATTGAGATCTCCGCCGACGATTCTTCTAATCCCCTTGCCGACTCCTTTACCACCAGGTTTGATCAATGTCCTTCATTACGTTGCCCTTTTTGCAATTTTAACAATCCACATGGTTAAATATAAGTGTTTATTTTAAGAATTGTAAGTAATTGCCCCAACATTTATGTTCTTGATCGTAGAGTTAAGAACTTTTTTGAAGGGATAAAGTTAGTATTTACTTATTGGCAACATACTTGAGATATTTGTTTAAACTAGCTAGGAAATTTGTTAGGGGTGTAAGTCGAACCACGTATTGTTCAAGCTTGCTTTGAATTTTGTATCGAACTTGAAACTGTGTTTTTGGGCTTGATTTGATTGTTAAACAAAGTTTCAAATAACTTGATATTTTTGTGTATTTTCTCAATTTTTAGCTTATCGAGTCGAGCTAGAAGCGAGCCTTAAAAGTTATTAAACGGAAAACATTGTTCAAGACTGTTTGGTATGTATTTCGAATTGAGCTCAAACGAGCTTTTATAGAACGAGCTCGAGTATCGATTAGCTTGATATTTTATATGAATTTTCTCAATTTTTCGTTTATTTAGTCAAGCTCAAACTGAGCTTAAAAAGTTATCACACGGAAAACATTGTTTAAGCTTGTTTAGTATGTATGAAGAACCGAGTTAAAATGAACTTCTGAACGAGTTTGAGAAGTTTGGCTTGATTGTTAGTCCTGAAAATTAGTGGATACAACCTGTATTGTTTCATAAAGTTCTTGGCTTGTTAAATTTGTGCTGCATTGCATTGAATATGTTTTATTTTTAATTCTTAAATTTATTTTTATTGGAATTTTGATTTGGAGGAAATGGTTGTCGATAGGCCTGGAGCTTCGTCTGGAACTCCTTTGGGTGCGGTCACACTACCTGGCCTCATGGTTTCGAGGTTGATACAGGTTCTGAGAGCAGTGTCATTACAAGAAGTTGGAATTGAAGGTATACGTTCGAGTATTATGTTTTACAGTTTTAGAGTTTGAAATTCTGGTTTTGACTCTGTACCTCTTCAAATAAATCTTGAGGAATGTATTCCTAGTTATGCATGCATATAATTGTACTTGGTATCAAATAATGAAGATAAGTAGTATTGGGCATGTGCTCTTCATTTAAATTTGTCTTTACATCAGCAAAATTTATCCTATCTGTCAACTACAGAACCTACCTGATTGAATAGCGTTTCTTTATATGCTGTATATCTATCCAAAGCATTTATCCATTCATTCCATAAGCTGTTTATATATTGATATTAACATTTCACCTAAAAGAATAGAGTGTATGATGATGCTTTTTGGTAAGCCTCTTTGGAAGATATATTTGGGTGTTTTAGTGAAGTCTCCCCCAATCTATGAAAATTTTTGTTTTCTTTATGTTCATATAACTTAACGACCTTTCCTGTCCAAGGTTAACACGTGAAAAAAGGAATTTTTTGGATCATATTATCAAGTCTGTTGGTTTTGCCCAAAAAGTAAAATTCCTGGCTAGCTGGTTGTCCTATCTTCACAATAAATTTGGCTGGTAATAAGGTGCTGTTTTTGTCATTATGAGTTATAAAAGCAGCCTTCTCATTAGTTGTTCTATTACTTATTTTTAGCTTTTCTTATCATCTATACAGAGGTAGTTTCTCACTTATACTGCTTGTTACCTCTTTTATTGCAGTTCATCAATGTAATATTATTTTCTTCAACTGTTTCTTTTTTAATATGTGAATTGTTACATTATTTTCTATTCTAATTGATTGTTTATTTTCCTTTTCTCTTCTTCAGAGCTGGAATATCTGAAGTTGCAATACTGGGCTGCATCAACTAGTAGCTTCACCGTGCTAGTTTTCCTATGCATAATTTGTAAATGTCAGGCAAAGGGCACGAGTTCCATCTGTTCTGTCTTCAACTGGAATAAATTTTTTTGTTATATTTTCATAACCTTGCTTGTAGGATTTGGCCTTGTATCATTATACGGGAAAATGTATGATGGTGAGTGAATAAACAAGTATCCATTTCATGCTTATTCCATTTTTTATTGAATATCAGGTGGTCCAGTTTTAAATTTCATGAATTTTAATAATAATGTGTAACTGGTTACTGAGTCAATATTACAAGACATTTTCTGGCTCACCTTGTATTGATGCTTTTGCAGGGTGGCGTGTAGCCTTGATGTCATTGTGGGTGCTCTGTCATGGATTTGCAGCAGTAAAACTAATCCAGATAATTCTTCACTTGTTTCCTGCATGTTCTTCCATTGGTAAGTTATGTTGCCATTTTAGTCAATTCCATGTTGGATCAGAGTTGTGTTAATAATAACATAAAATGACAAGGAATCTATTGGTGTCTGAGACCTGTTATGATTTGCAGGGGAATCTCTTTTAGTGACTACTGGCCTTGTAATATATTTAGGGGACATGTTGGCATATACTGTGGCAAAAGTTAGTGCAACTTCTATTTCTCCTAAATATATCAGTGGAATACTTGTATTTTCTTTTCGACTGAAGAAATTCTGTTACCAAATAGATCCCTGGTAATTTTTTCCCTTCAAAGGCATTTTTTGCACACTATGGGATCGAGAGAAGTGAAATAAGCACCATTATCCAGGTGACGTTCACAAAGTTCCAATATCGATTGTTTCTGTGCACTCTAAAGAGGAGAAGGAGGAATTAGGTTCCATTTTCCTGACTAATTGTTCATAATTTTTTGCCCAAGTGCAGGGGATGATTTTCGGCCTCCTCCTTTTTCCTGTATTTTATAAATATCTTCTCCTAATGTGGGAGTACTTTTTCAACCTGAGTAACAATGGAGATATGGGAAACCAAGAAAGGACAAAAATTGTAATTTTCTATGCTTCACTAATGATTATGCTGGTTGTGGTTGTTCCATCATGGATGCAACTTGTGCATTCTTTTCACATGCATCCACTTTTATGGTATGATTACCTTCCTTTCATATATGATAAAGCTGTATTGGTTTGGCCAAGTTGTGACAGTAAGGGTTGGGTAACTTGATCTTAGACACCATCCTCACTCTTACCTGAAAATGATCCTGTGTTATCTTTATCTTTCAGTCACTCTAAGGCTCACTTTGAAATGCAAATAAGTTTCATTAGATGAACATAGAATGGCGTAATGTTGGTTGAGGTTTAGTTTGAGAAAGCGAAGTATGTTTTCTGGGCAAGTATGTTATTGTTGTAAATTTCATTTAGCATGTTCATGATAACAGAATGAAGCACTTTTATAGCAGAAAAACCTTTATGCGGGCATTTTTCAAATGTTTAGTAACGAAACATATGTACGTAAGGTTTTTCCTCTGTACCTCTCTCGGTGTGAGAAAGAGAGCGTGATCACTATCACTTTTCAGAACATTCTATGGACTAATCTCATTTAATCTTCTGAAATATTGAACCAGTGGCACAAAATTGTTTAAATGTGCCCTGAGTGCTGAAAAAGATATTATCTCAACAAAAGTTCTCCTACAAGCGCTATACTAAATTAACGGATATTTAATGAAACAAGTAGAGTGAATATGTTCTGCTGGCACTTGTTTGTTTCTTCTGTATTGGCTTTGGTTATAACTGGCCCTGCTGCATATTTTCCTTTTATCAGGGTATTTCATTTTGTTTTCTCGGAACCACTTAAGAGGGTTACGCTATGCACCTACTGGATGGTCGTGATATGTTTATCAGTTAAACGGTTTTACAACACATCAAAAAATAGTAAGACTGAGAGGATACTTCTTCGCAAATACTATCATCTAATGGCTGTTTCAATTTTTGTCCCTGCCCTTATATATCAGGTAAATTAAGGCGTGACAGATAGATTTTTTGGTTATTGCTCCAGAATATAATTCAGCTTTCCAGAGTTCATATTTGTTTTCAGCCGATGTTTCTTAATCTAGCACTTGGTGCCGCTTTGGCAGTTTTCCTCTTGATGGAAATTATACGAGTAAGTCCTTAGAGAATAAACTTTTTTTGTCCCCATCACTTATCTTTGGTTATATGTTTCTATTTTTTCATTGTTTTCTTCCTGCATCATAATTTTTTGAATTTTGAGCAGTATACTGGTAGTCTGCTGAAATATAACGATAGGGAACTCAAGCATCATGTGATGCTTATAAAGCCATGACTACATTTTAAGGTTCTTGCTTTAATTTTTAAAAGATATGGATCTGACATGACATGTTTGTTATAGGCTTATAGCTAGAGAAGCATGATAAAAGTGGGGAAAATAAGTAGTTCGACTCTTGTCACTTGTCTGAAAGTGCTAAATGTAAAATATAATGTTTCAACATTAGTATGTGAACAAAAGATCATATCACCGGAAAAAGTGCAGGGGTAAAATATTTCATTGCAAATTGATAGAAGTTCAATGGAAGTGAATTATCAAATGAAAAAAAAATTCAATTGAAGTGAATATCCTCTAAAATCGCTTGTTGTTGTCCTATTACGGTGTGTTCACTGAGCAAGCTTAATAATGTCACCCTGCTTGAGAGTTTTTGGACCAGTTTGTTTCACTTTTCTGAAGAGATGCACCCCACCAAAAAAAGAAACAAGCATTAGTTTTCCCAAAATCTTGTTCCTGTTGTTTATTTGCCTTAATAATGTAGTTCATCAATTCATGAATGCTTTATAAAGATTGTATAGTTTTCTTTATTGCATCTTCTTGATGAAATTTGACACCTGTGCTTTTATTGGGTAGATATGGAAAATTTGGCCATTAGGTCATGTAGTTCATCAATTCATGAATGCTTTTACAGATCATCGTGATTCTGATCTTCTCATTGTGAGGTGCGTATTGCATATTATTATACACTGTGTTTCTCATGTAATATGACTAATTATATCCTCTTGTTCATTGTCCAGCCATTTTTCTCTATTATTGGGATGTGCACTTCCTATCTGGCTGTCTTCTGGTTTTACTGATCGACCACTTGCCTCTTTCGCTGGAATTCTGAGTCTTGGTATCGGAGATACAATGGTAATCACTGTTGGTACTTCCCCATTTGTAGTTTATTGTTTTTATTATCCTTAGTCTCATGCTATGCCTTGAATTGCAATGTTTTGAGGCTTCTTTACCATTATTTGGAGTCCTGCTAACTTTAGAATTGATCTATGGCTGTGTACACTCTATATCTTGATCATTTTGCAGTTTATAGGCTCAACTTAATTACAATTACATGTATATTTAGTTAATTGTTCCATATCTAAACACATTCTTTGCTTTTCTCCTTAATTTCAAAGACCTCTATTTAAACTTCGGTAGCCATAAACAAATTAGATTACTCTTTCATTACTTCACATAAATGTTATAGTGACTTTGGCTTGGGTCTGGTTTTGGATCCCTATAAATGGTTCACATTATGGTAAACTCTCTTCTGCTTGAAATGTTTTTCATCAGTGAGGCTTTGTAGCCATATGAGGAAAGGTCTGTATCTGAGATATGTGGTATTTCTTGTTTAAGCCAAGCTATCAAATTAGAAGTTTTGAACATAAAATGCGTGATTTTGTTGACGCTGTTTCTGTAGTTTGAGATTAAAATTCACTAATGACTTAAAGAAATGTGGCATAGTTATCACTAGTGAAAACACATCATATGTGAGCAATTTCCTACTTGGCTAGATATTGTAAGGACTTAATTCCCCTTTGTCTTATTACAGATCATGCAAATCCGTCTCAATGTGAGACTAGTTCCTGTTTTGTTTCAGACATTGCCGTAATTTACTATGATGAATGATAAGTTTGAAAGGGAGTAAACCATAATACACTCTCTCCCTTGTTTATGAACCAGAAATAGAGTGACCAAAATTACAAGTGTAAACCTCCAGACAGCGTAAGGTGTTGTTTTAAGCGTGCAATTAAGTAGAACGATCTTGCTAGGAAGAATATCAATTTTGATTAAACATTTTACAAAATGGACTCATTTGCAACATTAATCACATTCTAGAATCAATAGATGAATTTAATTAATAGTCATCCACTATAAGGTGGAAAATTCAGAAATTCTGAACTTAACCTGAAAAATGAAAGGGATTCTTGTCTTAAGAATGAAGGACATGGTGCCTAATTAACTGTTGATTTAAAAAGTGTCAAGCCATCATGGAGTAGAGTGCTTCTTCAAGCAAGCCTTGTTTACAATCTTTCTCCCTGAGAGTAAGTTATATAGGCCTTCCACAGGGACTCATAAGTGTCTTCACATTGTAGCATTCCTAAATATTTTAGTTGTTTGAATATTACAGTCAGCAAATAAGAGGCAGATGTCTTCATCGAAAACTGAGATAATAGTAATTATATTTGGAGTATTCATGTAGCAGATCCTATGCATAGTTGTCTCTCATTTGTGAAGGAACTCAAAATACCTAGTGTAAAAGATTAAGTTTTTCTTTAATTGTGTTGGTACTTCTAGTTAAAATTATTCCGATATATTTTTATTTCAGGCATCTATGGTTGGCCACAAATATGGAGTTCTTCGCTGGAGTAAAACTGGCAGTACTTTTTTGACCCCTTCCCTCGATTTTTCTTTCCTTCAACTCGTTAAATGATTATTCCAACAGTTTGTCTACCTTTTTTATTTTGCAGAGAAAACAATTGAAGGCACTGCAGCTGGCATTACCTCAGTTCTTGCTGCATGCTTTGTTTTACTTCCACTTCTAGCTGCAACTGGATACATTTTCACCATGGTCTATCTCTTATAATCTGTGTTTGTCCTATGTTATTCGTAATATGTTGTTCTGATGTCTGTTTTTCCAATTTACAGGAGTGGTTTCCTTTAATTGTAGCAGTAACTATCAGTGGTCTGTTGGAGGCATACACTGCACAGCTTGATAATGCATTCATACCTCTTGTTTTCTACAGCCTTCTCTGTTTATAAAAAGCTTACTTGTGAATATTGATAATTAAAGAAAACATCCCTAGAGTACACCTAATGAAATTAATAGAGTTTTAAAAAAAATGGTGAGATCAAAATGCGGCAAAAACGTGTTCTTGATAACAGTTTATCCGATAAAAAAAAGTTCTGAACTTCTTTGTTTATGCTTGCGGTTTCTAATGTGTTTGAGCTTCTTGTTCTTTTACATATTACTATTTGGCTTTTGTGTGACGAAGCAGTGTGGAAAGAAAGATTAATGTGATCGATCATAAGTACAATATTTCACATGGTGAACAACTTTGAAGAGGCCGGCCAGCGTGCAACGGTACAGTACTAGAAGCGTGTTTGTATAATTCTGACTACATTCTGTCATTTATGTTTGAATGTGAATGCATAAGTTATGCTAACCATGCAAATTTTATAAGGTTGAGATATTATCAATTGGACGGCAGTGGTTGTGGACCTGTGGTGTTTAGGTACGTGATGAACTATGTAATGTTAAATCACCATTCTGGATTTGGCTGTTGTGATTTGTGATAGAGAGAGAGAGAGAGAGTATGGGTGCAGGCTCTCACAGCTTCAACATTTCTCCATTACCTACCTTCCAACGATTTCTCACCCGCGATCGGACCTGAACAGACGCTGGCCGGGAATGGGCTACTGGTTGGGAAGATGAAGATTTTCTTATGTCCTTCCTCTTTTTTATTAATATATATTGGCAGTCACATCATCTAATTGAATGAAAACATAGTGGCGGAGTAACTGAGCGTACAAGTTGGGAAAAATCCCAATTTACTGTATCATGCGGCCCTTACGTGAATCAATTTGAATATGTAATTTGGAAAAAATTAAGCCCTATTTGGAAGGGTTTTTGTTCGGTTTTGCGGGTCTCAGTTTCAAAAAAAATAGTTTCGGTTGTTTCGGTGAAACTTTTGAAACCTCATTTGGTTAGGTTTTAGATGTTGGGTTTTGTGGTTTTGGAAAAGCTGAAACTCAACTTGAATTGTGTTTGGATATTGGGGTTTGGAGGAAAAAAGTAGGTGATAGATGTCAAATCTTTTTTATAGATTTCAAGAGTTTGAGTGTGAGTTTATGAATATATTTATAATAAGTTTTATGAGTTTTGTTAAATTTCATTTGAAAGAGTTCTGGCTCAATTTCGCGAGACCGGTCCAGAACCCGTCCACCTAAGTCCTTAGTTAAGACAACCAATTACTCAAGTTAGTCATTTTGGGAATAAATGATTAGAATAAGTATTTGACATCCGTTGCCTCTAAAAGTTCCGAAGCTTTGCTAGTTGGCTTTATTCCTATCTCGATATTTAGCAATTAATGATGCAAAAACATAAAAGCACACCGTTTAACACGCCTCAGATTATTAAAGAATTTCTTATGAATTGTCATTTCATCAATATGTATTAGCACATTTTCAATATTTTGTGATGTGTACGAACCCGTTTTGTTTTTATTTGATGATATATTATTAAATTGACTATTTATCTAAGGATTGTTTTTTACCCTTCTATGGCAAAACATTTGAACTTACGATGATCACATCGTGGAGTCTAGTCTCTTTTACTAGATCAATCTTGTCACCCATTAATATTATTACAATTTTTCATTTATCTTACGTATATGGTCAAAATTAATTTAAGAAATTATATAACCTACCCATTCCATCAAATTTGGCGACAAAAGTGAACGACACTTGGGGTACCAAAACTTAAATATTATTTCAAAATTAGAACAAAAGTACCAGGTATTTTTGCAAATTTAAGCCACATGGTTATTGGTCGGCTAACTGTACATTATGAAGATATTATATAGGGTAAATTATGAATACCTCGATGAGGTAAGGTTATTTATATTTAAAAAAAAAGAAAAACCCTTCAAATATTGGGTTTTATGAAAATTCCTCTCAAGTTTATCAATATTTTATAATTAGTCCCTTATCCCTGAAAATGTTCAATTTTACCCTTAAGGATAATTTGTAATGTTTGTAATATTTTATAAAACTTGAAAACTTAATATCTGAAAAATTATAAAATTAATAATTAAATATTTACCACAAAAGGTTGATAAAATTATAAACATGCACGTAAGTTTCAATAAATATTAAAAAAAAAAAAAACTTATTCACGTAGTTTTCAAAAATTAATTTTTATAATAATAAAGCTAACTAGAATTTGAATAAAAATATGTCATATATATAAAAAAAATTATTTACACATTTAATTAATAAATTAATGTTTAATGTTTATAATATCAAACTTAAAAAAAAATTAATTTACAGATTCAATTAAATATAAGAATTTTTTTTAATATTCCTTTTTATAATTTCTATAAAAAAAATTAATATAATTTGCTTGAACTATTTTCCCAAATTTCTAGCGTGTGAGCAGGGACGGATATAGCCCTATTAACCGGGGGGGGGCGGGGGGTTGTTGGCCCCACAAAGAATTTTGAAAAAGAAATTAGTACTACTCTACACCTATCAATTATCATATTTCCTCTAATGATTCTATTTAGCCTACTAAATATATCCACCATCTAAGCTTAATTATAAAGAAGAAGAAAAAAACAAAAAAAGAGAAAAAGCAGAGGCTGCAGAGCCACCAACAGGACATAAAGCAAAGGGCTTGTGGTTGTGGATTGTTTGATTGTTTGCAGTAATTAAGAAGAAATTGTTGAGAAAGTTGATATTCGTTTTATTATAGATGAATTCTATAATATGAAATAACGTTGTGTTGTGTGCAATTTTTACAACTTTTTAATTAAGTTTTTAACATTTTGAATCCAATAAAATTTGAGTTGATAATCTATTCCTATTGAATATAATTGTCAAATAGTTTCAGTTGTAGTTAACACCCCCCGTCCGTCCCCACCCCCTACCCCGAGGTTCTTTAATCTTGGATTGGTCCGGCCCTGCATGTGAGAGTGTATAAGTATATTGTGCGTTTAGAGGACTAACATGTATTTGGATTGAGTAAGATGTTTAATTAGAGCAATCTGAAAATGGTAAACAAGTTTTACGATTTTAAATTTACGCTGATCAAAGTTTTTCCTATTTCACGTAGATATTTTTAGAATGCAAGGACGTAGATCATGAAAAATGAACAAAGTAATATTCTTGCTAGCTAGACTGAAATCATGAAAAAAAAAATCGAATTAATTGTTAATTTTGTTTACGTGAATGATTGACGAAGGATCGAGAAGCAAATGACCAAGTTTCTTTGTTTTAGCTTTTTTTCTCTATTTTGATCGAGAAACTGAAATGACATGACAAGTTAGGAAGTGACGCTTCATGGATACATATATATATCAAACTTGAGGCACATGCCTTTGTCTCCCATATTTAATTTACACCCCAACAGTACCTCACTCTGCCCATTTCTTCTTAGGGCTACCTTAATATCATCATCTCGTACGTTCGCTACATCTCTATATATATTTATATCAAACTTGCCATATAGTGTAGTATATACATTATTAAATTATAAAGTAATTGAAAACATTAATTGTCTCTTTCTAAAATCAAACCAACACAAAAGTTCAGATAAATATATCCCTTTCATCTTATTATATCTAATTAGAAACTAGCATGGCAAGATCTAGAACACATGTGAAGAAAAAAAATATGAGTGGCATTGTGGAAAGGCTACAAAAGAGTCTAGCACTCTTGGGCAAGAAATCTTCCTCGGACGAAGACAATATCATCGAATCAACTTACGTGCCAGACGACGTTAAAGAGGGACATTTTGCTGTGCTTGCGGTGGGAGACGAGGAATTAAAGAGATTCATAGTGCCATTAAGTTACCTAACGCATCCCTCGTTCTTAAGGTTGTTGGAACAAGCGGCGGAAGAATATGGCTTCGATCACGAGGGAGCGCTGATGGTTCCTTGCCGGCCAAACGAGCTTGAGCGGTTGTTGGCCGAGGAAATAGTTGATTGTAAGTGGACTAATTCATGCAATGAGAGAACAATGGTAAAGAGTTGTTAATTTATTGATTTAATTGTTTGTAATAATAACTAGCTAATAAACATGGCATAATCAATTTGATATCTGATATATTTCGCCGTTTTATTAAGGAAATTAATGTGGGAGTTGTGACATGGAGCAGATAATTAATACACGGGGATTGCCTTCATGTCAATTTTACATGTGAACTCTCAATCGTATGCTGTAATAGAATTGAATGAGAAAGTGAAAGCCTGTCGGTAAAATTCAGTGTTCTTTCTTTATATTTGACATTATATCAAAGTAACAATAGGCCTTTGGTCCCTCACTATTTGATTCTACACTCACTATTTTTCAATTATAACACACTATATATAACAAAATTATGTTTAATTACCAATATAATATTACTAACCCGCAATATCAACATGTTATTCTTTATTTGTATTTAGTGACTGGCAGTGGCGTAGTCAGAAAAAAAATTTCACCGGGTCACTATAATGTATGGATTTTTTTTCAACGATAACATTATATTAAATAAATCCAATATAAAATAAATATATCACAACTAACAAATATCATATATACTTCGTACCTTGTTTATTCCTTCAACAATGAATTTTCGTCATTTTAATTTAAAAAATCATAACCCAAAATATTTTCTTGGTTATACGTTCTCCACCTTTCTTTTTTAGAGGGTTTTTTTGTATGAAAATATATAAAGATGAAAGAGTTGACGTGAACTTTGTATAATTTTTATATTGAAAAGATATCTCAAAACCCAAAAAATTGAAAGTTGCCTTTTATTGTTAAATTTAATAACTAAATCATAAATAAAAGTTATTATTATTATTTAATAAATAAGTGAAAGACAAATATATTTTAATTAAAATTTGGCTCCACTAACATGTAAATTTTAATTTTTTTAGTGGGGTCTATTTTATGCAAATAGAATATATACATAATTTTTACTACTAATATGTATATAACTTCCTTAAAAAGGGGAAACTTGAGTGGGGTCATTGCACCCCCCTCAAGTGGCGGTAGCTACGCCACTTGTGTCTGAAGTTTTAGTTTCTCACTATAAAAATTGTGATAAATGCTATAATGATTAAAAAAAAGTTGTATGTTGTACTAATAACTAATTACAAGTGTATAAAAATTTAATTTGAATGAAATGATAATTACATCTTTAAATCGGTATATTTATTTAATTATTTGTAAATTACAAAGAATGTCCAACATTGATACAAGACACACACTGACAATGCTAGTATCAAATTAGAAAAACGCTCATACTTTCGATAAAATTCGAAACCAAAAAGCCTCATTGCTTATCACTATCGATAATTAGTGACAATAAATATTGTCACAAAATATTTGTGTATATATCTAGTAAATGTCAACAATGACAATGTTGTTAATACTCTTGCCGGTAACATGTTTTAAAATCATGTTAGTGAAAAAAATTATATTATTGTTTCATAATACATGTCAATATTAATAGGTTTAATATTGTCATCTAAAACTAAAGACTCATTTTCTTAAAGTGACAGATCAAATACATCACTCATTTGTAGCAACAATTGATATGTTACCAAGTTTATATAGATTTATTTCTCAAAATTTAGTACAAAAAGTTAAGTTTTTAGTGATAAAATTATACAGAATAATAATAATGTTAAACTTATGAGTGATAATAATTTAGATTTTGGCACTAAATAATTTTCTTAGCATATTCCTGATAAAATTAACGACGAAAATATAATCACAAAATTATCACGATACTAGCTATTGTCACTAACTATGTTGTTACTAAATATGTGTCACTAATTATCAATAGTCAACTTAAATTTGTAACAAATAGTTATTAGGAATGACTTAGAAATATTATTTATCCCCTTTCTGATTTTTACTAATATTTATATAATACGTTGGAAGTAATTAATGTCTGACTTTCTGTGTAGCTGCTATCATCACATTGATGGAATAAACATTTTCAATTTTATTAGGGCATGCAGAGATAGAGAATACATGATCCACAATGGTTATAAATAGGTCATGTGTCCAACTTAATAAGTTTGTCATCGTTAATTGAAAAGTTAACACCCCCTCGATTACTAATTTTGGTCGAACGAGCAATTTTATTAGAACTTGAGTGGCTAAATTGATGATATATTCTACTTCATTTTAAACTTGAGTGTTCAAATTTCAACTTCAAATTGATGATCCGTCATTGAAAAGGTGAAATAAGTCATATCTATAAATAAACAATTAATATATAATTAAAGAATTCAAAAAAATTCCAAGATTGCAAATCCAAACTTAAGCCCAAGATTAAATCCAAACTTAAGCCCAGTAAATAGTAACCACCCACCACACCCAAAAAGAAAATAAAAAAATTGACATATACCTATTTCAATCGTTGACTTCTTCAACCGAGCAAGCTGCCCCAATTAGTTCTAATTCATCTTTGATTTTTTTTTTTTTTTTTTTTTGTTTCCCAAGGGTTTAATCCCTTTCGAGGCGTGTTGGGCACAATAAGTGGGTACCTCTCCCAACAGGGATTCGAACCTGAATCCGCTACTTTGTAGTGACTAATCCCTTCCATTAGACCAATCACATGTTGGTAATTCATCTTTGATTTTGATACTTCGTGTCTTCTTCTAATTTCCTCTCTCAATTTTCGACTTTATCTGACTTGAAAACCAAAGAAATTTGTGGTATTTTTTTTTTTTAATTTTTCCGAAGATTTCGAGATTCTAAATCCCTAATTTCAAGATTCTAAAACCCTAAGGGCCTGTTTGTTTGGCATTTCCCAGAATTTTTTCGTGTTTGGGAAATGCCAAACAAACATGTTTTCTATTTTCCGAAATAAATTTTTCATCCATTAATTTTCTCAAACTACTCTCTCAAAAGCCAAACAAACAACAATTTTCTTATCTCTAAACAAAACCTATACAAACTCTACTTTGATTTGACATAAAGTAACATATCTCTTACACAATTTATCTCACATAACAAACATGATTTGACATAAAGTCTTACACATCTTACACCTACAACCCAACTCTTCCAAAAAAACCTACACCTACTTTATTTCTCAAACTACTCTCTCAAAACCCAAACAAACAACATTACGCAAATCGAGATTATTTCACAAACCTCCACTACTCTCCCAAACTACTTTCCCAAACGCCAAACAAACAGGCCCTAAAATATTCGCGCAGAAATTTGTGGTATTTTAGCTGAAGAAGTGATATTTAATGGCAACAATTTAAAAGTAATGATAATCTCTCCTCCAGCTGCTCTAAACAGTAACTTGTCATTTTCCTCCCAATTATTCATTTTTATTTTTCAATCTCTCTCCTCTAGAGAATCCAAATATAAGATCTCAAACCTGAAAGAAAATACAAAATGCATTCTCCTTTTCACCCCTCCATTGAAGATTAAAAAAAGCAAAAAGTTGCATCCCCATTTTGAGTCCACCATTGGAGATGCCTCAATAGTGCAAGGGAAAAACGTTCTTGTTAGTATGAAGGAATATCCAACTTAACAGCACATCTGTCAGACAAATGGTCTAACTAAAACATTTATGTATTATAAAACAATCCTAAAACCCTCTACTTTCGAATTACTAACCAGACCTAGAAGAAACACTGAAAGAACCCAGATCAAGGACTCGAGGAATTTAAGTATTTAACTAATATCAAAGCCTCATCATCAACCCGATCGTATATTCTTAGTAGCGGTTAAGACAAGAGGCCTCAGAGTATCACCATAAGGGCAAAGACGGTAAAACAAACAAGGAACCAGTACAATCATAAAATTAATTATTAAAAATACTGAAAAAGACAGATTTGTTGGTTCAATCATCCGAATACAACATCAAAATTCATATAGTACGCAAACAGATATATGGTACTAGCTCATTATATTAATAAAATATTCATCATAGAGGGCTGCCAATCGCTGTGACCAAGGATAGTAGGTAAGAATATAGCGTAATAAAATGACGAATCAGAGTAAAACCCCCACTCCTCAACTCCTCACCGTAATAGTACTCTGAAAATAATAAAAGATCTTACGGTGCAATGCATCGAAGCTATGGCCCGACAAAAACCAGCTGTGGCTGCTCCTCACGGATTATTATGTGGTTCAATCAATCAGACAAACCAGCCCTGGACTTCAAATGCTTCTTGAAGTCCATGATGTCACCTGGCCATCGAGTCACAGCTTGATTCTCGCACACCCATATCTCATGGGCCACCTGGTTAATGAGCCTAAAGTCGTGACTCACGAGAACCATGCCACCATCCCATTCATTCAATGCCTCTGCCAAAGAGTCAATTGTCTCAATATCCAAATGATTAGTAGGCTCATCCAGCAGCAGCATGTGTGGCTGCCTCCAAGCTAGCCATGCAAAAATTACACGACTTTTCTGTCCATCGGACAAGTTTTTCATGGCCATCACTTGAGCTTTGCCAGTAAGCCCAAACCTTCCTACTGCAGCTCTCATCTTCTCTTCCTCGATTCCAGGGTACTCTCTCATCATATATTGTAGTGCAGACAAATCCATGTCAAGCTTCTCTGTCAAATGCTGATGGTACTGTGCTATCCTCAGGTGGTTGTGACGCTTCACCATGCCATCAAGAGGAAACAATTCCCCCGTCATTAGCTTCAGAAGGGTACTCTTTCCAGCTCCATTAGGTCCCACAAGTGCAACTCTTGAATCAAGGTCTACACCAAAATCAAGGCACTTGTAGATGAGATTATCAGGAGTGTAGCCAAATTTAACTTCCACAAACTGTAAGACAGGAGGAGGGAGCTTTCCCACATCAGTAAATCTGAAAACAAGAACCTGGTCCCTCGCCACCTTCTCAGTGAGCCCACCACGCTCCATCTTTGCCAAAGTCTTTTCCTTACTCTGGGCCTGACGAGCAAGTTTAGCAGAACCATGTCCAAACCGTGCAATGTATTCCTTCATTGAAGCTATCTGCTCCTGCTCCCACTTGTATTGTTTCATCTGGTTCTCCTCGAGTTCAGAACGGGTCTGAAGATATTGGTCAAAGTTACCTGTGTAGAGCTTTAACTTTTTACTTTGCATGTGGATGATGTTGGTGCAAACTCCATTCAGAAAATCCTGGGAATGTGAAACCACAACCAGAATACGATTGAAATTTTTTAATGTCTCCTCTAACCAGACACAAGCTTCTAAGTCTGCAATTGAATATAATGGGTGTTAGTAGTACATTTAAAATGATAATCTAACATAGCATGCCTAAAAGAAAATTCAATTTCAGGTCGACAATGTCAGCAAATAATTAAGAACCAGCACTTCAAGCAAAAACCAGGCCTGCTACCACAAAAATACTTTGAATATGATTCAAAACTATAATATCATGTAGTTACCAAGATGATTTGTAGGTTCATCAAGCAACAGTATTGTTGGGTTCATGAAAAGGGCTCTAGCTAGAGCTATCCTCATTCTCCAACCACCAGAAAAGTCACGGGTTTTCTTTGCTTGCATTTGCTTGGTGAAACCAAGACCAAATAAGATCTCAGCAGCACGTTTCTCAGCAGTTGATGCATCCATTGCTTCCAAACGTTCATAAACAAGATCAAGTTGTTCTCCACCGCCATCATCCTAGAACCACATAAAATAACATAAGTAATTTGTGACACTACCCTCCATACAGTGCTGTTATGTACTCATACAGCCATATATACCTGTGCAGCCAGTCTTTCAACTTCTCTCTCCAATTTCAACCTCTCCTCGTCACAATTTATAACTGCCTCAAGCGAAGACATGTCAGATGCTTCAATCTCCCTGGAAAGGTGAAAAATATCCATGTGTTCTGGAATAGGAAGCTCCCGACAACCTATTGAAGAAAGAAGAGTAGACTTCCCACAGCCGTTTAACCCAAGCAAACCATAACGTCTGAAAAGAGAAGAAATTGAACATGTTCCACACATTAGAAGATAAAAGGAAACCTACATAATAAACAGATAAAGAGAAGGCATTGAACATACCTTCCATAATTGAGTTCCAGTTCAGAATCAACTATAAGATCATGTCCATGAAAAGTGAGGGAAAGAGATTCTATCTGCAAAACCACATCCACAAACAATAAAGTTGTCAATAGTTTTTAAGGTACATATGGAAACAACTTTGGAACAAATTCTGATGGATGCAATATGGATTGACAAGTCATACATATTGGTACCTACTACAGAGCGCTCCAAACAAGGTCAAAATTGTTGGATATTAGGTGCTCATCTAGGTGTACCAAGCTAGCAACAATAAACTAAATGTGAGGCAACTTCAGCAAATTTTCTAAATCAAAGGAATATTGTATATAGACGATGTGGTCAAATGATCTGTTAGCAATTAATCAGTTGCCTAATCAACTACCTTGGATTGACACTATTAGTATCTGAGCTCATTAGCATTCAAAGGAGTTAATATCTTATACAGTTAGATTTCAAGCTCAGGCAGCTAGTTAAATCTGATCAACCTATCCATTTTCAAAAGTTCTAAAATACTTTTTTGCAGACTTGCTTTAATGGATACTCTACATGAGTTGAGTATGTATATGCACACAAACACAAAAATAGTAATATCACCAGATTTTGACAACTAATACAGTAATACCACATAGCCACAAAAAATATATAAAATGCTGCTAAGCAAGTGTTTTTCATTAGTTCTTGGTCAAATTCAATCAATGTCATACACACCATAAATTTAAGTGCGTAAAATAACCTTAAACTTGTAGGCAAAAACAGAATAGAATAAACTGAGAAAAGAATAGAAGAATAACCAAACAAAGATGCATTCAACCTCCCAATCATAACTGATCCACAACAAATAAATACACCAAAAACGCAAAGATTGTAAGTATTCACTATCATCCTACATACTTCAAATCTTATTGCAGTATCTGACATGCATGAATAGAAACTGCCTCCTGCTTCGATTTCACTTCTAAGCTATCTTCAACAAGATCGATTCATTCTTGTTGAAAAAAACCAAATACTCATCGGATATTTAGTCGTGCTTAATTTAATCAAACACAAAACAAAAAGAACAGATACGGATCTATTAGCTGACTCACCCGAATATCTCTGGACATAGGATGCGAGCACAGAACTCCGGTACATGTCCGATCAGATATATGCAGCGCATCTACACCGTTGGCCAAATTATCAACTTTGCTGCCATTATCAGCTGCCGCAGCCTTCGATGAGGCACCCGCCGCTGGAGCCTTTCCTCCTCTCTTAGCAGCTGCCGCCGCCTTCTTCTGAGCCGCCTTCTTCTTACTCGCGTCCGACACCATCTGTAAATCCTCCAACACAAAATTAAGATCCGAAAATTCAAAATCAATAAATCATCTTAATCCTAAAATCTTACATTGAAAGCGTGAGGGTATTGAGAAAATTGTACAAGGACGAGATCTAGGGTTTCGTAACCTTGCCGCCTTCTCGGACTAAAAGGCCTTCTGTGCGTTTCTTTTGCTCTATTTAACTAGTCCGAGAATGAGGGTTTCGGTTCGGTAGGAGTTGCAAGTTGTTTATATAGTGGGAGGAGGCAGGATGGACACGTGTCAAGGAGTTAGGGTGTTGTGATGAGGGAGAAGGGAATTGGACGGTGATGCTTACGACCAGGAGGGATTGGGAAACTTCAGTTGCGTGTTTCAATTGGACACATAAAATATCTGGCCTCTGGCCCTTTTATATTAGAAAGGAGAATTATAGATTCAATGGACTTAGGATTTGGGCCGTTGGGCCCAGTTTCGTCAAGCTTAAGCCCACAACTATTGGACCTATAGCAAACCCAGCCAATACAGTTGCCATGATGGTCCCGTGTAGGGCTGTCAATGGGACAGATTTCAATTTGGATTGGATCTGAATCCGGTCCGATTTATTAGAATAATTGTTCGATTAGTGAATTGATGGATCTGATCCAATTAAGAAGATCCGTAATTCGAATTATATAGAACGAATATAGATCTAGGTTGATCTGATCCGTTACAAATATGTATCCGATATATATTATTATATGTTGTTTATATATTATGTATTTAAACCAAAATAAAAATAAAACTATATATGTTCAAATCTTTTATTATATTAAAAATAATCTTTAAAAAATTGCATGAAAGATGTTGGACTGACCTGATAACTAATTGGGCTTACAACATATTAATTTATGTTATTTAATAAGAATAATAAAAACTCTAACCATTCATCCTTGAATTTTTGTATTTTCTTCAATTTCTCAATATTGAATTTTCTTCTTCTTTTTCCCAATTTATATCTTTTTTATTTATATTTTTGTTTATTCCTTTGTTCTAATTTTTACCATTTATATGTGCCCACCATATTTCATCTTCATTTTCAGGCAATAGTTTCGATTAAATAAGTAAAATGTTACATTTTTAATTCATGATGGTGGAATCTACAAGTGATTTGGAGGAAAACGGGAAAAAAAAATTTAAATGTGCTAAACGGATCCTGATAATTTATCCGGATTCGGATCCGATTGCTAATATTCAAGATCCAAGTGAATCCTGATCCGGATAGAAGAAATGTAAATCGGACTCAGATCCGAATCGACCCTGATCCTGTCCGAATCCGACCCATTGATAGCCCTAGTCCCGAGCCATGACCCAATGCCAATATGGCTTATATCGCCAAGGCTCTGTCTAAATTAATCTTGACCTTTGGAGCCATCCAACCAACGTGAATGGTTTGGTATATGCCACTATCACCGGAACCAGGTTGCTGTCGGATGCCTCATGAACCCGAAGCAAGTAGTTTCGGCTTAATGTCTAAGATATCAATAAATTACTTGGTCAAAATATTAAAGACTTCATTTTGGAGAGGATTCAATTGAAAATTATTTGGTTTTGGGGTTTGTAAGATGTTAAAGTGGCCTCAAGAACACCCACAATAATTTTTTTTTATAAAAAAAAAACACTTGAGCATCCTCAATAACATAAAATAGTAGTGAAAACACTATTTGACGTTATGAAAGCTCAACCACCATGACATTTCAATGGGTTTGAGTGTCTAATATTTGGAGGGGTAACGAGTTAAAGTTCAACCACGATGACATTTCAATGGGTTTGAGTGTGTGAAACTTGCAGGGTAACGAATTAAAGTTCCACTACAGCATTTACGTTTTTATGAATGTTTTCACAATGACAATAATTCAAAGTAGATATTTTTAACAACAATTTTTTCAGCAACGGTAAATCAATCCATAGTGGAAAAAATATCCACATCATCTTAAAGTCGCGATGGATATTCCATAATGGTTTGTGCCACACAATTTTGAGCATGGTGAACATATTGTTATTTATAGACAAATTAATAATTTGTTGTAGAGATCCCAGAAAAAAAAATCAATAGGATGTACAATTCTTGGAAGAGATGAAGATTTGCACATATTTTTTCAACTAAGAATAAATTCATGTGAGGTAAATTTTCGAAATATGCTAACTAGCTTAGGTGTATACATAGTTCAAAGCAAAATAAAAAGTCGCCAAGTTAAATCAACACGCAACTACTTTAATATATTTTATTGCAAAATATTGAAAGAAGGAATTAAGTTACATTTTCCCTTTTCTATATTTTGTCTTTTCTGTTGTTTCTTTAGTGTTCATTATTGGCATTAGGAAAATTCTTGCATAGACCTGGTCTATGAGCTTTTCATAGACCTTGTGATTGTAAATGCACCACATCATACATTGTGAGATCATGACATCATCAAAATGTATTATGTGGTGCATTTACAATCACAAGGTCTACCACTAAGCTCTTAGACCTGGTCTATGTAAGAATTTTCCTTGGCATTAAGAGTGAAATCATTTTTGCATAGTGGCGGAGCTAGGAACAGTTCTTTCTTTGGCCTTTGGGGGGTTAATTTTTTTTGTCAAATATTTTCTTAATATTTTAATACAAAGACAAAAATAAACTGAAAGAAGCAATTTGTTAGAAAAAGCATAGAGTGGGATATTTTCTTTGTTTTTAAGAAACAAGGGATATGTTAATCTACGTTAATTAGTTGTACAATGATAATGAAAAAAATGCATAAAATATAAAAACGAAAGAAATGTTGCTTTAAAGACTTGAACTCGGAACATCTGGGTGAACACCCAAAACTCCAACCAGGCGCGCCAATCAATACTTTTAATGGGAAATAACGGTTGCAAGTAGGGCTGTCAATGGGGCGGATTTCAATCTGGATTCGTCCGAATCCGATCCAATTTATTAGGATAATTGTCCGATTAGAGATTCGATAGACCTAATCCGATATAAAGATCCGTAATCCGAAACTCATGGAGCGAATATGAATTTAGGTCGATCCAATCCATTACAGATCCGTATCCGACAATAAATAAAAAAGAAAGATATATATATATATATATATACACATAATATTTTATAAAATTAAGTATCATTAATAATATTTCACCGTCCATTTAAGAAGATAGTAATTTATACCTCGTTTATAAATATATTTAAACCAATATTTTCATTCTAAAAATATGAATATATAGTAAAGAAACTTTGAACATGTGAGCTAAAATTAAATAAAATTGAAAAGTTAATAAACTTGTTTTAGGAAAAAATATTAATTTAATTTTTTAAATGAAAATTTATTGGATCCGAAAAAGATCCGATATCCGGATCCGTTGGATTCAAAAAATCTAGATCCGAGCACAATCGGAGCAAGATCCGAATCCGACAGGATTCGATCCGATATAAATGGAGTCGGATCTTGACGAGCCTGATCCGACCAGAATTCGATCCATTGGCAGCCCTAGTTGCAAGTATATAAAAAATATTTTTATTGGGGGTTGTGCCCCCCCCCCCCCCCCCCAACCCCTTACATATTTTGGTCGGAAGTCGTCGGAACAAGTTCCCACTTGGAATTTTTTTTCTCTCCAACTCATTGTGTGCGTAATGTTACTTCCTAACAAAGGATAATTATTGATGTAGTGAAATGGACTAACAACTACACTGTGACGAATTTGGATTCTAATTTGTGCTGAGATAAATTCTCACAGCATGTCTGATGCATCTCTAAAGAGAACAAAGCGGATATATAATCTGAATAGTCTAGAAAAATCAAAATAAACAAATAAAAACAATGTTACTTTGATTAACGCGAAGGATATGTTTCGGAATAAACAAGGCAATTGATGAGTGGAATTACAATCGTATACTCCACCGTTCTCTTATTCTTGTTTAGTCACACAACTATAGGCTTCCGTCCCACTATTCTTGCTTCCTTTTAGTATGGTGTTTAACTCATATTATCAATTAAATTTGATTGGTAGACTAATTTGAAAAGTAGAAAGCTGGCAACAAAGTTTGAATATTTGTTCCCTAAGACCATTTTATGCCCAATCCATCAATTCCAAGTTTTTATGCATTTTCCCAAACTTTTTTGGTGACTACAACGAATTAAGGTGACTAAAATTTATTTTAATTAGTTTCGCATATTCAAATTAAGCTGTATTTGATATTGTATGTGATAATAAAAAAAAGATATTTAGAAGGGAAAAAGAGGGGGAGAATACTTGTACAGTAATTTAGTCGATCTCTATCGCAAAGAAAGTTCGACACCAATGTAGGTCCATTTGTTTCAAATATGAACTTTTACTAGAAAAAATGTAATGTCAAATGAAATAAAATATACTCACTTTTTTCTCCTTTTTCCAAATAAATTCATGCTAGATTCTTTTACTATATATTATTAAATAAATTCGTGATGAATGTCGTCTTTCCATGCAACAAGGGCACATGGGCTCTACCTCAAGTAATCATCATCACGACTACATTACAAAACAACCCCACCATCACATATTCACATGGATTTGCGAATTGGTATCCAATCCAACTACGTATATATTAGCTAGCTTCTGAATGAATGAATAATCACTAAATAAAAAAAGCATTGCCACTTTATATTTTATTTTTTGTATTTTAGTCGTGTGAAGAGTTGGTGACTGGAATGTTGCATGAAGATGCCTGCCATCATGAAGATCATTATATTGTATTTTATTTTGGGTTGGTGGAATATTCTTCCTAGTATAGTATAATCTAGTCGATGAGGTCGCCAATACTTGTCTTTCCCTATTTAAATATTATATTACCGATTTAAATGCAAAAACACCCATTCTATTACTTTTGATTGGCACATATGTTCTATTTTTATGTTAATAAGTCAAAAATATTTATCAATGTTTTGCAGGTATAAGAAATATTATTTACATTTTATTCGACCCTGCTTAATTTGCTAAGATTCAAATTCTCTTTTATATCATTTTATTTGTGATTTATTTATATATATATATATATATATATATATATTTTTTTTTTTTACGGACAACATTAAAATCACTAAAATATATTCACACATATAAGAATTTGAAACCCTTCTACAATATGGGGCTATGCCAAATTAAGTGCAAATCTTGAGCCCCAAAACGTGTCTTGGGTGCTAACTTTGAACATTTATGCATTTCATGCATCACATTATAAACTTGTACACATGATGCAACATGTCAATTAGTAAATTACATTATTACATTTGGATTCAAATTTCACATCACACAATATATATATTCTAATGATTTCGTAATTTAATAACACACTTAACCAATTATGAAATAAAATCTTGATAGTAAATGGCATCTATGATTCTACCAATTAAGCGTATAATTTTTTTCAATAAATTAGTATCTAAACATGATGATGAGAATAATGTGTTTATCTTTTTTTAGAATGGAGAAGAAAACCATACAAAGACTTTTTTCCTCATCACAATATAAAAACATGATATAGTGGCTACATTAATTAAACTACAAAATTAAATACACCCATAGTTACGTTAGTTTGATTTGAGGAATAAATAGACTATTACCAATTATAAAAAAACAAAAAATAAATAAACTATTACTTTTCGATCGAATTGTGTCTGTCATAGTATGGATTTTTTATGTACTGGAAATATTCACATTTCCATGATTAATCTTCCATATTTCACATAATCAAAAAAACCAAAAGTTTTTTATATATTTTTTAATGCTAAATTATCATCTTTGAACAAATTTATTCACATAATTAGGGTTTGTTTGTTTGATTGTTCCTAAAATTATTTCGTGTTTGACACATGTTTTCTACTTTCTACAATAAATTTATCATTTCTAAATTTTCTCAAATTACTTTCTTGTTTGACACATGTTTTCTACTTTCTACAATAAATTTATCATTTCTAAATTTTCTCAAATTACTTTATTAAAAGTCAAACAAACAACAATTAAAAAAAATTAACAATTTTCTTATCTCTAAAAAAACGTTATACAAACTCTACTTTGATTTGACATAAAATAACTTATCTCCCACACAACTTATCTCACATAGTCACATTACAAACATGATTTGACATAAAATCTTACAACTACGATCTAACTCTTTCAAAAAAACATATACGTACATCTTTATTTTCAAAATCATTCTTTCAAAACTCAAACAAACAACATTACACAAATCGAGATTATTTCACAAACTTCATTTACTCTCTCAAACACTAAACAAACGTGCCCTTAATGTATGTGTAGGTTCACTTTAATTTGCCTCCTCTCCTGATCTATCTTTCCTTAAAAAAACTAATCGTCACATGAGAATGTGGAGGGGACCATGCACATATATATGGTGACTGCATGCATGATTTACAGTATTATGATATACTAAAAGACTAAAACACATCTTTAAAGTTAAATGCAAAAATACCTCTTATTATTTTATATTTGGTATAAAATCTCTTGTATTATTTTTATTAGTAAAATCCCACCCAATATTAGTAAGTTAATAGACATTTACTCTTTCTTTGTCATAGTGTTGCAAGTGTTGTTGTTCACTTGCTCTAATTATAAGTGCGAGTATTCTTCATGATTTGCAAAAGAAGGGACAATTATAACCCTTTTTATTTCTTTTGAACACAACTCTATACTTAAAATAACTGACACTAACTCTCATGTAAACTCAAAAACATTGTCAATAACTCTTATATTCTCTTAAGAATATAGCAAAAACCCTTGCAATCAACCAATAATGTTTAAAATGGTGTAATGAAATAGCATAAAATATTTTTTACTAATAAAAATGAGTTAGGACATTTCCTATCAATAAAAAAAAGTAAAGAGGGTGTTTTTGCATATCACTCCACATCTTAAATAATGCAGTTTTTCCACAACGTGTAGAAAGGGGTTCATAAAGATCAACTGGCATGGGGCCATCATCGTCATCTCCATAAATGTCAGGGGCCGGGTCCCCCCCTTTTCTGTATAAATTTGTGTGGTTAAATGTTAGTTGTAAATTGTTATCGGCATTAATTATCAAAAAAAAAAAAATCTGTTATCGGTATCAATAATGTTTACAATTGATATTTTGTAAACTTGTAATCAGTATCAATAATGTTTTTTGATGAATCATACAGTATCAAATTAATTGGAGTATTTGTTTATGGAACCTCGATCCAAAAATAAGGACTATTTCCTAAAAAATAGTTTCTTATCTATGTTATCTTTCATATATTTACCAAGGGCGAATGCTTTATACCAAAGCTGAATTGATTTGCATCAACTAAAACGAGACATTGTTATAGCTAGTACATTGATTTACACTTTGTGATTGATTGAATGTGCAAAACCTTTGTAAATACTAAATAGCAATACTTTGAGTTCAATGTGACCCAATTAATATATTGAAGATAAACAAAGAAGCAAGCAAACAGTTGAAAAAGTAAAGAAACTACTCTATGCAATTCCACACTCACAAAAAACAGAGGAGGTACGTATACGGACTCATGGTACTGAGAAAATGGATGCACAGTTGTACCGTGTACCTACGCACAGTAGAAGACAGTGTGCTTTACAAAATACAAGTCCCGCATATATACAACAAAAGGACAAACAAATGCATATTCAGGAAAGTGGGAGGTGACTCTATGGCATCTACGTTCACATACTTGTCTGCTTGTAACTAGCATTTTTCAGATTTTACCCTTTTCAAATACTAATAACAAACAGAGTTGTTTAAAGTATAACCAATTTTACATCAAATTTGAATCTTGGTACGTATTTTAATAGTTTCAGTCTCAATTGTTAATAGTGAGATTTAATTTAAAGCTATGGTTTTATATTTGAATAAAAATGTTTGGAAAGGAAAGTGGTTTTATTCAATTGGTTGAAAAAGGAATTTTAATTTTTCAATCGTAAAGAATCTAGGTGGCTAATCAATATAGTAAAATACAATCTTCATGTTTGTGGAGTAGAGAAATGTGAAAAATTCGACATACAAATATTTTTAAGAATCTAGACGCCTTTTTTCATATAGAAGTAATAATCTTTCATGATATTACGTCAACACAACGTTGAAAAGTGAAAACAAAGAAAATTAGGTTCAGCCACTAATTTCAAATAAAATAATCATTAACTCTAATAGTGACAATTAAGTATTTCAAATCAGCAACCAAAGTAGTCTTTCTCTTCTCTAGAAAGTCCAATTTTTATTATAACCAAAAAATCAAATTAAAGGATTACCTTTTCTAAGTAGATTAATAGTAATAATGAAGAAACAAAATCTTAACTAAATATAAATAGATACTACTAGTGTATATAAATTGTCACTACAAGAAAAAAACGACCAATTTATATTTTTATCCCATTGCAAAAGAAATAGTTACCCCTCTAATCCTTCATAATTACAACTAAACCACTCCCATCACATCACACTACAAGCGTTGGGGTTCTCATCACTGAAGATTTGCGGAGCATGGATGGATCCGACCGGATACGGGTTGTAGTGAAACTGATCCCCTGCAGTACCTGGCCCGTAAAAAAAGGGTTGCGGTTGTGGATACGGGTACCCACCTTGTAACTGCATCTTATGACCCTCCATCTTCTCACCACCGCCGTCCCCTGCCTCGCCGCCATCTCCACCGCCTCCGCCACCCTTTTTCTTGTCACCACCGCCTCCCTTCTCTTTGTCACCACCGCCGCCGCCATTCTCTTTCTTCTTTTCTTCCTTCTTTGGTGGCACGATTTCAACATCTTTCTTAAGATGTTTTTTGAGCACCTCAGCTAAAGCCTTCATGTCCATAGCTCCCGTCACCGTCACCAAATCCTTTTGTTTGTCAATTTTCACGTCTTCGTACCCTGTAAACGCCGTTTAAGTAAAATACAACTAAGATTTTTCCATTAATTATTAATGAAGGGAATATGGTAAAATCTCATTCTTACCCTTTGTTTTGGTAATAATTTTGTGGATTTTCTGAATGCACCCCTCGCAGTGCAAATGCACCTTCAACACCGCCGTCGTTACAGGTGGCTGCAAAATTTAAATTTAAATTAGCTGTTATATATCAATAATTATATTAAATAATTAAATAATAATAATTAACTATGGAATTAGAATAGACAATAATGATCCAATTTGGCAATTTCTTACCAAAAACTACTCACGTCAAAATAGTTCATTTGAATAAGTTCATTTAAGTAATATATACTCCAGCCATTTCAAAATGAGACACATTTTTAAAATTTGATTAAATAGGAAATTGGAGAGAATGGGGCCGAGTGTTAGGCTGTTAGCTAACATGCGCCACAAACACACGTGGCACATTTGACGGGACTAATAATGGGGAGACGTGGGAGTTACGCAAAATTGAATGGGGAACTGAAAAAAAGAAACGTCTGAAATTTGAATAAATGGAATTGATTTATCACTTGATGTGAAATGCCTAAAACAAGAGAGAGAATAAACGAACAGTAGGCTACAAATGCGGTAACTGCTGGTTGCTAACGTGCGCAGTTCCAGCCCCCATGTAATTACCGCGTTCACCGCAAAGAAACCAACACCGTTACACATACCCACTTGAGAAGAAAAAGGAAGGACAAAAAAAACTAACGTGCGCCACCGTGCAAAGGAAAAGACAACCCAATTGGAAAATCAGAATATGCACATGTTTAACAGAATCTGCCATTAATGCAAATACAATCACGTACATAACAATAGGGGACAAACAGCAAACACAGGCAGCAATGGTGAATATTAAAAAACAGGGGAAATTAAAATGGGCTTGTACTGTAGTGTAATTATTAATTAAGAAGAACAGTAGTGTAGTGTAGTGTAGTGTAGTGTTTTACCCCTTTTTCCTTGGATTTTTTGTCATCAGATTTAGAATCATCTTTGGAGTTTTTGTCTTTGGATTCTTTTTTCTTCTCTTGTTTCTGATTGTTTTCTTTTCCTTCGTTCCCTTTTCCTTTTGAATTATCTTTGTTGTTGTTATCTCCGTTGTCTTTTTTGGGTTGTGGAGAAATGAGTTCAACTTTTTTGTGGGTCTTTTCCTCCAATTTTTCACGAAGCTTAACCGGATCCACTTTACCCACCACGGTTATCTTCTGTCCGTCGCCAATAATCGCTGTTTCCACACCTTCTCACATAACATAAACAAGCAAGCAAGACCCCATTTTTGAGCTTTATTTTTCTTCTTTGAAAACTAATTAAAACAGAGTAACGGTGATTAAAACAGAGGAGGAGCAAGAAATTTCAAGATACTAACCTTCAATTAAGCGAATGCATTTTAGGACTTTAGTAGCGCATCCTTCGCAGTGCAAATCGGTCTTCAACACAACAGTGACATTGCTGTTATTGCCGCCTTTGTCTTCTTTTTTCTTTTGTTCACCTCCATTGTTTTTCTTCTTCTGTTAATTGAAGAAAGGAAATCGAAAACAATGAATATTCATTCAAAATATACATATATAATAATAGGAAGCACAAAACTTTGTGCTTAGGAGTTTCACTTACCTCGCCCATCTTCCCTTTTGATTATTCTTCTGTGTAGGATTTGTCTAGTAAAACTGAGAAGTGATGAACGATGAGGCTTATTTATATTTATATTTATAGAAGGGGAAAGGAAATGGGTAGTTTGTGTGGTGTGCGTGTTGTGAGTGTCAAAACGTGCTTATAATGATGATTGCGTTAATTACATACATACAATTATCTTTTTTTTTATTATTTGCATACATACATACATTCATAAGATACACAAATACAATACATTATTATTTTTTATAAAAAAAAAATACATAAAATACATACATACATCCTAACCTATGTACTTTATAGGATGAATCATGGATCACACTTTTTTTCTTTTGAGAATGTAGATATATTCATACATCAATCCTAAATTATAATATTTTCAATAACCATTAAATTGTCAAGATTAGTAATAAGCTAGAAAAATACTCACACAAATGGAATCGAAAAGTGTTGGGGCATGTTTGTTTGGCGTTTTCCAACATTTTTTCGTGTTTGGAAAATGCCAAACAAACATGTTTTCTATTTTTTGAAATAAATTTTTCATCCATTAATTTTCTCAAACTACTCTCTCAAAAGCCAAACAAACAACAATTTTCTTATCTCTAAACAAAACCTATACAAACTCTACTTTGATTTGACATAAAGTAACATATCTCTTACACAATTTATCTCACATAATAAACATGATTTGACATAAAATCTTACACATCTTATACCTACAACCCAACTCTTCCAAAAAAACCTACACCTACTTTATTTCTCAAACCACTCTCTCAAAACTCAAACAAACAACATTACGCAAATCGAGATTATTTCACAAACCTCCACTACTCTCCCAAACGCCAAACAAACATGCCCTTGGAGTCTCGGCCTTTCATTAACTTGCGGCTTTATCTATTAGACCTTAGTGTTACATGTTGGAATTTTGACACTTTGCAACCCCCAAAATAGTGAAGATGGACATTTACACCCTTGAAACTTAAATTAAAAATACCCAGCAATTTGCAACTTCCCCCCACCCCACCCCACCCCACCCCACCCCACCCCCTCAAATGGTTTTCTACAAAATTGACAAACCTAGTCCACAAAGTTAGGGCTAATTAAGTAACTCAATTTTCATTATTTTTCAAAATCAATAGAATAATTATTTTCACTTCAAAGTTATAGTCATATGAGATAATATGATATTTTATGTCAATATGTGGTAATTTTTTTTTTTTTTTTGATAATTCAATATGTGGTCACTCTGGCTAAAAGAAATGGGCAAAGCCGCAAAAGTGATGAATAGATTTACCTACAATGTTACAATTCTAATATTTCTTAGCAAAATTTTTGTTAAGTTTATCACCACTTTCTTTTTCGACAGCCGGACTTGCATCAATCTCTACATCAAAGAGAAAAACTACTTTATAATAAGCCCAAATGAAAAAAAAAATAAAAAGATAAAAGAAGAGATAAAAAAACAAGATCAAGATTTGAAGCAAAAATCCATGTCCACCCACTTGAACAAAAAAATTCAATTTCTTGCTGGGAATACACAGGATGATGAACTTCAATATAAACAACTCTAATGAAAGTAGTCCGTATTAAACTCACTTACCATAAATTTATATTTATATATTATTATCAAGATTTATCATTTATCAGAGAAAAATGAAAATTGAGTTACCTAATTTACCCCTGACTTTGTTAACTATATTGGTCAATTCTGCTAAAAAATAAAGAGGGCTTAAATTTTTCTTAAGTTGATGGTGTTAAGTGTCGTTTATGAGTTTTGTGGGATATAAAGTATCCATTTTTCTTATTTAGAGAATGCAAAGTGTCAAAAACTCCATATTTTGGGATCACATGACTTTTAGTAAAAACTAATTTCTATGGTGTGTATTAGTATTGAAGCATCAGGGATGAATTTATACTTTTACCAAATTACAGGAGTGTAGATGTGACTATCCATAAAAGTAGGAAAAATGTTAATATGTTATTGTTATGCATTAATTATTTCACTACAATTCTTTTGAGATTTTGCTTGGGCGTATTCATTGGGATACTATATAATGTAGCGAATATATGACAATAAGTTGTACTATCACATTTTTATGATATAATAATGATAAAATCAAAGGTATAATTATGTATCGTAATAAGAATTTAGATACTTTCTCGAGGTATGTTGGTATTTTATTTTGATTTGATTTCAAATGTTATCGGATGAGTAGATTGAAATTTCAGAATTTTTATTGATTAGCTATTCAATACTACGTAATTTCAAATTCATTGATTGCCACATCTAACTATCTGCTTACTTTACCCCTTCAATTATTAATCACATCACTTTGCCCTGTTTAATTAATTATCATTCACGCATTAATTGCTCCATTTCATTAGTTTAAACTATTTCCGCTAAAAATCAATAAGCAAAATGCCTAAATGCACATTGTCCTCTGCAACTATCCCTAAAATATGGGGGCAAAACACAAAACCTGAGGCATTTTGCTTACCATCTTTGTGACCAAAGTATGTCAAAATTAATGATTTGGTGCAATTGAATTTGAAGCTAATTGGAGGAGACAAAGTGATGGGATTAATTATTGAAGAGATAAAGTGTTGGAGGTGGAAAAATGAAATCTAAATTAATTTTCTTACTTCTAGTTTAATTTTGATTTGCTATTGATAGTTTAGTTTAAGGCAAAAATACACTATTATCACGAAATTTGATCTATTATGTTTATTGTATTCGATACAGTCTCTCAGATTCACCATAAATGAATTATTTTCGTTAGTTTTTCAATTAACTATCATTTTTTAGTATCTAATAGTAAAATTATTTAAAATAATATAATAATATAAAGTTAACAAAATAAATAACATTAACAAATAAAATGTCAATTTAATGATTTACAAAATATAAAATGATATACTACTAATTAATGATAATTACCCCAACCGCTCCTCCATTGCCTCCAGGCTCCAACGTACCCGCCCCGTCCTCAAACCCAGGCCCAGATGGCTCTGAGTTCTGCACCACCCAAGGCCACAGCCCACAAGTGGAGTGGGTTTATAAAAGCTCAAATTTATGAAGTGCCAATATAGCCCATTAGGCCGAAGTAGCCAATTGGTTTGCATCTTTAAACTAATTATTATTATGAGTTTTTTTTTAATAATTGCAGTTGAAGTTCCAAAAATGACAAGATATATCTATCTATTATTAAATTGTTTTTGAATGGATGGAATTAGATTAATATATTTGCTCCATTTATTTTGAATGTGATAAACAACATTTGATTTGATTGTAGATGTAGAAGACACTGAATTTGCGGAATAGGATAAATTAATGGTCATTTTTTTTTAAAGTTAAAAATATAATCTGACTGGTTTTAAATTACCTATAGTCGTTTGGGATTGAGTTTACTAAAACCCTAAAATATAACAAAAAACTTAAATTAGTATTCAAACATTATTCTACATGTATTAGTAGACATGAAATTAAAATGTGCAAGCAATTAATCCAATTTTGTGATATGCTATGAGGGAATGAAGTGTTGTGACAATCCCATTCGCATCCTTTGATATGCTAATTGTCTGATGCTTCATCAATTTTCTCACTGAATAACAATTTCTAGATGTAAAAATCATCTAGCTAGAAACATATATATAATAGAAAGTATATCTATAATAATGCAATTTTATCACATCTGAACGGCTAAGAATCTTAAGAAATCAGGAAAAAGAGTAGTAGCATTGCCTCTGAATTTGATCCGTACATTCTTTTTATTCGATTTAGTATAGTATAAATACAACAATAGAGCTAGTGTCCTTCATTTCAAAATACTAGCAGAAACTGTATAGAGTTGCAATTCACAGAAACAAGTACGGAAAAAATAACATTAGCAAAGTGTATAAAATTTACAGGTTTGATCGGACTTTTTCAATAAGTTCTCTTCTGAGTATTTTCCCTGAAGCTGACTTTGGGACGCTGCTTACGAATGTAACTCTTCTCAACCTTTTAAAAGGTGCAACCTGAAATATAGTACGTTTCATTAGCTCCTACAGCAATCAAGAAATTCAGTGGGTAGCTAAAAATATAAAAGTACCTGATGTGCAATGAACTTCTTCACATCTTCTTCAGTTAGCGAGCTATTAGGGGAGCGGACTACATATGCAATGGGGACTTCACCAGCTTCGGCATCAGGAAATCTAAAAAAGATCAAGTAACAATGTATTTAATAAAACAAATATGTTCCAATTTGAAGTTTCATACAGAAAAAAAAAAAAAAAAAACTACTGTAGTAGGAATATGAGCTAAGTGACTTACGGAATGACAACCGCATCTAATATCTCTGAGTGAGAAACAAGCAACCCTTCAAGCTCCGCTGGAGCCACCTACAAAAAAAAAAAAAAAAAAAAAAAAAGGAAAGTGAAATATGACCAAAGTTACCAAATTGTAAGACAATATAATATGTAGTGAGAGTTAATTTGATCAATCAAAAGGTACCATTAGAAAGTAACTTACCTGAAAACCTTTGCACTTGATGAGCTCTTTAATACGGTCAACAACATAGAGTTGACCTTCATCATCGAAGTATCCAAGATCTCCAGTATGCAGCCATCCTTGTTTATCTATAGTAAGCTTAGTGGCCTGTGGATTGTTGAAATAACCTGAACATGAAATGCAAAACAATAAAAACAAAAGAAATACTAACACTTATTCTGACTCCATAAAACAGAGGTGCATGCATTATGCGACTTCTTTTCTAAGATGATGAATTCGTAAAACGGTATGTATACCTTGCATCATGTTGGGACCTCGTACCCATATTTCTCCAACTTGGGAAGGAGGAAGAGGCTTCTTCAATTTATCATCAATACTAATTATTTGACATTCCACTCCTGAAACAAGTGTTCCAGCAGAACCAGAATGGCGTGGCCCTCCATTTTGATTCTCAAGTGAGGCAATCCCACAAGTTTCAGTCATGCCATAGCCCTAAAATCAGAGGATCTGTTTGGTCAGGACACCCAATTTTCTCAACTCCAACTGGGATATTTTGAATTCAAAAGTACATCAATCAAAAGCCTTAACGTGTTATCATAGATGCATGCCACACAGGTTTGTAAAGGGCTTCTCATTTTCACTGATGATATATATAAAAACAAACATAAAACCAACATTGTACTCAAATATCAGTCAGATTTCAGGGGGAAATTCTTGACTAGACCACGTCTAGGAAAGAGTTCCTAGACCTTGTGGTTGAAGATGCACCACATCATTAACTGTGATGACCATAAGGTCTAGGAAATATCTCCTAGACCTGGTCTAGTCAAGAATGTCTCGATTTCAGGGTATGGTATTGGTTTAGTCATATTTATTGCTTTCCCTCACACAAAAAGGTTTTCTATACATCATTAGTCTCCATAAGGATCTACAACACTAACCACATTTTAGAATCCAAGAACATCAACATATGCTAAATAACTAATTTGTGTTTGCATAGAGTACATAGACTAGACATTTGTATGCTACCAGCACATAATTAAACAATATATATAGACTGACTTAATTCGATAAATATTAAAAAAAATAGTATATACATATTCACCTGAAGAACAAGTGAGTGAGGGAATTTCTTAGCACACTCCAGCATTAATTCCTTCCCAAGAGGAGCAGCCCCCGAACCAATCTGCTTCAAAGACGACAAATCATACTTATAAACCAAACTACTCTTCGCCAATGCCAAGACAATTGGTGGCACAACAATCAAATGTGTCACCCTATACTTCTCCACCGTCTTCAAAATCATCTCAAAATCGAACTTTGACATCGAAACAATCCCATTCCCACGCTGAAGCTGCGCGTACATAATCACTGCAAGACCAAACACATGAAACATAGGCAGAACACATAAATACAAATTGTCTTTCTCTCCGGCCAATTCTTGATCAACTGTGACCATCAAAGACGCGGAAATGAAATTCCTATGACTAAGTACAACACCCTTGCTAGTACCAGTAGTACCCGAAGAGTACAACAATGCAGCAGGATCATTCTGAGTAATTTCAAAATCACCCCCATCGTCTAAATTCACTGACCCTTCATTTTTAACTAGCTCAGTAAATGTTTTGAGTAATGGGATTTTCCCAATTGGTGTAATGATTGAATCTTTATTATCAAATTGTAAGAGAATAACTGGGAGACCGAAATTTTCAACCTTGGGTAACAATTCTTGGACGGTAATAATGAGTTTGGGGTTAGAATCTTTGACCTGTCTGGATAATTCGCCGACTGTGTACATAGGGTTAACGGTTGTGGCAATGGCTCCTATAGCGATGATTCCGAAGAAACAGAGGGGGAATTGGATTGAGTTAGGGGAGAAGATGAGGACGACGTCGTTTTTCTTGATGCCCAGTTGGAGTAAGCCTTGAGAAACCTTGGAGACAGCTGATTTGAATTGTGTGAAAGTTAAGGTTTCGCCGGTGTTTGAGTCTATTAAAGCTGGTTTATCAGAAAGAGATGAAGCGTTTCTGAAGAGAAAGGAAACCATAGAAAGGTTTGGGTTTTCTGGGAGGGGTACAGGAGGACGAAGAGATCTGTATATTCCGTCACGGCCATAGCCTGATTTCTTCTCCATTGCTTTCACTAGTGCGTGTTTTTAGTGTGTGTTCTGGTGGGTAAGTGAATACTGAATGCTGTGGTTTGGCTAAGAATTTTCCTCGTAGTTAGTGAAGGTGACGAATGCTAGGACCGAGTATTTCAATTTCAATGTTTATTTTCAAGAGGTTAATGAAAACTACTTTGATATTTTATATATCTAGAAATTGTTTGTTGAAATATTCGCCCTTAAATATCATGACGAGTCTGGTACGTTCTTCGGCGTATTCAACACGATATGCTTTTTATTTTTGTAGACACCTCACGACGCATCTGATATGTATTGAATGAGTATTTGAATATCCAACATGTGTCCGATACTATATAATGTAAAGTTTTAAAGTATCCATATATGGCTTATTATGGATATAGTTTGGGTAGGTTTCGCTAACTCGATTTGGATAATGATTTTAATGGATATTGAGATAGTAAAATTTGACTCCTTAGTAAATACTTAGTGAATTTAGAAAATTTGAGATATGATTTGAATTGATGTTTAATTTTTGGGGTTTGGAGAAAAATATCAATAACTTTATATGTGTGAAAATTGATGATATATGTCAAATCAATAACTTCATAAGTTTCAAATAGAGTTGTGTAAGTTTCGATTTGAACTGAAATTTGAGATTTGAGTTGAGTTCTCTTAAAACTCCCTACTTAATCGGGTTTGGTCCAGTTCGAGTGAGCTAAAACCCAACCAAACTTCTCCCATACAACTATGGCTTATTACGGAAGTAGTTTGACTGGTCCGTTTCGGTTGATAGATTAGATGTCAATCAATAAATTTATATGTGTGAAAAAAGAAATATCAAATCAATATTTTTATAGGTTTCAATTAAGGTTTTGTGGTTTCGATGTAGGTTAAAACTGAATTTGGACTGAGATTTTTTTTAAAGTTTTAGTCTAATGGGTTTTGTGACTCAATTCTGAGTGAGATGAAACTGGACGGCATTTTGATCCGTTCAATATATTAATATTAGCTATAGAAGGAAGCAGTTTGTTAGATCCTGTTGGCATTGATTGAAAAAAGTTAAGAGTTACCCACTTCACTTATTTCAAATATAAATAATAAATTGCCTCCCGGGGCACAGCTCAGTTGGTAAAGGAGGTGAACTGCGGGGCTCACTCCCCCAGGGTGGGGAGTTCGAATCCTGGGAGGAGCAGCTAAGTGTTGTAAAATCTTTGAGGGAGGATGGAGCAGCTTGGTGTTGTAAGTTCCATGGTAGTAGGCTCCCTTGGGGGCCAGGAGTATAAAGAGTGAACAAACCCTGACCAACTCAGGCACATCCCGCGATTTACTTCCGCACATTGCTGAGAGGCCAGTGATGGGTGGTCCAGGACTAAACCTGGGTTAACAAAAAAAAAAAATATATATAAATAATAAATTCAAATTCAATTCAGACAAAGACTTCAAATTATAAACCACTCCTCCACTAGTATATTCAATACAGTATTATTTTAGATATATATATGATTTTGGAAAAAGCGACTTGCAAACTTCCGAAAAGTCTCACTCACTAGTCACTACGACTTTTTTTTAACTCAATTAAGCTCACAAAATCAATTAGACTTTTGCTACACTATTGCTACTGTATTGGACATTTTTTTTTTTTTTGATAATATATCTGATTAATGAAAACCTATTTCTGAAAATTCGAACTTGAAAAGAGAAGGCCAACATGCGTTAATTCGTTATCATCGAAATATTTAATCCGTGGCTTAAGAACTGCCTAATTCTCAACCTAACCTCAACGGTGTGGGTAAAATTTATGTTGTCAGTGAAACATATTTTTACTTGATTTTAGTCGAAGATTTTTATTCAGTTAGAAATTCAAATCTGATCAAAAAAATTGTACTCCCAAAATCATAAAGTGAATATGGATGTAAGTCCATCCGTTTAAGATCTGAATTATAAATAAAAAATTATTACAGACACATCATATTTTATTTATATAGTCATGATTTACAATTAGTATAATAGTAAGTCAGTAACAAAATTGACATTTTAATTCATGATCTCATTTTCATGTCTTAAAAGTTAAATTTGTCACGCCCATTTCATTGGGCTAAACGCGATTAGGCCTGTCTCACTGGGCCAGAATATTTGGACTAAAATCATTCCAAATATGCCCTTTAGCAAAGGGCTATAAAAATTACCACGTTTTTAATTTCCACAAATTATTGAATAAACAGTCCTCGTCTTGGAGTGAAGAGATCGAAATAACACACACAAATTCGTATTCAGTGCTGTACGAAAAGCAGAAAGCGTGGTCCAGTATCTACTCAAGGTATGCAATAATCCATCCCCTTCTCTCTCTCCATCTCCAAAAATCATACACAATTTAAATGGCATCGTCTTCTTCACTCACCGCTACTTTCTCTCTCCTTCGATCAAATTTTCACAGTCCCCAACTCTTTTCACTAAATCCCATACCCTTCACTCTCAAACCTAAGGTCCTAACCATAAATCAAGAACACCCTTTTTTTCAGTTATGAATTTCGAGAGCCCCCCTTCATTTATTTTGTGTTTTTCTTTGTAGGTTTTTTGTCAGCCCAGAAGATTTCTATCGACGAGTATACAAGTGATGGCATCGAAAGAGTCAGCTGAGAACAATCCAGGCCTCCAAACTTCACTGGATGAGGCCACGAAAGGCTACTTCTTGCAGCAAACTGTGAGCTTTTCGATCATAAAATGAATATTGTAATTTTTGGTTCTGCATCATTAGAGTTCTTGGATGTAGATAATTTAACTTGTTTATGCCCCACTCTTGCTTACTTATTGTACATTCACATATGTCAAGTGCATTGTTTTATGTTTATATAACTCGAAATACATTGCTAATTGGCAACCGATAGAATGTAAAAATGGAAAAATCTTGTTTACACCAATTTTGTCACATTATTGTTGGATAATGTTGTTTATAAGTTGCCATGTGTCGATAGATGATGTAGCCAATTGTGAATCACACAATGTGTTAATTCACGCTAGACTCGGTATACCTGATTCTTTTAAGGTATTGACTATTTATTTGCTGTTAATGTGAGTTTATATTTTGCACCTTGGTTATTTCGCACACAGACTGAGAAACATATCCATAGAGGTATTTTGGCTGATAAAAGTGTGTTTTTGCATTCAGATGCTCCGCGTGAAGGACCCCAAAGTCAGTCTTGATTTCTACTCTCGAGTAATGGGCATGTCGTAAGTGTTATTGAATTTCTTAACGATGAAGGTGGATTCCATTCTTTTGTTTGTGTGTGTTCTATTGTTGGTGATATGAAACTTAAAAATCAAGCTGGATATGTAAATTTAGAAACTCTTTACTTATACCTTTTTTTGTTTTGTCAAGAATTTCATGGCCTGATTTTGCATAACAATAACTAGATCGAGATGGTGTATAATGATTATGCATCGGAGATCATCTGCCATCCCAAAAACTTTATTTAATTAATCACATTTTCATGGAAGAAGTTAAGAATATGAAATAACTTCTTCTGTTGTACCTCTATTTCTTTTTTCTGTAAATTTGTATTTATCCACAAGCAGCTCCGTCCCAGTACTCACTACTTACAACTCCACCATCAGCCACCTACAATCGTTCACCTTAGATAGTCATGAACTGACTCCACCTTAGATGGATCAATTGTGTCTTCGATCCAGAACTATTGTTAAACTCTTTATAACCGTTAGATTGCTGACTGAAACTGCACATACGCTTGCAGATCAACAAATGTTATGCAATTTCTTTGTTAGACCTTTTGGAACCATTAACTACAAAATGGTGGAACATAACTTACGTTATTATTTTCTGGCTTACAGGTTGCTTAAAAGATTGGATTTTGAAGAGTTGAAGTTTACTTTATACTTCTTGGGATATGAGGTAATATTATCAATTTATGGCATCAAACTTTCATCAATCATGTTATGTTGACTGTTCGTTTCTGCTTCTCACACTCCAGTTTTTCATCCATTTTCTTTTATTTGGCGAGGCTATGATTGATTCTTGGATTTCACTGAGTAAAACAATGAGAAAAATATATTCTATGGATCGATGATAGAAGTCAGAGAACGGACCTTATATAATTTGTTCATTTTTATCACTAAATCTATTTTGGTGTGGGTGGTTCAGGACACATCATCAGCACCGAGTGATCCCATTGAGCGTACTACATGGACTTTTGGTCACAAAGCTGTACTTGAGCTTACACAGTAAGAGCTAGCTTTATTTGAAATACGAAAGAAGGACGTTCTTGCTTTGTCATGATACCACATTGTCCTTGTTGTGTGACAGTAACTGGGGTACTGAAACTGATCCTGATTTCAAGGGTTATCACGATGGAAACTCAGAACCTCGTGGTTTTGGTATGTAAATATATTTAACTTGAACATGCGTAGTGATAATTGCCCTGGGAAGTATGCATATCTTGTGTACTCACCCATTTGTTTGGATAGGTTTGGAAAGAATGCCGGCTATAAACTTGAAAAGGTGTTTCCAGCATATAAGAAATTTTACCTTATCCCCTTATTAAAATTACGGCAAAGTGGTATATTGTTAAAAATTATGGCAAGCCTTTCTAGCTGACTCGTTAAAATTATCTTCATTTACGGTCTGTACCCTTTATATTATACGCACGTACACACATGAATAAACTTGTATACAAGTGTATATGCAAACTTATACGGGATAAGCCGATAATACTTGGTGTTGCTTCTTGGCCTTTGATGTAACAGATCTTATTCTTTGATTGTAAAATGTCGTGAATGATTCGATATAATACCGAATTACAAAAAATTGTCTTAATGCGCCCTTGGCTCTATATACTTGAATGTACTCTGGAAGTCTTTTTTCTTTTGATAGCTTCTTCTGAGTCCTGAAAAACCATTTATAGCCTACACACATCAGATGGATGTGGTTCTCTTCACTTTCTTTTGGTACTAGACTAAGGCTATGTTTGGTTCTTAGATTTTAGTGAGTAAAACATTAAGAAATATGCATTTCTTGCATCAAATGATGGAACACAAGACTTTATTTCTTTTGTTTGTTTCCATTTTCCCTATCATTTTACTCACTAAAATCCAAGTACCAAATTAACCTGGTAATGTAAAAGGGATGTTCATTCATATTGGATGCTTTATTTCTCTCTGAATATTTTAAGGCTAACATTTAGTCTCATGGTTGCAGGACACATAGGTATCACTGTTGATGATGTACACAAGGCATGCAAGAGATTTGAAAGTTTAGGAGTCGAGTTTGTAAAAAAACCTGCTGATGGTAAATTAATCCCTTTAATTATGGATAAATGATAGTAGTAATTTTGTGATGTGACTTGTAGATTAACCGTATTTCAATTCTTTGTATCTTAGTATATACTTCTCAATGCACAACTAATTAAGGATTTTGATTAGATAAATGTTTGCTTCGACTTAGGGATTAGTATCGAATCAGAGATTGTTTAAATATATTTGTTTGGACTATTATACATTATTTGTAAATTAATTTCGAGGATGTAATTAAATTTCTCTCCCTGTCTTCCACTCATTTGTTGACAATTTAGTAAATTTATTTCAGGAAAGATCAAGGATATAGCATTTGTGAAGGATCCTGATGGCTACTGGATTGAAATCTTTGACACTATAACGATTGCCAAAACAACTGCTAGTGCTGCTGTTTGATCTTTGGCCGCTCATATTTCCATTCAGGTAGTTATCTACATTTGACTTCAATAAACTGGTCCTTTAGTTTCTAGATCTTTACTTTACTAAATGACATTCCTGCCCCTGAATTTGCTTTCTGAAAAATGGTCAATACTTTTGAAAGTTAGGTCAAATTTGGCCCAACTATTCCAACAAGCGCATACACGCCCCCCTTTACATTCCCTTTGCCAAATTACTCCAGCTTCAACTTTTGGTATTCGCGCTAACCCCTAAATCATAGATGGCCGAATGTCTTATTTATCTTCCTTGAGAAACCAAAAAATAAATAAATTATCTTTCTCATTTCTTATGTTGGTACAGGGATTAGGGCATTGCTTTGTGATGATAGCCTCCATGACCTCGTGCTGTTTCAGATATTTTCATATATATATATATTGTGATGTTCATGGAAAATTATATTGTTGTTATATTCCGAGTATGAACGTTAACATGAGAACCTTTTTACCTAAAATTGAGATGCTGTCACAGTTATTCTGCTTGAAGCTTTATACAAACAGATGTATGTTTGCTGGTTCTATAAACAGAATGTGTGAACTACTTATGTTTAGTGGGTGTTTTTGTTGTCACCATAGACGTGTTTTTGTTGTCATTAACATGTTTGTGAAATTCAATTTTTAAAGACAAAAACAAGGGTATATTTAACTCAAATAACTATTGGAGTATTAGTATTACGTTTGTGAGATTCATTATAGTAATAAATCAGTGACAATTTTTACATTATAACTCAATTGTGTAACACTAACTTTTTGTTTTTTGTTTTGTAGAGGAAATATCATTACATTGATATCATTACATCAATATGACTAAATCAGCAATGTATCGAATTATAATCATATTACAAAGAAAATCAATCACCAAACTTCCATCATTGTCTATGTAAGAACAAGTTTCTTAGCATTACAAATTCAAATTTTCTTTGTTGCCTGCTTTAATACTTACTTCAGTTTTATAAAAGAAAAATCTCTCAAGTATCACTCACCTGCTACAAAATATTTCTTAAGTTGCAATAGATGTAGATTATAATTTATACTTCAAATAAAGTGATTTAGTCAAGGTAAAAATGTAAGAGTGAGATTAGGAATCAAAATAGAAATTAATGTTTTGTTATACACTTATACTTGTTTTGCTGTATATAAAATATTTTTAATATATTTATTTATACTAATTAAGAAAATCCAAAATTGATATTCCTGATTTAATAACTATCGAGTCATATTAGATACATGCATTACATTACATATGAGAACCTCTTCCGGAAAGAATCCAATCTAAAATGCTGAATTTTTTTGATAATAAAACAACCCATACCGTCTAGTCATAGTGTTATATATTATTATAAAATGCCTCATGTGGTGGTAAATTAATTGGAAGGATGAGATCTGATGCTGGATGATATCTTATAATATTTTATTTTATTATTATATTTGTAAAATGAAAGCTTCTTCGCTGAGGATGAGACGAAATTTTATGCTTGTTTCTTTAGGCAACCAGTCCAGCTTAGCTTCTTTAGATGTTCTTTTGGTCCTTTTTCAATGTTGGACAACATATATGTATCCTCCTAACTCCAAAGGGAAACGAAGCTCCCTAGCTCATTTATTTATTTATTTTTATTTTATTTTTTATAATAATGTTTAATGTGTCAGATTGTCAGTAGTTTCCCACACCTTTTGACCTATTATATATGTTTCACTAGAAAAGACATTCCTGAAAAAACACCTACGTACCCAAACTTCAGTTCATTTACAATTACTAATATCATCAAATTAGTAATACTAAAACAATAAGTAATGATTATCAACTAAAAAAAAACGTTTTTGTGTTTTATGAACATGTATTGTTGACCCATTCAGAAGAAATATATATATATATATGCAAGAGTTTTAAAAATGTGCAATCATGCAAGCGTGTTTAGATTGTAGTCTAGTAGGACTAGAAGTAATACAACATATCCATTAATTTTTGAAGTTATTATTATTTATTGGTAAGTATTCCATTTTTAGAAGTTATATATATATATGTAGTTGGCATGCATATTAATAAATTATACTCCGTACTAAATGTTTGTTCAAAACAATGATAATGCAGTTTAAGAAATAGTATAACATTATTACTAATGTTTTACTATATATCTAGAATATTTAATTAAAAATGGCGATCAGTGGCGCAAGGCCTGACATCAGATCTTGTCCTGAGATATATCATATTATTATAATTTTTGAGGTCATGAAATGTGTATGTGGTTTCCCAATAAGGATTCTCTGTAAATTTAATTTGTATGTCTTAAATCTTTCTGTTGTACTTCCCTTTAATTTGATGTAAGTCATATATATATACATGCATAGTTATAACTTTCTTGTATGGAAAAAAGAACACACGATGAGTACGAAGTTGAGAGATTGAAACTTAACAATTCATAAAAATTAAGGGCCTATTTGTTTGGCGTTTGGGAAAGTAGTTTGGGAGAATAATGGAGGTTTGTGAAATAATCTCGATTTGCGTAATGTTTTTTGATTGGGTTTTGAGAGAGTGGTTTGAGAAACAAAGTAGGTGTAAGTTTTTTTGGAAGAGTTGGGTTATAGGTGTAAGATGTGTAAGACTTTATGTCAAATCATGTTTGTTATGTGAGATAAATTGTGTAAGAGATAGGTTAATTTATGTCAAATCAAAGTAGAGTTTGTATAGGTTTTGTTTAGAGATAAGAAAATTGTTGTTTGTTTGACTTTTGAGAGAGTAGTTTGAGAAAATTAATGAATGAAAAATTTATTTCGAAAAATAGAAAACATGTTTGTTTGGCATTTCCCAAACACTAAAAAATTCTGAGAAACGCCAAACAAACATACCCTAAGCTTTTTTAAGATAGTTACCAACTCTACCTCCCTTTAATTGTCCTTTGCATTTACTTTCTATACATACCACTGACTTCAAGAATTTACAAAGTAAGAATTATTGCAGAACTGAAAAGACAACATAGTATTATGTATATATATATATATATATATATATATATGTCTGTATAGTTGCTCAAGTGAAAATGTCAAGCCATCTTTGGCATGCTTGCATTTTCAGTCCCACCGTATTGGACACTCAACGGGTCTGTTTGTTTGGCGTTTGGGAAAGTAGTTTGGGAGAGTAATGGAGGTTTGTGAAATAATCTCGATTTGCGTAATGTTGTTTGTTTGGGTTTTGAGAGAGTGGTTTGAGAAATAAAGTAGATGTAGGTTTTTTTGGAAGAGTTGGGTTGTAGGTGTAAGATGTGTAAGACTTTATGTCAAATCATGTTTGTTATGTGAGATAAATTATGTAAAAGATAGGTTACTTTATGTCAAATCAAAGTAGAGTTTGTATAGGTTTTGTTTAGAAATAAGAAAATTGTTGTTTGTTTGGCTTTTGAGAGAGGAGTTTTAGAAAGTTAATTGATGAAAAATTTATTTCGGAAAATAGAAAACATGTTTGTTTGACATTTCCCAAATACGAAAAAAATCTGTGAAACGCCAAACAAACAGGCCCAACATTTCTCATATTTTACAATATTGCACTCTTGATTTTAATATATTTTCTACTTAATTAATTTGTAAATTTGAACTTTAGATTCTTTAAAATATTTTGCAATTTTTTTTCACATAGAATAGTTTCTATTTAGCATTTTCGATTACACAAAATTATTTCAGTTTTGCACTTTTTGTCCCGTAGGATGTGATGTGACCAAAAGTTCAAACATTATAAGAAATTGGGATGCAAGATAAAATTATGTAAATTACAGAGCAAAAGTACTGAAAAGAACCAGTCTTATAGAGCAAAAAATACAATTTTCTTAACTATTTGATTCAGATTCAGAACCGAGAAATATTTCCAAAATTAATTCTTTAATTTGTCATTGTGAAACTAAAATAGAAAGTTGAAATAAGAAAAATTATAATCGGGCAGTTGGGCTTAAAAAATTAATAGGGAAATTGATGAAACTAAAAAAACAATAAAAAGAATTGTAAGTTTTGTTGGGAAAATTCTTGTCCAAGCCTGATTTGGTCAAACTCATCCCACCACCAAGCAAGTGTATTGCACTTGCTTTGTGATTAGGAGTTACATCCAATCCCAAAGCAAGTGTATTGCACTTGCCATGTGATTACTTGGGCTTGACCAAACCTGGTGTGGATAATAATTTTTCGTTTTGTTGTTGTTATGCATAGAAATTATATTTGGCACATTATGATTAATGAAATGAAACGGTTGCTTGCTGTATCGGAAAACCAAATTTTTCATGAATTATAATATGTTTGATCATAGTTTGGACCATTTTTTTAGCTTACCTAAGATAAAATGATAGTTCTAAGTTGTAAAGAGTCAACTCTATTGGCCACCTTCTAAAAATTCATAAAATTAATCATAAGACATTACTCAATGATTAACCAATCAAATCAAGGGACCATTTTGAGTTGCCGTGATAGGCGTATGAACAAAGACTTCCTTCTTTTCTCTGTTTTCAATTTTTCATGGGATTAATTTTTTATTTTCTTAAATAATGGAATACACATGCACGTATAGTAGTTATGTCTGTCATTTAGCAATTTAGATTGTTTCAGTGATTTTATTATTATAATATAATGGTTCTTGTAATAAGACTAAGATTTTGATTTTTGCTGTCATTTTGTATTTTGTATGCTCTAGCCACCATGCAAATTGAATTGCATTAAAATATACTCACTTTCCTATAATTGGATGGAAGTTCTCATTATATGTATTCACTAACTAATTTAATAGTAAAATGCTCTGCAGCATCTGATAAGATCCAACAATAATTAAACCTATCAAGCATTTAAATTTAAATTAATTCAATAGTCTTCTCGAAAACAGTGTCTATTATTAACAATATAAATTTTAAACTATCTAAATGAAGACAAAAAGGCCTTTTCACAATGGAGTAGAAAATTAAATGAACCGAATTAAGGTCGCTGCAAAAGTAATGAAGACATACAGAGTAAACTTAATCAATACTCCTCTTTGATTATGGGGAGTGTAATTTTCATTGACCATATCATTATGAATAATACTTGCATATTGAGTGATTAAAACTGGTGCCAATTTCCTATTACACATTGGTGTTACACATTCGCGTCACACCAATTTGTCATTGACATGTGTCTCCCTCTTAAAATTATTATGTATCAAATGATGTAGTGCAATTTTTTTTGAAAAATCGATTTCACTTCAGCTGATATAGTGCAATTTTGTTTGAAATAAGGACATCAATGGACTTTGAAAGGTTTAACCTCTCAATACAATAAAATTTAGGGGGAAATGGATTTCAATTAAGAAAAGGTAGATTCGTGCATATCCAACTCAGTTTCAATGAATCGGAATTAAACATGTTCTTTATCAATCAAATTTTAATTAAGTCTCATATATGATCAACAATTTAATTAGATCGTTGTTTCATATAAACACTTTTCTTGATGCTTTTTTGTACTGACAATTACAAGATTTTAGTTTGAACTAGAATTTTCTGAAATTGAGCAAAGCATTGTTTTTTCATAGCAAAATTGCATTTTTATGAGAGTATTTATATAGAGCGAAAGATAAAAATACCCCCTATGCTTTGTCTAACTCCCAAAAAAATCCCTGTGTTATTTTAATTTTCAAAAAATCCCCTGTGATCTCAATTAAGTGCCAAAAACACCCCCATAAAAGAGAGTGTGATTCAAATGCCAAAATTGCAAGTATTTGTTCACATTTTGCTTTTGATATGACAATTTTACCCCTGACATCGTAAGACAAAAACACCCCATATGCTTTGTTTATCTCCCAAAAAACCCCTATGATTTTATTTTAACTCCCAAAAAACCCCCATGTGTCATTTTAAATCCCTAAAACCCCCCTGTGTTTGATTTTAAATACCACACTCGATCCAAGTAGTATATACTTAGGTTTTCAAAAAGAAAAAATAAATTTAAAAAAAAAAAACAAACACACCGGGGGTAATCTTGTCATTCCGCCAAAAGTCAAAAGTAAAATTCTACTTGGGTTGAGTGTGGTAATTAAAACCAAACACATGGGGTTTTTTGTGAGTTAGACAAAGCATAAGGGATGTTTTTGTCTTTGACTCTATTTATATAATTTGATTATCAATTTTGGTTTAAATTTTTGAGAAGAATGAGCCATGGTCTCTAGTCTCTACCATGAAAAAACACAGATTTTGTTTCCTTTTCTTTCTCTTTTTTGTCATCTTCTTCCTTGTTTAATTTACAACCTAATTTAATTACATTCATTTTTAAAAGCTATTGAGTGTTAGTGTATGTTATTTCATGCATAATAACTTTAAAGAGTAAAACACATGTTAATCATACATGGTTTGACACTAAGGTGTAATATCGATATGTGATAGGAAATTCACTCCGGATTAACTTTTGAATATAAACATTCCTAGTTTCCAATTGCTTCCTTTTTCCTGTTCTAAATGATGGGGATTTGTGCAGAGTACAGAGAAGAAGAGAAAAACATTAAAACATGAATGGAAAAAGCGAAGTATATTACATTAATTACAGTAAGTGAATAAGACAAATTAGACAAATTAGTTGTTTCCATTGAATAATTTTTCATGAAAAGCACAAAATCCAAGAAACTGATCGAATCCCAACAACACATGCAATAGATAGATAGATAGCCATACCTCCTCGGTCAATAATAATAATAATATTACTGATAGATAGTTCATGAGTTCTATCAGTAATAGTACATCATCCCCTTCTCCTTTTCCTTTTCCTTGTCCTCGTCATCATCATTCACCAAATTACAATTACTAGTGCTAATTAATTGCTTAACTTCCTCCAAAATCCCATACTCTAATTCAGCACCACTGCAGCTCTCCAAAATCCCACTTATTCTTGGCTTCTGATCATCAACAAATCCACTAAGTGAATTAATAATATCATTGTTGTAATGCTGCAGCATAAACTTTTGATTTTCTTGGACAAAGCAATTACCCACCACCATTTCTTCTTGTTTCAAATGTTGTTTATTATTATTATTATTATTATTATTACCGTAGCTAATTTGACTGCAACTTCCATCAGATGAAGAACAAGTACTTGCTTGATCATTCCCTCCAAACATAAGCATATTATGGTTGTTGGTCATGTGATCTTTCAAAGGATTATTAATGTAATTACAGTGATGAAAATCCTGATGATAGTAATTAGTAGATATTAATGGAAGACTGTTGTTGTTGTTGTAATAAAGATAATTATTTTGTGGGATATTGGTAGTAGGTTGGGAGGAGTAAAATGATGAGTTGTATAAATTTGATGATAGGGGTTGATGGGAAGAAATTAATGTTGGGTAAAATTTGTTCTGGTTTGATGGAACCATTAGCCCCATGAGTTTCTTCTTCAACTTTGTGTTCCAATAGTTCTTTATATCGTTATCGGTTCTTCCGGGCAACTGACCAGCTATGATTGACCACCTGCATATATGGCATGCATTAATTTGACATTCTATATATTCTATATATACATACAAGACATCATGAGCCGCGCCATTACCTGCTTCCAATGTTTGAATAGAGGGTACATATAATTTTGTCTTCTTCATCAGTAAATTCACCATGTTTGATGTTAGGCCTCAGATAATTAAGCCACCTCAACCTGCAACTCTTACCACATCTCTTCAAACCTGCACATATATATATCATGATAGAGTCACTAATTAATTAATTAATTATATTTATATAAGAATAATGAAAGAAAATTTATGTATATACGTACGTACCAGCTTTTTGAGGAAGGCCAATCCAATTACCACCAGTACCAAATTTTTCAATGAAGTCTTTAAGTTTAGCATCTTCTTCAGGAGACCATGGCCCTTTCTTCACATTTGCTTTATCACAACAAGGAGCTCTTCCCATCTCTTAATTCTCTCTCTAAAAATATATATTAGTATTTCAGAGACGTATTCTCTTCTCAGCTCTCTCGCTCGATCTCTTATTCAGTTATTTGACTTGGCTGTTGGTTGGGGCTTTTATTGAGAGAGAGAGAGAGAGAGAGACTTTCATTTCATTTCATTATTATTAATTATTATTATTATTATTAACAATTAATTTTTGTTAAAATAGAATTACACGTACATTTCATCTTATTGAATTGTCTATGTTTTGCTCTTTTGATCTCAAATTGAATGGAAAGGGAGAAAAGTAAAAAAAATATATCTTTGCTTACTGTTGAATGATGATGAAGAGAAAATTAGTTACTCACTTTTTCACAATTATAAGTATTATGATAATAATCAAATTAAAACTGAACGATCGATTGCCTATCAGAAAATAGTAAAAAACAGGTCAGTAATTATACTTTAACAATCCTGGTTCCTACTTTTTATAGGATTTTCAGACTGCTGAGAATTGAATGATCATGCTTTAATTTGCATGTGACCCATCATTTAGATTTCAGGTAACCTAGCTATATACATATATGTTCATTACTAGTTTTGATCAGGTGCTTTTTGGATTGACTCGTCATGAATTAATGCTTTTCTTTTTTTTTTTTCCTTTTGAATTGTCACACATTACAGCACTCACCAGGCCAAAGATTTTACCGGTCCTTATACATTGTAAAATTGACTAATTCAATAGATATCTATAATAATTTTTTGTGTTGTTTCAGCCTAGTTAATTATTATCACCACTTTAATTATAATATTTTTCTTTTGATCTTATTCTAGTTTTAATTATTGCCATGGTTCAATCGTAAAGCAAAACTAATTTTAACTTAATTTGTTCATGTACGTTGTGTCTGAGAGTCACTCTATGTAGAAAGGGAAGTTAATTTCTGTCAGAATTGAAAATGTTCACAATATTTTTATGGTTTTAATTAACTGACATTTTATGCTTTATAGTACGTAGATGCAATTTTCTGCATTTTAATTAATTTAGTGGTACATGCTAGCTACATATAGTTAATTTTAATTAATATTGAATCAAGTATTACTAATATGTCAAAATTGTCAATAAAATAGTAAAATAAACACAACATGATAAAGCAAGTCAAAACTTTGTCCTACAATATATATTATTTTGATATAAGGTAATGGATACGGTCATACGGAGGCAAGATACTATAGTAGAAGTAATCAGTGCTAATGATATATATACTCCTATAACAGGAACTAGCAATTAATTAATTAATTAATTAATTATGTGTAACTCTTTGATCAGGTACAACCTTGCTGGAGGATATATAATTGTTGAATGTGTCTGGTACGTGTGGATGAACCACGGCTGCTTGACCCCGAAATTAATTAGAGGGAAAAAGAAAATGGAACAAGAAACAATTTAGTTTGAATGTCACTTTCGCAGTTGATATATAAATTGTAGACTTCTGAAGTGAGGCAGTTTCGAGTGAATTTTTTTTTTCGTTTGTTGTAATTTGATTAATTGTTTTTGCGACGTTACATTTTAGTCCTTTACATAATCGACCTTTCAGTTACATCCTGTAATTAATTTTTGTCATATTTTTCTAAAATATTTAGTGCAATTAAACCAATAGTTACTAGTTTATTGAGATTTAATTACTTTACCATCCATTCTAGCTTCCTTCTTAAATTTTTAAATCACATGCATTACAGCACACCTATGAACTATTTGGACATAAAATACTGCATTATATGAACACATACGTACGTATAGGAGAAGATGGATTATGAATCTAAAAGACGTACATATATATATATATTTGTATTTGTGGTCCATAATTACAAATCTTTAATTCTTGTCTTTACTTGTGAGACATCGAATCTCTTGTTTAAAAAAATACATACACTAGAAAGGGTATCTTAAAAACTACATCATCAATTAATGTATATAATATGTTTAAATTTTTAAATATTGATGAAAGGGGACAAGTGTCCTATTATCGATCCATTGACTTTGGTAGATGAGGACTTGTGTTTTGCTAAATCCTAACTTAATCAATGGTTGGCAAACAAAGGTTGAAATCTTTTAACCAAAGATCATTTACATAATTCTAAAAATCAGTTAACGAACAAACTAAGCCAAGTCAAAATTGATGACAAGACAAAATTTCTTAGGTGATCTAATGTAGTTATTCACATTCGACTGGTGAAAGCTTTAGTCTTATAGTATAATTTTTATGTTAATATACATAACAATTATTATTGGAGAGGATTAATTAAAAATTTGAGCTACTTTATTAATTCTGCTCAAATTGATCTATATATCCATTGGTATAACTTAATTTATCCGGTAAAGATTTCATCAAATAGTAGTATTGCAATAAGCCGGAAAGTTATAGGCGATAGCTGTTGGCAGCATTAATTAATTATTATTGACCAAAGGTTACACGAAAAAGTTGAATAATAATAATAATATAATATCAAATCAATCACATCAATATCAGTCCATTTCACGTTGGGTTAGTCAGATCGGGTTGGTGGATTTCTGCTTTGCGTTTCAAATTTGCAACTCGGCACGTCGTCAACAGAGAAATAAATATTCATATGGTATGAAGCCCAAATTGCGCAAAATAGGCTTATCCGTAAAGCCCAACAAGGTGATGCTTGGATTTGGGTGAATTTTTTTATCAATGAACTCTATTCTGTGACAAACTACATTCCTGAATCTAGCCCATACTACCAACAATGATCAATTGACATTTGACACCCCACAATTATTCTTTTTGACAATTTGCACCCTGTAATTGAAATATTGACACTTTACACCATAGAAATTGCATACTCTTTGATAAAATGTACTCTAGGAGATGCAAAATACTTACTATATTGCCAAAGAATTGCAATTTGAGATTCAAAGTGTCAAAATTTCAATTTTAGAATACAACTTATCAAAATAATTATTAAGGTGCAAAAGTACAAATACTCACCTATAAGTTGAGATAAATTATAAACCTAAGTGCTTTCATCTACTTATTTTTTGACTTCTTGTAGAGATCCTTGAAAAAGATGCATAAATTGTATCGAAGAAAAAGTGGGTGTATTTTTAAGAGAAATAATTTCAATTTATTATGAAAATGTCATCCCAAGGCATAAACAAGAGTCATAAGTAGCGTTATTAATCGGGTCTTCTAGGCCTAGTTTTAAACTACAAATTTGACTCGTGAATTTTATGTTTGCTTTGGCGCAAACTGAGCCTATGTATATTTTGGAACTTGGAATTTATATAGTGATGCTAACAAATTTACAGGTAAGTTTGCAGGTGTCGAGTTCTAACTAAACCCACACTTCAAACAATCTGAATAAGCACAAATTTAAATTAAAAAAGAAAAAAACATTATGTTCACCGCCATTTCGTGCTACATTTCAACCATTTTCCCTTTCCTCCATCATCTAATCTAAAATTATCGTCAATAATTAGTAGATGGATAGTTTTCTCTTCACTTCGGAATCCGTCACCGAAGGTCACCCCGACAAGGTATGCGACCAAATATCAGATGCGATTTTAGACGCGTGTTTGGCTGAAGACCCTGATAGTAAAGTTGATTGTGAAACTTGTACTAAATCAAACACGGTTACAATCATAGGCGAAATCACCACTAAAGCCGGCCATGTAAACTACCATAAAATTGTACGCGACACTTGCAAAAGAATCGGATATTCATCCCCGCCCGAATTAGGCCTTGATTCCAACACCTGCAATGTTCTTGTCAATATTGAACAACAAAGCCCTGAAATTGCTGAAATCGTGCACGGCCACCTTAAAAAAGGTCCCAAAGAGATTGGAGCAGGGGATCAGGTAACATAATAAAATTATTATATATATTTGAAAATTAATTGTTGCTTATCTTTTAGTTTATACCTGTGTTATGTATATGTAGTAGTGTGTATTAGCGCTATCATGCATTCTACTTTATCATTTAGTCTTAGATATTTTCTAGAGCTTATGTTTTTTTCCTTCTGATCAACTTAAAGAAAAAATAATCATTTAATTGAACATTAAAATATGTTTTTTCTGTTAGAAGATTAGTTGTTTATTGCTTAAAATAAGTTCTAGCAACCACTTAAGTAGACTAGTCCTGATTGAATTAGTTCAATGTGATTGTACGTGGTTATCTTTTGGATTTGGCAATCTATAAATATCATGATCAATGAATAGTTAAATGTGGCCTTTAATTCTTCTCTCCTCTACCACCAGGGCCACATGTTCGGGTACGCAACTGACGAGACACCCGAGCTTATGCCTCTATCTCATGTCTTAGCTACTAAGCTTGCGTCCAAATTAACAGAGGTTAGAAAAAATGGAACTTGTCCCTGGCTAAGGCCCAACGGCAAAACTGAAGTAGTCGTGGAGTATCAAAAACAGGACGGAGCCGTTCTGCCCATCAGAGTACACACAATTCTAATCTCGACCCATCACAACGAGACTTCGATCACAAAAGAGCAAATAGAGAAAGATCTAAAAAAAAACGTGATTGACCCTGTAGTCCCATCGAAATATTTAGACGACAACACAATCTTGCGTTTCAATGTGATCAAGGGAGCTAATGAACATGCAGGGCTAACGGGAAGGAAGATCATCGTAGACACTTATGGCGGTTGGGCTGCACATGGAGGAGGTGCATTTTCGGGGAAAGATCCAACGAAGGTGCATAGGAGTGGGGCCTACATAGCTAGACAGGCTGCGAAGAGCGTGGTGGCATCAGGTCTTGCAAGGAGGTGTTTGGTGCAAGTGTCTTATGCTATTGGGATGGTAGAACCGTTGTCTGTGTTTGTCGATACTTATGGAACAGGGAGGATTGGGGATAGGGATGTGTTGGAGTTGGTTAAGGAAAATTTTGATTTTAGGCCGGGAATGATTGCGGTGAATTTGGACATGAAGAGGGGTGGGAATTTTAGGTATGAGAAGACCGCAGCGTATGGGCATTTTGGTCGAGATGATCCAGATTTTACGTGGGAGACTGTTAAGTTTCTTGACCACCAGTTGTAAAACAAAGTTTAAGGAAATGTTTTGAGGGTTGTAAGATATGCCATAATTGGTAGATTTACTTGAGCAGTTCTTGTATAAATTATGCAGTACTAAATCTTGTTGCTTAATTTTCAGTATAGAATGGTAGTATAAATCAATGTCATACTACGATGGGGTTATTTAGTAAACATTTTTAACAGAGTAGTAGTGATATAAATATGAAGATTTAAAATAAATGAATGCATATACTTTCCAACACTAAGCAATAATTTTGTTGAATTATAACTAAAAGTACCTGTAATAGTATAGAGACAAAAGATAATTATGTTTGTTCATAATTGGAAAGCTTTAATCCCTTGGGGGTTATTGAATAATATAGGAAGGTATGAATGTTTTCAATGAGAGTTGTGAAGATTGTCTTTATTCAAGTGAAATGTGATGTTTAGTTTAGGGTTCCTTTATTTATTTGATTATAATTCTTGGAGTGTCTTCTTTTTTCCTATTAACCCATGGTTAACTTTCCCACAATCCATGATCAATCCACTCCTTTCTTTGTTGCACGAATGGATTTTAAGTGACTAAATTTGTGGGCATTTCACATTTATATCCATGAACAATATATATGTGATTTAAAGCAACACTCCATGCAAATACTTAAAATGAAATTACAATCATTATTATGTAGCTAAACATCAATTAAGAATAAATTCATCTAAGTCACTGATTCAAAGACACTAAATCTTTTAACCATTCTTTTGCGTTGATAGATAAATGAACAAGAAGAACCATTACGAAAGAGTGGTTTCTTTGCTGCTCATTCATAAAGGTTTTCCTTGCATCCACCTCCTTAGCATTTCCAATGATGCTTTTGGTTGATCCATAGGAACCAAATGACCAGCATCATGGACCTTAAGGAAAGTTAGAGGTCCGTAGCTTTTCTGTAACCCTGCTTCCACCCCATCCACTGTAAACGGGGCAGTTGGAGCCGATAGAAACTGTTTCCTACCATACCATTCCATGGCTTCTACCCATCTCGAGTTTCCTGATCGTATTACCACTGTTAGAATTTAATTATGTAAATAGTAATATACTATAAGTTGTTCTAGAGACAAAATGAAACGAACCTAGCCAGTTGCAAATAAGATCGTATTCCCCAGCATATATTAATAACTTGACTCCATCTCGTAATAGTGAAGGAATGCCAATATCAAAGTTTCTTACCACGTCCACTGACATTGCATCATAAACTGCAGTGCTACATGCAACAAATTCTATGTCTCCTTCGACACCTAAAACTTTCTTAACTGACATGTCGTTGAGGAAGTTATCTGCGTTTGACCAGTCGTAGCAGAAAGGACCACCTTCACATTCTTTTCGAATATCATAGTACTAGAATAAAGTATATACAAATAGTTAATTAATTTCATTTGCGAATGTATATGAAGTAAAAAACAAAAAAAACTGTCTTCCATCAAACAGATTGTTTACTTACATTTGCATTACCAATGAATGAAACAATTTCACTGCGAAGTTGGTTGCAAACCCTGAAGGCGTCAACGCAAGCTGATGAATTGTTACTATCTGCAGTGAAACTTCTTCCAGTTATGAAAAACATCTAATTTCAGGTGGTGGGATATAGTTAGTAATAATTAATAATTACCACAATCTTTTATCTCTGTTGCACATGCTGAAACGTATTGGCTCAGGTCGTCATAAGTAGTAGTGTTAATCAGTTTCATCTGTAAAGCATAATCGGTATATGCATTGTACTGGATTCCTGGATTTGTAAGCCCATTTCCAATAGCTAATCCCTATTAATTTAGAACCGGTAGGTATATATGTCTCATTAGATGCTCGAGCATAACTACTACAATAAGATTGCGTGCAAAGATAAAGTTGAAAACATACTTTGAGGTTAATATGAAACCCTTGTTTATTTTTATTTCTCTGCTGAACCTGAGCAGCAAAAGCAGGAATATAGTGCCCGGCATATGATCCTCCGGCAACGTAAAAATCGTTCTTCACATACTGAGGATGCTTTTCAAAAAATGCCTGACATTATGCAATAAATGCTTTTGTTAAGAACTATGAACTGATATCGTGAAGTTTATTTATTGCATCAATATAGATACAGACCTGCAGGAAGTCAGCGAAATCAACACCGGCTTCCTCTGAGCTGCTTCTTATGTCATCCTTGTTAGAAGAATAACTGAAACCTGTTCCTGTTGGCTGGTCTACGTATATCAGGTTCGACTCCTGCCACAATTATTTACTCATCAAGATGTTTGAAAGATATGGTTGATGTATTTACAGTGAAACTAATAAATTAACTCTACTTGGAGTTTACTTTTGGGAAGCTAATCAATCAACTGTAAACTGATGAAAATAAAAATCTAGGAGTACCTGGTCCCATCCGAACTCATTCCACACAAGTGACAAGTCATTTGTTAAGTGAAAAGGGCCATTTTCGTAAAACAAAGACAATGAGCTACTGCATCCTGGTCCTCCAGTCAACCATATAACAACAGGATCAGTAGTCCTCTTGTTCCTCGATTCGAAGAAAAAGTAGAACATCCTACAAAGATGCAACCATCATAAATTACTCGAGCGATAGGTCAAATTTATCTCACACATCAACAGTCAATAGACGCAAATCTTAACTTATCGAAAGAAATAACGAATTCAGTCATCCAGAAATGATATGAAAAAGGAATGCAATAATCTGTTGAGAAGTGAGAATGCTGTGGTTTTCAAGCAGTGTAAACGTAACCTATAAGATCGCATGTTGAGAAGTGAGAATGCTGTGGTATTTTTTGGTGATGAATTTCAGTTTTCTAAGTGTGAAGAGCTTTCAAATTTTTGCAGTCTTTTTGGTGATGGATATCACTTTGTGGTGAAATCTATTCAAGAAGTTAGAGCAAAAGACGACTGACGGGGTAATCACTGTTGGAATTGGAGGTCCAAGTCATATCGAGGTGAGGTTGGTCTCTTGTTTACATGCTTTGTACTTATTGAATGGTCATCTTCATAGACTTGTCCACATATAATAATTTTGATTTGTTGCGTATACAAATACATATACATATATAGATGGTTATGTCTTTACCTGGCGCCTTGTGTGTTCGGAAGACTAAAATAGCCAGCATGATGACCCAAGTTTTGAACACTAGTTCCATTAGAATCAGTAGTAAAATCTCTAAATTTGGGGAAATGGAAACTCTTTTCGACGATTTTTGGTGCGGTAGCGATAGAGTCATCTTCTACAAAGTTGACAACATCAAGTTTAGGAAACAAGTTGAGTGATCTGATCAACTCTTCTGCTTGATTGTTTGCAGTTGAAGATTGGAAATGACTCCCATGAATAGTTTTAGCTTCCACTACTGAAAAAGTTGAAAAAAGTGAGAAGAGGGATAGAAAAGAAAGAAAGCAAGAAAAAGTTGGCATCATTCTGTAAGGATTGTTCACTGGAGGAGAAATTATTGGTAATTTTGTTTTGGTAATGATTTACATGTAATCAATCTCCTTGATTTATAGGACTTGGAAATATCCATTAATGATTCAAACGGACTGTTGCTTCCATGCTAAGGTTTTACTTTTCGTCTATGGATTTATTCAGTGTTAAGGTTTTACTATATATCTCTCCGTTCATAATTCAGTCTCCATTTTATGTTCAACGTATCATTTTCTTATTAATATCTCTCCGTTCATAATTCAGTGTCATATGCATGTGACGTTGTTTAATAGATTATTTGTAAAATTATGAATATCTTATGCAAAAGTTTTGATAATATAAAATGTGAATTTTTTTAGTACACCTAAACTTTTTATTTTAACAATTGAACAATTCAAACTTGCCGGGATCAATTATTATTATTAGTTGTATAAAAGTTTGGGTTGTCAATATCATTTTGGAGTCTTTCTCAAAATAAAAATAAAAATCATTTTTCAGTTAACATCTACATAGCTATCCGTTGATTATTTACTCTATAATTTTATTTTAATTGTAGCAGATTTAATCATTTTGGCTGATCTGAAAGTTTTTAAATCTTATTAATGTTTAGTCATGAAAGGTTAATTCTATCAAAATTGTTGGGTTTCATCAAGGCTCTATCTTCCACCACTATGTGCAGCATTTCAAACAATTCTATTCAAGTTTGGGAATAGAAAAAACCGATTGACCAGCTTAATTCAGGGGAGTGTGGAAAGTCAAGAATTTTGTTTTGTAGCTTTACCTTAGGATATTTATTTATTTATTATTATTTATATATATAGAGTAATAGAGCCCTGCAAACAATCTAGGGAATGATAAAAGCTTGCTAGCCCTTGGAAACTTTTACCAGTATGGATTCACCCGTTATTTCTTGTCTTCAATTCTTTCATGTTAGTAAAAGATGGAATTGCTGAAAAAAAATTGATGAAAAATTGGCTTTAATTGATTAAAAACATGTTAAATCGATGAAATTAGTTAAAAATTATTAAAAAAAATCTTGTTAAATCGGTTAAAAGGGATTAAAGAGATGAAAATACTAAAACAAAAATCAGTTAAATCGATGAAAAACGAGTTAAATTTTTGAATTTAGTGAAAAAAATGGGTTAAATCTAAACTAGTGAAGAATAGTCGAAATCTGTGAGAAAAGGGTTAAATCGATAAAAAAAAATGAGTTAAATGGGTTTAATCGGTGATTTAATGAAAAAAGTTGTGAAAACGGGTTGAATCATTTAAAAATGTGTCAAAATGATGAAATTAGTGAAAAATCGATGAAAATGAATTAAATAAAAAAAACAGCTTATATCGGTTTTTTAATTAGACTTAAATATTAATAATATGTGTCCTTTTTTACTTGTAGGATTTTTTATTTTTTGTCTTTTAAGGAATGAGATGTGTATCCACATTTTTTAAGTTGGTTTCATGGATAGGCTTCTAATTGTTGAGTATGAAAAGGTTACCAATCTATTGGAATTGCCCTGTTCGGTCTTTAAGTAAACATCGAAATTGATTATATGTTGTACCAAAAAAAAAAATGATTATTTGTGTTGTTGTTTAGTAACTTGGGCTGAAATGAAACTAAGCAGAATTTTAATTTAATCGTACCTGCTGCCAATATAATAAACGTTCTTCAGCTTCCCACATCTCATCTCTTCAACACTATAATATAATCATTTAAAGCATAATAAAATATTCAGAAAATGGTTTCAAAAAGAGAAATGGCTTGTTTAAATTTTTGTAGTATATAGTTACCAGGTTTTTTAGGAAAAGCAATCCAATTGCACCAGTACCATTGTTTGCTTCTCCGTCGATTTTCGATGCAACCAATACAAAAAAACTGAAAGAAAGAAAAAAATGTATTGTGCCTTGTTCAGGTTTGATCAAAATCTAAATTTTTGAACTTAGCTTTATTATGATTGAACAAAAATGAAGCGAAAACAAAGATTAATATCAGCCTACGCCATCTTGAAACTAGTTCCTCTCAGCTATATTAGATTTAAAAAAATACGATAGGGAATTCGATGCACTCAAGAGGCCATCAATAAACAGCACTTTAAAGGTCATCAATAAACAGCACTCAAGAGGCATTATGTGATCAACCTTTTCGAATAAAAAAACTTCATCTTCATATTGAATTACTACCAGAATAATATACATTTTGTAAAATTACTTCAAAGTCGGGCTTAATTAGTAATTTAAGATTCTTTAAGTAAGACATACCTGAAGATAGCCACAAGGTTTACTTACCTCTTCGGGATCCACGATGATTTGTTTTACTGTAAATACATCAAGAAATCATTAATCCAGCAATGTCAAATACTAGGAAAACAACCACATATCACATTCATATTTCTTTTGAAGGAAAATCTCACAGCAACTAGGTATTACCACGAGACAATAACCAGAAATGAGAGATATTATTAAAGGAAGCTGAAGAAAGTACCTGTTAGAGAAATCAGTAGCAAATAGGCTACTATGGACCCGTATTCGTACACCATCTCGAGCCTGAAAGGAGCTTCAAGTTGTTGAACTGTTATAGAAAACAAATTTGACTGGGAATCTTCAACTAGTTAATACCCTAGGCGTGGGAATCACATAGAGAATAATTTAAATAATAATATATTTGAAAAAAAATCGTACCATGAATAGGCTTCTCTAGAAAAAGCTTCCAGAATCGATTCCCATGGACCTCGACAAAATAATACAGCTCTTGATTAGAAGATTCCCTGTTAATGAGCGCATATCTTGGAACATGAATCACATACAGCTGAAATTTACATCAAATAAACCAGAGTCATAACCACCATAAACAACTCCCCCACCCCCCAACCCAAAAAAAAAATCAGCAAGAAGAATTGCTCATTAAAAAGAAAGATAATTAACATAGGACCAATACAAATTTCATTGACTAATGCTAAGAAACATAAATTTCAATACGATCATTTACAAAATCATTTATATACATATACAAATATTTTGGGTAAGGTCATACAAATATACTTATGTACATATTTTCTGTAGAGATAATTATTTTTCAAGAGATAAACATTTTATTTTGCACTAGTTTGTTTTCTTTTATATGATTGTACAAGTCGAAAACATCTGTTGGCCCTAGATCAAAGAAATGATAAACCCAGAAAAATGGACAAAAAAAAAAGGATTTGAAAACACAACATCAATGCTTACTGTTTCCTCACAGCACAAACGGGTATACTCGGTAGAACCTTCGACTGTAAAGGGTCAACTTTAATTGTACCAACCTTTGCTGCTAATTCAAATTTTTAGCAGGGTAGCTTCTTCAGCGCCTGTAATATTCGGACTTCATATAATAAAAAATGTACCCATAACATGGTAATCTTGTACATATGATATTCATTCTAAATTCAAATACTATATATTGAAGAAATAAATATCCCAGAAGCTTACCTTTCCCACTAAGTATTCATTATCATGATCTTCTCTGTAAATATCCGAGGTGTCACAATGAGTAATGCCTTTGGAAAATGTTTCTATGATTATTGCAATTCCATCTTCTTCAGGAATGGTATCATTGTATACTCCAGTAAACCCCATGCAGCCATACTCGAGCTCGACACATATGTGAATAAATACATTACATCAGATGAAGGACTTGTATTTATACATTTAAGTTCAAGCTTCACTAAGTATGGAAACACATAATATTCTAATGAGTTCATACTGAATATCTGGACAAAGCCATCGATTGCATCACCGACACTATCCCTCCCAGCTCTGCATGCTACCATCTTGATTTCTAGTATGCCCAACAGAAATATGCTCAAACGGGAAAAAGTCGAATGTAAAATATACCATCTCCTATCCAAAAAAATCTGATAGCTTAAGTAGATTCCTGACCACAAGTAATTAGCAGTTGTAATCACACAGAAACCAACTTTAAAGATGCAATACAGTACCAATAATAAATCTATAATATAGAACCTTCTACCAACAAGAAGCTACAAGATACGCAAATAAGCTTTTAACAAGATAAAAGATGATCAATGTCTGAAATTGAAAACAGTGCATGAATTTTAAGACCAACCAAAGCAAAGTCAGAAAACACACACTAAAGTATACACACCTGCATCACATTAAGTGGGACATTGCCAGATTAAACTGTAGCCACGACATTGATTGTAAGTTGAAATTGGACAAATTTATGGATATTGGCATAAACTGATCTGCCCCCATCGCACAACCTGCAGTAGACATAAAATTCAACTCAAACTTTCATGTCTTAACCAGATAATTAATAAACAGACGAACATATTGAATTTGAAATCTCATCTAACTTAGGGTGATAAGGCCAACTCTGAAAACAAAACAAAAAGTGCAAGAAGACTACTCAAATAATCTTGATTTATTCTTTCCTTTCTTGATCAATTAGTCTATGATTATTTTCCTTGGCATATCGTGACCGAGTCCATTTCATCAATCAGGTGATGCGGCTGTAGAATACCCCTCCCTTCACCACATATCTCCCAACAAGCATAAAGCCAAATTTAAGATCAGAGTAATAAGTGCAAAATACCAGTTTTAAGGAAATTTGACCATGGCAACCAGTTTTAAGGACAATACTATTGAAGAGGCCATCAAGGAACAGCACCCATGAGCCATCTCGAGAGGTCATCACTAAACAGCACTCACAAGGCTATGAACAAAAAACACTCAACAAGTCATCACAAAACAGCAATCTTCTTGGCCATCAAGAAACAACTCTCAAGAGGCCATCAAGTAACAACACTTGAGAGGTCATCACTAAACAACACTCATAAGGCCATCAAGAAACAACACTCGAGAGGTCATCATAAACAGCCCTCATAAGGCCATCAAGAAAAAACACTCAAGAAGTCATCACGAAACAGCACTCAAGAGGCCATCAAGAAACAACACTCGAGAGGTCATCACTAAACAACGCTCAAGAGGTCATCACTAAACAACACTCAAGAGGCCATCAAGAAACACAACACATGAGAGGTCATCACTAAACAGCACTCAAGATGCCATCTGGAAACAACACTTGATAAGTCATTAAGATACACGTCATCAATAAACAACATCTATAATTTAAAAGCATGACTATAAATGGATAAAACACTACGAAAATAAATGCAATGATAAAATAGAATACAAATGAAAAGTACACTGACCTGTAGAAGTTGGTTTAGAAAAAGGAGCCATTACACTATGAAACATCATTGCGTATCTACAAGAGTCAACTTCTCAAGAGGCAAATCCTCAAGAAACAACTTCTCAAGAAGCAGTGCCTCAAGAAACAGCATTCAAGAAACACAGATATGGACTAAAAAAAAACCCTACAATTTTGGAACATCAGTTCGGTGACCTCTTTTTGACAAAAGTTACCAAACGCTGAAAAATGGACATCACTTTTTATAGATAATGATCGGGCTGGCTAGGAAGCGTTGCATCAAAATCCAGTTGAAGAACAAAGAGGCCATTGTTCTGAGAGCATATAGCAAAGATAATAAATAACGAGTATTACAAAATCACTCACTCTACGTCTAAGAATTCAAAATTGCTATAAATTAAGAAGTAGAGATGTCACTTACCATAAGAGTACATACACTCAAATAAATAACACTGATTATTTGCCTTGGAAAATGATCGCAAATTATTTGCCTTCCCCTGCATCACATATTTTCTAATTGCAGATGGCGAATTTGATGATCAGAGTAATAAGTACAAAATACCAGATTTAAGGAAATTTGACCACGGCAACCAGTTTTATGTTAAATCCGTAACAAGATCCAAAAAAATTAGACACATCTTCACTGATAGACCGAACAATTTTTCTACTAGTATCAAAGCTAGAAAAAAATAACAAGAAAGAATGTAAGCAGACTTCAAGACCTTAGTAAAGGGGAAGTCACTGATTATTTGCTTTGCAAAATCTTGGTACAGTAAATTCAACACCCTCAGTTTGAAAACTATAGTTCCATCTCCAAGTTCGCTTCATACCGAATGGCAAAAAACACAGTAGTTAGCAATAAATCAATTAAACATCACACCTACAGTAAATGGAAAGGGCATGTTTGCATACCAATACACTTCATCAGAATACTTAAAGTTCTTCCATTTTTCTCCCTTTTTTTCCTACACTATTCTTGAATTCATCTAAACCTTTTCCATCATTCATCCTATTTCAGCCTAACTGAGGCAACAACCCATTCTGCTTCTTTTCACATATAACCCAACACAATAGGTTTTTCTTAAAACATTTAATGGCCGCATAGAAAATGCCATACAATCCTGAAAACCATATATAAATACCAGTACATGAAATTCGTCATAATCAGAAATAATCACAAAAATCCCGAGTACAACTATAATAGTTATCTACGTAAATTATTCCATTCAAACACGAGCTAATCTTCAAACAAGGCTAATACAATGCAAGAAATATAGATTTAGAGAGATGAATTTCACCAAAAAGTTGAGAGGGAATCCACTGGACCGATAGATTCAACAACCGTGATTAACAAATCTGCACAGTATTTGCCACAACATCAATTAATTGCTTCATTTCCATATTTATTTGAAAAAAATAATAGAAAAAGTCAGGAGTTTTTCTTTTATATGATTGTATGAGTCGAAAGCATCTGTTGGCCCTAATCGAAGAAATGATAAACCCAGAGAAACGGAAAAAAAAAAGAAAAAGGATTTGAAAACACAACATCAATACATACTGTGTCCTCACAGCACGGACGAGTATACTCGGTAGAACCTTTGACCATAAAAGGCTCAACTTTAATTATACCAACCTTTGCTGCAAATTCAAATTTTTCACGTGGTAGCTTCTTCAGCGCCTGTTATATTCGGTTTTCATATAATTAAAAATGTACTCATAACATGGCAATATTGTACATATGATATTCATTCTAAATTCATATACTATATATTAATGAAATAAATATCTCAGGAGCTTACCTTCCCCACTAAGTATTCATCATCATGATCTTTTCTGTAAATATCCGAGGTGTCAAAATCATAGAATCATATGCTTCTATGATTTAAGTTCAAGCTTCACTAAGTATGGAAACACATAATATTTTAAAGAGTACATACTAAATATCTGGACAAAGCAATCAATTGCATGGGCTTTCGGGAACTCAAGGCCTGGAATTCTGCTTTCTTGGCCAAATGCTTTTGGAATATTCATCAGAAAAAAGACACTCTCTGGGTCCAATGGGTGCATCATATTTACCTAAACGGTGTTGGATCCGTTTGGGACTGGGAAAGCATCAAGGATGACTCCCTTTTACTTAGGAGACTCCATACTATTCGGGACTTGGTTTGCCACCTTGAAGGATCTATGGACGCTGCTGCACTTAGATTCTCGTCTTGGGTTAAAGGTAAGCGTTTTTGTATATCTACTGCATATGATTATTTTCATTCAAAGGGAACAAAACAAATCTCGGCACCTTTAATTTGGAACGCTTATGTCACACCGAAACATGCATTTGTCTTATGGCTCTCTGTGAAGGGCAGGTTACTTACAAAGGATAAATTGGATTTTTGGGACATAGACAAACTTGTGTGTTGTGCGAGCGGTTCGATGAATCATTGCATCAAGAATTGGTTGGGCATTACCCGGGCTATGACGACACTAGCAAGCGCTTTAAAATGGATCAAAAAAGAAGCTACAGGGACGTCTTGGTTGAGTAAGGCAAAACGAATTGCACTTGCTTGCACCATATATCATATATGGACTGCAAGAAATAAGAGAATTTTTTAGGGAGAAGTCCCTAGGGCTGAAGCCACTAGCATTAAGATTAAATCAAACTTATACACTGTTTTGTACTCTTTGTATCCATATGATTTAATTCATATATAGGGACACTATGGCCTGCATGTCTTGACCATTTTTTTGTCTTCTGGCTTTGGTCAACTCTTTGTATATAACTGTTGATATAATTACAGTTGATCCAAAAAAAAACACTAGTCCTCCCAGCTCTGCACGCTACCATCTTGATTTTTAGTCAACGAAAATCTGCTCAAACGAAAAAGTGTCGAATTTACAATATACCATCTCCTATCCAAAATTTTTTGATAGAAAAGACGATTTCTGACCAATAAAAGTAGCAACCCGTTCAATCGTACCTAAACTCAGTAACAAGTAAAATCAGAAGCCAACCACTTAAAATTCAATTGAATTTTAAAGAAACCAAACAAAAAATAACCTTCAAAGGTGTTTCTTCGCCATTATCTTCCCAGGACAAAGATTATGATAACCTGGACCCCAAAGAGAGGACGCATATGTAAGAAGAGTGAATAGAATAAGACTAAATTATTAAGAAGTAAACAAAATACCTGAAGAACTACTTCAAAGCCAACTATTCCCATGAACAGGCAGTTTTTGGTCACTCATTCGAAACATTAATCTGATCTGGCTATCGAGCATTCAACTCATTGAATACCTATAAAATAAAAAGAAATAGTAGAGTCGGGGTGGGGTTGTCGGGAAAGAAAATAAAGATTTTATGTTGCTAAATATTTAGAAAAATCTATTCATAAGCATTATGCATTGAATATTAGGGTTTTCCCAACTCTAAAAACACGACCAGTCTTATCAGGATTTAGATTTAGGATGCCAATGGCCCGGAAATTGAGGATAAATAGCACAACGACTTGATATAAGGCCTGAAATCAAGGAATTAGCAGTTTAATCACACAGAAACCAATTAAGATGCAAGGCAGTACCAAAAAAGTATGTATACCTGTATTAGCAGATTCTACCACATGATGTTGGTTAGAAGAGGTCCCTAAAACATAAACAATTACCTTATCAATGAGTATCAAGTGTATTGAGATGGACATAATATATAATACTAATTATAGAGAAATAATAAGTCTATATAATTCTAATCTTCTACCAACAAGAGGTCTGCGTATGAGGTGGTCTGTGTCCCATAATCAGATTTACGCAAAGAAGCTGGAAACAAGATAGAAGATGATCAATGTCTGAAATTGAAAACAGTGTATGGATTTTAAGACCAACAAAATGTAAAGACATAAAACACACACTAAAGTATACACACCTGCAGCGCATTAAGTGGGACAATGCCAACCGCAGCTTATCTGCCCCATCTCTCACAACCTGCAATAGATATAAAATTTAATTCAATCTTTCAAGTCTTAACAAGATAAATAATAATCAACCAAACACACTAAATTTGCAGTATCACAAACTTTGGATATGACTGAATACTTGTCTTACATCATGGATTCAAGAAACAAAGCTGAAGAATTATTTTAGTATAGATAGTGTCATGTTTCTATTAACAGCCCAGTTATTAGATTTGTTCGTACTGTGAGACCGAAAGAAATTTATTACCATCACAAGTAACAGAAAACAATAGCCTAATATGACGCAGAGAATATGAGATTTAACACTATCCAAACCCATAAAACATAAATGACATCGGTTCATAACTCCAACCCACCTCACCTCCCACGCCCGTGCACATAAATACAAAGCTTTTAATTTGATTAGATAACAATGTGCCCCATAGTGAGAGTTAGTAATTAATGTTTAAACAGCATAAATCAACTAGATATCAATGAGTTAAGTAAAAATTTATAACCTAGTACTCCTACTGTCCTACATAAGAACCAAACTGAAATACATCAACATAATTCTGACTCAGAAACTAACAGAAGCAAAATTATCATCCAATATAATGATATCAGAACTCTCTTTGGCAAGTTCAGTGCCTTCAAAAGCCCATTACAAGACCAATATCAGCCTACACCATGATGAAATTTTAAACCATATTAGTTGAATTAAGGTTTAAACAAAAAAAATGAAGCGAAAACAAAGATTAATATCAGCCTACACCATCATGCTCCATGTTCTTGAAACTAGTTACTCTGAGCTGATACCTAAACCACCAATTCGAGTTGGGCTTGAGGGTGAATTTGAAGATTCTTGAACTAAAATGCAGAAATGTAACTGAATGGATTTAAAAAAAGACAATAGGGAATTCGATGCACTCAAGAGGCCATCAATAAACAACACTTTAAAGGTCATCAATAAACAGCACTCCAGAGGCCATCAATAAACAACACTCAAAAGGCCATCATGAAACAGCACTCAAGAGGCCATCAAGAAAGAGCAGTCAAGAGGCCATTAATAAACAACACTTCAAAGGTCATCAATAAACAGCACTCAAGAGGCCATCAATAAACAACACTCAAGAGGCCATCACAAAAAGCACTCAAGAGGTCATCCAAAAACAGCGTATGATCAAGAGGCCATCAATAAAAAGCGCCGAGTAGACTACTCAAGCATTTAAGTTTCAAATAAAGAACCCAAAAGTTAAGGAATACTGCACAAAAGCATATCAAATTGGCACACAAAATGAACACAGAAAAGCCAATAACAACAAATGTATTATACAACTATTCAAAAAATATACTACTAAGAAACCAAAGGTACTCAATAATTTGTTTGATTTTTGGGTCTCTGAACCTTGGTACTTAATACTTATTGCATGCAAAAATTAATTCTTTTACTATTTCCAGCAACAAAGTGACGTGAATAAAAATATAAGGCATGATGCGGTCAACCTTTTCGAATAAAAAACTTCATCTTCATATTGAATTACTACCAGAATAATATACATTTTGTAAAATTACTTCAAAGTCGGGTAGCAATTTAAGATTCTTTAAGTAAGACATACCTGAAAATAGCAATGGTAGCCACAAGCTTTAGTTCTTTTTCTAGCACTTTGCCCCTCTTTTTTTTTTTTTTTTTTTTTTTTTTGAAATTGAGTCAAAAAATTTGAGTTATGTTATAAAGTATGAACTACCCCTTGATTGTTGCAACACCTCATAAAAATAGTTTTCCTTCGAATACGAACGGGAAGGGAAGAATGAAAGCGAGTTGGTCTGCTAATTCCTCATCTGCAAATCAGCCCTTCCCGTAGGTTATTTTCTCAACGAATAAGGAATTATAGGAGTGAAATCTTGATCTAATTTGAAAAAGCAAATGACAAGTCCAAGGCAATAAAATTGGTATTTTACCTCTTTGGGATCAACTAGGTAGGCTTGCCACGATGATTTGTTTTACTGTAAATACATCAAGAAATCATTAATTCAGCAATGTCAAAGACTAGGAAGACAACCACATATCACATTCATATTTCTTTTGAAGGAAAATCTCACAGCATGTAGGTATTACCACGATATCAGATCAATAACCAGAAATGAGAGAGAGAGAGAGAGAGAGAGAGAGAGAAACCCATATTAATAAAGGAAGCTGAAGAAAGTACCTGTTAGAGAAATCAGTTGCAAATATGCAACTATGGACCCGTATCGTACACCATCTCGAGCCTGAAAGGAGTAGAGGCACACAACACCACCGTTTCAAGGTAATTAATGTTGCTTCACACTTGATCAACACTTGGCACATTTTTGCAAGTAACTGAGATTAGGTAGTAGTTATAGAAAACAAATTTAACTGGGAATCTTCAACTAGGTGCAACAGTGATACCCTAGGCGGGGGAATCACATGACTAGGTCCAATCATTATAACCAAAATCGCACCAAAACATAGAGAATATTTTAAATAATATATTTGAGAAAAATCGTACCGTGAACAGGCTTTTTTACCAAAATCTTCCAGAATCGATTCCCATGGACCTCGACAAAATAATCCATCTCTTGATTAGAAGATTCCCTGTTAACGAGCGCAGATCTTGGAACAGGAATCACATAGATTTCAAGCCGCTGAAAATTTACATCAAACAAACCACAGTCATAACCACCATAAACAATTCTCCGCCCCCCCACCCTCCCTAAAAGAACAGTCAACAGGAAGAAATGCTCACTAGAAAGAAAGATAATTAACATCTGACTACAGATTTCATTGACTAATGCTAAGAAACATAAATTTCAATACGATCATTTACAAAATCATTTATATACTCATACAACTTTTTGGGTAAGGTCATATAAATATACTGATATACATATTTTCTGTATAGATAATTAATTTTTAAGAGATAAACATTTTATTCCGGTGACAGCAACGCCATGTCCTCTCTTCCTCGAAGCATGGTGATTACAATCCCATCACCTGAGCTCAAAATGAAATCAAAGAGGCATTTGAACCAATTAAATAACCAGAAGATTTGACTAATATCCAAAAATTTAAACACGTCTAATCTCTGTGATTCAGTCATGCTACAGAATGACTTTCCTTGATAAGATTAGGTTGTACTTAGTGCTCCAAAACAAAAGTTCTCATCAAGAAACAGCATTGAATGCCATCACGAAACGGCACTCGAGAGACCATCACGAAACAGCACTCGAGAGACCATCACGAAACAGCACTCGAGAGGCCATCACGAAACAGCACTCAAGAGGCCATCACGAAACAGCACTCGAGAGGCCATCACGAAACAGCACTCGAGAGGCCATCATGAAACAGCACTAGAGAGGCCATCACGAAACAGCACTCAAGAGGCCATCAAGAAACAGCACTCCAGAGAGTCCATAATCTTATTGCATATAACCCCCTGATGTTTTATGTATTCTTACACACGTATGAATGAAACAAGATCACAATTTAAAACAGGAAAAATTATAGTTGCTTTCAAACTTATCTGGCAATCCACAAAGCCTAGTATAGTAATCTTGTAAACTAGAATGTTGTGGCTCCTCCAACTTCTATACACGTCACGATGTATCAGCACCAACTCCAGAATCCAGATAACCAGTAGTCAAATATGAAATAATCACAGTTTATACGAATACAGGTGGAAATCAATTTAAGAGGGAGCAAGAATGAAAGCATTTGTAAATAAAGGATACATAAAGGAACGGGGTGTGTGTGTGTGTGCATGTGAATAGCTACTAAGACACATACCTTAACACCAGCATTAAGAACATGTGTAAAAATGCATTAAGAACAAGTACTTTGACATTCCAAAACAGTTGTAGAAAAAATGTGAGGAGAAAAGAGAAATTTTGAAGGTGGCATTGCATTTAAATGTGCCAGAGACTTTCAATTTAAATGTATGGACTCAATTCTTTTACAAAATACAAAAGCAAACAAAGACATAAAATGCATCAGCAGCACACCTTGATACCGAACAATTGCCAGCAAAATGAGGTCTCCTTCGGGTAACTGCCAATAATCAAGTTCCTCGCCCACTAGTTGGAATCTTGTCCATCTCATACATTCTATAGGTGATAGAACACATCGCAAACTTCTTGCAGCCATGTCTTAAAAAAAGGATAACTGCAGGCAGCAATAAAATTAACTAAGAGCTCAAATCAAACTAAAATGTTCAAACAGAAATAACACTTGAAAATTCTACGTTGATGTGATGTTTCATTATCAAACAACTTATCAAGGTCAAGATTAAGCACCATAAATTCGTTCATTTTCTTATATTGCCGCATCAATCGTACTAGTTACAACTAAAAATCTTCAAAGGACTTAACTAAGAAAGATCCATTTAACTTGAGAAAGAAATTACTTATCAAACCTTATCTTCATCCATCTGTTATCAGAAATTGTAATCTACTTTCATGAAATTGAATTTGGAAACTATGAAATCTTGGAGATTGGAATCTTGAGAAGAAAAAGGGAGAAGGAATCAAGAAAAAAGTTTTCTGGTGTAGGAAGTAAAACCGAAGTTTTGGATATATAAAGATGGGAAACAAGCAGATTGAAAGAAAGTATTTATATGAATGGATATCTGGATGAATGGACAGGAACAGAAAAAAAACACAATGAAAAAAAAATATGAAGAATAGAAGAAAATAACCTGTGTTGAAGAGAAGAAAGAGAGCAGAAGTGGGATAAGAAGATCTGGAGATGGCGATGACAGAATCTTGAAACGAAGAAGAAAGACGAAGATCGCAGAAACTGGATGATTGAGATGAAATTGAATTTGGAAACTACGAAATCTTGGAGAAAAGTTTTATAGGAAAATAAGAACAAATTATATTGCTGTGAATTGAATTACAAGAAAAAATTCAAAAGAGACCCTATATATAAACAGAATAATTAACCGACCTAAGAAAGGAAAAGAAAAGAATAAAAACGTGACTAACAAAAACACGCCTACCCCAATTCAGTCTCTTTACAACTGTAAAATCTGATTACAATCAATTTTGCCCTAAAGGATAAATTAATCTAAAATTGGGGAAAAACCAAAACAGCAGCTTCTTTCTTCTCTTCAATCTCTTCAACAATAAAAACGTCACAAACAAAAACGCCTATTATAATGTTATTATCATAATTAATTGTATTATACTATTATTTGACCACGTCTCATTAAAATATTAACCACATCACAAGTAAATTACAAATTAATAAATTATTATAATAATAAATGAATAAATGGAAAAATAATATTTTGTAATAAATGATATATAATATTTTGTATTGAAAATTAATATTAAATTTTGAAAAAACTCATAATATATTTCAATACAAATAATTTATATTACCACATAGTGTGGTAAACTAATGGGAATACTACATAATTTAGTATAAATACTACATAACATCGGACCGTACTAAATATATGTAGTCAATATTGTGATGTGTATTTTTTTTTAAATAAATAAATAATACAATGCTATGTGAACATGTACTGTTACATATGAGACATATACCAAATAATGTAATGAATTATAAATATTGTGTAGTACTAATGGTAATACTACCTATGTAATTGTGATTTTTTTTAACAAAATTTACACCTTACCAATTAGTGCAGTTTAAAATAATCTAAAATCAAATTAAAGTTTTATAAACCATACAAATACACTATGTTTTGTGCGGTTTCAGTACGATACGGTTTTGAGGTTTTTTCAAATAATTTTTCATGTAAATTTTCTTATATAGTCTTTTACTTAGTTGACAAAAAAACATATTTTCTTAATAAAAAAATTGATGATATATGTTCTTTCTTTATTTTACTGATAACTTTATAAAAATTATCATAATATCTTACAAACTATTATTTTACATTAAATAACTCACCGTGAAAAGAAAATATTCACAAATTTGATGACATAATGTGGCTGAGTTGAATAAAATTAATTGGCTAATTAATTGGTCATTGTTTTTATTTCGTGGAGGAACTCTTTGGTATTTGTTGTCTAGATTTTTCGCATATTAAGTTTTCAACACATAAAATACTATTAAAAGTTGTGCTAAGTTCGAACATATATTGTTTCATTGAACGCGAGCGATGTAGTAACTATATAAGTTATAAATAATATTGTGTCGAGAATATTATAATTATAAGTTGAAAAATAAAAAAATCATAATATTTAGTTGAAAAGATAAAAAATGAATAACTTATTCATGTTTCTTTTCGATTTCGGTACAATATGGTACGATTTTTTTGTTCTGTATAAAAAGCCCAAAATTGAAACCATACGAAAATACTCGACATGGGTGGGGGATGAGCCCCCCATATTTTTGGAAATAATTTTATATTATATCTATTATATATGTGTGAAAATGAATTAATATAAGTAATATAGGTAACATGCTCAATTTTTCTTTTTGTTCACGAGTTAGGCCAGGGCCATAAACCCAAAACATAAAATTAAGTAATTCCAATAAGAATCTACTTAGTTTATTGTGTATGATATGATGAAAATAATAATAAAAATACTTGTACTTAAATAATTAGATTGTTTATTTTCAAAATTAAATATCATTTTTCTTATTTTCTAAATGAGTAATATTTCTATAATTAAGAACTCAATTAATAATCTTGATCTAGTTTTCCGAAACATATAAGAGAAAACATCCGGATCATCTATTTATTTTCCCAAGAACTTATTTGTGTCCATTTGAAAATCGCATCTATTAATTCTTATTTTGTTTATATGCTTAAATTGACAAAAAAAAAAAAAAATTGCGGAGAAATTTGATATTAATTCTATCATAAATGAATTTTATGATATAAGAACATAGTATATAACTTCCACATTTTCTTATTGACATTCTATTATAATTAATACTTCTATTTTGAGTTTATGCAAATAAATAATTTGAATATCATGTTAACAAGTTTCATTTGGCTCGACCCCCTCTAAATTTTCTAAGGGATGTTCACAACTAATAAGATGATAAATTAGGGTTTTTTTTTAATAAAATATTAATACATAGATTTTTTCTTTTTCTTTCTAATAATAACAATATAGGGTTTTATTTTTTTTATTTTTTTTATTTTGTTAACATATACTGCGCTCATTACAAATACAAACTAATCGAAAGCAGATCTTACCCAGAGAAAAGGTCTAATGGAAATTGATAAACCAACAACAATTATGTGCACAATTGTAGCCATTGATGACACCAATCTCTGTTACAGAGTTTGCTCTGTTTGTGAGAGGGTTCTCCCTGATTATAACCCCACGATTTCTTGCAAATACTGCAATTTTAACAACACTTTCAACCCCTGTTCGATTACTTCCGGCTCCAAACGCCTCTTTCGTGTTCTTGTAAGTGCTTATAATAAACAGAAAAGTTTAAGAATTTATGAAAGATGCCCATTTTCCGTAGTTTTATCGAGTGCTGAAAGGTTTTGTTAGTTTGTTCGTTGGAAAGCTTTAATCCTTTCGGGGTTATTGTATATGTAGAAAGGCATGAATATTTTTAATGAAAGTCGTGAAGATTATATTTATTTAAGTGAAATCTGATGTTTATGATTTACTTTTTTATTTTTATATATATATATATATATTTGCAGATGTCTATAGCTACAGAGACAAAGGTGTTTGTGGTGATAATGTTTGATAGGGCTGCAAGAGTGTTGTTTGGTTGCTCGGCGGATGAGTTCTTCGACTTTGCCAAGACTCATCCATATGCTGGTATTTTTGTTGATTTTATATTAAGTTTCTTTAACATTGTATTATATGTTATGCTTTTTGTGTCTCTACGCGAAAGTGTTTTGAGTTTGTACATTGTATGTGAACAAGAATATGTGGAAGTAACTGAGCTCTATAAACTGGGATTTCTGCCTGAACCATAAATGTTTCTGGTTCATTCTGAGACCTCTCTAGCTTGAATTGCTGCATTTTCACAATTATCTTGTTAATCTTCATAGTAACATGAGATTGTTGCAGTAATATTTTGTTCGACTTCATGTGTTATTTATTTTTTATTATATATCCCATGGTTAACTTTCCCACAGTCCACCTACGACATTTGATAGGATCATCTTTTAACTTATTTTGTAGGCTAAGATTTTTTTTTTTGGGCAGCTACGACAGCTGGTAGGACACTGGAGGGGGAGATGTTAACAGTGACACTGTCAAAACCAAAGAATGGTAATGCCCAGCATTTGCGAGTGGTATCAGTTGTGCCCTTAAGGTCTGATTTTCAGCCAACTATTGAAATTATGAGAGAATTGTACGGAGTAAGAAGTGTTTCCTAACCAACCTTTATCATATAGAATTTTCCAGTTATCTAGCAACTGCAGGGTTATATCATTTAAGTATCGACTGAAAGAATCCCAAAAATCAAATACTCTAATACACTGGTTAATGTTTATTTTTAAAATTTGTTATCATACTCAAACATATATATATTGAATGGTTGCAATTTTGAAGCTCAAGTGATGGTTTTTGTTTGGTTATTTACCATGAAAGTTATGTAAGCCTAGAAGAAGATACACAAGAGTTATAGCTAGAGTTATACTTTTTGATTCTTGAGAAGGAAGTCCTGCTTCGAGTATTTTTTTTCTTCTCATTATGCTACGTAGTACCGTAATGTTTATGGTATTTACTTGTCACTTAAACCATTAAAAACTCGTGAATTATAAATCATTGGTTGGAGCCTAGTTTGGATACTATTGAATTCTTGTAGAGCAAAATTTAATTCTGCTAACATAATGCATGGCATGTTGTCAAATTCTGGTGAGGCAAACTTAAGTCTGGATTTGAATTTTATGAATAGATCACAAGGTAGATAAGAGTAGGGATAATAAGTTAACAAGACTACAGTCATTATGTAGCTAAATTAACTAAGAACAAATTCATCTAAGTGACTTATTCATCAAGACACTAAATTTTTTTAACTAATTAGAAATGCTCATCTTAATCACTCTTTTGCTTCGATAGATCCATGAACCAGAAGAACCATTACGAAAGTGTGGTTTCTTTGCTGCTCATTCACAAAGGTTTTCCTTGCATCCACCTCCTTAGCATTTCCAGTGATGCTTTTGGTTGATCCATTGGAACTAAATGACCAGCATCATGGACCTTAAGGAAAGTTAGAGGTCCGTAACTTTTCTGTAACCCTGCCTCCACCCCATCCACCGTAAATGGGACAGTTAGAGCTGATTGAAACTGTCTCCTACCATACCATTCCATGGCATCTACCCATCTCGAGTTTCCTAACCATTTATTACCATTGTTAGAATTTGATCATGTAAAAATTTATATAAATATTTCTAGAGACAATGGTACCTAGCCAGTTGCAAATAAGATCGTATTCCCCAGCATATATTAATAACTTGACTCCATCTCGTAATAATGAAGGAATGCCAACTTCAAAGTTTTTAACCCAGTCCCCTGTCATTGCATCATAAACTGTAGTACTACATGAAACAAATTCTACGTCTCCTTCAACACCCAAAGTTTTCTTAACTGATTTGTCGTTGAGGAAGTTCTCTGCGTTTGAAAAGTCGTAGCACAAAGAACCTTCACATTCTTTTCGAACATCATAGTACTAGAGTAAAATATATACAAAAGAGTTAATTTATTTTCTAATGTTAATTAATGAAAAAAAAAACTTTTTGTCAAATAGATTGTTTACTTACATTTATATTACCAAGGACTGAAACAAGTTCATTGAAAAGTTGGTTGCAATCCCTGTGGGCATCAAAGCAAGCCGATGAACCGTTACTGCCTGCAAATGAAACTTCTTCCGGTTATGAAAAATATCTAATATCAGGTGGTGGGATATAGTTAGAATTAATAATTAATAATTACCACAATCTTTTATCTCCGATTGACATGTTGAAACGTATTGGCTCAGGTCGTCATAAGTAGTGTTATCAATCAGTTTCATCTGTAAAGCATAATCGGTATATGCATTGTACTGGATTCCTGGATTTGTAAGTCCATTTCCAATAGCTAATCCCTATTAATTTAGAACCGGTAAATATGTCTCATTAGATGCTCAAGCATAATTACTACAATAAGATTGTGTGCAAAGATAAAGTTGAAAACATACTTTGAGGTTAATGTGAATCCCTTGTTTATTTTTGTTTCTCTGCTGAACCTCAGCAGCAAAAGCAGGAATGTAGTGCCCGGCATATGATTCTCCGGTAATGTAAAAGTCATTCTTTGCATATTGAGGATGCTTTTCAAAGAAGGCCTGACATGATGTAAATGCTTTTGTTCAGAACTTACAAAATGATGTCGTGAAGTTTATTTATTGCATCAATATAGATACAGACCTGCAGGAAGTCAGCAAAATCAACACCGGCTTCCTCTGAGCTGCTTCTTATGTCATCCCTGTTAGAAGAATAACTGAAACCTGTTCCTGTTGGCTGGTCTACGTATATCAGGTTCGACTCCTGCCATAATTTTTTACTCAGATATGATTAATGTATTTCTAGGGAAACTAATAATTCAACTCTAGTTGGAGTGTACCATTTGGGAAGCTAATAAATTAACTGTAAATTGATGAAAATTGAGAATGTTTATTAGATTTAGAGGAAAAAAATTCTAGGGGTACCTGGTCCCATCCGAACTCATTCCATACAAGTGACAAGTCATTTTTTAAGTGAAAAGGGCCATTTTCGTAAAACAAGGCCAATGAGCCACTACATCCTGGTCCTCCAGTCAACCATATAACAAGAGGATCAGTACTCCTCTTGTTCCTCGATTCAAAGAAAAAGTAGAACATCCTACAATGATGATGTAACCATCGTTATAAATTACTCGAGCAAGAGTCCAAAGGTATCTCTTAAGGAATAACATCGGCAGTCAATAGACGCAAATCTTAACTTTTTCAAGGAAATAACGAATTTGTACTGAAGTTATCCAGAAGAAGAAATGAAAAAGGTATGCATTAATCTGTTGAGACATGAGATGTATGTTGGTTCTTATATGTAAAAATATATATATAGATGTGTATGTGTATACCTGGCTCCTTTTGTGTGTGGAAGACTATAATAGCCAGCATGGTGACCCAAGTCTTGAACACTAGTTCCATTGGAATCAGCAGCATTTATAGACTCTCTGAGGTTGGGGAACTGGAAACTCTTTTCGACGATTTTTGGTGCGATAACGGTAGAGTCACCTTCTACAATGTTGACATCAAGTTTAGGAAACAAGTTTAATGATCTGATGAGTTTTTCTGCTTGATTGTTTGGGACTTTTGCAGTTGAAGATTGGAAATTACTCCCATGAATAATTCTTCTAGCTTCCACTACTGAAAAAGTTGATAAAAGTGAGAAAAGGGCAAAGAGAGAAAGAAAGCAAGAAAGAGTTGGCATCATTCTGTAAGGATTGTTCATGGAGGAAAAATGGGGTTTAATTGTTGGTAATTTTGTTTTGGTAATGATTTGCATATAATCTCCTCGATTTATAGGACTTGGAAATATGCATTAATGCTGATTGTGTGAATCCATTGGATTCTTTAGATTTTCAGAAATAAAAGTGGAAAAGATATTAATGATATAACGGGCTGTTGTGTACATACTGTGAATTTGAAATCTGTTTTATTTTTTGTCTTGAATTTATTCGTTCTTAATTTCTTATTAACATCTCCTAGTCCATAATCCAGGGTCCACTTTATGTTCAACGTATTCATCTTGACTGTTATATGCATGTAAAACTTTTGATAATATAAAATGTGATTAAATTTATATATTTACGTAATATAGCCAACAAAATTAGAAAATTTAACTGTATATTTTATTTAGCAATTTGAACAATTGAAACTTTACATTATTTTGTATTGAAGTTTGGGATTCTACAATAATTTTGATATATATAATGTTTGGGTTGTTAATGTCATTTGTAGCCTTTCCGTTAACATCAAATTTTGATAATATTGGTTAATTATTACAATTTCTTTCAACAAGGCACAAAATTAAAGAAATTCTAAATGCGCTTAACTGAATACTTTTTCATGACTTGAAAATGCAATTACTCATGATGAGCTGTTTCCTAACAAATGCTTATATGATGAATTTCAAATCATGTACTATTTAAACATTTACTAATTTACCCAGAGTTTTGAATCAGTGAAATCATCTAAATTAAACTCAATCCACAGGTAATAATACCCTGGTTCAGTGAAATCATTTATATTAAACTCAATCGACAGGTAATACAATTTAATAAAATGAGTAATGAATTAGTTGGCGGGATATTAAAATGTTGGGTGATTTACACTCAGACCCCTTCAGGTTTGGGCATATTACAAGAAGCCCCCTATTGTTTAAAAAATTATAGGGACACCCTCTCAGGTTTGGGCATATTACAAGAAACCCCCTGTTGTTTAAAAAATTATAGGGACACTCCCTCAGGTTTGGGCATATTACAAGAAACCCCTTACGGCGTTAAAAACAGACGGAATTTGATGACGTAAGCAAAAAAAATTTGATTTTCCAAATTTACCCCTGGCTAAATATACCATTGGGGGTGTCTATGTAATAATATTATACCACAGGGGGGTATTTGAAAGATTACAATAACTTCAGGGAGTTATTTGTAGCCAACGGTCATATTTTAAAAAATGACAGTTGGATGTTACTGTTAGCCACATATTTTGGTTATAAATAGCAGTCCAAATGTTTTATTGCTTTTCATCCCACAAATTTGATAATATCATCATCCAATTCAAGAGGTAGTGTGAGGGCTTAAAATATCAAAAATCAAAATGTTAACGTGTAGAGTGTGTGAAGAATGCACCCATAATGGTTGCAGATGCACGCCGAGATTTAAAGTTGTATTATCCCTACACGTGAACATTTTGATTTATAGTCAAAATATATGGCCAACAGTAACACCCATTGGTCATTTTTAAGTATGACCATTGGCTATAAGTACCCCCATGAAATTTATAGTCAAAATATATGGCCAACATTAACATCCATTTGTCATTTTTAAAATATGAATTGTAATCTTTTAAATACACCCCCTGTGGTATAATATTATTACATAGACACCCCCTGTGGGTATATTTAGCCAGGGGTAAATTTGGGAAATAAAAAAAAATGTTTGCTGACGTCATCAAATTTCGTCTGTTTTTAACGCCGTAATGGGTTTCTTGTAATATGCCCAAACCTGAGGGGTTCTGAGTGTAAATCACCCTTTTTTTTATTAGTTTTTCTGAGTAATTAGGTTTCTTATTTTTAGTTATTTAGTTTCCTTATTTGTGATAATTTATTTTTTATGGTGGTCTAAGAGTTATTTCGTTTTTCATAAAAGTCATATTTTCCTTTAGTTACTTCTGATTAGAATCTTATAAATAGAGGTGTAATCTTCATAATATAGATATTTAAAATTATGATTTTTAGAAAAAAAAAGAAATTTGTCATCTCTAATTCTTATGTATGCACTTTTCTTGAACTTCTTCAGGCAAAATTTCTGATGAAAATATTGCTATATAAGAATAATAGCTATTATGTGGGGCCTTACAAGGTTTTAGGCTTTTGGCATATAGATAAGAGTATAAATTTGGGCAATAACTAACAATGGAGTATGCATTTGAATAGTAACTACTACTTGATCCACGCCTCGCCACAAGTCACTACCACTTGGCCAACCACCTTGAATTAAATAATATATTTAATTACATCTATTTTTAAACTCTACTCGATGCACCTCAAATATCAAATTTCTAATAACAGTATCATACCATAATATTAAGTATGTTTTTATTCATACGGAAATTTATATTATAAAAAAAGGAAAAATATAGAACTTCATTGAAAATATTGAATTTCAATTTTGAAAATCATATGCACAATTAATCACAACTCAGACTACTAATAGCCAGGAAAATATAAAATATGTGTTTGCTGTCATAGGAAATAATAATTGTTCTCAATTAGTGAAATAGATTACTCTCTCGGCACCACAATTCTTTATCCCTTGCTACTGTTTTAAATAAATTTTAGAAATCCATAAAAATAACATTATTTATTCATTTTGTTAATAATCTGATAATATATATATATATATTCAAAAGGTTTAAAACTTAAAAATATAAAAAATTCAATACGATAAGTCACTTAAAATAATAAAAAGTTTGACTTTTGCACAGGTCTTAAACAAAGAATTCTTCCGTGCAGATGGAGACTGGAGTATCATGCACTTATAAATTACAATCGGTACATGTTTCTTTTAAGGTACCACAATTCCAATCACAGAATATGCACAGTTTCTTTGTACAATTACATTATGTATAATAATTATAAAACTCTGTTTTATGTGCAACAATTGTAGAATAGATGACAGGTAAAAGCATGCACTGTGCATATTTTAGCATGTTTCTACATTTTGTGCACACAAAAACACAATAAAACCAAAGACACGACATAAATTCTGGATAAAAACAACAGGTTCATTTCAGTGTCATTTTACATAGGAGCAAAATGACCATCTTGCTGTGTCAAAGTGAATTTACCCTGCAATATCCATCTCCTCAGCATTTCTAAGGATGCTTTTGGTTGATCCATAGGTACCATATGTCCAGCATTATGCACTTTCATGAAAGTAAGAGGTCCATGTCCTTTCTGCAATCCCGCCTCCACACCGTCTACTGAGAATCCAGTCATTTGAGCCCTTACAAATTCCTTTTGTCCAGACCATTCCATTGCATGAACCCATCTCGAATTCCCTGGTAATTAATTTTTTTTAGGAAGTTATTTATCGTTCTAATTTCAATATAATATAAATTGAACAAGTCCAAGATAGTTGTATTTCTTATAGAATTTTACCAAGCCAGTTGCATATAAGATCATACTCTCCAGCATATATTAATACTTTGATTCCATCCTCTAAAAGTGTAGGAATTCCAACTTCGAGATTTCTCATCAAGTCTTTTACCATTGCCTCGTACACAGTCGAACTACACGAGACGAAATCTATGTCCCCAACACCAAGAGCATCTCTAACGTGTTTTTGTTTCAGAAAATTCTCCATGTTTGAGAAGTCATAACACAAGTCACCCTCACACTTCTTTCTTGTGTCATAGTACTGCATTTGAAAAACGAAACTAGTCTTTAATTGTAGCAGAATAATCTTTCTTGTCTATATATGTATTCATTGTTAGTATTTTTCTTACATTTATACCACCTGAAATTCTCACTATACTATTGAAGATATTATTGCAAACCACGTACGCCGCCACACATGAAGATCCACCATCATCAGCACCTAAACAAGAATCACAAAAAAAAAAAAAAAAAAAAAAAAACAAGGTTTATTTAAGATCAAATAACTTATATAGAATTATATAACTATATTGTCATTAGGTGTAATTTTGGAATTACCACAAAGCTTGATTGCCTGTTCGCAACGTGTAACAGTCTTGCTTATACGTTTATAATCAGATTGAGTAATGAGTTTATTATCCAAAGCATAATCAGTGTACGCTTTGTACTGTATTTCCGGGTTTGTAAGTCCATTTCCTATGGCGAATCCCTGAGAAATTAATACCGAGTATATTTTATAAACAGATATCAACAATTGAAATTTATATGTATGCAAATCAATTTAGTGAACATACATTGAGATTAATATGAAGTCCTTCTTTGTTTTTGTTTCCTCGATGAACACGAGAAGCAAAAGCAGGAATATAGTGCCCAGCATAGGACTCTCCGGTGATATAAAAATCGTTCTTTACATATTGAGGGTGCTCCTTGAAAAAGGCCTAGTAATCAAAATAATGTAAAACTTTCATCTTAAGTTTCATACTTTTGGCGAAATACAATACAATTAGATACAAATTAAACCTGCAAGAAATCATATAGATCATTGCTAACACCCTCCTCATTGTGCCTAATGTCATCATCGTCAGAGCTATAGCTAAAACCTGTTCCAGTTGGTTGGTCGACATATATAAGATTCGATACCTACATTGCAACAACACCATTAAAATTTAGAAGAAAAGGCACTAAGATTTGTTTAAGTGGTTTGAAAATGAAGGTTTAAAGTACCTTATCCCATCCAAAATCATTCCATGCCAATGAAAGATTGCTTGTTATGTGAAAGGGGCCATTTTCGTAAAACAAAGCCAATTCACTACTGCAACCTGGTCCTCCAGTTAGCCATATAACTACAGGATCCGTTTTACTGTTCCTTGATTCAAAGAAAAAATAGAACATCCTGCAAACATTACCCCAAAATGCTATATAAGAACCTTGCAAAAGTAAAAGATAAGTGAAATTCATATTATAAACAATTCGAACCTTGCATCTTTAGTATGTTGTAGTTTATAATAACCGGCATGATGGCCCAAGTCTTGAACAGAAGCCCCTGAATTCCCAAGTAAAGGGAATTTAAAATCTTTTTCGACAATTCTTGATGCACCAAAATTATACTCTTTTGAAGCATGATGGTTCGCTTCATGCTTTGGAAACAAGTTGAGGGCTCTGATTAGATATTCCGCCTGTGTCTTTGGAAATTTCAGCTCCGAAGAAGAGGTCATGAAAAGACTGTCATCCTTAGTTTCTGCTAATGAAGAAGTAGGAGAAGAAAAAAGGAATAGCAAAAGAAGTGAAAGAGAGAAAGAGAAGAATGAGGCCATTTTTCACATTAATTACTGAAGGAATGCAAATTCTGTTTTCTGTATGAGTTATATATACAACAGCATTTGGTAGATTGAGTGAAATATGTGCATTGTATGCGTGTTTTTGTTTGTTGATGTTGTGTGAGTGAGAAAGAGTTTAGAATTTAACAAAGAAACTAAATATATAGCTAAGTAATGTCAATTAGTTTAACTCATCATTTTCAAAATCAAGTAAGATCAAATCAAAATAGATTTAGTGATATTTTTGTAGAATGTATGAAACTAAACTACAAAATCTCACAATTAAAGTTGCTTGGAAGGCAAATAAATCTTGAAGTTCATATGATGGAAGCAAGGGGTTTGCATATTGTAACCTTAAAGCAACAGATTCAATTTAGGGATTCTGATTTAGGCATTATTATTGAGCTAATGCAGGGCATTTTTGCATAGGACAGAGATCCGAAATTTTTATAGTCTGTGTTTTATTAGTGTAAAAGCTTTTTAATCTTCTTAAGTTGATCAAATTACACCCTTTTTTTGCTTTCACATTATATAGATGTTTAAAAGTTTATCCATTATGACGAATAATGGATTCACTTTTATAGCATAGTTATATGTTTTTTTTGGTTACTTGAGCATAGTTGCATACAACTAAAAGTTGATCCATTATTTCCAGCATGAGATTATATTTATAATAAGCAATAATCTTTAAGTTTAACCAAATTTCTTCAGCTACAAAAGGAAGAACTCTCCTCTTACAGAAATCTAAGAACTACCACGAAAAACACATAACTATATGCTGAACCCACAAATACCAGGGCAAAATCAAGAATCGTATTTTCACATTATATTACAACTAAATGTGTTACTATAATACATAAATAATTAAGCTCATAAATACAGAATACATTCCACATTCTGAAAAGAGAGTTTCACCGTGTTTAAAACAAGTTATGATCGAACTCTGGCAAGGCGAGCTCTAATTTCTTCAAGCTCTTCCTCATCGTCAATATTCTCCTCTGTTTCTTCACTGGTTGAAGCTGGTTGCTTTAGTTTCTCTCTCCTAATAGCATCCGGAAGTTGCGCAGCTGTCTCTCCAGCAATTGCGGTTAAGACCTTCTCGATTTCTTCTTCAGTCTCCTCTTCTATGTCTTCTGAATCGAGTGCGCTGTCCACTGCATCATTCACCATTTCTTCAATTACACCAGCCTGCAATGATATAAAAAACGACAGTCAATGTCTGCCTCGGGATTAATTTTAGACAAGGAAAAGTTCTATATATATACCAAAATAAGAGTACCTTAGTCATTTCTTTACTGAATTCTTGCATTGTGATAGCCACTTCTGGAGCTTTCATGAGATTGTTGACAAGCTTCATCACTTCAGCACTCTTTGACAAATGTCCCACAGTTCGAGCAATAGCTACAAAATATTAAAAATCAAAGATAAGTGAAACTAAGTAAGTTCAAGGTTCGGAAAAACAGTTGTTTGTAAAAGTCAAAGATAAGCGAAATTAAAAGGATCTTACCAACACTTTCTCCAAGATGCATTGATACTGAATTCATTTGAGCCTTGTTCTCGTGGAGACGGTTCACGGTTTTTCTAGATCTCACAATCTCTTTTGCTAGTGACTGTAATGATAATTAATCAATGTAACATATCGGACACATATTTAGAAGACTCGAATTAGACCAGATAATATGCACAATTGACGTAAAATCAGAACTTATCTAAAACTTATACCGAGTCCAGTCAATTTTCAAGTATCGCCCGCAAAATAAATAAAATAATCTCTCAAGGTGTCAAGAATAACACTCAAGAACATAAATGATGTCATCAAATGTCTCAAGCATCAAGGAAAATTGGCATAACAAAGCAATATTGCATGCAAGGCTATCTCTGTAAGACTTAAGCTCCACGCTGTTTCATAACTTCACTGAAGCTACCAAATGCTCATGATATAATCATCCAACTGTATTTCATGAAATTCAAAATTGACTTCAAATCACATACATAGCTTTAAGACAGAGAATCTAGCAGTTCAGAAAGATGGTGGATATTCTGTCATTTTTTATGCAGCAAGATGGTATAACACTTCAATATGTTTGTGTATTTATTATTTACTTCATCTTTACAGCCATTACTTAATTCTTCTTCTCTATGTTCCAATGATTGATATTGTTACAGAGGAACTGTTCCTCTCAAGTCTCAACTGATGTCTCAGTGCTCTTACTCAAGTTCATTTCAACATTGCAAGTGATCATTCTATAACTTATTTTGTGTCTATACGTCATCCTAAATTTTGACCTGAGATTTCATTTATGCCTTTTGGACTTCCAAATCATTGAAAACCAACAATTTTTTAAAAACCACCCAAATGAGACTTATCTGTAATGATGAGAAACAGCATCATTAATCTTCCGCTTGATCAGATGTCAGTTCTTCCTCATTATTATGCTGCCACAGGGATTCAACTTAAAATGAAAATTGCGCTTTGCTATCTCACATGAAAACTCATCTAGTATAGAGCATAGTCATTGATCTTTATTACTCTAGAAAAATGATACCCAAACGGACCTTAACCAAGTTAAAACATCCATCAATCGAAACCTGCTACACTTAACCACTCACCATACCAAAGTAAGAGTCCCTTGTGCTATTAACAACACTCCCACTTTTACATTTTTTGCTAACAACAAAAGAATTACTTAAGCTGTACAATGTTCAGATTAAAGTTCTGCTCAAATCTTACCCATCAAACTAAAGGTTGATCTTTCACGTGGGAAACAAAAAAAGAACAGATCCAATATTTGTATGTTGCTCCTAAATGAGCTAACCAGATACCACCATATATAAACAAGTTAAAACATCCACCAATCGGAACCTGCTACACTTAACCACTCACCATACCAAAGTAAGAGTCCCTTGTGCTATTAACAACACTCCTACTTTTACATTTTTTCTAACACAAGAAGAATTACTTAAGCTGTACAGTGTTTAGATTAAAGTTCTGCTCAAATCTTACCCATCAAACTAAAGCTTGATCTTTCACGTGGGAAACAAAAAAAGAACAGATCCAATATTTGTATGTTGCTCCTAAATGAGATAACCAGATACCACCTTATATAAACAAGTAAAACGACCATGTAAATATATTTAGTCCTCTCCAGCTCATATAATCAACAGGTTAAAAAGAATAATGATGCCCTTCTGAAGTTCAAAAGCTCTTCAAAGAGCATACTTTACCTCCAAATTAGACATACATACCCATCAACTATCCATGAAAAAGCAACAAATATAAATAAGTTTAACATAAAAGTTCAATTTGATCACCCAATTTCCAAGTTGGCATTGATCATCAACCATCTAATACATAAATCTTACAAGACATTAATTACTAAAAAATAAAACAGTAACATTTAGATCACCCAATATGAATGTAATCATTCATCATGACTTTAAATCATCTAAAAACCGAACCTTGAAAAGATGAGCACTAAAAAAATCATAAGAATAGAACCTTAGCAGAACCCATGTCGTTTCTCTTGGCTGCCTCTTTGATCGCTTTCTGCACATTCTTCTCTTCTCTCTGTATATCTGATCATATCCACACACAATTTTAATCAAACACATTTATGTCAAAAAGAAAAAGAAAATGAAAAGAAAGAAAAAAAACATAAACCCTCCTCCCATAACAATAATATAAAAACCTCGGATTTGGCGTTCGATATTTCGACATTCTTGACGCAGACGACGTTGCCAATCTTTGAGTAGTTGCTGGGGATTGGGTTTCGGCTTCAATATATTCATCATTTTTTCCATTATTTTTTGTATATTTTTCCGATCGATTAATAATAATTTGTTGAAAACAGATTTTCCAATTTCTTTTCGTGGGTGTTTGCGTGAGATTTCTGCTATGTTTGACAAAAGAGAATATCAATTGGAAGGTTATTAAGCGATAGCAGAGTTGTTAAAAGGAATTTAAAAAAAAAAAAAAGATCAACGCGCAAATATATGAGGACGGACTTAATGAGGATTGTTTGGAAAAGCGAGGAAAGTTTTCCTTAATACAACTGCAGCCCAAAAGTAAAGGCCCATATATTCGTAGCCAGGCCCATATTCGAATTCAACCCATTAGGAGCTTGAAGCTATTTCTTCTCACCCAATAACGGAGAGAATTGTAATTGTGGTACCAAACTATATACCGATTCTCACTTGTGGTACCATAAAAATTGAGGCCGATACATTTGGTACCACAATTTAAGAAATCAATCACTTTTGGTACCACCGTTAAAATTGGAAGTTAATTGATGACGTGGCAGTTAAGTTTTATTGCAAAATTGATACCATTACTTATGTTGATTGACAATTATACCCCTAACATTTCAGGTTGTCAAAATAGCCTCACATTTTCAAATTTACTGACAATTTTAGTCCACATTGTTGCCAAATTTCAAAATTGGCTCGAATAAGACACGTGCGAACCAATTTAGAGATTTTACTTATTATATTTACATATTTATTTAATTTATTTAGTTTATAAATAATATTAACAAACCAAATAATACTTTAATATAAATCCTACAAAATATTAATTAAATATAAAATTTATGTAATAATATTAGTATATTTAATATTTATTAAAAAATAAAGTTATATATTATTAATAAAATAATTATAATTTAAAAAAAAAAAAAACCATCCCCCCCCCCCCCCCCCCCCCCCCCCCCACCCCACCCCAAACACCAACCCCCCGTAAAACCACCACCCCCCAACCCCATCCCAGGCCGGCGGCGGCCTGGGATGGGGTGGGGGGTGGTGGTTTAAGGCGGGTTGGGGTTTGGGGTGGGGGGGGGGGGGGGGGTGGGGGGGGGGGAGGGTTTGGGTTTTTTTTTTTTTTAAAAAAAATTATAATTATTTTATTAATAATATAAAACTTTATTTTTTAATAAATATTAAATATACTAATATTATTACATAAATTTTAGATTTAATTAATATTTTGTAGGATTTATATTAAAGTATTATTTGGTTTGTTAATATTATTTATAAAACTAAATAAGTTAAATAAATATGTAAATATAATAAGTAAAATCTCTAAATTGGTTCGCACGTGTCTTATTCGAGCCAATTTTGAAATTTGGCAACAATGTGGACTAAAATTGTCAGTAAATTTGAAAATGTGGGGCTATTTTGACAACCTGAAATGTTAGGGGTATAATTGTCAGTCAACATAAGTAATGGTATCAATTTTGCAATAAAACTTAACTGCCACGTCATCAGTTAACGTCCAATTTTAACGGTGGTACCAAAAATGATTGATTTCTTAAATTGTGGTACCAAATGTGTCGGACTTGATTTTTATGGTATCATAAGTGAGAATCGGTATATAGTTTGGTACCACAATTGCAATTCTCTCCCCAATAATGTTCCACATATTTTTCTCTTGTAATGTTTCAATTAAAAAACCTGCTACTTATTCCAAATCTTGTCAAGTACCAACAAGCCTTTCTAATTTGCCAATGGAGTACAACCGTATCTATCTAGTAAAATTGTAGTAGCAACTAGCAAATCATCCATTTCCTATCAAATTTGAAATATTTTGAATCTTTTATTTTTATCTAAAGTTTTATTTGTTAGGAAGAAGAGACATTCAATGTTTATGAATTAACCCGCCCCTCACGTATAGGTGGTATAGAATTTTATTGATCTAATATATATGGGTGACACATATCATCGTTTTTTGGTATGACTATGATACTATATTGAATGTACGGATTATCTAAATTAAAAACTAACTTTTATGACTAAAATTGCAAAAAACTGATAGAGGACTAAAAGTTCAAAATAGTTTTTAAAACAAGATTAAAAATGCAATTTTAAATAACTAGAACAAAAAATATTGAGGATTCAAATACATAGAACCAAAAATGCAATTTTTCTATATTTATATTGACTTTATGATGTTGCAGAGAAATATAAATATATTAAAAAACAAGAGAATTGAACTTGTGGTACCAAACTATATACCGATTTTCACTTGTGGTACCATAAAAATCGAGGCCGACACATTTGGTACCAAAATTTAAGAAATCAATCACTTTTGGTACCACCGTTAAAATTGGACGTTAACTGATGATGTGGCAGTTAAGTTTTATTGCAAAATTGATACCATTACTTATGTTGACTGACAATTATACCCATAACTTTTCAAGTTGTCAAAATAACCCCACATCTTCAAATTTACTGACAATTTTAGTCCACATTGTTGCCCAATTTCAAAATTGACTCGAATAAGACACGTGCGGACCAATTTAGAGATTTTACTTATTATATTTACATATTTATTTAACTAATTTAGTTTTATAAATAATATTAACAGACCAAATAATACTTTAACATAAATCCGACAAAATATTAATTAAATCTAAAATTTATATAATAATATTAATATATTTAATATTTATTAAAAAATAAAGTTATATATTATTAATAAAATAATTATATTAAAAAAAAAAAAAACCATCCCTACCCCCAACCCCATCCCCCCTGTAACCACCCTCCCCCCTGGCTGCCTGGGACCAGCCATCCCAGGTCGCCGCCGGACTGGGATTTGGGTGGGTGGGTGGGGGGGGGTGGGGGGGGGGAGATGACTTAATCCGTTTCGAGACGGGTAGAACAAATTAAGTGGGAACCTCTCCCAACAAGGATTCAAACTTGTATTCGCTACTTTGTAGTGACTAATACATTCCACTGATCAATCACATGTTGATATATATATATAATTATTTAAGATACTATATTGAGTCGGATTTTTTTTTGAATTATTGAATCTCATTAAGTTCATTTGTCTGGCACATATTAACATCTATGTTTTAAACTTAAATCCGAGTCATATAGCTAGATCACAACTCAAGTATAATTAAACGGTTATAAATCATATATTGGTAGACGAGTCATTTGAAAGTCCAATCCCAAGTTAACTTCTGATGCAACTTGCCGCAGTAAAAAACGTAACTAATCAATATTAATTGATTTGATACCTAGCAAACCAATTGTAGTACTTCCAAATAACAATCAAACACATTTGCAAAGGAAGAAACAAGAAGGAAATTAAGGCTTATTTGTCTTTACGATGTATAACGATATTGATTATTAATGGGGCTTAATTATATAATACAAGATCGATGTTGCATTCATAAAGATTCATATCCCCTAACTTGTTAAAATCATCAGCAAAAAAATATTTTCGTGGATATAATTCGAAAACTATAATAGCTCCAGTCATGTACAAATTGAGGTCTCGAATACTAGTCTTTAACATTAAATCAAATTTGTCGTCTTTTAGTAGTATGCATTCAGAAATGACCTAATTAAAAGAAAGAGGATATTGCGCTTTTCATACCAAATTTTCACATACTTTATACAATTGATATCATGCTTTTTGAAAAAACACATTTAATATCCAAATTGATGTATGGTGAAATCATGGTATTAAATGCGTTTTTTCAAAAAATATGGTACCAAATGTATAAATCATATGAAAATTTAGTATAAAAAGTGCAATTCCTTCGTTAAATTATGAATAAGTAGAAGAGCTTTTAGAACTTTAAAATTGAGTCACAACTTTAGGTTAAAGTTTTTTATTCGATATGTTTAATTATTTAATTAATAACTAAATTATACACTTTACTTACTACTATTAATTAACTACAAGATAATTTAGTTATTAATTAAATAATTAAACATATCGAATAAATAACTATATAAGTAATATAAGTTAATCCCAAATTCGTCTTGTATCTCTGTAATAAAATACGAATTTTCAAATTCGAATACCCAATTCCAACAGCCGTCCCGTTCGGGTTTCAAAAGAACGGGATGAGACGATTCGGGTTTGGATCACCCGAACCCAACGCCCATCCCTAAGCACAACTATAAGCTCATTTTTTATCAAAAAAAAAATCTCAAATTAATTAAACTAGCCTAACCTATCGCTGTCTTCCTTGAACTAAATAAGGCATCTTTTATATATGCCCTAATGTTGGAAGCTATTGAAATTTATTCAAGGACATGATATCTTATAACACGGGAGTTTGTCCGGAAACAATGGACTTTGTTAAGCCAATACATATAAACTAAATCTAGGAATGAACTTTTCATAAACTCCACCTCCCAAGTTTGCAGAAACAAGCAACATAACAACATTATTAATGAACGAAGTAATCATCTTAATTTCTAATAAATCTTGCTTAACATCTTGCTTAACATTCTATCCAAAGCTGGCTATTTAAAAAAATATTATAAGGATTATGTTAGTTAAGTATGGTCTGGACCCAAATCTTGGGAGATCCGGCTGATGCTACGTGCGCATTAAGAAAATTCAGTGGTTGATTACGATTTATTAATTACAAAATTAAAGTGTGATGCGTACGTTGTCATGTAATGTTTCAGAAATTAACATTATTTAAATTTATCGAAGAAATTAATTGTAATTATATATAATGTGTAGGAGAAATTAACATTTTTCGCAATAACATGTCCACAACCACTTAAGTCCTAGTGCAAACTAATGTGAACATATATATATCCAAAATGGTGTGAATATTTTTCTTCACAATAATTTACTCCAAAATGGTATACCAATATTTTTCTTCACAATGATTTACTTCATAGTTGTTGCATGCAAAAATTATAGTTGAAAACATCTAACGTGCGTACCTCGGTGACACTGTGAAAACATACATATTGGCTAAAATTAAGTCGATCGAGTGGAGCTTTAATTTCACTACTAATAATAATCCAAACTCGTTATAAAGATATGGTAACTGTTGAGCTTTCACAACGTCAAATCGTGTTTCCTCTACTATATTATACCATTGAAAATACTCAAATTCATTGCAAGTGTAAAAAAATTTTGTGCTTAAGACTTTTTTGTAAATGTCAGACAACACTTCATTAAAATTTGCACATTTGACTTCTTCAAAACCCTACTTGAAAAATAAAATATTATATGTGCCCCTTGAAATAATTGTAATTAAGAATATATAACCTTGAAATAAATATGCAGTCGGTGCCTTAACATTGCCAAAGCCCTTCCAAGGTGTCGGCAAGGAGACCCCATTAATCTTCAATTCACATTTTACAGTCAAGTAGGCCACAGCTAAAACAACATTTGAACAATACCTTTTGTAGCAAATTCCAGTCTATATTAATAAAAGCTTCTTGCTTGTGAAAATAAATAAATAAAAGATCCCCACTTATCGTATTTAATTAGTGCATGGATTTGAAAATAACTACCCACCAAATCAATCATTTGAATTACTATTTCTGGCTAATACTTCGATCATCATATTGCAGTAGGCTAATATTTTTTTTAAATACATTTATTATGAATCATTACATTAAAAATCAATCCAATAAATTGTCAAAGTACAAATAATTACAAATAATAAACCACATTCAACCACTAGTATTAAACTGAAGGAAAATCCAAATTAGTAGAAGTGTCATGAGGCCTCAACTTTGCCAGTGAGTAATGTATCACTAGGTCTCATTGGCGCAATAGTCTCGGGAAGCTTTTTTTTCCTTTTTTCTAAAAAGAAAAAGAAAAAAGAAAAATCTGCAGATATATACAAGTATAAAGATTTTTCTGAAAGATGACATGGTTATCAATTAACTAATAACATTATTATGTAGTATTTAATTGTTCTACTTGCTTGTGTGACATCATTTTGAACTATTAGGGATTATATAGGATAGGGAAAAATCTTCAACAAAGTCAAGATTAAAATAAAACACCTAATTAAGTTGGAGTGTTATGGCCAATTAATTCTCGAGTATAATGTCAATGTGAAGGAAGACAAGGAAAATGGGTTGATAGTATTAATAATTTATAAAGAAAATGGATGATATAATTTCCCTACATTTTGCAGGTTCAGTCTTGATTAATTTATGGATTACTGTGATTTTTCATTAGTTGTGATTTGTTAAGAATTTAATTGTGATCAATTCACAGTCTAAATAAAAAAAATTCAGAAAAATGGATTTTTTTAAAAAAGAAATGATAGATGTATTAAATTCAAGTAGCGTCGGGAAATTCTTACCCAAGTTCGGCCGAATTCAGTGACAAGTGCAATACACTTGCTTTGTGATTGGTTGAAGTTCATATGAGAATGATCAATCACAAAGCAAGTGTAGTACACTTGTCATGTTGTTGGATGAGTTTGATCAAACCAGATCTGAACAAGAATTTTCCGCATCAACAATTACAAGTTGTCTAATCCGTTCCGATAAATCTACCAATTATACCAAAGAAGCGAATAAAATGATATTTATTAACCATATAAAATCAAAGATTACAATATCTAAAATCCAAAGCGGGATAACATCTCCAATAAGTTCAGAAAGTATAGTCATCCTAGCTAACTCATGAACCACTCGATTGCCTTCCCAAAAAATATGACATACCCGAAAAAACCTCAAACGATGACACCTAAGGCCATCTCCCATGATTAGAGGGGAGGGGGAAATTGGATTTAGGGGATAAAAAATGTGAACTAAAATGATTTGAGGGGTGGTCAAGGCAATTTCCCCATGCCTAATTGACCCATCGCCTGGAGGGGTGAGGCAAGGCAATATTGCCTTGCCTCACACATCGATCCAGCCACTTGCTGGGCAGGCGAGTGTCGGTCACCTGTTGTTCACTTTTTTTTTTTTAATTTCTGAAATTGTATTAAATAAAAACCTTTTTTTTAAAAAAAAAAAATCCTTTAATATCTTATTAAATGAAATGTAACTCTTATTTAATTTTAGTTTTAGTTAATTTGTGTATTATTTTTAAAAAATTAATTTTAGTTTAAAAAATGTAACTCTTATTTAATAAACTCAATTTTAATTTAATAAAAAAATCCTTAAATTTGTGTATTATTTTTAAAAAGTTAATTTTAGTTTAAAAAATGTAACTCTTATTTAATAAACTCAATTTTAATTTAATAAAAAATCTTTTTATTTTTAAAAAAATCCTTAAATTTGTGTATTATTTTAAAAAAGTTAATTTTGGTTTTAAAAATGTAGCTCTTATATAATAAACTCAAATTTAATTTAATTTAATTTGTTTTTATTTAATAAAAAACATTATTATTTAAAAAAATCCTTAATTTTGGGTATTATTTTGAAAAAGTTAATTTTAATTTTAATTATTAGAAACTCAAATTTAATTTAATTAATAAAAATGAAACTTTAAAATAACTTAACGAAGCTTACACACGATTCGTTAAATTAAAAATATTATTATTATTATTATTATTATTATTATTATTAAGTGAGAGTGGGGAAGAATGAATATTGAAATTAATTGGAATGGAAAGATTGATTCACTGGAGATGACTATATAAATGAGAAGGAGAAGGGGAAGGGGTGAAAAAGGGGAAGGTGTGAAAAATGGGAAGGGGAAGGGGAACTGGACTGAAGTCACTGGAGATGGCCTAAGCTTTGATATCATTCAGTAGACAATTGTGAACTTACACATAATACAATGGTAATACATTAATCACTAATTAATTAGATTGTTTCAGGCACAGATTAGGACGAATTAATATCTGAAAATTTAAATTGTTTCTAATGATTTTATCTGATGATCAAGATACCTTCTTCTAGATGTCAATAAATCATTAAGTAGAAAATATGCACTATATAATACTCTGGGTTTGAATCGTAATATTAAAATATTCATATATCTACGTACATACACCGATACACGGAACAATTTGTATATGTAAGTAAAAAAAAAAAATTGATCGGTTTGTATTTTTTTTTTTTTTTTTTTTTTGATAAACTTGATCGGTTTGTATATGTTAGTATATATAGATAAAAAAAATACATACACACACCCGTTAGACGATAATTTATTAAATTCGAACATGCAACCACTTATATAGCAATGATGATAAATGCTTATACGACAAATCGATAATAATTAATTGTATGTTTTATATATGCAAACTGGGATTTAAAGTGGCTAATAAGTTCCCCTGTCCATCAATGAATGCTACTTGCATAATTGTTCAACCAGCTTGACTATTTTCTAAATTATTAAAATTAAATTGATTAGTTATTGTACTATTATATTTTACAAAAGAAATTAAATATTATTATTAATCAGCAAGACAATTAATTTGTGGATGGGCGGATATATATATATATATATATATATATATATATATATATATGTATATATATATATATTATTATCCGATATTCTTGCTATTTTTTCTTTTTTATAATTATTTCCGATATGATTACTATGCTAAATCTCTAGCAAACCAATAAAAATCTCCAAAATATTTATTTCTTACAAAAGATAAATTTAACAAACACAATCAGGGGCTTAAATCTCTGTACTATCATAAAAAGTGTAATACACTTGCTATGGAATTGAATTACACTCAACCAATCACAAATTAATTTTATGGTTGGATAAGTTCGGTCAAGCCCGATTTATATTAGAATTTTCCCTACATCAACTAATTTGCTATATTTACTTAGGGTTTAGAGTCCTATATTTGTAATCTTTTTTGTTAAAAGCAATTGAATATTATGATTATTGGTAGGAATTGTATAGGAACCGGGAACTTATGATGGCGTATGAAGACAAGATTGCCTGCCCATAATTACAAAATTTTGTACTTTATGAATTAGTTTTTAAGGCTAAAAGTCTAAAACAAGAATTAACCTTATTCACACTTCCCATACAACTTCAACTGAAAATAAGCATAAAGTAGTTAACTTTCTCTCAACTCCCATGATACCTTTCTCATGCATTTTTCCAGAACTAGAAACTCTACCCGACAAGCAATCTCATTAAAAAAAAAAAAAAAGAAAAATTTGGAAAAATCAATAAAACTGCCACAAATCATGTTCGCTGATCGATCCCAAATTAAACCGGCCGGTCATTTCTTGTGCGTCTGTATCAGTACTGTTTTCTTTCAATTAAATTTAAATTTTGTCTTAAAGTGCAGCCCCCATCAACCTCCATTTTTTCAATTGGGACCCAATTATCTTCCTATTTATACCAATGTTAATGTACAATCCCATTCAATTTCCACAACACAAACACACACTCTACACCGCGTTCTGTCCTCTCTGAAACAGGAAAATTAATAATTATTCAGTTACACTGTGGCTATATATATATATATATATATATATCCTTAATTATTTTATCCCAACACGTACAAGATACATACCGTACCATATGGGTCTGCTTTTTTATATCATCTTTCTTTGTATATCTTACTTGAGGAATATTAATGGTCAGGGCCCACCTTCACCAGGTTACTCTCCCAGTTCAAGAATAGGTTCAGTAGGGTTTAACCAAGGGTTCAAGAATCTTTGGGGTCCTCAACATCAAAGGTTAGATCAAGAGACACTTACTCTTTGGCTTGACAGAAGCTCAGGTACTTTTCATATATGATTAATTTCTCTTTATATATATATTTGTACTTTCAATAATAATTATAATAATGCACATTTTAGTTAATTTATACCTCTTATAGTCTAGCCAAGACAAAGTAAGTAATATATCTTATTATATATATCTAGCTTAATTAGTTCTTTCTAATGAATAGAGTAGTGCTTTAAACAAAATATTTTACATATACTCCATATTAATTGTTATTTCTAACTTATGGAGTCAATTCAAACTGAGTATCAATTAAAATTATTGAACGCGTTTATTTTATAATATATATGATGAAGCGTAAATTCGTCTGAGTATTTAGTGAATATTCAATGTGCCACGTAACGTTGATTATATCTTCTCAGTGTAGAATTCAAGTCGGTCAGATCAAATTTGATTCAACTTCAAGGAACCTAACCCAATGCTCCAAGGAACTTAGTCAGGTTATGCCGGTGTTTTGAATCGACTTAGACCCTTGGATGCTAAAGTTTATATTGCCGTTGATTGTAGTAAATAGTAATGTAGTGTTGTCATGGTTCTCACCTACCTTTTAAGAGTAATAAATGCCGACTATTTATAGATTTTCTTAGTGGATCTTTCGGGGTCGGATATCTTCGGGTCGAATCATACCATATTCGACCCAATTGTTATACCTATGTCGAAGGACAATACTGATTGATTGTTTCGACTGGTGGATTTGGAAGTACACGAGACTATCTAAGTTTACACATAAAGTTCGTGTGTACTTTTAGTAATAAGAACTGTCAGCGGAACTTAGAATAGTTCAGTTCGATTAAGACGGGTAAGTTAAACTTCATAAGAGCGAATATGGCTATTTATGAAGTATGTCGAATATGATCTGTTTGATTTTTACATCGAACAACACTGGCCGATATAAGTAAAAAAACTCAACTTGACATTGGTCGAAGAACAAAACGGATGCTCTTGGCCGAAGAACATAGGTTGATCTTGGTCGAATAATGTAGGTTGATCTTAATTCTGACCATAATCTGTCGCGTAATATGCCACGTCTTCAAATTATATATTTCAATATATCAATATATATAATATGTAAAATGAATCTAGTTCAAGGAGCAACTTTTTGTTTCGATGTATATATGCTTCATTTTTAATTTTTTGTAACAGGAAGTGGATTCAAATCGCTTAATCCATATTCTTCTGGATATTTTGGGGCGGCTATTAAGCTCCAACCTGGCTATACTGCTGGAGTGATTACATCTTTATATGTGAGAATTAATCTATATATATATAAATTGAATCAGTATATATATATACTAGCTAGCTATATATTTTTAATTAAAATTTGAGTTATATAAATACTTATGCTAGCTAATTAATTAATGGCATACAGCTTTCAAACAATGAAGAACATCCGGGTAATCATGATGAGATTGATATAGAGTTTCTTGGCACCACAAGCGACAAGCCTTATGTATTGCAAACAAATGTGTACATAAGAGGAAGTGGAGATGGAAATATTATTGGAAGAGAAATGAGATTTCATCTTTGGTTCGACCCCACCCAAGATTTTCACAATTATGCAATCCTTTGGAATCCAACTGAGATCATGTCAGTATAGTAAAGTATAGTATATATACATTTCAAGATTTTTTACTTATTATTATTATTACTAACTTTATTGATGATAATATATATTCCAAGGAAACCGTTTTATTAATATTAAATGGTACCCAATTAACATTTCAAACTGCCATACATATATATTTATGAATTTTTTGGGAAGTATTGACATTGACCTTTGCTAGCTAGGTGATTCTTTTAAAATAATTTAAAAATAATAAAACTACTAGAAAATCAACAATCAAGTCGTGCGCGACAAAAATCCTCAGCTCGTGAAAATAATGCTAGAATTAATCCTGTCCCCTGGCCACGCAAATACTCATATGTGTTCAATAATTCTTCTACTTGTCAAAACTGAATTGTTGTCTTTTTCAAATAAAATGATGTTACAAAAAATGCAGATATTTTGTGGATGACGTGCCAATAAGAAGGTACCCGAGGAAAAGTGATGCGACATTTCCATTGAGGCCGATGTGGGTGTACGGATCAATATGGGATGCCTCTTCATGGGCCACCGAGAATGGTAAATATAAGGCGGACTACAGCTACCAACCTTTTGTCGGCAAGTACAACAATTTCAAGATACGCGGTTGCCGTTCCAACGCCCACGGCTTGTGTCGCCCTGCTTCTGGCTCTCCGTCTGGCTCGTACGGGTTGAGCAACCAACAGAATGCCGCCATGTCATGGGTCCAAAATAAGTATAAGTTTTATGACTATTGCCAGGATCGACAAAGGGATCATAGGCTCACGCCCGAGTGCTAAGGTGGGTTTCGTCATCAATTCATTTAGAGTGTCTTGAGATGGGTCTACTTTCCAAGAATATGTATAAAGGAACAAGTGAATGAAGGCAAATCGTCCAAGCCTCTAAATATTTCAATAATTAAGTTTATGCTGGAGTGTCACATTTTATTTTAGTACCACAATACATGTTAAGAATAAGGTCCATTTATATTGAATATTGATATATATGTACTGAATTGTAAGTTCAATTTCTGTCAATTAAATCTATTGCATACAATTATACTTTACCTTGGCTAGTAAACATGCATCCCAACGGTGTGGCATTTAATTTTTTTTTTTTTTTTTTGGTTTCCCAAGGATTTAATCCCTTAATTGTGCTTTTCATTTTTATTTGATTTTGTCGATCGGATTAGCTTGTTTGGATTTCTGTCTAACATGACGGTAAATTCGTGGCTACTACAGTACCATCTAGATTTTTGGATAACACATATTTTTTAATTAAAAACTAAAACTTAATTACTTTGCATTTTAACTACAGTGAATCAAAATATTATAACAAGTTCCTTTCTGTGCAGGGTCAATTATAACAAATACGTACTATATTTGGGTTCCAATCCATAAATATTGAACATAGAGAGCATCCAATTAATAGGCCAAGGTCATGTACACATGCACCTAGTAACAAGATAATTTCTGAAAATTGGCGTAGTCTCATAAGTCATAAGTTAGATAAGTAATTTTGCATTTTCTAATCTTCATATGCCAAATGGATATCATAAGTAAAAAATTCGGAACTTGGGTTTACTTAGTTCATGATTTATTTTTTGTTACATAATTAGTTCATGATTCAATCGGTTAAGCAAAGTAATATCAAAATACTCAAGTGGATTAAAATATGGTAGAAGTACACTCCTGAGTAATTTGAGAATTACCAGGAGAAAATCAATTTTTAGTTCACAAATTTGGTGCTTCAAAAAAAAAAAAACAATGTCAATTTGTATCGTATGTGGTAAAGGAATTATGAAACTCATTCTATATTAATAAGATATTTATAAAATAAATCAGTATAGATTCAAAAAAAAAAAGAGAGAATATATATATAAGAGATTCGGTAGTATTATGAAAGAGTGAATTTGATTAGTGTGACATGCAATAGACTAAAAACCGTTTTATATATGCTAAACATGATGTACATAACAAATCCGACCTTAGCTCAGTTGGTAGAGCGGAGGACTGTAGTGGGTCAAACCTGTCAGCTAAATCCTTAGGTCACTGGTTCGAATCCGGTAGGTCGGAATCTTTTTTTTCTTTTTCTTTTTTGGCTTCTGGCCTTACAAAATTGAGTTATAAATTCAAGATTAACCAATAATTTGATGACAATTAAGAAATTATCCAAGAGTTAACAATATTACTATGAAGACAGCTACCCAGTTTATCTGTGTCCATAATTTAACTTTTTTTTTTTCCTTCTGGCCTTACAATTTTAAGTTATTATTTCAAGATTAACCAATAATTTTGATGTCAATTAAGAAATTATCCAAGAGTTAACAATATTACAAACCTATGAAAACAGCTACCCAGTTTATATCTGTCCATAATTTGACTTTCGTTTCAGAATTAGAGTTAAGTTGTTTTCTGGTTTTCGAGTTTTGTGGATTATATAATTTTAAGATTAGAATTACTCTAAAATAAAATTTAAAAGAAACATTTGGGGTTCAATTTAGCTGCTTATCAAACGTAATTTTGCTGCAGTTTTTTTCCCCCCAAATATGACATGTTGGAAGTGTTGTTGGGACTTGGGAGAATGATCCATTTAATTTGCCTGATAGTGCCTCAATTAAGACCCGAGTCCTTGAGAAACCGAAAATGAAAACATGCAATGCCAGTGATTTGGGTTTATGTGGTTTCGGAATCGACGGATACACCTAAGAGGACTTTCACATATTTGTTATAATACTTTTTCAGAACAAGGATTTTAATTTTATTTTATTGTGTTTTTCCACAATAGAAGAAGTTTAAACTATCTTTGAGCCCAAATATTCCAAATACATTTGTAGTCCAGATTGTGAAACATTAAAGCCCAAGATACTACCAATCCAAAATCTTTTTAGATTTATTTTATCACTTCCTTCTACGAAATTGTTTCTGACCCATATTTGAAGGGGAACTTCTTGTTTTTTTCTGTCTCATAACTTTACCATAATATCAGTTAAATCTCTTTCATTTCCAATTTACTCGATCTCTTTGTAGTGTTCACTTGTTTGGGCTGGATATAATTATATCCAGTCCAATATCTTGATTTCTTCATACAATAAGTTCAGACAGCCGACCCAATCCTTCATAATCCAATAACACTTTAAATCGGACAACCTCCCCTCGGATTTAGTAATCCAACCCAATTAATCATGCCAGCTTTTCCAACTTGATTGCGAAACTACGTAAGTGCCCCTCAATTCCCTGATTTTGCTGAACCCTAAAGTACGTAAGTGCCCCTCAATTCCCTGATTTTGCTGAACCCTAAACTTTAGCAATCAAGTTGGAAAAGCTGGTTTGAAACACTGTATGTTGCGAGGAATTGTGTGGATGGAATAGAGGAAAAAGCCCTAGATGTGAACAAAATGAGTGGAAGTGACAGAAAACGAGGGAATTTAACCGATTTTTAAGTTATATTCCCCATGGGAAAAAAGTTATTTTGAATTTATCCGGCCCTAACCGTTCTACCAATTGGCCGCACCGGATTATACAAACTGGCCTAATCCAATGGCCAAAATGCAACCAATTGCCTGATTAGTTGTTCCAGCGTGATTAACTAATTGGGCCCAAACCAATCCAACAAACCAATCGATGCCTAAACATACTCATAAAAATCACTCGATGCAATACATAGGGAGCACCAAGTATCGGGGTAAGTGTTGTAAAACAAAAAAAAATAGTACTCCTATATTTTAATTTTACTTGAGCATTAGCATTAAAATTACTATAAGACAAATTGTATGAAGTAAGATAAAAAAGTGTCTAGGGGTTTTATGAACTTTGAACTTGAAAATTGCATTTTTACCAATTTGTGCACATATTTGCGTAAATTCAATAATCTCTACTCACTTTCTTTTGAAAGTAAAACACAACCTTCTCTCAAAAAAAAAAAAAAACACAACCCGATGGAGCACCATTAAAACCTCGTTGAAAATAGTTTGCGTCATGTTTATACTTAATTATCCGTATGGCGACCCGTGACCCCGTACCCATTTCCAATTACCCCAAATTAAAAGGCTCTGACACATCTCAGCATCCAGCCTGTTTCTCTTCTATATCTTGTCCCCCGCCTTTATCCCTGCTCTATTTATATATAGTTTTTTTTTTTATGTTACTCTATTATTACAAGTATTATTATTTGACATATCAAAAACAAACAAAAAAATATTCCCTAATGTAGAACCATACTGACCTGGACACACACTATCCCTCACCATATTGTCCTTAATTTTCTACCAAAAAATAAAAAATAATTTCTCTCTAAATCTAAATATGCACATTACAAAATTCATTCCCATTCCCGTGAATCATATCTCGACCCAGCAGCGGTACAACAAGTAACAACCCTCATTGGCAAGTCTAGCTGTCTCCAACTATACATTTATTTCACAGCTGGCAAGTCTTTTAGTAGCCAATGAGAACACGCCACGTGTGAGTTTGTCATTGGGTGTAAACTCTTGACTTCTTGTGGGACATGTCGAGCTTCTGAGACAAGGCTACCAGCACCTGCCACGTGGCGTCCCCTTCCCTCATTGGGTTATTGAACAGTAGGGGTTTCCTCACATCTAGGTCCCACAGGTTCCTCTGTATGGAGGTCAAGTTTGTAGCTGCCACGTGTCTGAGGATTTTGCCGAGATTGTCGATGTCATTCTCCGCTACGGTAAGGGATATCTCGGGCCATGGCAAGACCGAGGGGAAGGGCAACCGAATGCCGTCTGCTATGATGACAGGGACACAACCTAATGCAACGGATTCTACCAGCCTCGGACTCCATGGTGCCCAACCCAACGGGCACAAACAAAACTTTGATCGCACGATTTCTGACTGGTAACCTGCGAATCTATGCCTCCACAGGTAAAACCTTGGTTCATTGCCATATTTCCTCCATAACATCGTTCTTACCTGCCTATATAGAAGAGGGGAAAATAAAGGTTAGGGTTATATACGTTTAAAGCAATCATTAAAATGATTTATTTGACATTTGTCTTTAAAAAGTGAACAATTATTGATTTTCTTAATTCGTGTGAAAAAATCAAATATATCAATTAATTTGAAACGAAGATAGCATAACTCAAGTTTTTCTCTCAATTATCTAAAACGGCTTCATCTTTAAAAAGTTATATTTCTCAAGTAAAGTTTGATTTACCGAGTTAAAATATAGCTTATCCTACCCTTTTTTTTATTTATCAATTTTCAAAAATTACTCCTATTACTCTTTTAATTTTTAAAAGATCAAACAAAAGACTTTTTCATATAGTCAATCTTTTTCTTTTTTCTTTGAAAATTCAAATAATCAATCCTTTTTTTTTAGCGACAAATAATCAATCCTTAGAATCTCTTAAAACACGTTCTCTGGAAAATCCAAACAAACAGGCCTTACTTGCTGTAGAAACGACCGCTAATGTTCTTTGGGTGGACTTCCATTTTCCCCCTGAAAAACGCGAAAATGTCACGGTGGCCGGTCAGCGGCGACTTTTCCAGAGTCCTCCGTACACTTTCCGGCGAGATATACGGCGGAATCACCACATTTTCCACGTCCTGACATGGGTGCTTGTATTTCACCCCAAAAGTTTGCAAAACTATCGAGTTCTTCAAAAAACCAGGCACTCCATCTTCCATCGCCTCATCCTCCTACAAAATAAACCCAATTTTCTCAATTTCATTAAACTCAAAAAGGCAAAAATAAACATAAAAGATATAATTTTGCGAACCATGGTATGAAAGCATGAACCGAAATCATGGGACGCGACAAAAACATGGTCAGAACCGAGGCTGCGGTTCCAAAACGGGAACTTTTCAGAAACTTCGTAAATGGCGGAGGCCATTAGAGAACGGGCGTGACCAATTGCAGGAAAGCCATTAACTTTGCTGAAATTACACGACACATAAACAGGAACGAAGAAAAAATCAGCTTCCCATGGGTCCAACGTCGTCGTTTCACTATCCATCAATGCTCTGTGAATAGCCACCTCTGCAGCAAACAAATGGGTTTCACACCGATCGTTCGATAGCCAATCTCTATTGTATTTTGATGGTAGATCATAAACATATATCTTCATCCCTTTAAAAAACAAATTATTATTATTGGGATATTTGATTTGGTAAGTGGAGGATTCTTCAATAAGTGCACGGGATGATTTTGAATTGGAAAAAATGGTTCTTGAAATTGATGAGGTGGGTTTATTTCGAGTTATGAGAAAAGAGGAGAAAAAATAGAAGGAAATTGAAAACCAGAGAATCCATTTTAAGTATCTGTAATAAAAGATCTTCTCTGTATTCCTGTTGTTCAAAAGCCTCATTCTCACGTAGAAGCCTCTGTTTTTCAGAGGTCTTTGGTTTTCAACCATTTTAATTGAATTGATTAAATCCTTTCTCTCTCTCTTAAACCTCTCTCTAGAGAGAGAGAGAGAGAATGAGAGGGAGTGGTTGAAATGGGGCTTTCTTTGTATTTGGTACAGAGGTGAAGTGGAGAATAAGGAACAGGGATTGGATTTGTTGGGAGTTCGTTATTGCTTCAAGAATATTACTACTTTTTCAAATAGATAGATTAAAAAAAACGAAACTTTCATTGATCTACTTTTTGATGATGGTGATCATGTACTTGGTATTTAAAATAATTCTGATTATTCAAATGTTGGAGCTTAATTGAACTCTATTGTTTTCAAGAAAGTTACTTCATTGATGAGAGAGAAGACAGAAGGTCACGTTTTGATGGTTGGAGAAGAATGGACATCGGCGTTTGTCTCGGTTTTTAGAGCGAATATTATTATTGGAGCCATTTAAATGACGATGCTATTCTTATTTTTATTACTAACATTCATCACGTTAGTTGTGAGCATTTTAATTATTATCCAAGTTAAGCTAGCATGGATTTAGCTTTAATTTGGCTGGATCAGCTGTGTTCAATTAATTTAACCAACCACTTCTTACCACTTTTAATTAACAAACATTTAGGATGAACCATGTCTCATTGAATCTCCCTATTTATAAATTACTAGTACTACATGAAAAGTTATTGTTTCTCTCAATTTTGTTGTGCACTCTAGTTGGTACCTAGGACTATATGCACCTCAGCTCGATGCGACCTGCATATAAGGCCATCTCCTATGAGGCAAGGGGAAGGGGTGAAAGATTTAGGGGGGTGAAAAAGTTGAAATAAAATGAAGAAAGGGGTGATCAAGGCAATATTGCCTTGATCACCCCAACCCACCACTTAAGCTGTGAGGCAAGGCAAGGCATAATTGCCTTGCCTCACACATCGAGCGCTGCCACTCGTTGGGCACCCAGCAGCACTTGTCCGCCACCTATTGTTCCCTTTTCTTTTTTTTAAAAAAAATTTTGTTTTTATTTATTTTTTATTTAATAAAAACCTTTTTATTTTTAAAAAAAATTCCTTTAAAATACCTTATTAAATGAAATATAACTCTTATTTAATCTTAGTTTTAGTTAATTTGTGTATTATTTTTTAAAAAGTTAATTTTAGTTTAAAAATGTAACTCTTATTTTATTGAATTTAAATTTAGTCAATCAAGTATTTAATTGTTGTATTATTGTGTACCAATTTTAAAATCCTTTTTTTATTTATTATTTATTTATTATTGTTTAATTTTTATTATTATTGCTATTATTATTATTATTATTAAGTGAGAGTGGGGAAAATGAGAATTGGAATTAAATGAAATTGATAGATTGAGTCATTTGAGATGACTTATAAAAAGGAAAGGGGAAGCTGAACTTGGAATCTGAGGGGAAGCTGGACTGAGCTGAGGGGAAGCTGGACTTAGGCTGAGGAGTCACTAGAGATGGCCTAAGACTAACTACCTCGAGAGGTATATGCTAATAATTTAGTGACTCGACACTTTTAATAAGTACACATAACTTTATACGCTCTCTCCTCAATACCTCTCGAAAGTATTTAAGCTTCTTGTTTAAGTTATTGTTCGGATTCTTAACAAGATTAATGTCTTAAGCATTGAAGGATTATCGTCCGAGTCCCCCCAACATAGTATAACGTGCTTTAATGATTTCAGATTAAGGTTCTACTTGTGGATTCATTCTTTTACCGGAAACAAAATTCTACTTCACATTATTAAAGAATTAAAAAATACTGTTAAGTAATTGAATTTAGTGTACTACAGTACTTCATTTCCAAACGTTGGAAAATGGTATTTTTTTTTCAACTACTTATCTCATCACATCACATTTTTTTCTGGTAAATAGTTGTTGAACTCATTAATATTTAATACAAGAGCTGCAACTGATGGTGTGCAGAGTACTGCAGATAGGGGTTGGATTTTATTTTAATTTTATTTCTGGTAACAGATACTAGTATTTATTTAGATATGTGAGAATTTAATGCAGCAAAATCTAGTACGTACCTACAGATTATAGATAAAAGAAAATGAGGAATCAAAGGGCAAAGTAGGGATAAGGAAGTTTGACAAAATTTAGATACGTGCAAACGGCAAAGGCTCTTAAAACTAAAAGGAATACATCTGATTTTTCTAGGAGGATCAAAAGTTGCACATGAAATGTTTATATTAAAAGCTGAGCAGCACCCACTAGATGTTATTTTATTTTTCCATGTTAGATGTCACAAAATTAAATGTATTTTTCTTTCGTATTTACAAAGTTGGAAAATTTATATTTCTTAAAAAAAGAATAATATATTAAATTGGAAAAATGAGGTGCAGGGAACATAGATTTCAACTTTCAATTTATTGAAATCTCATCTAAAAATGGTTACGTGCGTTCTACTTCCTTACTCACAAAGTAAACTAAGTATAAGGATTGTATTTTGATCAGTCAACTAAAAACATTATTAAAAAAGCAAATAACGCTCATTTGAGAGTCAAGTATCGCCGAAATATGCTCATGATTATCGAAGAAATTAATAAATCATTATTGTAGAATATTTAAGACCTGTTTGTTTGGCGTTTGGAAAAGTAGTTTGGGAGAGTAGTGGAAGTTTGTGAAATAATTTCGATTTGCGTAATGTTGTTTGTTTGAGTTTTGAGATAGTGGTTTGAGAAATAAAGTAGGTGTAGGTTTTTTTTGGAAGAGTTTGGTTGTAGGTGTAAGATGTGTAAGACTTTATGTCAAATCATGTTTGTTATGTGAGATAAATTGTGTAAGAGATAGGTTACTTTATGTCAAATCAAAGTAGAGTTTGTATAGGTTTTGTTTAGAGATAAGAAAATTGTTGTTTGTTTGGCTTTTGAGAGAGTAGTTTGAGAAAATTAATGGATGAAAAATTTATTTCGAAAAATAGAAAACATGTTTGTTTGGCATTTCCCAAACACGAAAAAATTCTGGGAAATGCCAAACAAACATGCCCTTAAAGTTCTTCATATTAACTGGTCAACTGGACAATGTATACAGAAGATTTGGAAGTCTCGTGGTATATATGAAAAAATATCATATATGAAAAATAAATTAAATTGCTATAAATTAGAAACGTAGAGTATGATAATTTTCTTAAGTGCGTGGGCCGGGACTTATAATATATTGAACATAAAATTAAGTTATGAGTCATGAGAAGCAGATGTACGTAACAGAATTAACTGTCCCAACGAGGGTCCCTCTTTGAGATTTTTTTTTAGTCGCATTGGAACGTATGTATCTTATAATAATATTACTCAATAGTATTAATTTCCAACAGTGACATATAATTTGACAATTATTTTTGTATCGCCCCAATCTCACATCGGTTGTGAGAGAATTGTTTGAATTATTATTAAAAATTTGATCTACTTCAATATGTCAATATAAATTTTGCTAACAATGATTATTAAAAATTTCAATTACATAAATTTTGCTATAAATATTGCTCAAATTGTCAAATTTCTTTCAACTCTTTGTTATTTCCCGACTTGTGGATTGTTTTGAACTAGTTGGATTGAATTTGATATTGAAAATTAAAAATTGGTCTATGTGGAGTTCTTGGTCTTTCTTCTCCTTTTCTTAACTCTGAGATTCAAATTGCGTCTATATTTCGCCCCAAAAGGCGAAATTCTTGTGGTGGCTACATATTTATCGACTTTGGTTACAAAAGTTCTTCTTTAGTACTTAAGTTATTAAAATAAAAATAAAAGCAGTATTAGTATATTATTAATTCTTGCAACTCTGACAAGATCATTTAATGAGATGTGGAAAATTTGTGCTCAAAATTACATTTATTTACTCGTTCAAATGTCAATTAAATTCTGCAAAGGGCTGCTGCTATATAAATGCTAAGCCATATGTGGACCATCCTACCTACCTACTCATTACAATCGCAAACCTTGTAGAACTATTTTATTGGAAGAGAATTTCATTTTTGGTATCACAAGTAATCCTAATTTAAGGTTATGGTATTATAACTTTAAAAATATATACATTTGGTACCATATGTTAACTGTCCTCGGTACATTTGGGTACTTCCATCAATTTTTAAACAGAAAATTCAATTTATACGGAAACTTAATGGAAAATTTGTATAATTAGTCCTATAGTTATAGATTATTGCCAAAGTTTGTCCCACATATTTTATGGCTGATAAATTTACCCCAAAGTTCACAAGTTTTATAAATTTTATATATTATTATTATTAAATTTCATAATCTAATTAGATTACATATATAATATATATAAAATCTATTAAAATATAAATTAAATTTATTAGAATTTTTAAGTTTGAAAAAAAATATTTTAAACTAATTAGATTTTATATATAAATTGAATATAAAATCTGGAAAAAAAAAATACTTATTAAATTTTTTAAATTTAAAAAAAATATTTTAAACTAATTAGATTGTTTTTGTTTTTTTAAATTTTTTTTAATTATAATAAATTTAATAATTATAATTGTTATTATTTATATAATTTTAAGAAGATTTTTTAAGGATTTATAATAAATATTATTTAATTTGTATATATTATTATCTAATTAGTTTAAAAGATTTTTTTCAATTTAAGTTTCTTTTAAGTTTAATTGATATTTATTTTTAAAATTTTATATAAAATATTATTTAATTTATATGTGTTATATGTAAAATCTAATTAGTTTAAAAGTTTTTTTTTTTAAAATTTTAAAAAATCCATTAAATTTAATTTATATAAAATATTATTTAGTTTACATATATTATATATAAAATCTAATTACTGTAAGAGATTTAATAATTATAATATATCAAATTTATAAATAGAATTTATAATTAATTATATTTGCAGCTGTGACTGAAATGCTTCAAACTTGTAAATTGTGGGGTAAATTTATCGGCCATAAAATATGTGGGGCAACGTTTGGCAACAATCTATAACTATAGGACCAATTCTCAATTCTGTAAAATTTCCCTCAATTTTCCGTACAAAAATTGACGGAAGTACCAAATGTGTCGAGGGCAGTTAATATGTGGTACCAAATGTGTATGTTTTTAAAGTTATGGTACCTTAACCTTAAAGTAAGGTTACTTGTGGTACCAAAAATGAAATTCTCTCAATTTATTTGTACTGAAAATATGAATTTAGAAAATAGAACCGGAAGGAAAGAATTCAAATATCTTTGTGATCAACTGCCCCTTTTATTTGTGTGTACTTTATTTTAGGATTCATAAATTTGATGCCACAAACACAATTAAAAATGTGAAGAGAAAATGCACTGAAATGGAATATTTAATCCTTATTTTTATTTGTACATACTTATTTGCTAATACATGTAATTTGAAGTTTTGAACAGGTAAGAAAGAAGGAAGATATATTGTCATGATGGACAATTGTTGTCTTTACTTTTATATATCTCTTGGTCAATTTTTTTTTTTTTAACTTTTTCCCTAAAGGGATTCAAAGCTTAAGATCTGATTAAATTCTCTCTTCACCAAAATTTTAACTTGCTCTTACTACATTCTGAGAGGACTAGCCATTTCACTAAATTCGATCTCATTAATCTCATTTTATTGTGTTATCTTTCAAGTTTCAACATTTTTCTTGTGTTTCAATAAAAGAATGTTAAAATTGGGATACTTAACTAGTGTATAATGTGGTACCAGAGTTTATGAGAAATAGTGTTTGGAGCTTTGAGGTCACCTATCGTACTTGTATATTATCTGATTATTGAATTTTAAAGGATTTTATAATATAAATTTGATTTTTTCTCTTCAAACCGAATTAATGTATCTTATTCAAATCATATCTTCAATGAATATATATTACCTAAATGTTTTTATCGATATATGAATAATACCATTAATAATAAATATTTTTGAGTGGTTGGAGTACCTTTCATTAATCTTCAAATTATTTAGTAAAAACTTTAAACTACTAATACAATTTTATCAGCCAGACATGATTAATCTATTTAAAGAAATAATGGGCGGTCCTGACTTTGAATTTAATAGATAAGGCAAGCTTGGAGATAGAGATAAGATTAATCGTCATAATTGCTAGGATTAGTTTTCCTTATCATGTATCTTTTTTCTGAATTTGTGACGGGCCATCTTCATCTAGTTATCATATGTTGTCTTTATTAATCATATTTTGACTCGACATGATACTCAATTTGAAGATTTTAGACTGAAAATTTGCAAGAAAAATGAATGACATGACGTAACTGAAAATCTGAGGGCATGTTTGTTTGGCGTTTTCTAGATTTTTTTTCGTGTTTGGGAAATGCCAAACAAACATGTTTTCTACTTTCAGAAATAAATTTTTCATCCATTAATTTTCTCAAACTATTTTCTCAAAAACCAAACAAACAATAATTTTCTTATCTCTAAACAAAACCTATACAAACTCTACTTTGATTTGACATAAAGTAACCTATCTCTTACACAATTTATCTCACATAACAAACATGATTTGACATAAAGTCTTACACATCTTACACCTACAACCCAACTCGGAAAATTCTTGCATAGACCTGGTCTATGAACTTTTCATAGACCTTGTGATTGTAAATGCACCACATCATACATTGTGAGAGCATGACATCATCAAAATATATGATGTGGTGCATTTACAATCACAATGTCTACCACTAAGCTCATAGACCTGGTCTATGTAAGAATTTTCCACCCAACTCTTCCAAAAAAATCTACACCTACTTTATTTCTCAAACCACTCTCTCAAAACTCAAACAAACAACATTACGCAAATTGAGATTATTTCACAAACCTCTATTATTCTCCCAAACTATTTTCCCAAATACCAAACAAACAGGCCCTGATTCTCTAAAAGACTAAAATACCAACAAGCTATAGTTACCGGATGTTACCGAAAGTTGAACTCTTTCATTATATATTATGCATATATATATATATATATTCTACTAGCTAGTAACTAGTATACGTTGGAGTGGACATCCATTTTGGTAGAATAGAACATTGCACGTGTGGAGTGATTAGTAGGATGGATCAAAAGAGAAAGCACTGAAAATTGAGCAACTTTCGTGGGAAAGGAAACACGTTAAGGACATGTGACATGACATGTGCAGTCCCGCTCTACTGCCATGTGATTATTGTCAGAGGCGCGCTTCCAGCTTCTACATATATATATGTGATCTCTTTTGGGGACAGATTTCGTGCTAAATATTATTGTGAATCACAAGTTGTAATCAACTAATTAATCATGGCATGTAAAGACTTCAATTTGAATATCATACGGTACATTTAAAATACTCTATTTATTTAGGTGTAGTTTGCCTGAAGTTTTTTAGAATGAAAAACAAAAGTTAATAGAGTTTGAAAATTTGAAATGTAATATGGTTCAAAGAAAAGAAAACGTAATGCTGTTTAGTTGTGTCGAAAGTTGAAGTAAAATATATCCAGACTTTTATCCTATGCTTTTTGGGCCAGCCCAAAAGTTCCTTTTCTGTTTGAATGTCAAGCCCATAGGCCATAAGTTAATGTCTGGTGGATTTGGCAATTCGTGGGTCAAATAGGATGGAAATGGATCATATTTTATTAGTGGGTCCAAATTTGATGGCATATTGTCGCAACGTTAATAAATTGTAATTAAATTATCATTATTCATAATTAGTGATACAAAATATGAAAATCTAGGACAAAGTCGGCTAGTGGACTTACTTATCAATCCAAATATTTGGAGGGCCTAGTTTAGTTTAGAAATAAGTCGCTTGGCTTGTTCAAACCCAACTGGATAGGAGTCTTAGAGGAGCTGAACATCTTAGACAACAGTAAGTGGTTTTGGTGGTTGGTCAAGCACTACAAGAGAGTAGTAGGCCCATTCATTTGTGGTTTGTCAGCACTACTGTGGGCCCATGTAGCAATAGCAATCATCATTTTCATTTTAATAAAAACACTATTTACCGCAGGATATTTTTCTCCATAAATTGATTGATTGATTGCCAATATTTCTTTATTTTATTTTTTTGTTGTTTAAACTCAGAATTCTTTTATATTAAATAATCAATATAAATCTACTACTAATGCTTTAACAGCAATTGCTCTTGCCTAATCACATTGTTGAAACTAGATAAAAGAAACAAATCTTTTCATTTGTTTTGTTGCCTGCATAATAGCTAGCTAGCTAGCATGTATTTTGAAGAAATTTTGGATAAAATGTTAAGTTGTTGATAATTTGTTCCACCGCCTCCAAAAAGAAAAGAAAAAAGAACACTTTTTTAACTTTCTTGATTAGAATAGTAACGATTTGAATCACGAGTCATGTCCCCCACCAAATCACGGGTGGCACTCAGTGTCATGGAGTCGCTATTTTGGCTTGTGACCTTTACCATTTCAATATTCAAATTATTAATTAATTCAAATATTCTCTGAAAGTGAAATTAACAGTTTAAAAAAGATGGATACAGTTTAGATATACTATATAAAAAGCATTAATTAATACTCATTTATTACACCCCCAACGCAAGCATCCCTTTGCTCCACTATTTTAAAATATTTTTCTTTTAATCTTTACTTTAAGTTAAACGATAAATAAATTTTACTGAAAGAAAAAATGAATCTTTGGCCTTGAATTTCAGTATTCAGGTACTCGATTTCTAAAGGACCGAAAGGAATTTTCTTCTTTGTGACATAAATAACTTATATTCAGAATAGGCCAGATGTCGTTTTTCGTATGGCATGACAAATTCATTTAAACTGTACCATAATATTTTATTTTATTTTGGTTACATATACCATAATAATTATATTATTCTCACTTGGTATATTTATATAATCATCATATTTTTGATATTGAGCATGTGGGCGAGCATTGAGATTGTGAACGATGTATTCTTAATTACGCCATATGTTTTCTTCAATAATTGTTTCTATAACAAATTATTTCTTTTTCTAGATAGTAGAATGTGAAATTAATAAAAAAACCAGTACTAGCTAAAAGCCAAATTTGCATAAAGTAACATGGTAGTTAGCAAAAAGTAGATCAATCCCACTTTGAATTAATCATAAGTTTCTTCTAATTGTCATCCATACAATTTGTATTAATCATGACTACGTTTGCACTTTGATATTCTAGACATGTACTTTGCTCTCTTTTTATAATTTTACTAGAATTAGGAACAATCAGATCGAGAACTCATTAATGTAGATACATATATTTATGCGCATAATCTAATTACTTTCTTGAAAAATACATAGTAGGAGTATTACTTACTTAATTCTTACTTGACTCTTCATTCTGTATTCATAATTATATCCAACAATATTAACTAATATCACATCTTCATGTTGACTTCTTTCATAAGTGGAAATAGTGTTGAACGTTGTATGATTCATATTCTTGATGAATTAAGCCAAGATAACTACAAGTAGAGTTATGTTACTTCAAACAAAAAGACTACATATATATGCTTTGATCACTATCCAGTAATTTGGGAAAGCAAACAGAAATTTGAGTAAAATCTTCTTCATTTGGCTTATCCAAACGCTAGCTCACCTTTTTGTCTCACATTCAATTCAATAAATAGCTTTTATATTCTCATAATCATCAACTCCTACAATCAATTCTAAAAGGAAAAAGAAAAAAATGGTTGTGGCACTTAATGGCAGGGGAAGTGATCTCCTCGGTTTTACGGCTCACGTAGTTCGAGGCCGATGGTTCTCCCTTTTCGCCTCCTTCCTAATCATGGCCGGAGCCGGAGCAACTTATCTTTTCGGAGTATACTCCAAAGAGATCAAATCCACTCTTGGATATGATCAAACAACACTTAATCTCTTAGGCTTCTTCAAGGACCTTGGTGCAAATGTTGGAGTCTTATCTGGCCTTATTGCTGAGGTAACCCCAACATGGTTTGTGTTACTAACCGGTTCCGCTATGAATTTCGCAGGCTACTTCATGATATGGCTTTCCGTAACGGGTAAAATTGATAAGCCAAAAGTATGGCAAATGTGTATGTATATCTGCCTTGGAGCTAATTCACAGAACTTTGCAAACACGGGTGCTTTAGTTACCTCGGTTAGAAACTTCCCCGAAAGTCGAGGAATCATGTTAGGTTTGTTAAAAGGATTTACAGGATTGAGTGGTGCTATTTTAACTCAAATTTACTTGGCTGTTTATGGAAATGATTCCAAAGCACTTATATTACTCATTGCTTGGCTGCCTGCTGCTTTGTCTGTGGTTTTCGTCTATACAATTCGTGCAATGAAGGTTGTTAGGGAGAAGAATGAGATCAATGTGTTTTTCCAATTCTTGTATGTGTCTATTTTTCTTGCAATTTTTATAATGGTCATGACTATAGTTCAAAGAGTGGTGGCCTTTCCACAAGCTGCTTATGCAGGAAGTGCAACTGTAGTTTGTGCTTTACTCTTTGTCCCTTTGTTCATAGCCATTAGAGAAGAGTTGTTACTTTGGAGACAAATTAAAGAAAATCCCATTGTTCCACGTGTTATGGAGTCGAAGGAATCGGAACCGGAAAAGCCTAAAGGGGAATCGAATATGTTCTTTGAGAACGTATTTAACAAACCAGAAAGAGGAGAAGATTACACTATTTTACAAGCACTTTTGAGTACCGATATGCTTATTCTGTTTCTCGCGACTTTTTGTGGTCTTGGGTCGAGCTTAACTGCCGTCGACAACTTGGGTCAAATCGGAGAATCTTTAGGATATCCAACAAAAACAATAAAATCGTTCGTTTCACTTCTAAGCATATGGAATTATTTCGGGAGGATTTTCTCAGGATTTGTGTCCGAAAGCTTGCTTACAAAGTACAAATTTCCGAGGCCACTTATGATGACATTAGTTCTATTCTTGTCAAGCATCGGCCTACTTTTAATCGCATTTCCATTTCAAGGTTCGGTTTACATTGCATCTGTGATTATTGGTTTCTCATTTGGTGCTCAATTGCCATTAATCTTTGCGATTATTTCTGAGATCTTTGGGTTGAAGTACTATTCGACATTGTTTAATTGTGGACAATTGGCAAGTCCACTTGGTTCGTATATATTGAATGTTAAAATTACAGGCCCGCTTTATGATAGAGAGGCATTGAGAGAGCTTGCGAGGAAAGGGATGACGAGATCATCCGTGGAGGAATTGACTTGTATAGGCACTCGATGCTATCGTTTGGCTTTTGTTATTTTGGCATCGATTACTTTCTTTGGAGCTCTCGTTTCTCTGATTTTAGTCTCTAGAACACGAGAGTTCTACAGAAGTGATATATATAAGAAGTTTAGAGATGAAGATGAAGAAACTGAAACTCAAATGGCTTTATCAATTAGTAAATGAAGATTAAATTAGAACAAAGTGAAGGTATCATCTATTTAAATGTTAATACATTTTATAGACCATGTATTTTGAATTTTGTGCGTCATTAATGTGGTGCATAATTTAATCTGGAGTTTTCACTATCTAAAACAGTTCTTGATTGTATCATGTTTGGTATATAATCTGTCATATATGAAGGTCATTCATTCATAAGCTCTTTACTGCAAATACATCAGAGTTTTGGCATTTTTGTTCTCTTGTAGACAACATGCTTACTTGTGAATTAAAATTATTGAAGAAATCGAATGATTAAATTATTCAGGTATTAGATATGACTTAACGTTTTTAGATGTGAATTGGACATATTACGTGGAACCCTAACGGAGATTTTCGAACCTGAGTTCACTACGTTGTGAGAACAAGTGCCATCTATAAATTGAATGATGGAATAATTGAAAGGTTCATTGTTATCTACCAGCGGCTGATGATTCATTTTTGTCATTACTAGGCACCTCATCAAGCATTTATAGTTCCTGATCTCAGTGCAAGATAAAGTCATAAAGGTTCAGAGCCATGTGTAGCTTTTCGCCATTTTGATTGAATTATTATTCAAGTCCAATCAATAGTGCACATCTCAGACTATATTTTCATTTAGTAATTGAAACAGATACAAATAGACTTTATGATGTAACAATAAAAAAATAATGCAATTTAGTTATGTCATTAACGTAATTTATTCTTATCATAAGAAAATTAAAGTCCGGTATTTTATAAATTCAAAAATCTTACATGGAAAATCATACATATACTGAAACTGCAAGTTGACAATTATTAAAAAGTAACATAAGCCTTTCATTTATTGATTCATTATCCACAAACCAAACACATTTGCATTTCAGTCAATATCAATATCAATAATCTTCACATTTTACTAATAGAGTACACAAGAATCTTCAAAGATGATTATATACCATTTCAGTTCAAGCATATCAAGAAAAAAATAATTTTCATTAACACAAAATCAACTGTTTACACATACCTTAAACTTTGACTTATGAAGATTACCAAGATTCCTATAAACATATATAGGATCGTTCAAACTCAATAACAATTTTACAAATTTCTTAGAATCTCTGACTTATTTATCATGACCACAGTCAAAATCAGTCAGAACATGCATGTTTTATACATTGGAAAGTATTATAAATATTTGCTGCTAATTGCTTTCAAAAACATTTTAGTTTGTTAAAAGAATTCACAAGATGACTTTGGAAGGAGGAACTAATGGTACTACCACCAAGCATCATAATGACCTTGTACTTGGATTTATTAAAGGGAAATGGTTCACTCTTTTTGCATCAATTCTAATACTACTTTGTTCAGGTACATCCTATTCTTTCGGAATTTACTCAAAAGCAATAAAAGCCAATCTTGGTTATGAACAGAGCACTGTAAATCTCCTAGCCTCATTCCAGGATCTTGGTTATGGTATTGGTGTTCTTTCAGGCATTTTGGGTGAATTCGTTCCCGCATCGCTTATTCTTCTGATTGGAACCATCACGAATTTCACAGGCTACTTCACTATATGGCTCGCTGTGGCCCGTAAAATAGCCAAGCCAAAACTTTGGCAAGTTTGCTCATTAATATACATTGGATCAAATTCACAAAACTTTTCGAGCACAGCTGTTTTCATAACCGCGGTAAAAAACTTCCCCGAAAATCGAGGCATCGTTTTAGGATACGTGAAAGCTTTCGTGGGCTTGAGTGGAGCTGTTTTGACTCAAATTTATCTCTCAAGCTTTGGAAATGATCCTCAATCTCTTATACTATTAATTGCATCCCTACCATCTGCGATATTTCTCGTATTCTCATTCATCATACGCGAAATTAAATCCACAAGGCATCAAAAAAATGAACTTAAAGCCTTTTATCACTTCCTCTATGCATCTATGTTGCTAGTGTTGTTTCTTATGATCATAATTATTCTTCAAAAAGTAGTCCATTTCTCTCGAGCCGCCTACTTTGGATCCGCGGGTATGATTTACATAATGCTTTTAGCCCATCTTTTAATTGCCATTAGACAAGAATTATATGTTGGGAACAAAAATAACGATAATAATCCAATAGAAGAGAATCCAATTGGGACATCATTGGAAGAAAAGCTTATAACAAAACAATCTTGGTGGGGTAAAATAGTAAACAAACCAGAAAGAGGGGAAGATTACACAATTTTACAAGCACTTCTTAGCATAGACTTTGTAATTGTTTTTGTTACATCTATGTGTGGACTTGGTTCAAGTTTAACCGCAGTAAACAATCTCGGCCAAATAGGGGAGTCGTTGGGATATCCTTCAACAACCGTGGATTCATTCGTGTCACTAGTTAGCATTTGGAGTACCATCGGAAGGGTATTTGCAGGATTTTACTCCGAACACTTGCTTAAAAAGTACAAGTTCCCTAGGCCTCTTATGACGACATTTTTCCTTTTTATATCGTGTGTTGGGCACCTTCTTATTGCGTTTCCAACACCAGGGTCCGTTTATTTTGCATCGGTGCTTATTGGATTGTCATTCGGTGCGCAATTTACACTACATTTTATTGTTATATCGGAGTTGTTTGGATTGAAACATTTCTCGATTTTGTTCAACTGTATGCAGTCAGCTAATCCAATTGGATCGTATATCTTGAATGTGAGGATTACTGGACATGTTTATGATCAACATGCATTGAGACAACTTGCTGAAAGAGGAATTCAGAGATCAGCAGATGAACAATTAGTGTGCTTAGGGACTGAATGTTACAAGCTGCCTTTTATTGTTCTTACAGGTGTTACATTGTTTGCGCTTATTACTTCATCAATCTTGGTGGTGAGGACTAAAGATTTTTATGCAGGGGATATATATAAGAAGTTTAGAAAGGAAACACAATTGGACAGAGATAGTCATCAGGCAGCTATTACAGTTACAAATTGAGTTCATCAGCTTTGAAACAGAACCCCCCCTCCCCCCAATCTGAATTTGATGTGTGTAAATTTGTGGCTAAGGGCAACTAGGAAATTCTTCTTTTCATATTAATACAATGTAATAAATTATACTACATGAGAAAATTGTTACGTTTGTAACGTCTTGCTCATTAAAGACTCGTAACTTTTTTCATTTATGATTGTTATAATTACATATAATAGTTACAATTATTGACCGACTATAAATATATCGTTTATCTAGACAAATAATAAGCTCCCTCATATTAGAAATATTCTATCCATTTGAGCTTTAAACACCTCTGACAACACGAGTATCGAAGGGTCTAGGCCGGGAACATTTGTGCATGTTTAAAGCCAATTTCAAAGTATTTTGACGCCACATATCATAACCCTTTTAAAAAATACAAATTCTGATAATGTTTATAATGAGCGGTGAAGTCAATTTTAAAGTAATGAAATTATAAATATTGACTTAATTTAATTTGTATAATAAAATGAGCTCGAGTGAAAAAGTTGTGAAAAAAAGTACAAAAAATTGAAAAAAAAATAATGCGGCATGTCAAGTTTGCCCGTGGGTCTGTGTTCAGGTCTGGTACCGACTGGCTAGTAGCAAGGCCGAGGCCGGGTAGGGCCTAGGTCTTGGCAGCTTTTTTTTTAAAGGGTCTTGATCAGGCCCGAGTAGGGTCTAGACCCTATCCTTGACAAACTTATTTAGACTGGATAATTCTTGCATAGACAAGGTCTACGAGCTTTTCATAGACCTTGTGATTGTAAATGCACCACATCATACATTGTGAGAGCATGACATCATCAAAATGTATTATGTGGTGCATTTACAACTACAAGATCTACCACTAAGCTCTTAGACCTGGTCTATGTAAGAATTTTCCATCTAGACTCATCTAAACTAGGTCAAATCTCATTCAGGAATGAGTTTGAGCAAATCTCGACTAAAACCTCGTGTTTTCCCCCAGACCGAGTCCTCCTCAACCTACTTGAGACCTATACAATTATTGATTTGATACATATCACCTCCTTTTGTATGGATATCATCTATTTTTTTTCTTAATACCCCAACAATCAACCAATGAGGTTGTAGTTTAATGGAAAACTAAGACCCAAGATCATAAGGTCTTGTGTTCAATTCTCACTAATGTATGTTATTCTCTATACAATTACTGTTGTTAGTAGTTGATTTATTTTTAGATTTTTAATTTGATAGTATTTCAAGTATTATGATGTAAGTTGATTCTTGTATAAATATATTAACATCTCGGAAAAACAATCAAATCTCAATTCAAATTATATGTCAAATTTTGAACCCATTAACTATTTTATCATCTCAATATTCCATTAAAATTATTGTTTACATTTAATTATAAAAATCTCGCCCAAAATTTCCCAATCAATTTTTAAGATTAAACCGAAGCGAAACCCAACAATTTTTTTTCTTTAAAAACCCTACGAGGCCCAGGTCCGCCCAACATTAAACACAGAATTAAGAACTTATAAATAGGACAGAGAAAAAGTGATATCTTGGCGCCAAAAGTACTGTTTACCTTCTTTCTCCGTAGAGAGAGACAGACAGACACAGGGGAGGGTTTTTGCCTACGACATGGCAGACACATATGAGCCACTGGATTTTGAATTTGAAGAGCCCGTCAAGATTTCTTCTCCTTTCGCCAAGAAAAAGTAAAACCCTTTTCCCCCTTTTTCCTTCTTTTCCTTTTTTATTCCTCAAATTTGTCTGTGATTACGATAATTAACTATTAATTGTTACTAATTAGTATTTTTCAGCCTTGATTGCATGAAAATTGATGGATACATGTTCTAACTTAATTCGTACTCGTTCTGTCATTCTAGCATTTTATAGGTTATAAACAAATTCCGTAAGCAGTTACATTTTGCATTAAATTGACTGCAAGGACGTTGATTCACTTAGTTCCTAAAGTTATTTCCTTAACAAAATCAAGTCTTTTGTTAATTTAGTAGCCAACATCAAGGAATAACTCACAATATTCAAGTTTTGTCATTAGGTTGTCCCCAAGTGTATACGTGTCCTTGTAATATTCTTGAAAAATGGTTAGATATGTTTGTTAGCATCATGTAACAGAGGACTTAATGCGTTTCTGTGATTTTTTTTCTACTTTTCACTAGCTTGAACGTCGGTAATGTTATTTTCTGAAAGCAATTTAACTCTTTTCATCATAGGATAATGGAAGGTTTATGAGTGTGTAATAATTTTGTGAAATAGGTGATAAGTCCTGTTTCGTGAATAGTATGGATTAGATTCACCCAGAGTTGCTAAATTGTTTTGAGAATCTTCAGTATGACTGTAATTGACTTCTTGATGTTAGTATATGAAAATTTTTGTGCTTGTAAAATGTTCTGAAATATTAGTTTCCGTTTTATATTTTAGGAAGAAACTCATTGGTTTGGATGATCTATTAGAGGATCATGTGAGGGAGCAAAAGATAAAGGAGAAAAAATTCAAGCGAAGAAAGATCCGAAACGTTTCTGACTCAGAAGATGAGGTTGATGATGCTGCAGAAGCACAACTGTCGGAATGCGTTGACAAGTGCCAAACAGAGGCATATTTTCTTTTTTAATGTTCCCTGTATATCTTTTCTTGATGGAGTAATTTCTTATTTGATTCAACTTTTGATACGCAATCTGTTTTGCAGATAAATAAAATAAATGGTGACGATGAAATGCCCTTTTGGGGCATTCAGGTTTTTGGGGATCAGGTTCTACTTCAATTAGTTCTTTTCATAGCTGTTACTCCACAAATCATTTGCCTCTTTAAGTTTAATAAATTACAAGCCAACTTTTTCCTTGTTTTTCTTCTGTAACTTGCAGAGAACATTTCCTCAGCAGGAATATCCCGAGTTGAAAAGTTCTGTCCTCCTACAGTCTTTTGTGAACCATACGATCAATTCGTTGGTTGAGTTAAACACTGAGAAAGGTTTCCAGCTCTGTTCCTTTTACTTGTTTTCTGTTGCAATTATTTTGTGGATTAGATACTATTAATCTTATTGCATCGGCTTTCGAGTTCTGATGACAGTTCTTTTGAAACCTTGAAATTCAGTAATGTTATGGTCATGCTGTTGTAGGAGAAGATTTCTTTGAAGGATTGTTGGCTGATGGATGGCTATTGCAGCTTATATATACATGTGGTTGTGTTGAAAAATCCATTGCAACATGGACATTTAACTTAAGTAAGTGTGTTGGCATAAGACATCATCATTGGCTGGTTACTCATTTCCTGTAAAGCTCTTTCCTTGTGCTTTCCAGTGTTATATTCATCAAAGCTAGAGTTGATGGAAGCTGCTTGTGAGTTTTGGTGCAATATTCTCTCGCTTAAAGAAAAGGTATTTCTCTGCATGGATGAATATTATACAATATGTTTATTCCTAACCTCTATTTTTGTTTTATAATGTTAAGCAGGAGGATTCATCTAGTTTCAAAATTGACTGGTTACCTAGATATTCAGATCTAAAAAGAGCTCTAGAAATATATGGTTTTCTTCTGGATTTACCTTCATCAATTTCATCGGACATTGATATGGTCCCTGCTGGTAAGCATTGTTTTGTTTTGACTTATCTGTTAATATACTTGTAAACTTCCTACAAATGAAATATGAGAGTTTCACGACTGCATACTACATGGGGTTCATAAATTTGCTTGTGTAAAAAAAAAGGGAGGGTACTTATGCTTGGACCTATGCACAGATTGTAATCAGATGACCGGAGATTTATAAAGTCCACTGGAGTTGGTTCAACTGGTGATAAATAGTTTATGAGACCTGCTTTCCTTTCTCTCAGTCGTGCATGATTTAAAAACGGGGATTTAAAAAATCACACAAGATGTTTTTCTTCTCCGTTTAATTTATCTCTTGTTTTGAACTTGCTGAAGAACGCGGGGATTAATATTAAACAATATATAAGAGAGAAATAATTCAATTATGTTCATTTGATTCGTAATTTTATAAGACCTTATTTTGATCAAGTTTTAAGATGTTATGCAACTATTCCATCTACTTTGAATATGTACTTTATTATGTGCATCATACCTCTGTCATTGGATATGTTTAATCATTGATTTTTGCTTCACATTTCCTTGCGATCTTTGTTAGATTGCGACACAACAGGTCCACCACAAAACATTAGATGTTGGATAAAGTGCGCTGCTGTTTGTTGCAAAAGAAGGTATGAATATAGTATTGTAGTCTCTGCTTCCTTAAAATTATCATTATTCTATGTGACACGACCAATAATTTCTATCTGATCTTGTTTAAAGCACGAGTTTTTAATTTGCAAATTGTATTATCAAAACTGCACCTCTTTCTAAATTGAAGATTTCATGTCACACTGCCCAACCCCCCAACCTCCGCTGACCCCTTGGGAACAAGAATTGCCTTTAATCAACCATTGCAACGTGAAACTCGGTAGATAACCATTGGTTATTGGTGGGTATGAAGTCGATTCTTGCGCTCAATGGGTCGTGTGTGGGACCAGCAGCAAAACTACTTTCAAGATGGGTGCTCTTCAACTTGTTCAAGTTTAGTACTTCTCATGGTATTAAAATTTTGTCTTCACATTTTTCAGGAGTATTTTCTCAACTGAAGAAGCAGAGGACTTGCTAGTTATAATTATTTCTCTCTTGCTAGATCGAAAACTTCTAGGCCTTTCTATGTTACTATCTGAGTGCATGGTTTCAGCAATAAATTTCTTCAGAGATGAGGAATGGCATGACAGCTGTGAAAAAGTAGCTACATCTCTTGCTTTCAGGTTATTATGTGATACTAAATAGTTTAGTTTCTATATTGCTTCCCATTTTATCTTTCATCTTAAAATTGAGTCCCTTGAATCTTTAAATTCATGATATTATAGTACTCCCAAGTACTAAAGAGAAACATTATTGTCAGTAATATTTAGAATCACTAGCACTCCGACTTATCCTTGATATAACTCAAGGCTAGTTCATTTAATAGTAACTCTTGAATTAGGTTGCAGCATCATTAGCTGATCTTAGTAAACCACGAGGTCCTTTATCTTTTATGAGCTGATAGGGATGGCCAAACAAGTCTATTATACAATTTAAGAGGACAGATGATTCCATGAATTCTCATATGTAAGCCAATTTGTTGTAATATTTGTTTTCTCTATCCAACATTTACAGACCTTGATGATGAATTTAGGTAAATATATTGGAAAGCAATATGTAGTTCAAGTTTGTTAGTCAGTAATTAATGAAAAGTTTATATGGTTGTTGGTCCAATTTCTTGGTGCAATATAAGTATGATTCTGAGTTTAATTGGTTTATACATCAGCAGCAAAATGCAAGTTACAACATTGGCATATGTTATGGTTTGTTCTGCAGCAGCCAATGCTAGTTGGCATGGGGTCCAAAGAAGCCAATTTAGCATGTGTAAAGTTGAGGTCAAAGAGGTTACTAGCACTATGAAATTCAAATCTCTCACCCGAGGACACAATTATGGGATAAAAAGAATTACCTTTCATGTATCTACTATGATGAAAGATATGTATATAGATGATGAAGAGGGTTGACTTAGAACATGTTGAGTAATGGCTTACCTGTCTATTAACACTTCTATAAAGTCTTTTGATGATTTAATAGTCATATATCATATTCAACCTGCCTCCTCTCTCAAGCTAATATATCAGTTTTCTTTGCTGAAATTGCGATTTTCTTAAAGATTGCCTAGGAACATTAATTGCTTGAGACTGGTGGAGAGTATTACAGGAGTTGATGCTCGAAGTAAGCAGCTTAGGAGTGCAGTGGCATTCCGATTTTTAGTGACATGTTTGGATGTTAAGGTAGCAGTTGAAGTTGATGTTTTTTTTATCATTTCAGTCAAATATCCCTTGAAGTATCATGAGCCACACAAAGTGGAGGATTGAACTTGTAGAAAATAACTTTGATATTGTGCCATAATTTTCGTAGTTTGCTGAAGCTATCCAAGAATTCTCCGTTCTCATTTTTTATGCGCAAAACTAATTCTATTTGAACATTATGTTCCGTCTTTTCAGGTATGTGATGCAGAGGAGGTTCTGAGATTGCTAAGTTCTATAAATGTGAAAGACAAAAGTTGTGATCTTTTCAAAATGTATTTATACTTGAGTCTGGCAGAGAACTGGCTATCCTTTGACTCAGTATCAAAGGATAAAGCAGTAGTACGTGAGTTATGGGGCGGTTGTCTCCGGAATTGCTCTTGTGGAATAACCATCACTGATTTGAGGTCTTATGCTTCAAATGTAAGCAACTGATGAATCTCTCTTCTGTACATGCTATATATGTGTGTTGTGTGTGTTTGAATATGTTTAACAATGATACTTACTGGGTTGTGGTTGTTACTTGAATATCCTACAATTATGCAGGTCCGTACTAAAGCTTCATATCTTCTTCAAGGCAACACGAGCAAGTAATCACCATGCAGGTACGAATATGTAATTTTATTAATGTCACTGAAACAATCACAATCTTTACTTTGATCAATTCTAACCTGACTAATTTATCATAAAAGAAAAAAAAAATCTGACTGAGCTGTAATTTGCAAGGAAATCGAGACTAAGGATTGGTTTTGATGCTTATTTATCATCTGAGGTCAGGCCTCATCAATGCCATTATCTTCGTTTTTGGCTTCTGATAACTTCAATATGGATGTCTTGAAACGCAGATATGTTGTTCAGCCTATGATTTTAATTTATGTTTGAGTGACAGTATACTTTGGCATAGTTCTAGCTATTGTGTAGCTTCTCTTATTCTTGGATACAGTTCAGTTTCTCTATACTTTTACTCGATGGAAAACCTTCGTTTCTATTTGAATGTACGTTAACGTGTGAGTTTCAAAATTTTGAAGTTTTCTACTCCAGGCAAGAATTTAAAACTGTGAATGGGTGATTATTTGGTTTCAGTCGGAGTTTTGTAGATTTCAAAAAAGTTAAATACTATCCTTCGATCTGATTTTAATGCCTCTGAGTTTGTCTTAGAAGACGTGAGTTTTAGGTTAGGCCATACATAATTCTTTTTATGAACTGTAGAATGATCTGAAAGATTGGAAAACAAACAGATGAATAATAATACTCCATTATGGTGCAGTAGTAAAATTATACAATCTTCTTCAATTTTATTCTACATAAAAATAAACCTTGAGCAATCGGACACTACTTATCAATGGTTTAGTTTACATTTACCTTATTCCATGCTCTAGGGATTGGCTGGCCTTCCAAGGATGAAGTAATCAATTCTCCCTCCAAAAACTTCTCCAATGGAAGAGGGTGGCTGCCACAAAGACATTGCTCTTTGTGCTGATTTTTTCTATTTTCGGCCATAATTGTACTTTGTCCTCAAATTTTTGGAAAAAGTACATTTTCACCCCAAAATAGATTTTTATTATACAATTTGTCCAAATTAAACTCGATTTTAAAAATGAGTTTCTCCAGCTCCAAGATTATTTTAGGGCCTAATATTTCTTTTGAAATAAATATTAAACCTTAATTGGTGCAAAATAAAACATAAACTAGATTAAGTCGTAAAAAATACATAGTTTAAAGGAATTTTAAATATACCAAAATATTTCAGGTCTCACGACCAAATTCGGATAATTTGGAATTTTAAACATTTTCAAAAGAACTTTCATATGACTGTTAAATAGGAAAAGAAATTACTCTTACAATTCTTCAGAAAGTTGGGCTTAATTTCAGTTAAATCTTCATAATTTACAAAAATAAATTTTATGCTATCATTAGATTCATTACAATGCCCGTCTCATTCTACACTCAAATACTCAATACATGTTTCCATAAAACAATCTGAATTCAAGTTTGTTTTAAATGGAAGCAGAATGTAAGAAATACGCTAGCCGAACTAAATTACTACTACTATAAATAGGAGTTGGGATCACTGTAAATGTTCTTTTTTCTTTTACTTTTAAGTTTTCGGTAGTAAATTGATAAATAAAATATCATATCAATTGATTTACATGATTTTAAGGTTATGGAACATACAATAGGTATTTTTAGTTTAATTAACATCTTAAAATAAATAGTAGTATAAAATAGCCAGATCTTTTTATATTTATTAAATCTTTATCCTTTCATGGTTGGCAAATAAAATGTACCAATTGGCAATTGCCAACCACTTTTTCCAAGTTACAAAAATTAGGTTCGGTTATTCCTAGCCTATAAAAATCCGTTCTTTTAAAACGCGTTGGGTCGGAATGCCGTTGGCTGTCTTCCAAATTTGAAAACCTTCTCTTTTTCTCTTCCTTTTAGCTTTTCTTTAGAAATTTTCGTGCTCTTTCTCGCTGCATACAGATTCTCTCTTGTATCACTAACTCAAGTGTGTCTGTGTGAATTTACTGTTTCACTTTCATACTTTGTTTCCATTCCCAAAAGCAAACTTGATCTGCTTGATTTTCATTTTCTTTCGAGTATATGAGAACAAAATCCATTAACCCACTTTATATTAATACCATTTATTTTCTTGATTTTATGTATTTGTCCAAGAAATAAATCTTGGGTTTTTTATTAGACTTATTTTCTTGAAAACCTCTTAGGGTTTTTTCTTTTCTTTTTCCCAATTTTGAGTGTATTTATTTTGGATGATGGAAATAGATAAGATGGCAAAAAGATCCTCTTTTGGGGGCATACTGAGAAGGAAGCTTGCAGATATTACTAATTCTATGCCGCAGAATAAATCTCCCGTAGTTCTTGAAAATTTGCCTCAAGATACTGTTTCTGCAAAGGAATACATTGACCATCTTGTCAAGGTTATAATCTTTTAAGAAAAAAAAAACCCTTTTTCTTTTATATTCTTCATAATTTATATACATCTTATGTTACATTTTCTTTTTTCTTACTGATTTTATCTTATACAATTTATATTGTTACAGGAAAAAGCGGCCTTGGTGAAACATATTCAGGACAAAAAGTACTTTTTTTTTTTTTATCCTTGTTTATGTTTTATGTTGCAATAGCAAGGCTTGATTTTTTTTTTCTGATAGTTTGCGTATATGATTTATATGAACAGCAAAATTATAGAATTGACTGGAATTGAGATTCAGAATATGAGAGCTTGTCTTCAGAAGATGCAGATGCAGAATTGGAGCCTTGCTAAATCGAACAGTCTCATGTTAGCGGTCAGATTCAATTTCACATTTTTGACTAATTTACAATTATATTTAATTTAGGTTATTTGACAGTATTTTATTGAAGTTCTGTATGTTCTGTGTTTATTGTGCAGGAACTTAATTTGGGGAAAGAAATGGTAAGCTTATTGAGAATGTGCAATTAATATGGGAAATTTAAATATTTAAAGTTGATTTAGCCTCGCTTTTATTTTCACAGTTAAAAACACTACAGCATGAGGTTTCATGTAAGGAAGCACTTCTCAAAACAAAGAATCTAGACCTCAAGGTATGCTCATTTACCATCCATCCTATACTTGAAATGTTGTTTGAAATATTTCATCATTTTCTGATAAATAATTGTCTAATTATTGTGGATTTTGATTTGGTGCTGTTCAATTTTCTCTCACAATAGAGTTCTTCTGATTTTGGCTACTTTGATTGTTAATGATTAGTCATCGAAATTTAGATTATTAATGAGTAATGACCCTCCTCACTTTTACAGGGGCAAGAACAAGCAAACGTTGAAGATAACGAGTTAAAGGTGCGACAGCTAATAATGTCTTTTGATTTTTGTTATATAACATGTAACATGAAAAAACTTGCATTTCTCCACATTAGTTGTAACTAACTATTTTCCGCACTTGATTAGAAGGGACCTGCTGTGGCAGCTACCAAACCTCAATGCGAAGAGGAGAGCAAACCTTGCAATGTTAAGAGAAGGGGGCGTCCTTCAAGAAGTCAATGTAAAATTTGCTAAATTATTATTGCACATGAACATTGCAATTATTAGTGGCCTATCTAACTTACTCAAAATATGCAGCGTTGGGCAACCCGATTGTATCTCAACAGCATACTGAAAAAGAGGCAGTAGGAAGCAAAAGGTTTATTCTCGACTGCAATTCTGCTAAATCATTATTATAAGTAGAATCGAATTTACTATTTGTTGTTATTTGCTAAAAACAATTTTTTTTCATTTCAGGCATTGTGTGACAAGACGATCTACTAGTTCGATAATTGAACACGAGGAACCGACAGTAATAATGTCTTTTGATTTTTGTTATTTAACATGAAAAAACTTGCATTTCTCCACATTATAACTAACTATTTTCTGCACTTTGATTAGAAGGGATCTGTTGTGGTAGCTAACGAACCTGGATGTGAAGAGGAGAGGATACCTTGCATCGTTAGGAGCAGGGGCCGTCCTTCAAGAAGTCAATGTAAAATCTGTTTAAATATTGTTTTTCAATTTTATGATATTTTATTAGTGACATTTCTAACTTACGCAAAATATGCAGCTTTGGGCAGCTCAATGGTATCTCAACCGCATACTGAAATCTTGGTAGCAGTAAGCAAAAGGTTATTCTCGATTCCAATTCTACTAAATCATTATCATAAGTATAATTGGATTTACTATTTTTTTTTTGTTTGCTTTAGCCAATTTTTTCATTTCAGGCGTTGTGTGAGAAGGCGGTCTACTAGTTCAGGACTTGAACATGAAGAACCACCGACTGAGAATTTATTTGAGATAGATGAAGCCAAGTTTCCAATCCATGAAGATGGACTATCTAATTTGTTACCTTTGTCTACTAAAAAACTAGTAATCGATGGAAATAGTGGTGGCTCAAAATATGAAGTTGGAGAATCACGAAGGATGTCTACTGGAAGACCATCACGCAAAGCAGCTGAAAAGGTTCAGTCTTACAAGGAGAAGCCTGTTAATGTTAAAATGAGGAGACTCGAATGATTTATATGGTCAGATGCAATGTCCATAAAGTTTAAATATGTATGATACTACTTGTTGTTACACATTTCCGTGTTTGTATAATTATGTTGCATAGCATTGCTTCCTTTGTTGATCGGTTGATAAATTACTTGTTTGTTTAGGAAGGGCATATTCTGCAACTCATTTTCTTCATGACATATTTGCTACATGTAAAATTGGTCTAGTAAAAAATGGTTTGGGTTGGATTCGATGCTCAGTTCAATTCCAAACTTGAGCCAATGTACTTAACAAAATCCTTTAATTTTACATGAATTTGTAATTAATATTGTTTAGTTTACAATGAAATATTTACTAGGGATGAACAGTCTCTTTTCCATAACTAGCATTGAATAATAATAGAGTACTATTATTGATAGAATTCAAAGTTATCTATCTCTAAATAAATAGTTAAATACCATATATCCATCCAGATTCCAAGCAGCTAAACTGTCTTGCACAGGTCAATTACTACTTTTATCTGATTAGTTTCCAAGGATATTGAAGTATGCATTTACCATGTAACCCCATTGATTATCAATACTTATCCAATTAATTTTCTGCACAGCAAGGTAACTTAACTTAATGTCTTGGAGAATATGTATAAATTAGATACTCAATGAAACTGCTATAGGTATGGCAGGATCCCATGTGAGCTTGAGACTTTTGATTAACTCTCAGACAAAAAAAGGTTCTATTTGCTGAGGCTAACAAAGATTGTGTTGATTTCTTGTTTCACATCCTCTCTCTACCTATAGCCACAGTGATTAGGCTGCTTCAAGAACAAGGAATGGTAGGCTCCTTAGGCAATCTATACGAGAGCATCGAAATTATGAACGAGACTTACATACAACCTGGCCACACCAAGGATACTCTCTTGAAACCAAAGTTAGCAGCAGAAGCCTCTTCAGTTACTCTGATACTTCTAACTGATTATGCACCAACTCAAAAGGTGCTCTATATTTGCGGTTACTGTAACAATTTAGTTTATTCCGATGATCACAGTGCAATTTGCACCTCTTGCGCTCGTCAAATGACTTCAACTATGAAATATGTGGGCCCCCCTAATGTGCAGAAATTAGAATCAAGTGAAGCGAGTGGTGACATATATGGTGATGGATGATTTGGTAGTGACTCCTATGTCCACCATTTCAAGTATTACTTTGCTCAACAAATTTGATGTCAAGGAAGTTGGTACACTGCAGGAAAAGGTTGTACATGTAGGCATGAAGGAGGTATATAACACATTTCTACATTAATTATTGATTTTGGTTTTTCTAATTTGGCCTTGTATTGAAGTACTGTTCTTTTGTGTATTATTATATACTATGTTCTTATGTAGGCTGTGAAGCTATTGAAGACTTCTTTGCACTCTAAGAATGTTTTGACTGATGTGTTCCTCATCAAAGAAGAGTCTTCTTAATTCCATGAACTTGGAAGTATCCTTGTTGTTATGTCTTTTAATTGGTTTTCTTTTCATTATGAACTAAACTGCAACCATTTTAAAATTATTGTTATGGGAATGGAACGATCATGTTCACACTGTTGGAATTACAAAATCCTCGTCGTCCTTCAGATTGTTGCTATGAAATGATGAGGTTCCATGACTGTATTACTATGATTTTTTTAAAGTGAATTATCAAGTTGAATTCTTCACGTGTTGGACATTTTAAAACTTTTTTAATATATATATATATATATATATATATATTATTAAAGTATTATTAAAATAATACAATTTTTTTATATTTAATCAAGTCGACTGAAGAAATTAATTCGTTCGACCTCCAAGAATCAAATCGATCAAAGGGGACGTCTTCAAAGCCAAATGACAATGTGGTTCATCAGAACATGTAAAAAAAAGAAAAAGAGTTACTTATGAGAGCATACTAACTCACTTGAGCAGTGTGGGCATATGATACTAACACCCAAAACTTAATGGAAAATCTAGAGAAAATCGCAATTTCTCCCCTGAATTTACAGCCAAGTTGCATTTACCTCCTGAGCTTAAATTTTTTGCATTATCCATCCTGAACTTACATTAATGTTGCAGTTTTCGCCCTAAACTAATTTTCGGGCACTTTTCCGTACAAAGTACATGCCATTTGTGTAGGGTATTTTTGTCATTTAGAATTAGGAGAAAAGTGCAACATTGAAGTTTAGGGTGGAAATTGTAACAAGGGTGTAAGTTTAGGGGGAAAAGTGCAACTATGTTGTAAGTTTAAGGGGTAATGGTTTTTGTTTTTTTTGTTTTTTTTAAACAGCAAATGGTTTTGATTGATATTAGGATATGTTGTGACTTCTACAAATAATGTATAGCAACTTTTTTTTATCAGATTGATATATATGTAATACATAACAGGATGTATTCTTGTTTGTTAGATGATATATAAATGATTGAAAATCCGATTTATTCACATTTCAATATCATACTACTATTATCTAGTGATTTGTCACAAAGAGCTTAGGCCATCTCCAGCCGAAGTGGGGAGGCAGGCATGAGGGGGGTCGTCGGCTGGAGATGGAATTTTTTTTGGAGGGCAAGCGGGCATGAGGGCAACCAGGGGGGCATCTAGGCAGGCAGGCAATGGTTGCGTGCCTGCCTCCGGGCAAGCAAGCTCCAGGCCAAATGGCGGCCACCCTATATTTATATTTTTTTTTGATTTTTAATTTAAAATGTGTTTAAAAAAATTATATTATATTAATTATATATATATGTGTGTGTGTATAAAAAAATTAATTGGTCAATTTTTTTAAAATAAAATAAAACATGTATATGTGTTTGTAAAAATCCTTAAAAGTTTGTGTAAAAATTCTTACAAAATAGTCAATTTTATGTAATTGATCACTTTTTTTCTTAAATAAATTAAAATATTTATGTGAGTTTGTAAAAAATTGAGTGTATTTTGATAAACTACGACTTAGTTTAAAAAAAATATTGTTATTGTTATATAAATATGACTTAACAAACCTTATTATTATTGCAACTTAATTTAAAAATACAATTACAAGATCAAGTAAACAACTTAACAAATACGATTACAAAGGAACACCTAATTCGAAAATGGCCCATGTGTTGCCCACAAGTGTTCGACTAAATCTTTTTTGATCAATTGCCTATTGACTTCTTTATTATTATTGCCGATAATAATAATATTATTATTGTTATTGTTATTGTTAAGTGAGAGTGAAAAAAGTTTAAAATTGAATTAAATATTTTGGATTGTTTGTTCGGTTGAAGATGACAGACTAGGCAAGACAGTCAAGCAAGCAGGCATGAGGGGGCTATTGCCTGCCTCGGCTGGAGGTGGCCTTACTTGTCATTTAAAACTGAGTAAGGGTAGTAGTGTGTTTTTATTGGCAATCTGTGCTTATCATGTAAACCAAATAATTTTAAAAAATTAGGCCGATTGTGTAATTAATTATGCGAGATTCCAATCGGCCACTATCCTGTCTGCCAAACCGAACTGGTCTCCTAAATAGAATAGTTATCTTTTGTTATTTAGTTTTTTAATTGGATTAAGAGTTCATAATTAGTTTATGTACTAAGGCCGAGAGTTTTATTTTGTATTGAGAAGCAAAAGATTCTATAGATATGGTTGATTGATTTTGAGAATAAAATTGATAAACTTTTTTTTATCTTTTTACGTACACATCCCGGATTTATGCAAAACTGAAAGCATGAATCAATTTGGCTGAGGTTTCATTTTGGTTAATTTTAACGAAACTTGGATGAAATGTAGGGATGGTAAAATAATGCTGAAATATTAGTTAATTTTCAAATTTGAGATATGACTAAAATTGATTTTGGATGTTGCGGTTTGAGGGAGAAAATATAGATGAAATGTATCAAATCAATAACTTCATAAGATTTGCGACATGAAACCATAATGTATAGTGTAGCCTGTAGGTGTATGTTTATGGAGTTTGAGTACTTAATGAGCTTCAGTTCAGACTAGCTAGTGTGTGTGCCAATGGTTTGGGTTGGATTCAAAATAGTGTGTGTGCCTGCTCATTACAATCCCGAATATGATTGTTCGTTTTTGTACCTGAACCATTGCGATGGTCCGTTTCCAACTTGAGTTCGTTCTGAATTCCGAGTACTTGCTATAAATTGAGGCCGAATCTAGTCAATCTAGCTTGTACTCATTTCTCTTGTAATACATGTACCAATTTACTCACTTTACTTATCAAATCCTTTAATTTACATGAATTTGTAATTAATTTGTTTAGTTTCCAATGAAATATTTATTTGATAAAATATCTAGGGATGAACAGTCTCCCTTTCATTTCAATTGCTAGCATTGAATTATATTATTGATAGAATTTAAAGTTAATCTATCTCTGAATACAATATCCATTCAGATTCCAAGCAGCTAAACAGTCTTGCACAGGTCAATTACTACTTTATCTGATTAGTTTCCAAGGAGTTTCATTATGCACCTAATCTTATATATATATAAATATTCCAATTAATCCCATCAATCAATCAGTGAAACTGCTATTAACAATAAGAATGACAAGATCCCAAGTGAGCATGAAGCTTTTGATCAACTCTCAGACAAAAAAAGTTTTGTTCGCTGAGGTGGGTAAAGATTGTGTGGATTTCTTGTTCCACATCTTATCTCTGCCAATAGCATCGGTGATTCGGCTTCTCCGAGAACAAGGAATGGTAGGGTCTTTAGGTAATTTATATGAGAGCATTGAGAATTTGAATGATTCATACATACAACCTGACCAAAACAAGGATGCTCTTTTGAAACCAATAATTATAGGCACGAGAGCCTCTTTTGCTCCTCTGATGCTTATAGATTATGAACCAACTCAAAACTTGTATAGCTGCCCTCAAAACAAGTACTGTACTATTTCTTATTCTGATGAAAAGAGTGCACTTTGCACCCGTTGTGGCCATCAAATGACTAAACTTATGACATATGTGGCTCCTCCTAAAGTTAAGAAATCTGAAGGTGGGTTTGTTAAAGGAGTGGTGATCTATATAGTGATGGATGATTTGGTTGTGACTCCTATGTCTACCATTTCAAGCATTACTTTGCTCAACAAATTCAATGTTAAGGAAGTTGATGCTCTTCATGAAAAACTTGTTCATATAGGCATGAAAGAGGTATATTTAATTAATACATGTTCATGATTTATTATTATATATTATTAACTGGTAGAGAATGTATTGGTCAATTTTTGTGAATCGTTTGTTTTGTAGGCATTGAAACTGCTAAAGGTTTCTTTGCATTCTAAGAAGGTTCTCACCGAAGTGTTCCTTAATGAAGAAATTGATGATGAGGATTTTAGCTTGCAGTGGATATTTGGGGCCGTTTGACTATAGAGCTGAAATTAATCCAAACTGACATTGATACTGAATTGGTAAAATAAATTCCATTGTATCCAAATTTCTATTGTATGTACATGATAAGATTTGAATATATGTTTCATTCTAGCTCCACTAATACTCTCTAGCCCAAAGGTTTGATCTACTAAGAGGAAGCATTATCTTTATGTTGCTATTTTATGGAAATTTCTTACTTTCACATGATCTAGAAAAAAACTCCTCCATATATTGTGGCTATCAATTCATCACATCATTCATTGTGAAAGCATGACTTCATCACAATGCCACATTTATTATTGTTCAGTTACTTGTGTGTTGTTCGATGTTACTGGCTCGAATGGGTTTCATTAAGACATCAAAGGGTCTTTAGGGATCAACTCCACAAGCCTTACCAGGGGAATTCTAATAAATTATTAATGATTGTAATTTAAAAAAATTTAAATTTTGTTATATTAAATAATTCAATTAAAAATTGATGACTACATATATTTATTAAATACTAGTCAATATACAGTAAATATACAAACAAATTTTATTAAATAATTCAATTCTACAAATTTAATTTAATTTAGGAGGAAAATTTAATTTAATTATATATTTATTTAAATAATTATTTTTTTTCTATTTGAAAACATTATAAAACAAATTAAATTAAGAAATTAAAAAAAAAAAGATCCAATCAGGTGGCGCCACCTGACTTAAAGAGGGGCGCGTAAATCTCACGCGACCTTCTTCTTCTTCATTTGCTCACACGAGTCCCGGGCCGCGGCCAGGGCTCGCGCGAGCCCCCTCCCCGTCCCGTTCCCGCCCCACCCCGCCCCCCACCTCTGGCCGCTGGAGACCGCCAAACCTCCGACCCTGCAGCACCCTCCCCAACCCCGGCCATCTCCATTGGAGATGGCCTTAGGAAACTTACAAATGACAATTGACCTTTGAAATGTAAGACATATTTACATTATATAGGAAGTGTTTTAGGTTTTATCCCTAGTAACATGTCAGATGTCTAATTGCACCAGATGAATCATGCTCTTATGATTGTTGATAGTACACTTTTGATACAGTGACTGGTAACAAAATTTTCTTTATTCTAATTCTATAGTGTACGATCTTAAACAACTGCTCTATTGTTTTTCGCTCGACCTAGGTAGTCATCCTTTTCTTGTCGGGCCAGCCTAATGTGGGAGTAAAAGACTAGGTTTGCAACGAACTCTAATAAGTCATATTTAGGGCTCTAAGTCTCAGCTCACTAGGTGATTCTAGAGAGAATATCAACATCTAATAAGTTATAAATAGTTTCGGAATTACATTTTGTTTTGGTTTCGTTTGATTCAAAAACGGAAACTTTTCGATGTTTTCGAGGAAAAAAATGAAAATGTTGACCCTTAATTCTGAGAACTTAACAGCAAAAAAAATTTAAGTTAGATTTTACACATGAGGTCATCTCCAACCGACGCCGGCAAAAGGACATGAGGGGGAGGGGGAGGGGTCGTCGGTTGGAGATGACAAAGGGCAAGCTGGCGGGCAAGGTGGGAAGGGCGGGCAGGCAGGTGGTCGACTGCCTGCTGGGCAACGCGCCTGGGCGCTGAAATAAGATGGGTGGCCACCCATTGGTTCTCTGTTTTTTTTTTTTTTTTTTTTACAAGTTAATTTTTTACAATTTAAAAAGAGAATTTTTTTCTGTTTTTTGTGGCCTTTAGCAGAAGTAAAGTGAAGAGGAGAATTCAAACCACCAAAAGTTGAATATTTAGCAAGACATGGATTGCAATCCAAAAGCATACTTGCGGATTTATTTACGGGGAGTGTTAGAAGTTGGGGAGTTTGTTTTTAAAGAAAGGTGATTAGGTAAACTGTCGTTAAACAAATTTCCCAAATATAGTGATTTTTCTTGATTACATACACTGAGTGAAAGTTGTTTCTAGAGAGAGAGAAAATGGGTTTGGGTAGAAATTAAAATGGGAAAAGAAGACCATTCTAGAAGATAGACAAAATTGCTAAAAGCACTTGATAAATTACTTTATTGAAAGCACATTTGCAGATTATTTTTTAGAAGTAGTTTGGGATTTATTGCACGTGTATTGTTGTTAATTTTTTCAAATATGTCTTGCTTTGAGAAAGCAAAAGTGGAGGAGAAATGGATGCCAACTTTATTGACTCATTTTTTGCCCTTTTCTATTTTTATGAATATTTTATTTTAATTTTTTTTATGATGCCCTTTTATTATTATTATTATTATTATTATTATTATTATTATTATTATTAAGTGAGAGTGGGGAAAGTTGTGAAATTGAATTAAATGTAGGTTGATTGTCCTTCAATTGGAGATGAGTTTCTAGGTGGGTTGAAAGGGGATGAGATGATGGGCAAGAGGGGGGTCAAAGAGACAAGAGGGCAACCTCTTCGGTTGGAAATAGCTTGATGAACATTGACCTCCGATTTCTTAAAATTATGAACGAAAATCAATCTTAGTATGTATATGATAAAAAAGTAGTCCATGCTGCCAAAGGGAGTGGCGATGCCATACGCAAAAAGGAAGAGACTCATAAATGACAGAGGCAAATAGAGCTTTTGCACATTTTCGTTAATCCATGAACATGATCTATACATCTCGATCGGAAAAGAATCAAGAAAAAAAGAAAGAATCGGAATTGATCAATAGATTTCTCGAAACAAACTAAAAGGAAACGAAAGATGAAACATAAATCATGGATCAACTAAGCCCTCTCGGGGACTTTCTTAAATGAGGAATCCGTTAGTTGAACGAAACTGGATCTTGTGGAATCATATTGAATATTTGACGATACATTCCGTACATTTCTAAAAAACCGATCCTTGTTTACGAACCACACCGTTTCATATTAATTGGCACATTTGCCAAATTTTTTTGTTTCAAATTAATTGACATGTTTGAGTTTTCAAAGTATTTTTTTCTAAGTTTGCCCCTTTCTCTCATTGGAGTTGGAAAACTCAATAGTTACCACTCACTAATAAAAAATTAAAAATAGTCATCATTATAAAGGGTATTTGAGACATATTACCATAAAAAATATGTAATTATGAGGTTTCTTAATCTGTGTGAAAAGTAAGAACGTGCCAATTTATATGAAACGGAGAAAGTATATATTTTTCGGTTTATAAATTACCGATTTTATAATAAAAATGCGAACACGATAAATTTAATTTATAAACACATGATTGAAACTAATTTATATTTTACTAATATATGTCTATCGAAATTTTTGTAACTATATCCATTTTCTTTTCATGATTTCCAGTAAATCCAAAATTTCCTTGAAAGAAAGCAGAATGAATTTACCCAAATATGAAATCTTATGTGACAACTTAATCTTCAAATTCAAAAAAAAAAAAATCACATTTTTTATTTGTCATTTCGAATTTCAAATCTAATTTCAATTTAACCTTCAATTTTAAAAAAGATTCTCTTAGAAAATTTTCAGATTTGGGCTGGGCATTTAAATTTTGAAAGTAGAAACAAATCTACTCCCATATTTCTTCCCCATCTACTATAAAATTTAAAATTTACTCTTCACCATCTACAATCCCTATCGTTCTCCCCTGCCTGTGTGCGCCGCCGCTATTACACACACAAATCAAACAAGAATGGCGAAACCCATCGTGACCTTGAAACTTTTAATCAATTCTCAAACCAATGAAGTTTTATTTGCCGAGGCAAACAAGGACTGCGTCGATTTCCTCTTTCACATCCTCTCTCTCCCGATCGCTTCAGTGATTAGGCTTCTTCGAGGACAAGGAATGGTCGGATCCCTACCGAACCTATACGAAAGCATCGAAAATCTCAACAATTCATACATACAACCCGATCAAACCAAGGATGCGCTCCTGAAACCCAAGTTAGCAACGTCAACCTCTGCAACTTCTTCAATTCCTCTGATGCTTCTTGACTATAGAATACCTGAAAAGTCGATCTATAAGTGCTCTTACTGTAGCAGTACTTCTTATTATTCTGACGACAGCAGTGTAATTTGCCCCAAGTGCGACCGTCAAATGGCTTCATCTATGAAGTATGTGGCTCCTCCTAAATCTGTGCCGTCGAGTGAAGCAGGTGGTTTTGTGAAGGGAATGGTGAGTTATATGGTGATGGATGATTTGGTTGTGAAGCCTATGTCTACTGTTTCAGGCCTAGCTTTGCTCAACCAGTATGAAGTCAAGGAAGTTGGTATATTGGTTGAAAAGGAAGTTGAGATTGGCATGAAAGAGGTATTTCTTAGTACAAATTGATATTTAATTTTGTTATTTGGCCTCTTTTGTATTTATGTGATTTTTTTTTTTTTTGTTTTAAATTTCTAGGCTTTGAAGCTGTTGAAGACTTCTTTGCACTCTAACAAGGTTTTGACTGAAGTGTTCCTTGTCAACAATTAATTAATCTTCTCAAGGCTTTGGATCAACACTTGAAGAGTCTGATATAAATAAATGTTAGGTGTTTAGATGAAGTGTTTTTCCTTGTCACTTTAGTTGGTTTTATCACTATATAACTGCTATCTTTTGTGGTAAATTGTTGCTATGAAAGTGATAAGGTTTCATGATTTTGTGGTAAATTCTTTCATCTAAACATGATATCCATATTGTAATCTGTCAATAGTAGTAGTACTATTTTATACTCTATGTTTCAATTGTTTTTGGGTTGGATTTTGTTTGAGTCTCAACTAAACATGATTTTAATTGGCTCAAGCCTCGTTTCTTGGTTTTGCAAAATCAGACTAAAATAGTTATTATGGACCCTATAAAAAAATCATTTGACAGAATTAAAAAATAGTAGACCGTGTCTGTAAGGGTCAACATCAAAGAAACCCATAATAGACCGTAAGGGTCAACATCAAAGACTGTAAGGGTCAACTGAAGCCTATGTCTACTATCTCAAGCCTAACTCTGCTTAACAAGTTTAGTGTCAAGGAAGTTGGTGTTCTGCAGGAAAAGGTTGTTGCTGTGGGCATGAAACAGGTATGTAAATGTAATGCATGTATTTAAATTCGGTACCTGGTTAAATTTGTGTTCGGGTCTGAACCTGACCCGGACCCGGTTGGCTGGCTATTTGTCCTGATCGAGTTGGTAATTTCTGGGTCCTAATTCTACATTGTTGGTTTTGTTTATTTATTCAAGTGAAATTTATGTGTTTCCTATTAATGTTTGTGATGACATTATATAGGCTGTGAAGCTGTTGAAGGCTTCTTTGAACTCGAAGAATGTTTTGACTGATGTGTTCCTCAACAACAACGTAAAAAAGCTTCTTAAGGTTGTAGTTGAAGAGGCTTAGCTTATAGTTATAGTAGTATATAGGAGTATTATATATGTTGGTTTGGGTTAGTACTTAGTAGATGAAGTTTTTGGTAATGTACTGCTGGAATTAATATTTTTGTTGTTTTCACTATGAAACTGCATGCTGTTATGTTTTGGCACATTTGATGCTCATGCGAAAATGAATGAAGATCGATGCGATATCATCTTTTGGTTTGTAACTTTGAGATTCCATTCCATGATACTACTTACTATATATGTAATTTCAGTGTTATGATTTTGTTATTTTACTTCTATGATATATCTATTGACTATAACTCTCATGTTCACTTAGTGATAGATTATTCAAAAATCACACTTATGTTAGTTCTGAATGACAAATACATTCTAGTCCTGGTAAAATAAGTATATGATACTATTATTCATCTATAAGCATTATGTATATCATTTCACTTCAATATTTCATAACATGTTGATACAAAATATTTCAATAATTTTGCGACTTTATTTTGATGGAAGACAATCTTAACCTACTTTTTAATATTAAAATAAATAATTTTTTGCATTCTCACAAAGATGTGATCATATCTAAACAAATTGTTATGCGTTAACATCGCCATAAAAAACCATGTCTAAACAAATTGCTAAATTGTAATACATGTGTCATCTCTTTTTTTTTTTTTTTGGTTCCAGTGGATACCAAACATCCTTTTTGAAGTTTACTGATTGCTTTCCATTTCAGTTTATAGCTTTGCTCTACCGCTTTTGCTACTTACACTTTTCCTTTGTTCTTTTCTTTGGGGAGAAGATTGTGCTTATTCCAGTTTGCACTTGTTCTTTATTTACAACCCATCTAAGAGAAGAGGAACAATTAACATCCCACAAAATTAGAACTAAGCTTATATAAATATATATCCATTTTTATGCCATGTAAATTAAGCTTCAAATTACAATCCTCAAAGATATTTATCTTCAAATGGCAGAATCCAACATAAGCTTGAAGCTTCTGATCGATACACAAAAAAACAGAGTATTATTTGCAGAGGCGAGCAAAGACTGCGTTGATTTTCTATTCCACATGCTCTCTTTGCCAATCGCCACCGTAATTAGGCTCTTGAAAGAAGAAAATGAAATGGTGGGGTCAGTTCAAAACCTTTACGAAAGCATCGAAAATCTGAACGAAACATACATCATTCCACAACACAGCAAAGACTTTCTATTGAAACTGAACTCTAGAGCTTGTTCTTGTTCTGTTCCACTTTTGTCGATCAATAACACACCAACTGATCAAGAGAAGCACTTTTACAAGTGTAGTGGCTGCAGAAGCTACAGTACCACGTATGTTTCAGATGATAATCGTGCAATTTGTCCTGGTTGTTCCCAAAGAATGACTACTTCTATAACATATGTGGCTCCTCCTCCTTTGGTGCCAAATGCGACAAATGAAACCGGATTTGTGAAGGGTGTGGTTACTTATATGGTAATGGATGATTTGGTTGTGACGCCTATGTCTACAATTTCGTGTATTACTTTGCTTAACAAATTCAATGTTAGGGATGTAAGTGTTTTGCAAGAAAAGGTGGTTAATTTGGGCTTGGATGAGGTAACATATGCTATACAAATATCAATGTTTTATACAATTGTGTTTTTTCTTGAACTAAGGGGATTTATAGTTGGATAATTGTAAATTTTGTAGGCTGTGAAATTGCTTAAGGCTTCTTTGCATTCTAAGAAGGTTCTAACTGAAGTGTTCCTTGCAAAAAATGGAGAGAAGGCTACTGTCCTTGAACGAGTTGAAGAAGTTGATGATGCTGCTGTAAAAATGCAGTGAAGATTTGGGCTAAAAAGCTGAATATGATTAGCTCATTAGCAATTTGGATCCTCTTGTATCGAATTTATTAAGCCATAGTTGAATAAAAATTTAACATATCTACTTGCATGTTTGTTTGCATAAGTCTCTTGTATTCTCCCTTGAATTATTCAATGGGAAATTCCATAACTACTATGCTCTTGGTGCTGTAATGGTAACGACAAAATATGATTTTGATATAAATTATATATGTACAATCGAATCTAACGATTGATAAAAATAAAAAAATTCTAACATTTTACTAAATTCTATGTAGTTCTGAGTTATTTCAATTATCGAATGTACAATCTAATCGAACGTTTCATAAAAATCAATAATTTTGAAAAATTTACTAAGTACTCTAAAGATCTGAGGTAGTTCAAGAACTCACTACAAGAAAACAACATTTTCCCCACGGATTTTTGACAAATTTCCGTTGGAAAACGGATTTTGGCCGTCGGAAAATCCGTTGGAAAAAAGCGCGTTGGAAAATTTTCCAACGGAAAAGTTCCGACGGACTTCCGTTGGAAATTTTTCCAACGGATTTTCCAACGAAAACATCCGTGGGAAAGTTAATATTTCTGAATTTTTTTTTCTTTTCAAAATTTGTTTCCGACGGAATTAATCCGTTGGAAAGTTTCAATATTTTCCAACAGACTATTTCCAACAGATTTATCAACTGAAAAATCCGTTGAAAAAATAATATTTATTCTTTTTTAAATAAATTTCCAACGGAGTTTATCCGTGGGAAATTAATTAATTTTTTTTTTGCTATTTCCAACATAAGTAAATCCGTTGAAAATAAAAAAAAATCGGTCAGAATTTTCTTTTAGAAAATTAAAAGAAATTAATTTTTTTGCAACTAAAAACCTGCATACAATATATAAAGACATTAACCAAAATACATAAATTAAACAATTCATAATCACAAAATTTTTAATTATCATAAAATATTTTACAAAATTAAATCCAAATAGTACTTAATAAGTTAATATGTCAAAATGTTTAAAAATATAAATTCATCATCAATCATCATGAGGTTGAGACTGGTTCTGCATGGATCTGAACATACGTCGGAATTCTTCCATCTCTCGCTCTTGTTGCCCCATCCTTTCTGTTATTCGCTCATAGTTCTCTTGTGTTTGTTGCGATTGCTCCAACCGTTGTTCTAGAGTTTGGATTCTCGCCATAAGCTCTGGAACAACTGAACTAGTTTCGGCATTCTGCGATCTTGATGAACTAGGCCTTAACCGAGCTGCCTGACCAGCCAAACCATATGCGGTACCCTTCTTCGACACTCCACCTACGATATATGCCCATGTCTTAAGAACAAATGAAAACTACAATAACTATAAGTACTCAAGTCACACAAATTCATCTACTCAATTCGTAAAAAATCATCTTCACATCTAAATTCATTCCAATTCATCGACATTGATCAAAAGTCATTAAGATTTAAGATCAAATTTACCTAAATACACAAGATTCATTTTCTCACCAAAATTCATCTAGTCAAGTCATAAAAAATCAAAATTCATCAACTTATAAGTCTATGAACTATATTTAAATATATGAAAATGTTTGTTACAATACCTGCAACTCAACGGCTTCTGATGGTGGTTGTGATTCACCAGTTACTGAACCTTAGTTAGATGCAACGAGTGCGATTTGATCCAAATACATTTTCTAAAAGACGAGAACATTATAAGTTGGTTAATCAAATACAACTCATTAATTAACTAAGTTATGGATTATTTAACTTACATGTGTTTCTCTTGAACGGACGTCGACCTAATCTTTCACTCCGTTATCATCTTTGATGGGTATGCTTAAATAATGGGTTGGTGGCACTCCTGTTTTCTTCATCTATAACAAAATTAAATATCGGTTATGTTATAACATTACAGATATATAAAACAAAAAATATAGAAATTTGACAAACTTACAATATTAAGACCGTGCTCCGTATGTGTAACACTCCCACCCGTGTGAATTGGGGCTCCCTGGCCACCATAGTCAGATGCCTTGTTAATCTTGTTTTGTTCACTTTTGGCTTTAAACTCAGGAAAATAACAATAATGATCTCACAATTCACACCAAGGTAACTAATGGAAAATAACAATAGCAAGCAGGCAGTTGAATAATGATCTCACAATTCCAAATCCAAGCAACTAGCACTAAGTAATTCTCCCTATAGCAACCAATGGAGTTAATCGAATTAATTCAAGCAACCAGCAGATGAAATAACAAGCATCTCAATTAATTAAAAGTTCTCCACCATCCAATGAAACCAACAGCTCAATTAATCAACCAGGCAGCTATCAAATCTCCATTAAACAAACGAATGAAAATGAGAGGACCAATAATATCTCACAATTTCATTGAATTCTTCCATTTTCAAAAAACTCACAAGCAAGGAAAAAGGCAATGCAATATATAGTTTATGTGAGATATGTAGTGCCAAGCACTCCAAAATGAAACAAATCGAGACAATTCACACAAAAGGTTTCACCAATTTTAGAGCAACAACACAAATAGGAAAATAAGTTTCAAAGAAAATAAAACTAATCAAGATAAAATAGAGTAATACAGTTGGTTTGGGCTGGGTTCAGGAGGTTGTGGGGCGACGGCGAGATTCCGGCAGCACGAGAAGGGGTGACGGAGCGAGCTGGGCGAGGCGTATATAGTCAGGGGCAGGGTAATTCTTCTTCTTCAGGTAGGGGCAGGGGCGAGCTCGGGCTAGGGAAATGATGGAGTGAGTTGGGCACGTGATAGGTGGCTGTGCAGCAGAGTTCCGGTTGCAACGGCGGCGGTCAACATTGGAGTGAATGGTGAATGGTGAATGGTGAATGGTGAATGGTGAATGAATTGTGTGAGGAAAAAAAGAGTGTGCCCTAATTTTTACCCGATATTTTCCAACGGAATTTTCCAATCCGTTGGAAATTCTATTTTTTAATTATTATCATTTTTCATCTTTTTTAAAATTAATTAGTTGACAATTTTATTATAAAATATAAATTATTGTTTTTACACATATTTAATTTGAATTTAGTTAAAATTTGTTAAATCGATGAAATATAACATGAAAACAGAATGAAAATATGTGATTAATTAGTTAAAAATGCAAAAACGGATCAAAATGATTTAGATTATCCATAAATTGAATGAGTTAAATCATTCAAAAATGGTTAAAGATCGATGAACAATGGTTTAAATTTAGCGGAAGACAACTTGTGAAATTGAGTGAAATAGATCTCATTTTCCCCCATGAACTCTTTGACCGGAAGAGTGGTCGAAAAAGAGTTCAGGGAAAAAGGGCAACAATAATGTAAGTTTACAATTTTTCACAATACATTCTTGTTTCATAATAAATTTCATTGTATTTTATATTCAATTAATATGTTTTTACCAAATTATATTGATTGCACCCATTTTATTTGGGAAATTTGCTTTTTTGGTATCATACGATAGGTCAACTTGTAACTTTGGTACCATTGAACACGAAAATATAAATTTGATACCACATGATAGATTTTCAATGCAACTTTGGTACCAAACCAATTTTTTCTCAAAAGTTAATGGCAATTTACCCAGTATGAAATGTATAATGTTCAATTTACCCCCATGTGATTTGAAAAAGAGCAATTTATACCCCTTTAAGTCGGAGAGTGTAACTCACTTGCCGAAATTGAGAGTAGGCATGAAAAATATTTTGCAACATATAGGGGGTAAATTGGTACATTTATCATAACATATGGGAATAAATTGCCACATTTATCATAATACATAGGGTAAACTGCCACATTATCATATATAACGCAGGAGGTAAACTGCCACATATAAAAATGTCAGAGAGACGGTGTGAAACTTTTATAAAATTACAGAGGGTAAAGTGCTATATTTCAAATCACAGGGAGGTAAATTGAAGCAAATTTCTCCATTTTATTTGATTCAAGGGTTAAGGGTTACGTTAGTTATGGTTTAGTGTTTGATTTTTGGTTCAATTTTTTTTCCAAATTTAAATATATTTAATTATTTTCCAACGGATTTAATGCGTGGCAAAATAATTTACTAACCATTTTCCAACGGATTTATAAATCCGTTGGAAATATCAATCAATTTTTTGCAAACTAATTTCCAACGGATGTAATTCCGTTGGAAAATATTAAATATTCCAACGGATTTACGGCCGTTGGAAAATAATTCTTCTTTTTTAAGTTTTTTTATTTGTTTTAATTACTTTCCAACGGATTTGATCCGTTGGAAAATTTATTTATTTATGAACATTTAAATTTTATTGTTTTCCAACGGATTTACTCCGTTGGAAATTTTGTTTTTATTTTTAGATTAAATTTTAATGAATTTTCCAATGGATTTGGATATTTGTTGGAAATTCCGTTAGAACTTTCCCACATATTTTCTGGCGTTGGAAAATCCGTTGGAAAAGTCCAACGGATTATTTTCCGTTGGAAATTCCCGCTTTTTTTCCCACTGACTATAAATCCGTTGGAAACTGTGGTGGGAAAATTGTTGTTTTCTTGTAGTGACTATCGGATGGACAATCGATTTGAACGAGATCAAAATCAACAATTTTAAACATTTTACTAAGTTTTATGTAGTTTTGAGTTTGTTCAAGTATCGAATGTACAATCGAATCGAACGATTGATATAAATCAAAATTTTCTAACATTTTACTAAGTTTTATGTAGTTCTGAGTTAGTTCAATTATCGTATGTACAATCGAATCGAATGATTGATAAAAATCAATAATTTTGAAAATTTTACTAAGTTATTTAGAGTTAGTTCAAGTACTATTGGATGGACAATCGAATTAAACGAGATCAAAATCAACAATTTTAAATATTTTACTAAGTTTTATGTAGTTTTGAGTTTGTTCAAGTATCGAATGTACAATCGAATCGAACGATTGATAAAAATCAATAATTATAAATTTTTTACTGAGTTCTATAAAGATCTGAGTTAGTTCAAGTATGAGATCAAAAATCGCACTATTAATCAAAATGAAATGTGACTAAATAAATCGAAACCCTAAACCCTAAATCACAATCAATAATTTTAAACCCTAAACGCTATAAAAACCACAAACCCTAAAATATTTAAAAGGCATTCACATTCATAATTTACATTTATAATTCTTCAAAATCAAACATATCTCTAGAATTTACAAACATAAAAATAAAAACTTGCTCCCCGCACGAGGGAAGTACTTCACCTTCAAATCACTAGAATTTATCATGTGGATGTCATAATTTTTTAGCTTGTAATTAAATTTCAATCTTGAGCAAAATCTCCCTGCCAGAAGCTTAACCCGGTGAGCAAAAGTCTCGTCGTGGTGAGACTGAGGTAGAGAACTCTATGTGCCAGTTTTGTTCGGCTCTTGGAAAAGATCAAGCCCCAAGTGATGTTATTTACGGCACTTGGGGCTTTGAGAAGATCAAGCCTCAAGTGCCGTTATGTACAACACTAATTAACGGCACTTGGGGCTTGGAGAAGATCAAGCCCCAAGTGCCGTTATGTACAACACTAACGGCACTTGGGGAAGGCCAAGCCCCAAGCGCCATTTTGCTGCTGTACCAAACAAAACGGAGCTTGAGACTTGATGTTCTCCAAGCCCCAAGTGTTGTTTTTGCAAGAACAAAAACAACGAAATATAAAACAAAGCTTGGGACTTGATGTTCTCCAAGCCTCAAGTGTTATTTTTGCAGGAACAAAAACATAAAACGGCGCTTGGGGTTTGATCTTTTTCAAGCCCCAAGTGCCTAACATAAACAAAATTAACAAAATTAACAAAATTGGGTCAAGCCCTATATACCGAACGTTCTTCAATATGACAAAAACAATGAAACTATAGCGATCAAAAACCATATTGAAGAAGAATACTAGTTGTGTGAATGATTTGGTGGATCGAAACCGAAAAAATATGAGAGGATTTGAGAGCAAACATTTTTTCTTTTGAAATAACAGATCGCGGAATGAAACATTTTTTCTTTTTCTTTTTCTTTTTTAAATGAAGAGTGGGTAATTATGTTAAGGGAGGGAGGTTAATTATGAGAAATTAAATTTTGAGGGACTTAATTTGTAAATTATGTTAAAAAAATTTGGGAAAAAAATAAAAAAAAAAATAATTGTATCAGTTTTGTAATTACAACAATCACATGTATCATTTTGGAAAATCACTATTGGCAAGGTGAGTTGTGAAATTTTTCCAGTTGGTGTCATCATTATCTGAAAATCCGTGTGAACAATTTGCAGTAATGCTTGCTAATTATCTTTTGCAAGAAACCGCCATTCCAATTGAAATCAATCAATCTCAAATCTCAATCTCAATCTCTTGTTTACGTCTTGCGGAATAAATTTATATATACACACACTACACTATTCCTTCATAGTCGAGGTGATAATTGCAAGTACAATCTTAAAAAAGCATAGCATCAAGAATGGCAGAATCCAAAGTGAGCTTGAAACTCTTGATCAACTCTCAAACAAAGAAAGTTTTATTTGCTGAGGCTAACAAAGATTGTGTTGATTTCCTGTTTCACATCCTCTCTCTTCCTATTGCTTCAGTAATTAGGCTTCTCCGAGAAGAGGGAATGGTAGGCTCCTTACAAAACCTGTACGAAAGCCTTGAAAATCTAAACGAAACATACATACAACCAAATCAGAACAAAGATGCTCTCTTGAAGCCCATGACACCAGATGTAGCGTCTTCAGCATCATCAGTTCCTCTGCTTCTTCTGGAAAATGCAACAAATCAAAAGTTGTTCTATAGTTGCGGACATTGTGACATTCTCGCTTATTCTGATGACAACCGTGCAGTTTGCACCACTTGCAAACGTCATATGTCTTCGGTCATGACGTATGTGGCTCCCCCTCCGTTGCCAAAAGCGTCGAGTGAGAGTGGGTTTGTGAAGGGGGTGGTTACTTACATGGTTATGGACGATTTGGTTGTGAAGCCTATGTCTACAATCTCAAGCCTAACTTTGCTTAACAAGTTTAATGTCAAGGAAGTTGGTGTTCTGCAGGAAAAGGTTGTTGATGTAAGCATGAACGAGGTAAGTCATGTATGTATGTAAGTCTGTATTTAATTTAAGGATCGGGTCGGGTCAACCGGACCAAGCCCTTTATCTATGGGTTAGGTAATCTCTGGGTCTGGGTGCGTCAACTACCCACCCATTGACAGGCCTATCTAGCTATTTGGGTTCGTGTCCAGACCCGGAACACTTTAAGCAATGTGTCTGGGTAATATCTGGGTCTGGGTCGGGTAGGGTAGTTACCCACCCATTGCAGGCCTAATTCAAGTGAAATTTATATATGTGTTTAATAATGCTTGTGATGACATTATATAGGCTGTGAAGCTGTTGAAGGCTTCTTTGCACTCGAAGAATGTTTTGACTGAAGTGTTCCTCGACAACAATATATAAGCTTCTTAAGGCTGTAGTTGAAGTAGTAGTAGTATATATATATGTTGGGTTTGTAGATGAAGTTTTTGGTAATGTACTGTTGGAATTAATCTCTTTGTTGTTTTCACTATGAAACTGCATGCTGTTATGTTTTGGCACATTTGATGCTCATGCGAAACTGTTGGAAATTAATATGTAATTAGCTAGGGGGAATGGGATATCCTCCCTGCCAAGTCTTTTGTGTTTATCATCATGATCATGAAGATCGATGCTCTGAGTCTGTGATATCATCTTTTGGTTTGTAACGACTATGAGATTCCATTCCATGATACATTACTACTTATTATATATGTAATTTCGATGTCATGATTTTGTTATTTTACTACTATAACTCTCATGTTCACTTAATGATGGATTATTCAAAAATTACACTTGTGTTAGTTCTAAATGACAAATACATTCTAGTCCTGGTAAAATTAAGTACATGATACTATTATTCATCTATAAGCATTATGTATATCATTTCATAACATTAATTAAGTTGATACAAAACAATTAAACAATTTTGTGACTTTATTTTGATGAAAGACGATCTTATCCTACTTATTAGTGTTAACATAAGTAACTTTTTGCATTCTCACAAAGATGTGATCAATATCTCAACAAATTCTTATGCATTAACTACGCAATAAAAAACATGTCTAAATAAATTGCTAAATTGTATTACTTGTGTCGTCAATGTTCTTTTTTTTTTTTTTTTTGGGTTCCAGTGGATACCAAACATCCTATTTGAAGTTTACTGGTTGCTTTCTTTCCATTTCAAATTATAGCTTTGTTCGACAGCTTACACTTTTCCTTTGTTCTTTTCTTTGGGGAGAAGATTGTGCTTATTCCAGTTTGCACTTGTTCTTGATTTATTACCCATCTAAGAGAAGAGGAACAATGAACATCCCACAAAATTAGAACTAAGCTTATACAAATATATATCCATTTTTATGCCAAGTAAATTAAGCTTCAAATTACAATCCTCAAAGATATTTATCTTCAAATGGCAGAATCCAACATAAGCGTGAAGCTTCTGATCGATACACAAAACAACAGAATATTATTTGCAGAGGCGAGCAAAGACTGCGTGGATTTCCTCTTCCACATGCTCTCTTTGCCAATCGCCATCGTAATTAGGCTCTTGAAAGAAGAAAATGAAATGGTGGGGTCAGTACAAAACCTTTACGAAAGCATCGAAAATCTGAACGAAACATACATCGTCCCACAACATAGCAAAGACTTTCTATTGAAACTGAACTCTATAGCTTGTTCTTGTTCTGTTCCACTTTTCTCGATCAATAATACACCCACTGATCAAAAGAAGCACTTTTACAAGTGTAGTGGCTGCAGAAGCTACAGTACCACGTATGTTTCAGATGATAATCGTGCAATTTGTCCTGGTTGTTCCCAAAGTATGACTACAACTATGACATATGTGGCTCCTCCTCCTTTGGTGCCACATGCGACAAATGAAACCGGATTTGTGAAGGGTGTGGTTACTTATATGGTAATGGATGATTTGGTTGTGACGCCTATGTCTACAATTTCGTGTATTACTTTGCTTAACAAATTCAATGTTAGGGATGTAAGTGTTTTGCAAGAAAAGGTGGTTAATTTGGGAATGGATGAGGTAAGATATACTTACTATATAGCAATCTTTTATACTATTGTGCTTTTCTTGACACTTGAGATTAATTTATAGTTGGATGAATGTAAATTTGTAGGCTTTGAAATTGCTTAAGGCTTCTTTGCATTCTAAGAAGGTTCTAACTGAAGTGTTCCTTGAGAAAAATGAAGAGAAGGCTGCTGTCCTTGAACGAGTTGAAGAAGTCGATGATGATGCTGTAAAAGTGCAGTGAAGATTTGGGCTAAAAGGCTGAATATGATCTAGAAATTTGATTAACAATTTGGATCCTCTTGTATCTAATTTACTAAACCATATCTCAATAAAAATTTAACATATGTTTCAGAATAGTAAAGTATTACTGTGATATGACGGATTGCTGTTTGTTTACATAAGTCTCTTTTATTCTCCTTCGAATTATCCAATGGAAAATTCCATACCTACTATGCTCTTGGTGCTGTAATGGTAACGACAAAATCTGATTTTGCTATAAATTATATATGCATTCGAAATTTCTAAGTAACTAAATTCAGAACTATAAAAACTTTTGTGCATCTTTCTTAGCGTTTGTTGGCAACTTTTCAAGATAACAATAACTGTCCCAGATAAAAACACCAAAACTTCATTCAATAACCTGACATATTTTATATATCAGCCACTTCAAGTACTACTTTATCCCATTGTTGACGAGGAATACATCAGTCAAAACATTCTTAGAGTGTAAAGAAGTCTTCAACAGCTTCACAGTCTAATTAAGAAGTAAAAACACACACAAAAAAAATTAGTACATGGCCAAAGAAGATACATATAGTATGTAGAAGTACACGAACATATCATGTTCGTACCTCATTCATTCCTATTTTGACTTCCCTTTCAATCAAAACACCAGCTGCTTTCTTGACATCAAACTTGTTGAGAAAAGTCAGTGTTGAAACAGTGGACATTGGCTTCACAACCAAATCATCCATTACCATATAACTGCTCGACCCTTTCTGCACTGAATTAGGAGAAGCCACCACATATTTCATAGTTGTATTCATTGCTTGGCGACAACCGTTGCAAATCACAAGGTCATTATCATCAGAATGAACATCGTTAAGGCTGGCACAGTAACCGCACTTATATACTATTAAATTTTGACCTCCATTACAATGATGAGGAGCGACATACGTCATAGGTTGAGTCATGTAAAAGCGGCATTCACTGCAAACTGCAGTGTTGTCGTCAGAGTAGTTATAACTGCGACAGATATTATTAGTGCACCTATATAGCAACTTTTGGGTTGACTCTGTTGCTAATAATGACAAATTTGGTTTGTCCTTGGTGTCGTTGTTCATGCTCTCGTATAGATTGCCTAAGGAGCTTACCATTCCTTGTTCTTGAAGCAGCTTAATCACGGTGGCTATCGGCAGAGATAGGATGTGAAACTAGCTCATAGGAAGAGATAAACCAAATCTTCTCCTATCAACATCGATTCTTATCTCCAGATAACAATATTCTGATTAACCAGATCCCGAGAATCAGACATCAGAAGAAATAATTAATGTCAATCACTAATTAAGAATTTTCAAATTTTGTTGAATACAATAAGGCTAAGATATGTGTCAATATTTAAAAAATAAAATTATTTATTAATAAATGTATAATGAAAATTATGAAACGTAAACTTTATTATTTCATTTTGAAGTGAACAATTAAGTGTTCAACTAAAACTCTACTTTTAGTGAATCCATGAAGATCACTTTGTTTTGGATCCATCCAAGGTTTACTTAATGGTGGACCTTACACAATACTCACAAGATGGTTCGTGCAATCTTGGATTCAAATGAAGTTGGTTTTTAAATTCTATATTTTCAAAAATTCTATATTTAGAATTTGGTTAATATATAATTGGTGATTGAATTATATGGCAGGTAGATAAGAAATAAATGCCAGATTACATACTTGAAAATAGTTGATTTGAGATCATGTTCAGTTCATACATATTAGGGACATTGATAATAAAACAACAGCAGCAATGTTTCATACAAAAAAGCCAAAAAGAAGCAAAAACCACATTGATCTAATATCCCAACATATAAATCAGAGGCCTCGAGTACTAGTACTGATCCAAAGCCCTGAAAGAGATTAATTAAATGTTGTTGAGGAAAACATCGGTCAAAACTTTCTTGGAGCAAAGAGAAGTCTTCAACAGCTTCACAGCCTAGTAAGTAACAACAACACAAAATTACTTAAATGAGCTCTAAAAAAATGTCAAATTAACAGAAGATAACAAAAACATTATGTAGGTAGTATACCTCTTTCGTGCCAATGTGAACAACCTTTTCCTGAAGTGAACCAACTCCCTTGACATTAAATTTGTTAAGCAAAGTAATGCTTGAAATGGTGGACATAGGAGTCACAACCAAATCATCCATCACCATATAAGTCACAACCCCATTCACAAATCCACCATCTTCATTTGACGCTGATTTCTGCACTGTAGACTGAGGAGCTACATATGTCATTGTATAATTCATCTGACGCTTGCAACTGGGACAAACCGCAGTCTTGTCATCAGAATAAACATAGTTACAAATATTAGGACACCTGTAGAACAACTTTTGGGTTGGTGCATGTTCAAGAAACATGAGAGGAACTGAAGAGGCTGTAAAGGAGTTTATCTTTGGTTTCAACAGAGCATCCTTGTTTTGGTCAGGTTGAATGTATGTTTCATTCAGGTTTTCAAGGCTTTCATATAAATTGGCTATTGATCCTACCATTCCTAATTGTTCACGCAGCAGTTTAATCACTGTAGCCATTGGCAATGAAAGGATGTGAAACAGGAAATCAACACAATCCTTTCCAGCCTCAGCAAACAGAACCCTTTTCGTCTCAGAGTTAATCAAAAGCTTCATTTGAACTACTTTGGATTCCGACATTCTTGTTTAATTTGTGTTTGTTATGTATTCACTGTGAGTATATAGTACTCCTATAAAATTTCCATTTGAAAGGCTGCTGGGTTGACATATAAATATCAAAGACAAAAAATTGAATCATTAAAGAGAGTATTAATTAATTCGTTAAGTTACCATGCAGAACTCTCGTGAATCAATATTGATAATTACTTTAATTTTAATTCAAATTTTGCCGCACCGTTTTTTGGGATAATGAGAAATTGATTGGAAAGAACACCTTCTCTGGAGAAGCTAAACAGATCGATATGCATTAATTAAAATGTGACTGGTTATTGTTAACATCTTAATTTGACTAATTAAAAATGTGAGGAAATATTTACACTACATTGACAAGAGGGATAAATCTGTTACGGAAAATTTAAGAGGAACGAACGTGCAAAAATTTATCCATAAGGAAGACCAAAAGGGCTATTTACTCAATCCATAAACATAATTATGATGTTATTTACAAGGTAAGCAATATACTTGTGAGAGTTTGAAAGCATGACAAATAATAATATTGTCATATTCATAATGTTAATATTTATCTTTTTGTGATTTGAAAAATAGCAACTTAACCCCTGTAATTTTATAAAAGTTTTGCACCGTCTTTTTGATATTTTTATTTGTGTCACTTTATCCCTCTGTGTTATCATAACGTGGCAGCTTATCCCCTGTGTTATGATGAATGTGGCAATTTAAACCCCCCCTCCATGTTACTTACAACAACATTTTTCATGTTTACTCTCAATTTCGGCATGTGAGTTACACTCTCCTGCTGGGGGTAAATTGCTTCTTTAAAATTTTCATAAAGGGTAAATTTGCTCTCTTTCAAATTTCAGGTTGGTAAATTGAACATTATGCATTTCATATGGGGTAAATTGTCATTAACTCCAGACAAAAATTGGGCTAGGTATGAAAGTTTCAACGAAAAGTTAAAATGTGGTATCAAATTTGTATTTTCGTATGATACAAAAATTGCCAGATAAACTATCGTGGTAACCAAAAAAGCAAATTTTCCATAATTATTTCATTAAATAATTTATTTTTGTATTTTTCCTTAAAAAGAACATTAATGAATTAATAAGAGTGAAATGCAAAACCCCCCTTATGCTTTGCCTAATTATCATAACCTTCCAAGTTATTTTTATTAGCAAAAAATTCTATGTGCTTATTTTTATTAGCAAATCCCTCCCCCCCCCCCCCCCCCCTCTTAAGTCAAAATGACAATTATATCCACACCAAAAGTTGCAAAAACACCCCTCTTGGCCTAAAAAATTATCAATTACCCCATCTGTTAACTCTGAAATTTGACAATAACTCCATGTTCACTTAAAAATTTGACAAAAATTTCCCTAAAATTTATGAAAGAATTTCAATTTTTTTTTGTTTATTAAAAAAGAACACGGGGGTTTCGCTATTTAAAATAACACTAGAGTTTTAATAGTCAGATAAAGCACATGTTTGTTTTTTCATTTAGCTCGAATTAATAATAAACTCTAATATACTTGTGGTATAGTTAGATGAGACTTTTAGGAAAGAAAAATATAAAATATACGCTTTACGGTAAAATGAGTTTTGACCAAATAAGATCTTTACTTGAATTTCTCAAATGTCCTACGAATATGGACTACAAAAATGTTATGGAACGATTGACCCCTTTTGAAAGGCAAATCTTCTTGAAATGGAAGATAAAGACTAGGGATTTCATTCGACTACCATTTAACTTTAAAATTATTTGCTGGTCACATCATTAAAATAATATTCTTAGTGATTTCAATCTCACAAAAGAAAAATACTGTAAGATTCAACCTGATTATAAGTTTTCTTTGAAAGGATACACCCTAATTCAACTTTTTTTATTGTGGGAGAAAAATAATAATCACGTTACCTAGTTAAATGTCCAACTCCTAAAAAATCAAAGTGTCAGCCATCTATAATTACAAGACAAATTTTGCAATATTTCCTTCAAATAATTGTGAACAGAAATAAATAGATCGAACTATTTTATCAATGTGCAATTATAACGGAGCTGGATTTAAAAATGGAACATTTCGTAAAAAATGATGATCTTTTTAGCAAATTAAATTTTGATACAAGAGCGCAAAGGTTTCTAGCATGCGGACCTGTAACATAATGTATGTGCAGGAAGGGTCTAAAAATATGACACGTGTCCATCAATAATGTCAAGTTTATACATCTTTTTTTAAATGTCAATTATAACCTTCCTATACTTAATTCTTTGTGTTATCTCTAAAAAAAATAAGATCAAAATAATCTGTAGAAAGTCATAAAGACTAATTACTAATTTCAAAATAACAGTTATAAATTATAAATATTTATACGGGAGTATTATTTGTTGCACATTTTTCTTATTTAAAAATGCATTATGATAATAATAATAATATGAAAAATAAAGAATTCCAAATATTGCAAAAGAAATTAAATAAGAAAAAAGTACACACCCTATCCCTTCCCCACCCAGTTCATCCATCTCCTCCAACCGCTGGCTATCCCCACTCTTACCCCATCCTCACCTTACAAACAATTCCTGCAGATCAATTCTAGATCTATTAAAGAAGATGTGAATGGCTTCGCGAGTGGAAACTGCTCATAAGGCCGGCGATTCACAAGCGACCGCCGACTGTGGGTGATCTTGCCGACGATCGCACAGGCTGAGGAACGAGATGGGATAATTGGGATTTGGGTGATCTGGGGAGATGGTAAACTAGTTTTTTTTATTATTATTATCATTATTAAAATTTATATATTTTTTTCTTTAATTTTAAATTGATGTGAGAATTAAATATAAAATTGATGTGAATATAATAATTCACCTTTTTATTTTATTGTTACTATTTTGTATAGGTATTATAATTAAGGGTGGATAATTTAGTCATTTATTAACTGAATTCATTTTCCATAATCCAATTGTTCTTTAACCGTTGGATTAAAAGGCCGCATGTACGAGCGTAACTGTGTCTCCCGTATTCCAGAAAACTTAAATAATTAATGTGAAGAACAACTTAAGCTATAGAGTAAGACAATCCAAAGTTCTCACTCACTTCAATAATCATATTGAACAAAAAAGAAAAAACACTTCAATAGTAGTCGTCGTCATCATCATCATAGTCGTCATCATCATCATCATCATCATCATCAAGTGGTTCAATCATCTGATCATTTGTTGTAAGGAACACTTCAGTGAGAACTTTCTTCGAGTGAAAAGAAGCTTTGAGCAGATTCATAGCCTACAAAACAAAAGATTAAATAGATTCAATTTTCTATTAATACTTCTAAGAACATTAAAGGAAGTATCGATAAAATTATAATTTAAAAGGCTTTTATCTCTTACCTCATTCACACCCAAATTTACCACCTTTTCTTGCAAAATACTTACATCCTCAACATTGAATTCCTTGAGCAAAGTTAGGCTGATTGTAGGCAAAGGCTTCACAACCAAATCATCCATTATCATGTAAGTAACCACCCCCTTCACAAAACCAGCTTCATTCGACTCATTTGGCTCCAGAGGAGGAGCCACATATGTAACAGTTGAGGTCATTTTCTTGGAACAACGAGGACAAATTGCACGTGGATCATCGGTAATACAGCTCACATTACTATGCCTGTAGTCACTGCACTTGTAAAATTTCTTTTCATTTGGTAAATTACTGATCAGCTTCAACAGAGGAACTGAACAATCACAAGCTCTAGATTTCGGTTTTAAAATAATACTTTTGCTATGTTGTGGGAGGATGTATGTTTCGTCTAGATTCTTTATGCTCTCATAAAGATTCTGAAATGTTCCAACCATTCCATGTTCTCGGAGAAGCCTAATTACTGAAGCTATAGGCAGAGATAAGATGTGAAACAAGAAATCAACACAATCTTTGTTAGCCTCGGCAAATACAACTTCTTTAGTTTGAGAATTAATCAAAAGCTTCAAGATCACTTGGGATTCTTCCATTCTTGTTTTACTTCTATAATTGTGATTGTTGAGTTTTTGTTGGCATCTATATACTTCAAGAGTTTGGTTTTTCCCCAAGACTACACATTACTCATTGATTCTCGTTGGCATCTCACGTGAATCAATGTGATCAATATAATTCTCATTCTTGGGATAATGAGAAATTAATTGGAAAATGGATCAATCTGCTGTGGGAAGCTAAACAGATACATTGCATTGAAAATATTGTTGTTAAAACATTAAATTTATTAACAAGGTCATTCAGGTCGGCGAGGAGAGATTCAATAAGATTCTTAAAATAAAACGAAGGTATGTAATGATTGAAAGAGTATCTTTTAGTTTCATCAAACATCAAGCCAAATAGTTGGATCAAATGCCTCTTATACATATTGAAAAGCAAAAAAGGAAAACATAACAATTAAAGGCCAAAAAGGATCAAAGAACATACTATAAAAGTACTAGAACTGATCCAAAGCGCTTAAGAAGATAAATTAATTAATTGTTGTTGAGGAAGACATCTGTCAAAACATTCTTCGAGTAAAGAGAAGTCTTCAACAGCTTCACAGCCTAAGTAGAAGTAGAAAAACAAAAACACAAAAAAAGTTTATAAAAAAAAAAAGGTAAAAGAACAAACATATACTAGTAAAAACTAATGTAGAAATTAGAATAAACTAAAGTATAATTAAATGTGAACAACCTTTTCCTGAAGTGAATTAACTTCCTTGAAGTTAAATTTGTTGAGCAAAGTAATGCTTGAAATGGTGGACATGGGAGTCACAATTAACCAAATCATCCATCACCATATAAGTCACCACCTTCACTTGGCAAAAATTTCTGCACTGTAGACCGATCGAGGAGCTACATATGTCACAGGAATAGTCATGATCTGACGGTTGCAACTGGTGCAAACAGAACGTGTGTCATCAGAATAAGTCGAACAACCATAAGAACACCTGTACAACTTCTTTTCATCAGTTGGTACATGTTCAAGAAACAAGAGGAACCGAAGAGCATCTTTGTTCTGGTCAGGTTGAATGTATGTTTCATTCAGGTTTTCATATAAATTGGCTATTGATCATCCTACCATTCCTAATTGTTCACGCAGCAGTTTAATCACTGTAGCCATTGGCAGTGAAAGGATGTGAAACAGGAAATCAACACAGTCCTTTCCAGCCTCAGCAAACAGAACCCTTTTCGTCTCAGAGTTAATCAAAAGCTTCATTTGAACTACTTTGGATTCCGACATTCTTGTTAATTAATTTTAGAAATGTACTAGTAATTGATACTCAAATATGAAAAGACGAGACCGTTAACTAGTTCTTCTATGTTCAATTAAAGTGAAGCCATATACTGTAACAAAACATCACTTAAATCTGATGATCATTTAGCAAATAAAATTTGAGCACACATTTCATAACTAAGTTATCGCAACACTTCAATAATCATATTGATCAAATAAGAAAAACACTTCTATAATTAGAATAATCATCTGGTCAAGTCACAATTAATTTCTTCAAGTTCATCGTCATTCTATCATCTTCATCATCATCATCATCATCATCATCATCATCATCATCATCGTCGTCGTCATCGTAATAGTCATCATCATCATCATCATAGTCATCTTCATGATAATCAGGATCCATATCATCATCATCATCAGCAAGTGGTTCAGTTAATAAATAGGCAAAACGCTTATGTACACTTGTTGTAAGGAACACTTCAGTTAGAACATTCTTCGAGTAAAAAGAAGCCTTAAGCAGATTCAAAGCCTACAAAAACAAAATATTTACAATTATCCAACAATCAATTAATACTTCTAAAAACATTAAAGGGAAATATAAAATTACAATTTAAAAGTCAGATAAATCTAATTATTACCTCATTAGTGCCCAAATTAACAACCTTTTCTTGCAAAACACTCACATCCCTAACATTGAATTCCTTGAGCAAAGTTAGGATTGAGAGTGTAGACATAGGCTTCACAACCAAATCATCCATTACCATGTAACTAACCACCCCCTTCACAAAACCACCTTCTCTTGTTGCATTTTCCGGCAGAGGAGGAGCCACAAATTCGACACTTGCAGTCATTTCCTTGAAACAACTAAGACAAGTTGCACGTGAATCATCGGTAACACAGCTCATACTACTATGCCTGTAGTCACTGCACTTATAAAACTTCTTTTCATTTGGTGAAGTGGAGAGCTGCAACAGAGGAACAGAACAATCACAAGCTCTAGATTTTGGTGTTAAAATACTAGTTTTGCTATGTTGTGGGAGAATGTATGTTTCGTCTAGATTCTTTACGCTCTCGTAAAGATTCTGCACTGTTCCAACCATTCCATTTTCTCGGAGCAGCCCAATCACCGAAGCTATGGGCAGAGATAAGATGTGAAACAAGAAATCCACACAATCTTTACCCGCCTCTGCAAATATAACTTCTTCTCTTTGAGAATTAATCAAAAGCTTCAAGCTCATTTCGGCTTCTTCCATTATTGTTATACTTCTAGAATTGTGATTTGATTATTATATACATTAATTGATTCTTATTGGCATCTCTCGCGAATCAATATAAATTCTAATTCAAATTTTGTCACACTGTTTTGTGGGATAGTGATTGGAAAATGGATCAATATATATAACTCTAACGATATTGTTACTCTTTTAAAATTCAAAAATTCCGAGTGAAACCAATCAACAAAAGTAGGAAACAAAATAACAATCAAATAGGAAGAGATAAACCAAATCTTCAACTAACAACACCCTAATCTCTAGATAACTATATTCTGATTAACCAAATCTTGAGAATCAGACGTCAGAAATAATAATTAATGTAAATCACTAACAAATGTGACTAGTTGCTATCGCTTGGAAAATGGCTGACGGTACTTATTGTTGGGATCGGAGTTGCTGGAAGAAAAGAAAAGGAAAGAAAAAAAACAACAGGGAAAAAGACATCGTACCCACCCATGGTGTTATTTTTTTTGCAAGGAATCCATTAATATTTTACAAAATGTTGCAAAGAATTCTAATTCAATTTTGTCAGCCTATTTTTGGGATAATGGGAAAAATAATTGGAAATGGATCAATCTAGCTCTTGTGGAAGCTAAATAGATAAATTGAAAAATACTGTTGTTAGAACAAAAAGTTAATTGTAAAATGCATGAGTCTCTTATGTAGGTATAAGTTTGAATATGACCTTACTGGGGTGCTTTTTGTAAGGTTCAATGTTTGTGTAGGTAACCTCAATAAAGAATGAGGGAGAGGGAAAGTCAGCGACATGGAAGACGTATAAGGTAGTCGAGTATGCTAACTCGAGCTCTTTTTTAATTGTCTGTGTGATACAGTTAACATTGAGTACAACATAACCAAAAAACATTGTCTTCGCTCAACGGGTGATCAAATGTACCCTTGGGAGAACAAGTTGATGACTCCCAAGAGCTCTTACAAGAGAGTCGTTTGGCACCTCGATGTTGTCACACCATTTAGAACTAGACTCGATCCAAACAAGGGTCTTTTTTTAACATAATTTTTATTTAGGACTAGACATGAGATCAAATAATTTCAAAATTTAGCTCGACTACGATATCTAGAATGTTCCTTTCATCTTTTTTACTTTTTATGAAATTAATCAACTATATTCATAGTCAAAAGAAATTAGATTTTGAAAATTAACGTGATTGATTATTCTAAATTGTTTCCGTATCTATTTTCAGACCTTAGTATGTAGTGAATATTATCCTTGGTCAAAGTTCAAATTTTGTTTGGTGGTGACATAGGAGAAGTAATTTTTCTTTACATTTTCTTCTAGTAATTAAGCTACCATTTTATGATTCAATATTTCCTTTTTAGGGATCGATAATTCTCCACATTTAAATTTTGTGGTGCTAGTTATTAAATTATAAAGAATCTCAAGCTCGTTGACAATAGGTTCTTCTATATTTATATATATACTAGAAAAGTGCACGTACGTTGTACGTGTCTAGTTTGAATTTCATCGCTATTTTCGTAAATTAGAGTAAAATTAGCCATTTTTATGTCATAAATTATTATATATTTATGACTGATATTCAATATATTTTTATTAATTAATATTGTTTTACCCAAAAAAAATGATAGGTGTAAATAGTTGTAATAAAATATAAAATGATGACAGATTTAGTCATGACATCTTATAAAATTTGTTCTAAAATAAGATCATAAGAACATTATTTAGTTCATTACATAATACGTAGTTTTCATGTTAAGTTTATCCGTTATTTACCGACGACACATGTTGCACGAGCATTTTTTCTTACTGGTTTCAACAGTTTTTTCACCAACTTCACCAGTGCTCACCAATTTCACCCGAAGTTTCATCAATTCAAATTTTTTTATTGTTTATTTTTTTTTAACCAGTTAATATATTTATATTAGAGATTTTTTTTTGTTTTTTATCGATTATAACCATTTTCATTATTTTTCCATTTTCGTTGATTTTTTTTTTCAATTTAAACCATTTTTTCACATATTTCACCTTGTTTTTGTCAATTAAAGTTTAATCCGTTTTCACCTATTTCACTAATTTCACATGTTATTCATCTGAATTTTTCATTTATTAAACATGTTTTCACCGACTTTAAACTTTTTTGATTGATTTTACAATTTTTCACTGATTTTATCCATTTTCATCCGTTTCTTTACAAATTTCACCCAAATTTTCATCGATTCATATGTTCTCACTGTGTAATATTTTTAGCGATTTACCCACTTTTTTTATCGGTTATAACATTATTAATTATTTTTCCATTTTTGGTTGATTTCGTTTGTTTATTTTCGATTTAAACAATTTTTCTATCGATTTCACCTCATTTTTATTAGTTAAACTTTTTTTAATTGATTTCACTCGTTTCTACCATTCTAACCCGATTTTACCTATTTTTCACGTTTTTCACTAATTTCACATGTTAACACCAAAATATTTCATTGGTTAAATATGTTTTTACCGACTTTACATTTTTTTGATCGATTTTACTCTTTTTTCACCGGCTTTACCTGTTTTTACTGGATTTCATTGGTTTCATCATTCTTCTTACAAAATTCAGTCGAATTAATTTTCATCGATTTCTCATATTTTCACCAACTTTACCTTTACTTTAACCCATTTTAGCTGTTTTCATCCTTTTTTCACAAATTCAACCCAATTTTTATCAATTTCAAATGTATTTAAGATTCACATGCACTTTTTTTGACCGGTTTCACCCGTTTTTTAACCAACTTTATCGGTGCTCACCAATTGATTTCAGCAATTTTCATCGATTTCACAAGTTTTTTTTTACCAATTTCACGAAAAGAATTCCATGAAAGTACGAGGTTGTGAATGTCATAAGTACTTAGCTAAGTCATAAGTATTTTTGGTTCATTTATAGGTAAGACGCGATTCTGTTTTAACTTTTCATTTTTTAGTTTTTCTTCTTCTTCTGTATAATAGAATGATATTTAAGAGAGTTTAATTGTAATATTTTGTTATTAGAGGATTGTATATGACTTATATTGTACTAAATCTTTCAATGATACAAATAACATATTTTCACTTAAAACATATTGTTTCTAAATTAAAATAATTTTACATATATATTTTAGGTGATATTTAAAATAACAGTATTTTTTTTTAATGGTTTTTTAATGTGTTATATGAGAAGAATATTAAAATTATTAAAGTTGATGTAAAAGATAATTTCTAAATTTTAGGATTTAATGTAGGAGATAAATATAATAAGACTCCATAATTAATTATACCATACCTTTAATTAATATAAAAAGTTTTCATGTCTAATTATTCTTCTTCAACTATTTTTACATATTTATCATAGAATTATCACTTTACAATTCAAACAAGGGTATATTAGTCTTCACAAAAAAAGAAAAAAACTTAAATTATTCACCCTTTTATAATAAGTATATATATATATATATATATATATTGGATACAATATATTTATATTATTCTTGTGGACAATATTGAACAAAGTCAGTTCATCTAGATATTCTTTAATTTAAAATTATATTATGTTAAAAAGATTTAATTTTTAGTATAATGGTGGGAATTCATCGAGCCCATTTCATACTACTATTTTAAATTCATCGGTGTTCGGTTTCATACTTAAATATAAAATATTTAAGACCTTTTCCCTTTATAAAATTCAATACCTACATATATTCTCTTGACAAATATATGACACAATTTTTCTTTTTCTTCAACCATAACTTATCGGGTCTTTTGAGAATTTAAAATAACCACAGAGCTTATAGCAAGTGCGACAAAAAATTCCGCGTACAAAAAATTCTATGCTCAACGCGGCTGAAGAAAACAATTATCGTAAATTTTAAAATTAAATATATCAATAGGTTTAGGGAATTTCTACAAAAACGATAAAACTCTTACCTAATTCCCATTATAGGTTAATTTAATACTCTTATGCATATTCCATTAACAAATGTAAGTTGTCATCTAGAACATTCTTCCAAGACTGTATAGGGATAGGATAACCAATCAGATCTCATGATTAATCATTCTAGCGGATACCAATTAAGTAGACCTTTAGCGAAAAATTAAAGTGACGTGCATATTTTTTCCTTGCCGATCGTATTCCACATTTTACATTTGACTTCCTCTCAAGGCACGTCAAACCTATCGAACAAGAATATCTTTTTAATGAAGATTTTAACATGGATTCGTCAGATTATGAAGGCTATTCCCCAAAAAAATTATATGATCGATCTTGTAATTTTGGGATCCTTTAAAAACAGTCATGTAACTATATTAGATATAATTCAGAAATTTGACTTTAACTTTTATCATATTCTACTTTAGTCCTTTAACTTTTATATTATTTCAATTTTAGTGTTGTACATGACAAATTCATCATATAACTTTCAATAAATTTATAAGTACAAGACAAAATTGAAAACACAAATTTTCAGGAATTATTTCAATTTGAGTTTCGAACAATAGATGGTTTACTGATGCTATAGCAAATATTAATTACTTAACAATCATATATCGAGAATAAGTGAAGCTGTTGATCATTTTCATTTCGTTATTGAGATAATCTTTATAATTAAAACAACAGTTGTGATCTATACAAAGTGATAAGGATGTATGTGGATGAGTTTTGGCCCAGTCTCGCGGTAGACCGGGACAAAACTCTTTCAAATGAGTTTTTGTCAAACTCATGAAATAACTCATCACAAACATATTCACAAATCTATATCCAAACTCTTGAAACCTATAAAATATTGATTTGACACCTACCATTTATTTTTTTCCCCAAAACTCTCTAAAAAACATTGATTTGACACTTATAACCTATTTTTTTCCCCAAACCCCAACATCAAAACCAATCCAAGTGGGGTTTCAACTTTTTCAGAACTATAAAACCCGTCATTCAATATCTAACCAAATGGGGTTTCAAATATTTCACCGAAACCATCCAAACCATTTTTTTTAACTGAGACCTGCGAAACCGAGCCAAAACTCATCCAAATAGACCCTAAGTGTTTGTACATTTGCTAATAAAATATTGATGAATCACTAGCAAACTATGCACCATAGTAAATTTTAGTGTTGAGATGTAAATGACAATATTAAATTATCACTATATATATACATAAAGTGACAATTATTTAATGTTTATCATTTAAAATATTATAACATATCAAATACAACATTTGTAATTAAGCTGTTAGTATTGACATTTAGTAATATAGGTGACAATCACACTATTATCACATGACTTATGAGTAGTTGTTACATGTGAGCATGTGACAAAATGAATTATTCTGTATTTATATAAAAGAAAATAAAAAATTCCAAACTCATTCACTGCTAGTAGTATTTAAATTAACATTCAATATCACACCCGTAACTCTTTTTTTATTTTTATTTTGAAAAATTAATTATACCGGTAACTCTAAGGATCTATTTGGAAGGGTTTTGGCTCGATTTCGCGGGTCTCGATTTAAAAAAAATAGTTTGGGTGGTTTCGATGAAACTTTTGAGACCTCATTTGGATGGGTTTTGACTCTAGCTTGGGTTTTGTGGTTTGAATAAGTTGAAACTCCACTTGGATTGGGTTTAGGGGAAAAAGTAGATGGTACGTGTCAAATCAATGTTTTTTTTAGTGGGAAAAAGTATGTGGTAGGTGTCAAATTAATGTTTTATAGGTTTGAAGAGTTTGAATGTGAGTTTCTGAATAGGTTTTTGATGGTTTTATGGGTTTGACGAAAACTCATTTGAAAGGGTTTTGGTTCGATCTCGCGAAACCCGCTAGACCGGGCCAAAATCCATCCACATACACTCTAATTGTACTAGTATTTAGTATTGTGGAAGTGAATTAAATCAAAGTAAATTATCAAAAAAAAAAAAGAATTAAATCAGAGTAAATTATCAAAACAAAAAAAAAAATTAAATCATAGTAAATTATAAAAAAAAAAAAAAAAATTAAATCAGAGTAGTCTTTTACTCCCGCATTTGCCGCCGATATGTTATTCATTTCATTTCAGTCACCGCAGGCAGCTGATAACCTCTGATGTAGACCCAGCCCCTTTGTTTTTATCACTTGAGTCGCATTTTGATTAGATTTATCTTTTTCGTTTTTTTCTACAGCACATATACTAATATACATATACAGTCTTTTATACTCTTGGCTTTTTCTGCTTTGGTCCAACACGGCAACACCCCTACCCCAAAACAAAGAAAAAAACTAGGAAAAAAAGCAGTCTATACTCTATACCACTCTGCTTTTTTTTCTTTTTAAAAAAAATAAAGAAATAGAGTAATATTATAAAAAATAGTGCCAAAAGTGTAGTCCATATAAGGCCAGGAGAGCACAAATCAGCAACACTCATTCCCTCTCCTCAATTTTATTTGGTGAAAAGAAGCATGGATGTTCAAAGAGGTCTTCTTAATTGGACCTATTTCTACCAAGACAAGGTAACATTTTACTACCTTATTACTTTTAATAATTATTCTATAATTAGCCATTTCAAGAATTCTTGTTAGTTATTAACATTATTAGTATTAATAATGTTTTGTACTGTCAAAACAGAGCATGGACGAGCTAAAACAATCTCTTCTCCTAACCATGGAACTAGAAGATGCAAAGCTAAAAGCACAAGAAGACATCAAATTGAGAGATGAACAAATAACCCAACTCAAACAACTCCTCCACACCACCATTAAACAAAGAGATGAAGCTCAACAAAACTACCAAAAATTATTCCTTGAAAACCTACTACTCCAAAAACAACTACAAAATGAAATTTCAAGCATTGAGGATGAACCCAGAAAACCAATTGATTCCAATAATGGTTTTTCTTCCTCAGATTGTGACGAAAGCATTGTTTCTTCACAACTACAAGTAGAAGAAGATGAAGAAACAGAGCTTCTGCTGCCTCTAGAGATTCAAAGGGCATTGCCGGAAAAGGGTAATCTTCTGGAGGCAGTCATGAAAGCAGGGCCTTTGCTACAGACCCTCCTCCTCGCCGGACCTCTTCCGCGGTGGCGCCACCCACCGCCGCCGCTTGAGACATATCAGATTCCACCACCGCCAGTTATAATTCCATCGCCGCCAATTCTGCCAGCATTGGACTCATTGAAAAGGAAAAGAGGTTTTATGTGTGAAGGGTCTGATTCCTCAACTAATCTCAAGTACCAAATGGGTGTTCTTTAATGCTATTTTTACTACTGTCTTTAAGTAGTATAATTACTGCCACTGGAGTATTAATTAGTTAAAGTTAGGATTAATTAAGATGGGGAATTCAACTGATCGAGTTAACTTTTGTATAGTGGTTTTGCTTTTAGAATATTGATATGAAGTGAAAGATCCATTCTCTGCATTTTGGTTGGAGTGTCTCTGTCCTCTCATAATTTAGTGCCTCTTTCTTTTTCCTCAATTTCTTACTGGTATGAAAAGGAAAAGGAAAAGGAAAAGGAAAAGTAGTAGATTTTATCTAGCCCATATTAGAAAAGAAAAAAATGTTTTGGACTCAAATCATTTCTTTAGATTTTTAATTTAATAAGTTTGGTCTTCTTTTTTTTCCCATATGGATCAAACGAATTTGCTCTAGTTCAATTAGCTATTACTTCTATAATTTTGCTATATGAAAATTTATTGGCTAGAAATTCATCGGAATTCACCTTCTCAAATAACCGTGTATGAAGTTTCAGATTAAATTGTTTGATCCAAAAATAGAAGTATGACTCATACAGTGAAGGATCCAAGATATTTAGCAAAGAAAAAAAAAACGATTACATCTGATTTTACCACTAGTATCGGATTTACTTCAAATCCTAGCATCAAAGTGAAAGTTTTGGTTGTCAATGTCATATTAAAAAAGTAATCGAACATACCCCACGAACCAAAAAAAAAAAAAAAAAAAAAGTAAAACCGAAATATATCGATTCATAGTTCATTATATAAAGAATGAGAAAGTGGAATGTGATCCACCATGCACATATTCAATTCCCATTGGATCTTATGTATCATAAGAAATTTGTCTTTTCTATAAATTCTACGAATTGAATCTTGAGTATAAAAGACAAAATAATGTTTTTTTTTCTTGGATTAAAACGTTAGCTTGCAGATCAAATTTTGCCATTTCCTTCCCTATATAAATGTAGATGTAACATGCAATCTTCTAAGTTCAATTTTTTTTAGTATAAACAAGTGTTTCAAATGTCTGTGTGTTTTATGTGTATGTGTATTTTTATCTTAGATAGATTGTGTGGAGTGTGTGAGTGTGGACTGATTGTGGAATTTTTGAATGGGGAGGGGTGGCACCGTATGGCCCGGGTTTGCGCGTAGGGTGGGCCCACAAATCATAATTAGGATCTACTAGTTGACCCATTTCTAATTATTTTTAAGTTTGAAATGATGCCTCTCAACTCTCAACTCTCAAGTCATATTTGATTTTTCCTCATCTTTAACCTAGTCCCATTTTTTTTTTAACAAATAATTGAAGTCTAAATTATTAAATTTGCACCTTTAAGCTATTTTCTTCCAAAAGCTAAGCATAAATAACCATAATTGTTTTATCTTTAGTGCACAAATTCTATTATTGTGTGACATCATTACATGTAATTTTGCCATCTTAAAGAAAGACATCAACAGGAAAGTTCCTGCTGCACTTGATTGGATAAGTTTATAATTTTTATTTTAGTTCTGAAGTTGTTGGATAATCATTCTCATGGTGCATAGTTGCAGGTGATCAATTGCATATCAATAAAAAAGCTATTGGGGGGAGCACCATGTTTAAAAAAAAAAAAAAAAAAACCTAATAAGACATGTCAATTAATGTCAATTAATATGAAACAGAGGGAGTATTGAAATGTTACAAAATTAAATAGAAAATTTGTGATTGATAGAGAAAACAAATACGTATAGATAATTTTAAGGAACACGGAACATTATATTTTCAAAAACTTTTTTATTTTTTCTTTTACACTTATTAGAAGCAAAAATTGGAGTCGGGACATGATAGTGATTATGCTACTAGCTAAATCAATCAAATAAATTTGAATGTAAGAAATGTAAGAGTTACGCAAAAAATCAAGAGATAAACTCCATGATTCGAAATATTATTATAAAATCCAACAATGATCTCAATTAGTCCACAAGGTGGACTATATAGCCAAAATACGCTAAAAATGAAAACTTTGCCAAATATTGATACATCCTAAAATTAACCCATGTTAAAATAAAAAATAAAAAATGTGTTTTGCTGGATACCTAGCCCAAAACGAAATAAAAAACCTCTTGCTAAATAACAAATGTAATATTACCAAAAAATCATATAAAAAGACTAAAAACAGTATTTTGGTGGGCAAAACATTTGAATTTGAAGTCGAAAACCAGGCCAAAGGAGGCGCAGATTTTTGTGTGTGTTGGAGTCATGAATGTGATTCCAACAACTGTCTGGAGCATGATGAGGGTGCACGGAGATTGTGATCCTACGCATTGAGGGGCGGGGTAGACATTTCAGGCAAATTGGGCCTTCATACAAGTTTATGATGGGCTGATAACTTCTTCAATTTTGAATCAATCAGCCCACAAATTAATTGGACCAGTCACTTGTTTGAGGAAATAAGATATTCTTCAATTAGTACAATTATTTTCGCAATTCATTCGTGAAGTGGCAGGATTCTTTGTTTGGTGTTTTTCAAAAAAATTTCTTGTTTGGGAATATGTTTTCTACGTTTTGAAATAAAATTTTCATCTCTCAATTTTCTCATACTACTCTCTCAGAAATCAAACAAACAACAATTTTCTTATCTTTAAACAAAACATATACAAACTCTACTCTGATTTGACATAAAGTAACATATCTCTTACACAATTTATCTCACATAACAAACATGATTTGACATAAAGTCTTACACATCTTATATCTACAACCTAACTCTTCCAAAAAAATATACACCTACTTTATTTCTCAAACCACTCTCTCAAAACTCAAACAAACAAAATTATGCAAATCGAGATTATTTCACAAACATCAACTACTCTCCCAAACTACTTTCTCAAACATCAAACAAACAAGCCCTAAATACTTCTAATATAATATATTACATTTGTTGATCCCTACCAAAAAAAAAAAAAAAAATTAGAACGAAGAGGGAAGAATATATTCAAAAAGCTAAGGGCCTGTTTGTTTGGCGTTTCCCAAAAAAATTTCGTGTTTGGGAAATGCCAAACAAACATGTTTTCTACTTTCTCAAATAAATTTTTCATCTCTCAATTTTTTCAAACTACTTTCTCAAAACCCAAACAAACAACAATTTTCAAACAAAACCTATACAAACTCTACTCTGATTTGACATAAAGTAACATATCTCTTACACCATTTATCTCACATAACAAACATGATTTGACATAAAGTCTTACACATCTTACACCTACAACCTCACTCTTCCAAAAAAAATCTACACCTACTTTATTTCTCAAACCACTCTCTCAAAATCCAAACAAACAACATTACGCAAATCGAGATTATTTCATAAACATCCACTACTCTCCCAAACTACTTTCCGAAACACCAAACAAACATGCCCTAATTTGCTATTAATGTTACAAAATAGGGGCATAATATTTCTGGGAAATAAAGTCACAATGAGAAACTCAAAAACTTTAATAAAGTTCAAAATGCCTCTAAAGTGTGTATACGTCTTTTCTAAGTTAGGGCTAGGTAACTAAATTCGCGTGCCAGGCGCTGACGCGCGCTCCGAGTTCGCGCTCTGAGCGCGAAATGATAATTCGCGCTCTGTATGGAGAGAATTCGCGCCCTGACCAAAAAAAATTCGTGTTCTAGATACTAAGCTATAAATTGACCGCAAATTTTGAAATGCTGTATTATTTTATCTAGTATAAATATGTGTGAACAGAAATAGTGGGACCCATGATTGATGGACATGGATTAATGATGACCCAATGTCTGACACACTCACACACATCAACATTTAGTAAATTTCAAATCGGCAGAGAATAGTAGTTCTACTATTTACTTAATTATTTAATACAGTATTAACTTGTTCCTCTTTATTTTTTTTTCATTAAGTATTAACTTTTGTTATATTTCATATTTCCATACTAATTCTAGGTATTTTATCAAAAATAAAAAATAAATTATTGGTCCTTTCTTTATTTCAGGTTGGTGCATAATTTTAATTTATAGACGAATTCTTTTAGATCACTTTATATATTTATTAAAAAGTAGTAACTGAAAATTAGTAGTATTGAATTATTATTTTATATGAAAACGTAATTGAAAATGTAATTCAATTTTAAGAAGTAGAATGAAATATGGTTAAAAAAAAATGAGGCATAAAACTTCCATTATGTGTAAAAGAAAATTAATTCTTATATCTCTAATTCTATATGAATGCTTTATTATTTTTAAACTAATAAATTATTGTTTATCGCTAAATACTTAAAAGGAAATTACATGTACCCTTCACGTTGTTGAGCATGCTTTTTAGACAATGCTTCTAACTTGTATTATGTATGTACTTAATTATAAATATGGAATTCTATCTATTTATCCACCAATACAATTATTTTTATTTTTATTTGAAGTGAAGAGCTTGACATTTTTTTTTCAAACTTCACTTTTATGATAATTTTTTAATTATAATATTATATTTTAATTATTATAATATTATTTTAAAGACGCTCTAGAGACGCTCTCATATTCTAAAATTTTACCATCACACGCTCTCGCGCTCCCGCTCACGCACCCGCACCCGCACCCGCACCCGCTCCGCGACTTAGTTACCTAGAGTTAGGGTTGTGTCAGCCCACTTTAAATAAACTTTCATTAAATCCACCGCTTAATTAGAATTTCCTTACCTCTATGTTCCATACTCCAAACTTATGAAAATTGGTTATGCCTTACATGTTTGAATTGTTTTTCTTACTTAATATATTATTAAGAAAATACATGAAAAAGTCAAATACAAAATCATACCCGATTAACATGTATAAGTCAACCTTTTGAATGATTCTGCAAAACCTGTCATAAAACAATAACTAACTAAACCAATGTTCAATAATTCACACGACTTTCAAACCCACCATAAACATAAATTATTCCATCCGTCCTTTGCTCTAATTTTCTGTTTTTTTATGTCCCAAAACAACACTTAATTTTTTTGAATAAAATTATTTTTCTCAAAAATACTCTCTCACTCAAAGTAATGATTTGACACCACTAATTATCTACAACTACTTTTATGGACATAAATGTAAAAATATCTAAAACTCTTACTTTTTCAACTCTTACATAAAACTCCATGTCAAAACCCAAGGGTGCAAACAACAAAAAGGAGTATTTAATTAATTAATCTATTTTTCAAAATTAAAAGTTATTAGTGTAACATTTTCACCTTCCCAATATAATGAACATCTTAAAATCCCTAATATTCCATTACTTTAAAAAAATGATTATGGAAATGACGTGGTTTGTCTTCTATTGAAATTAGAAAACAAGAAAATGAAAGTATTTTAAACAAAAAATTAGAGTAGTTTATGTTTCAACATTTTTAATTTACAAATTATTTTCAAAAATAATTCCAAAAGATTTAATATATAAAATAAAATAAAGGGAGGTACAGTAGAAAGCCAAAATCAAATGATCCAATAAATGAAGGATTTTCAGAATCAGCCAAAAGATAGATGGGTCAATAGACTAGTCACTACTCCCTCCCTCAATATCAGGCAAAAAAGCCAAACCCAATACTTGAACTTAGTTTCCACCTTTCTCCCGTCAACACCACTCCCTTTCTTCATCTCCATTCTGTCATTACTCACTCACTCTATCAAAATACACACACTCACTGTGTGTTCGGAGTGACAGAGACACAACTGATGCATTAAATACGGGCGTCCCACATTTTTTAAGCTTTGGTTTGCGTTCTCTTCACTCCTTTTTCTTTTTTCATTTTCTTTTTGTCTTTTGGTTTAATTTCATTTAATCATTTACTTGGGAGTATTTTGTATGATTTTAAAATAAAAGAAACTTTAGTGGAAGAAAAGATTTACCCAAAAAAAAAAACATCTTGCATAGGTAAATCTTATGTTAAAATTTACTGAGAATTATGCATTATTATTTGACTTTTGGAGGGTTTCCCTTTTCTTATTTTGGCAGGTTTAGACATTATAAGGTGTTTCCGCTTATACCCAGATCTACTGTACATTTATGGCATTTGAAAGAAAATGTAGAGATTGGGTCTTTTTAGAAAAATCTGATGGTTGAGAAGATTAAGGTTTGAATAGATTTAGAAGGACTGAAAATGGAAGGGAGAATGAAGAAATATATGCAGGTTAGCCCTGAAAGAGCTAAAGTATGGACCGAAAAATCGCCTAAATATCACTACAAGCAGCCACAACAGCTAAATAATGGCAGAGCACAAGTAGTTTACTATTTGTGTAGGAATCGACAACTCGAACATCCGCACTTCATGGAAATTACCCTCTCTACCCCTGATGGCCTTTACTTGAGAGGTAGCATCAAGTTTATTGTTTTTTGTTGTGTTTGTTTGTTCAATATTTGGGTGGTTTTTGAATTTTGGAATTTGTGTTTGTTTTGAAGATGTGATTGAAAGGCTTAATGTATTGAGAGGTAGAGGCATGGCTTCAATGTATTCGTGGTCTTGCAAGAGGTGAAAATGGTGTCTTAGCTTTTTATTTGATTTGATTTTTTTAATTTGAAGTGGTTATTTTGTCTCAACATTTTGAGTTAATTTGTGGATGGATACAGGAGTTACAAGAATGGATTTGTGTGGCATGATCTCTGTGATGATGATCTAATTCTTCCAGTTCATGGGAACGAGTATGTTCTTAAGGGTTCGGAGCTCTTTGAAGAATCCAATTCTGGTAATTAAGTTTAATAATTATGTTGTTTGATTGTTTTAGATAAAAAGCGAATTGTTTGAGAATGGACAGTTCTAATTGAACTAATGTAAGCTTGTTTAGTTAGGCGATACAAAAATATGAAGTCTCTGCTTAAATAGCTATTAGCTAAGGCCTTGCACTTTAATACTCCGTTAATGAAATTGAGAAAGCAAAGGTGTAGAGCTGTTTGGTGTTGTAGTTCAAAGTGTTCTTAGTTTCTTTAGTTGCCATGAGTTCACTTCAATGTTGGGAATAGTTTTGTTATTACTAAGGTTCTAATACTAATATCCAAATAAAAGATTGTTAGATCATTTTGGTCATTATTTCAGTCGAGTGGTTTTTTCCACTAATTATTTGCAAATTTTGTAATTATTTACTTTTAATTGAGATGAACATGTACTTTAGAATTAAGAGAAATAAAAGTGCTGTAGCACTTTGGGCGTTTTGTACACCGCTTCCATCTTTAGTCACACTATCCAACGTTTTCTCCCTACATCTAAATTTTCATCAAGTTTCATTATCACTTGCGAGTAATAGTATGATTAAAAAAATCCGAAGAAAATCCCATTTCCTGAAGTCTCTTCAGTCATATTGGATAATGCGGAGAAAAAAAATGTCCCTTGTAAAGAATTTGATGCAGTACAAGTCAAGTTCCTGCAATTTGATACTTCTTGTTTTGTAGGTCGGTTTACTCCTTCTCCAACCGTTATATTAAACCAAAAAGCATTACCAGAACCACCATCTTCAAGAAGCCAAGAAGAATCATCCTCTTCTTCAAGCTTAAATGACAGAGCTACTACAAAGAGTTCTCAAGAAGACGAACTCTCTCCTCAAGTTCACCATCCTGGCTCCTCATCAGCCATGTCTCCAGAGTCGAGCACCGGAAAAAATTCCTCCTATAATGGTTCTTTAAGCCTAACAGAATACAAAATCTACAAAAACGATGGACTAGCTGATGCTTCCACTCAAACTGAGGAAAAAAACGCAAAAAGAATCTCAAAAACTCGAGATACTTGTACAAGAGGCGTTTCTACCGATGATGTTCCATTGGAGCCTATTCAAAACGAGGTTCCTAGAATAAAACCAACACCCGAGATTTGTCGAGACTTTGTTTCTCCACCACCATCTACGTCTAGTGCTTCTTCATCTAGTGGAAGAGCAGACACTTTAGAGTCTCTTATCAGAGCTGATGCTAAGAAGCTTAATAGCTTTAGGATACTCGAGGAGGAGGAATTTAGAATGCCATCAAATACGAAACTCAAGGCTTCGAATATGTTACTACAACTAATCTCTTGTGGTTCGATTTCGGTGAAAGATCATAGCTTTGGATTGATTCCAACTTATAAGCCGAGTTTTTCAAATTCTAAATTCCCATACCCTTTGTTCTCAACGTCGTTAATGTTGGGAGAGCTTGATTGTTTGGCCGAGAATCCTCGAGTTAGGGGAGTTAGGTTGGAAGATAAAGAATATTTCAGTGGGAGCTTGGTTGAGACTAGTATGGTTAAAGAAGGAGTGCCTACTTTGAAACGATCTTCCTCGTACAATGCTGATAGGTAAGCCTATTCTCATCATTTCATTTTGACATTCTGTTGCTAATATATAACATCAGATAGTTTAAAGTCTCCATGACTGAATTATGTGAAATTTGGTTTTATTTAATTATTTGCAGAATATGATCTACTATCTCTATATGGGCTAAATGCAAAAGTATCCCTTGTGCTTTGTCTAATTGGCAAAAAATTCCCATGTGTTCTTCTTTTATTAGCTAAAACACCCATTTGAATTTCCTTCATAAATCATTGGGAGGTCATTGTTAAATTTTTAAGTGAACAGTTTTTTTTTTCAAAGTTAACAGGGGGATTATTGTCAATTTTTTAATTGAATAGGGGAGTGTTAGCATCTTTTGGTGGGTGTAATTGTCATTTTGGCTTGGGAGGGGTTTTTTTGGCTGATAAGAATTAACAGAGGGGAGGTTTTGGTTATAAAAATAACAATGTTTCTTTTTGCTAAATTAGGCAAAGCATAAAAGGTATTATTGCTTTTTACTCATATCCTAGTCAAGTATGTTTATTGTCTTTTGATTTTTTCATATTGAAAAATATTAAGATCATATTGGCAATGCAGATGTACTGAACAATTTGATTCTATGGAAGACAAAGAAGAGGCAAGTTCCATACGTACAAAGTGTATCCCGAGATCAATCAAAGCTTCTATAAGTAAGCAGCCAAGAAGTGAGTCAATGAGATCCCCTCTTTCTGAAGGACCAAGAATCTCATCTGATAGAGCGGCAAGTTCACGTACAATTACACCCGGGACCACACCCAATGGCGGGAGCAAGAGAACAACCGAGCCTCTCCCATTGAAAAAACAGTCGAGAAATGATAAGGAAAATGTGATCAAAATTGAAGAAAGTTGAGTTTCTTTTTCACTCGATACTAGTCTGCAGTTGCATTTCGTATTCATGTAGGTTGAAAGGTTTTTTTTTTCCTTCTGGAACAGGCTTGCTTCAGGAGCTCGGGTTATAATCCAGTCCAAAGCATCGTCTTCTGACAGCGAAGGTAACTCCTAGAGGGACATGTTCGAAGATTTTGGATTAATGATCAATGATTTTGGTATAATTTAGAAGCATTTTTGTCTTTCTTATAACTAATATTGGATTGAATTCAGTTAGTAAATTGTCACTCTTATTGTGGCTTTGAGAGACATAGCCAATGTAGATTTTAGTGTGTTATTATTAGTGATTATTTTATCATGTTGGAATGAAGAAATATAAACACCTATAAATAGCCTTTCGTGAAGATCGATAATGGGAAAATAAAGAATTATGACAAAATGAAGCATTGCTCAATCGAAGTCATGAAATTTGAAAAAGACATTCTCCAAGAAACATTGGATTCTACATCCATGGTTGAACTTGAACACCACTAAGATTGTGCTTTGGACAAAGGGTTTTGTCAAAGTCAAAACAGTGATTGATCTAAAGTCAAAACTATGAAATGTCAATCCTCTGCGGGCAAAATCTCTGTCTCCAATGTGCCAGATCAAGTCATAAATGTGTGGCAGACTGGCAGATGATAAACAACAAAAGTTACATATGAAAGCTCATGTCATGCATTTCTTGATTAGAGGAGCACTTCAAAATTACAATATATGTTCCATGACTACTTGGTTCTATATGGATTGATTTTAAATTGTAAAATAGGTTTGGTGTTTAAGGAAAATATGATATAAATTAATGTTCAATGTTGAGTTTCGTGAGTTTTGAAAAGTTGAGAAATAATTTGGATTGAGTTTGAACGTTGAAGTTTTCATGAGAAAAAAAAATGGATTGTAATGTGTCAAAAAAATGATTTTTTTCAGAAAAATAAAGAAGTACATGGTAGAAGTAAAATCAATTACTTTGATAGGTTTCCGGTTTTATTATGTTTAAAGAAATGAATTCGGGTGAAATTGAACTAGCATAAAATGAGACTAGATACAAATTAATTTTGGTCCCATTCCAGAATGTCTCGGTGCAATCCAAATCCATAAGGGCGCTTAATTCACAAATTGTGAGAGGGTGGTGAAGTGGGATTCATCATCTTACTTAGAAAAGTTAAACAAACCCCTCTTCATAATGTATTTAAGAGAAATAACTTGACTCATTTACTACATAAAAGGAGAGAATCTACCATTTTGGAGAATAAATGAAGTTTTTTTGACTTTCAGCATCTTTTATGTTCCTTTGCTTTTCATAAATTTTGGGCATGCATGTGCATTAAAAGGGGTAAAGTATTGAACAATAAATGAAAAGTAGGTGAACATTTAGGGTTGCGGGGAAAAAGTTCCTTTAGTTTTGAATTAAAGTTATGGAGAAACTCGAAGTGCATGAAAAAGGCTACGACTTAATTAAAAGTGACTTTTGAATTTGTTTGACTATGTGTTAGTGTTAAATTGTTAATGCGAGAGAGAGAGTTCTAACTTCTAAGAGGAGCGATACAAGAAAGTATTCGTCAAAATTTAATGGGTTGGAACTTGGGGCCCTGGACTAAATTTTAGTCACTTTTTCTTTTTTCTGATAAATAATATTAGTCACTTAAAATACTACAATTCAGGGGCGGATTCAGGATTTTTGGTAAAGAAAAAAAATTAATTAAATCATGAGAAATTATATGACGCAATACAAAAATGAGGAGGTGGAGTTTGACATAAATAACCCTAACGAGATACTTTAATTACATATTTTTTTTTTTTTTTTTTTGGTGATAAAACGAAACAACTACATCTACAATTACACCTACAAAGTTTCCTCCCTCAACATGGGTAAAAGACAGGCAGGAGCGGTGTCCCAAATGCTAATATTAGCTTCTAACTCATGACCCATTTTTGCGAGTGCATCTGCACATCTGTTCCCACTTCTTCTAGTATGTACAATCCGACACTCCCAAGGCATCCGCAACAATGTTCTGCAGTCATTGATAATGTTCCCCAACGGATGTGTTTCAACATCGGCTTCTTTGATCAGATTTACAACCACTTCCGAGTCCAATTCAATCTCAAGTCTTTGAAGTCTTCTTTCCCATGCCAATTCCAGGCCCTCTCTAGCCGCAAGCAACTCCGCCATGATGATCGAGATCTGTCCCAGTTTACGAGAGAAACCAAAGATCCAAGATCCATCAGCATCCCGAATAAGACCTCCTGAAGCTGCAGATCCTCTTGATTCCCAAACGCTCCCATCCGTGTTAAGTTTATGCCACCCCGCAACAGGCTTTATCCATCTAACAAGGCTCGGTTTACCCCCCTTCTTATTCCCTTTACTAGCTGGAATTCTTTCCATGTCCCCAACCAAACATTTGATTGCAAAGACGGTTTGTTTCACCGGATCACGAACATTTTGGAAAATAAACTTGTTTCTCGACTTCCAAATGGTCCAAACAATGGCAAAAAAAACTAAATGCCACGGTGCATAAGGTAGGATAATGTTGTTAAAGCGTACCGTCGTAGCGTTGTCCTTGATCCAAGACTCGGCATTAATTTGCTGAAATCTGAGGTACTGTGTAGGTACGATTATATACTCCCAAACTTCGCTGGCCCAGGGACAGTCCCGTAATGCGTGGACGATGGATTCCTCGTGATTGTTACACCTTTGACACGTATCTGATGATGTGAGTTTTCTCCTAAACCTCATTGAATTAGTAACCAGACTATTATGGGAGCAAGTCCATAAGAAAAAACGGATCCTCTCCGAGCAATTAGCTTTCCAAATCCACTTCCAATCTTTCGTGTTCCCCATAGTTTGGTTTACCGATCTCATCAAGTTATGGTAGGCCGATCGGCAAGAGAATTTGCCATTCGGAGTTCCATTTCACACCTGTATATCCTTTTCTTCTCTTTCTCTAGGAATTGGAATGTTGGTAATAGTGTTCCAAATGTCCGCCGGTAGAGGGGATCTAACCAGGTTTTTATCCCACTCCCTATTTGGATTTATTAGATCTGAAACCTTCAAATTCTTCTCCTCTTCACAGATGCGACCTTCCATCAACGCCCCTAAAGGCACATCACCCACCCATAAATCGTTCCACATAGATATGTTTTTTCCGTCTCCTAAGCGCCACCGAATACATAGATTAAGTTCCTTCATGCTCCTCACAACCCCTTTCCAAGTATGAGAGTCCCCACCTTTGATGTTATACTCAAGGATGTTGTTATTTTTCAAGTATTTCTTTTGGAACGTATCCCCCCATAGGTTATTCTCCTTTTTCAAAGTCTTCCATCCCACCTTTGCAAGGAGGGCAATATTGGTCTTTCGCGCTTGTTTAATACCAAGACCCCCAAACTCTTTGTGTTTCGTCACTTTATCCCATCCAACTAAGTGGAGTCTTCTTTGGGTGGTGTCAGAGGACCACAAAAAATTACGGTTAATCTTATCTAGTTGTGCACAAGTAGATTCGGGTAGCCAAGAAGATTGCATCACATGATTTGGTATAGCCGACGTTACCGATTTAATAAGGGTGGTTCTACCGGCAAGAGAAAGTAGCTTGGCTTTCCATGCCGAGAGCCATTTCGCCACCCTATCCACCACACCTCTAAAGAGGCTTGGAGAAACCCTTCCATGGATGAGCGGAACTCCAAGATATCTACCAAGGTCATTTGTACGCCCGATGTTCAAAATAGTAGTTATTTCTCGTTTGACTCTATTACCTCCACTATGAGCAAAGAAGACCTTTGATTTGGAGTAGCTAATTTTCAATCCCGAAGCACATCAAGCACCCCCCGTATCGTTTTAGCATTCTTCTTGGTCGCTTTCGCCATGAGAAGAAGATCATCCGCAAAAAAGAGATGAGATATGTTCGGACCCCCCCGACAAGGACTAAGTGGCTGCCATTTTCTCATAGTAACTTTTTCCCCAATCATATAGGACAACCTCTCCATACAAAGCACAAAAAGGTAAGGGGATAATGGATCCCCTTGACGAATCCCACAATTCGGTTCAATGGCGTCTAAGATACCCCCGTTCCAAAGAATACGTGGTTTGGCACACTTCACGCTATGCAAGATAAGACCCACAAGATTTTCCGAGATCCCAAAGTAACGAAGTGTTTGTTCCAAGAAGGCCCAACTCACCCGATCGTACGCCTTTTCCAAGTCCAATTTTATAATCATGCTACCCACTTTGTTCTTCCTTCTCTTTCGGAGGCTATGGAGTAACTCTTGAATCATAAGGATATTATCATGAGTCCCACGTCCCGGAATGAAGCTACTTTGAAGGGGGCTAACAAGGGATGCCATTAACGGTCTAATTCGTTGGGTAATTGTTTTGTACAGCACATTGCATAATGCTATAGGACGAAATTTCGAGATTGATTCCGGACTTGTTTCCTTAGGGATGAGGCAGATGAGTGACTCACCGAGAGAGTCAGGGAAAGCCCCATTCAAGAATGCATTTTTCACGAGTTCATAAACCGAGTCCCCTACCGAGTCCCAATAGGTTTGGTAGAAAAACGCCTGAAGTCCGTCCGGTCCTGGTGCTTTATGTGGGCCGAGTCCGAAAACAATACGCTTAACTTCTTCTTTGGTCACATGTCTAGAGAGACATTCACTCTCCGTTTCCGTGATTCTTTTTTGTAGAGTTGACATCTGGAAATTACCATTCCCTGAACCCCCATTTTGCCGAAACAAGGCCGAGAAATAAGCGAGGACATGCTCTTTTAACCGCCCCTCATCCATTACCCAAATTCCATCAATTTTGAGGGCTGTAACCCTGTTTTTTCGTCTTCTACACAGAGTGGTAAGGTGGTAGAATCTCGTGTTGCGATCCCCAAATTCAAGCCATTGGACTCTCGACTTTTGATACCAGAGAAGTTCTTCTTGCGAGAGAACCGTGTTATATTCCCCAATCAAGGTAGATTCAAGTTCACTTAAAAAATCGTTATCTCTCAAACACAAGCTTCTTTGAATCCCATTGATACGCGCTAGCAAAATACGTTTTTTCTCAAAAATATTTCCAAAAATGTGACGGTTCCACTCTCTAAGAGCTAAGGGTAAGGTGCCAATAGCATCAAAAATATTATCCGAGTTGTGCCAAATATTTTTCACAATTTCACCGCAACTAGGATCCGTAGTCCAAGCAAGTTCGAAACGAAATGGTTTACCTGAAGCAGTATGAGGCATGCCGTCACAAAGCGTGAGAATTGGGTGGTGATCGGAATGTGTGCGTGGAAGGTGAATCACTAGACTCTCCGGAAAAAGTCTCTGCCACTCCGAATTCGCCATAGATCTATCAATTCTTTCCCGGATCCGAGCCAAACCATCTCTAGAGTTCCACCACGTAAACTTTGGACCCCGAAAGCCCAAATCAATTAGGCCGCAGTTATCAATCATTTCCTTAAACCGGAGACATCGGCCAAGGGACGGCACGCAACCTCCCCTTTTTTCACCTCCTGACACCACCTGGTTAAAATCTCCCGTAAGCATCCAAGGCAGGGGAACAGATGCGCTTAAGTCCTCCAATTTTTTCCAAAGGTCCTCCCTCATGGCTGGGTTAGGCCGTGCGTACACCCCGGAGCATAACCATTCCTGTTGGGACTTGTGGCCAATAATAGCATGAATAACTTGTGGGTCAACCGAGAGAACTTCCACCTGGATGTTCTCTTTATGCCAAATAAGCTAAATGCCCCCTCCTCTCCCATCGGTAGGTGCTCTACACACACCGGAAAAACCCAAACTAGTTGAAATAGTCTCAGCCCTAGCCACTGAAACCTTAGTCTCAAGTAAAAACACCACATCGGGATGGTGAATCTTGACCAATTCCCTGAAATTCGTACGGAAATTATCCCCCCCAGCACCTTGACAGTTCCAAGTGAGTAACTTCATTGGAAAAATAAAGTGTGGTGAATTCCGACGGGAGCATCAATGCTCCGCCTGTCCAGACCCTCCAAGCTCAGATGGATTATACTCAAGTCCGTCCATGTTTGTCTCTCCTCTTCCACCAATTTGGTGCGTAATTTCAGTCCGAAGCTCATGAACATCCCCGCTGCTCGGATATGCCAACTCAGGGGAATTAATGCAAACTCCCTCACTAATCGAATTGGTTGGGCAATTAGGGATAGGTGTTGACTCCGAGCCATCAATTCCTCTTGGAATCGTCGTCTCTCCAGTGGGAAGGCAACTAAAGGATCCAAATTTATCTATAATAGGAGGCTGCGTAATGTTTGTAACATTTGCAGGAGTAACTTTAACATTTGGGCCTGAAGTTCTAGAAGAGGAGAAGGCAAACTCCATGGGCTGGTTTAAGAGGCCCAAGTTTTTAGTTCCAGCAGTACTGGCCCCAGATTCAAAGATAGTAGTATTCATAATGGTTTTTGGGCCTTTAACCTTTGAATTAATTTTAGGCCCAGTAGCAGCTCTAAAGTTCCCCCCAAGCTGAGACATGCTTGACGCGCTGTTTTTTTCCCCAACCGACAACACGCGCCGACCACTTCCCTGATTAAATGTTTGACTTTCAGATTTTGCAGCCTTATCCATGCTGGCCCACTGAACCCCTGCCTCACCAATACCAATTTCAGTTTCACTATTTGGTGATAGTGAATGAAAACGGTTTGTTTGTTTTCCAATTTGTGTTTCCTTAACTGGTCGCACATGCTGCCTTATACCATTATGCTTCCTTTTTTGAACTTGCATCCAACCTCCGTACGATTCAATGTCATTTTTGGGACTGAGTCTACTCGGTACTGAAACGTTTCTACCAGGTGCCGAGTTGGGGTTTTGCAACCCATCTTCCTCCATAGCCACTCCTTCTCTGTTACGCTTGCTTGGGCATGCCGATTTACGGTGGCCGACCCTCCCACAGTCGTAACAGAGGACAGGAAAATTTTCATAGAGGATAGGGAAAATTTCACCGTCAACCTTTACCCCTTTCTTCAATGGTTTTTCAATATCAACCTCCACACATATACGAGCAAACTTCCCCTTTGTAGCCCAATACGTATCGTGATCTATTTTAATCGGAGTTCCAACTGTTCTAACAATAGGGTAGAGGAGACCCTCCTTATAGTATTCCACCGGTAGTTCCTCTATACGAATCCAGGTGATGGCCGTCGAAATACGGTCGGAAGAGGCTCGAAAATGGGGTCTCCATTTTCTTACCACCATGAAGTTACCAGCTATCATCCAGGGGCCCTCAGTGAGAATGAATTCTCTCTTCACTTGGTCATGTATTTTCAGAATGTAACAGTTTGATCCAACGTCCATAAGTTCATAGTCACCACTTAGCTTCCACATAGTATCAATTTTGGTCGATAGCCAGTTAAAGTTCCAAGTTTTTCCGACCAACTTGAGGATTAATGCCTCTTGCCATGGTCTCCTGATGCTCGAAAGGAGGTCAGCATCCAGTGTAATAGACGGGACGGGGCACTCCGCCGTCTCATCAGTCACCTTGATCTTTTCCATGTCATACATCATGTTCTCGTCGAAACGAACCGCTTCTCTGGTCGGTTTGTCACCAGTAAGTTTGGATCGGAAAGAGGGTTTATCCTCCATGGGGGCGTCATGGGCATGGGTTGAGGTGTCATTCATATCCAAAAGGGATGGTTGAGGTTCCAAGGTCCTTACTTTTTTAACGTCACGGTTGTCTCTGAGCAAGGGAGGGGCTGAGTGGATCATGAGTATGCAGAGGCAAGCAAACAGGGGAAGACCTCTAAGTCATTGATGCAAATACTTTAATTACATATGATACCCCGTTATAATCCCAAAAGAACCAAAAATATCTATGTATTTACATTAATAATTGACCACGACGATTTTTCATTTTTTGAAATCGGTCCATGATATCATCATCTGAAATACTTACTAAATATGTATCTCTCTATAAAGACAACTAGACTATCATTTAGTCATTGATAGCACATTCGGTCACAAAGTCGATTCTTTACTATCTTCATAGCCAAAAAAGTTGTCTCCACTTGGGAGTGGATTGAGAGTTGGGAGAAGATTTAGGCTTTAATTGGGGGCTTGGGGCTTGGATGGTGTGAGTTATATAATATTAGGGTGGGTTAATATTCGGTTGAATTTGAATTGAACTAATTTTTTATTTGGGCTGGGGGATTGCTGATTGGACAAAATTTTTTTGTCTTGATGAATGCTGATTTGTTTGGACAATAAGAGTATATTTTGTCCCTATTTTTTTAATATTTTTTAAATATATCACTACTATACTAAAAAAGAAAATATTCAATAAGTATAGTAGTTTGTTAAGGTTTTTTTTCCACCTAAACTCAAAACTCAAATTGTAGATTTCTAGTGTGTTTGATTTACTTTTTTTTTTTTTTTTTTTTTAAGTTTATGGTTTTTCACTAATCTCCAGCTTACTCGTTAAGAATATTTTCTTTACTCAGATATAAACACAGTTTAAGATGCCAAATCACATATATGAATACATTCATGCTATTTATACAACGAAGTTATAGTGCAATAACCAATTCGACCGAATCAAATTATTTTAAAACCGTACTTTGTCATTAATTAGTTGAACATGAACATGTAACTAGTCTAATAAAATGGACCAGTTTTCTTAATATAATATAAACTTAAGTTTGAATTCCTACTTGTAGAGATTACCTCGTAAATGTGTCTGACATGCTTTATAAAAAAATCAAAAAGAAAATACTAATTAAATTTAAGGGCTGTTTGCAAATATTTTTAAAAAATACTTTTTTGCTTATTTTGTGCTTAAATAAGCATTTTGATAGTGTTTGCATATAGGTATTTCTGCTATTGCTTCTTCAACTGAAAAGCAGGTAAAAGCAGATTGATAAGAAGCAGTTAAGGAGATGTTTCTTCTATTACTTCTTTTAGGTTGTATTTTTATGATAATTAAAGCTATTTTTTTTTTATATATTTATAAACACTTCTTACTTTTAAATAAAAATACTTATTTTTTACTTTTACTTTAAACAACTGCTTTTGAAAACGCTGTTAGATTTCCAAAAAATTTAACATTAGACATATTGGATCCAGAATCTTTAGGCCCATTAGACATACTGATACGGTGATATACCTCTTCTGTTTCTCGGGCAGATCCAGCTCAATTATGTCCAAATCTGTAAAAACAAATGTCTGAAATTCACTATAGCAAAATCTTCAATTTATTTGGTACGTTCGAGAGTGTCACTGTACTTCTCTATTAATTGTTGTCTTAAATCAATAGTTTCTTGAGTCGACAAATTATGCACCAAATTAACTTAAGATCACATATATAACATAATTTGAAGATGTAATGACCTCAAAGAAAGTTCATTACCACTAATCATAAACTTAATAAAATGTACCGTGAAATTATTAGTTGCATAAATATTTTAGAGCTAAAATTCAATAATTAGACACGAGCTAAGCTTGTGGCAAGTTTGGGTTCAACTATTTTTCATTTCAACTTATGGAGTTAGGCACGAGCTACTCTTGACCTATTCAACATTTGCACGTGTCACTTATTTTATCACTTAATTACCACATTAATATTATTATTAGAGAAGGGAGCTATATAATTTAGTTGCCCTTGTGGCAATAATTATGAGTTATTTTAATTAAAATCCATGTTTAGTGACGTTATGTACGCCAATTATATTTGCAGAATTTTGCTATCAACATCAGGTGTTTGACTTAGGAACTGGAATGCCATAAAAGTCAATGAATTGAAGGAGACACAAATGTAAACTATGTCTTATTTAAAAGAGTTCTGGTCCGATTTCGCGAGTCTTGCGAAACTAAGGCAATATTCTTTTAAATGGAGTTCGATAAAACTCAACCTAAAGGTATTCACAAACCCATATTCAAACTCTTGAAATCCTATAAAATATTGATTTGACACATACTACTTATTTTCCTTCAAACTCTATTAAAAAATATTGACTTGACATCTACCACATAGTTTCTCCCCCAAACCCTAACATCAAAACCCAATCTGAATAGCGTTTCATCTTTTTCAAAACCACAAAACTCAATATTCAAAATCAATCTAAATGGAGTTTTTTTTAAAACAAACCCGTAAAATCGAGTCAAAACTTTCAAATGGACCTATACAACCCAATATGCAATGTGCTACATATATACCATTGACGTCTCTTTGCGTCGTTGCATATAGTTTAAGAAAAATTAAGGAACGGAAAAATTAGTTAGAGCATCTGACGGATGACGTGGTGAAAAATTATTTGGTGCATCCGTTGCATGGATAATATGGTGAAAAATTATTTGGTGTATTCGCTGCACAAATGACATGATGCAACGCAGGGATGATTATTTTAATCTAATCCTTAAATTTATGGAGAAGTTATCTACATGATCTCGTCCAATCATGTAAATTTATACATAAACTAATTTTAATAAATTTAACCGTTTATTGCACACAAATGATGAACCATCCAATCTCTTCTAAGCATGAGTGATAAGTAAAATTTGCATCAAACTCCCTATGTAATAAGAGCGTATCACGCTCTCCTCAAGGTCAAAAGCTTTTTTCGCCCATCGTCGTTAGTTTTTATAATAATAGCGTATCACACTCTCCTCAAAGGAGATTTTTTTCTTTTTTTTTAAGAACATTATATTATAATATGTAGTACAATATTAGTGTAGTAGGATTTTAAAAAGACATATTAGGTTAAAGTAAAAAAATTCTTTACTAAATGATGTTAATTAATTAATTAAACTATTTTGCAATTGTAGTTGTAGTACGTAAAATGTATAATATATATAATATCAAAAAGATATAAGTGGATTCAGGTATTCGAGTTGAAGAGACCAATCCCTAAACATGTATCGTATTCTCATAATAAAATAAGATTTTTTTAAGTTTGGATTCTCAAACTCAAAATACAAATTTTATTCGAATTTTGTATAAAATGGGACGGGTCGAATTTGGATTACCCAAACCAACGCCCACCCCTAATGCATTATTAGCTTTGTTTCCTTTTCATAATAACTACGGCGCCGGGACTGTAATATCATTGACATTGCCATTGTCTAAACCAACCAATATATATTAAACAAAACATGGAGTAATTAATTAATTTATTTATTTGTGCTAAGACAGTATTTCATATCTGCCTCTATAATGTTATCTAGTCTAATATAACCTGAGATTCTAATTAACGTCATACAGCTCAACATAACATACAAATTAAAAAAGTCAAATACATGTTATTAACGAACAAGTGAACCAGTTCAATGTACATACCATAACCGACTAATTAAATATTAGCTTAAAAAACAATTTGTCAACGTCATTACCGATTAATTAAATTGCTTAATTAATCTAAAAACTAAACCAAATGATCATATTCTGTTCACGGTCTATATATAAATACCTCTAAATCACAAAATTAAACAAACAAAACAAATAATAAACACAAAAAATGGAGAGGACTAACAAGGAAACAGAAATGGTCCAATCCAACGTTTATGCAAATGATTTTGGAATAGTAGATTTCATGGATGAGCCCAATTTTGATCAGTTTATCAATCTATATCGAGAAGAAAATGCAATAAATCCTATTGTCAACTTCAGCAATCAAGGCTATGGCTGTGATCAACACAACAATATTAATGTTGGGGGGTGTTTGGTTGACGACCAACTTTTCTCACCAATCCCTCAAATCGATTTGTTTGATCTAGATCATGTTGCTAACGTTAGCATGAATTTTGGTTTACAAAATGAATATCCAAACGAGGCAGAGGAGGAGGAGGAGGAGGAGGAATCAATAGATGAGGAGGGGTCATCGGCCACCACCACCACCAATACATCGGGAAAGAAGAAGAATAATAAGGTTGATCGATCGAGAACTTTGATTTCCGAGCGCAAAAGGAGAAGCCGGATGAAGGAAAAGCTATATGCATTGCGTGCCTTGGTTCCTAATATCACCAAGGTTTGTTTCCACTTTTAATTTTCTGAAAAAGCTATATGAATTTTAATTTTTACATGTTCTGAAGTTTATATATTTAATTATTTGTCGTGTAAGTGCAATTCGATCAAATTCAATTCTTCTTAATTAATTAATTAAGTAATCTCTATCAATTTTATTCAACATTTATACCAAGTCAACCTCTATGAAGTGATCTTCAACTTGATCGTGGTCTAAACTTGGCTACCACATCACTTCCTATCCTTTACTAGGTTAAAAATATATTTTGTGTATGTCAACTTATGGTTGCTAATTAATTACTTTAATTTATTGACTTACAAATGCAATTAAATGATTTTCAATACTATATCATATATAACTTCTAATTGAAGTTCTAATAGCAGATGTCATACTCATACCACTTTTGTCTATAGATAGGAATCCTTTGCAAACTCGACTCGTCTAAACCAACATGCTATTTTATATTTAGATAATACTTTTAAGACCAATTTGACTAATCATAAGACATCCTGTAAATACAAGGATTTTCTGATAAAAAAAAAAATCGATTTTCGCCATGCATGTGTGTATTGTATAGATAATTAACGTAACGTACTTGTGATATTTAATAAAATTGGCATTGGTGAATAATGCAGATGGATAAAGCTTCAATAGTTGGGGATGCTGTATTATATGTGCAAGACTTGCAAATGAAAGCTAAGAAGCTAAAAACTGAAATTGCTGGACTCGAGTCATCATTGACAGGTGGGGGGGATAAACGTAAAGGAAGAACCAATCAAGATACCAAAAAATTGAATGTTACGAATTTCTCTCCTATAATCAAGAAGATTTTAAAGGTACTAAATAAAGATTTACTTTATTACGTACTAAATTAATTAATTAATTGATCAGTCAAGTTTAATTATCTTAAGTTTGTATTTAAGGGGAAATTATTTTTTGCAGATGGATGTATATCAAGTAGAGGAAAGAGAATTTTATGTGAGAATATTGTGCAGAAAAGAGAAAGGCGTTGCACTATTATTGTATAGAGCACTTGATTCCATGACAAATTTCAATGTTCGAACCTCCAATTTGGCTGCTTCTGCAGAAAATTATGTATTCACCTTCACTTTGCACGTAAGCATTCTTTTCCACAACATGTTTTGGCTATTATTCACTCTTCAATATTGGTTTTTCTAAATGTAAAAATTTAAATCTTCCTAATTTAATTAGCCGTAAGTTATTCAATAACTAATTAGTTGCAAGTAATGTCCAATAATTTTTTTCATAGAGTATATCCAATAATAATTTGACTAATTCACTAATTTTTCCTCATATATACCAAAAAGAAAATGAATTAGATGGGTAAAAATGTCACTTTATTTTAACGGTTTACTCATGAGTACTATGTGGGTTTTCTTTTTCTTTTCCTTGTCTGAATAACACAAATAAGTAATCAATTTACATAAAAAAAATGACAATTACAGATGACACATGAAATGTAAGTGACAAAAAAAGAACTTTTATATAAATATGCATAGGCATATGGTTTCGTGACCTATCTTTTGTATATTTAGTGTACTAAACCAAACTTGTATTTCTTAACAGAGAACGGAACGTGAGACGATGGACATGAATTTACCTAATTTGAAGCTATGGATTGCTAGCGTTTTCATGAATCAAGGATTCGATTTTGAAACAAACTCATCTTCCTAGTTTCGTTGTATACTTTATTAATTTCCCCTGTAATTATGGACTAAATTGTTGTTTTTACAATATGTGCGATCAGTTAAACTCTATAATGTTATCTAATCTAGTATAACCTGAGATTCTAATTAACGTCATACAGCTCAACATAACATACAAATGCTCAACATAACATACAAATTAAAAAGGGATTAATGCATTTTTGGTGCCACAACTATAGCCTACTGGCGTTTCTACCCCGTAACTTTTCGGGCTGGCACATTTGGTGCCACAACTTCAACATCAGTGGCAATTTTTGGTGCCAATTGAGGCCCAATTTCAAAATTGGCCTGGAATTCCCCCATATGCGGGCCATGTGATTTAGTAATGTATCAAAATTGACCATTCAACGTCCTTTTCAATAAAAGAAAATACCAAAATTTAAAATCCTAACTTTTCCTATAAAATTTACCAAACATTCCCTTAATTAAATTGTTACCTGCTTTCTTATTCTTCCCCAAATAAAAACATCAAAGGAGCCTAGTTCTTGGTGGGTGGAATTTTTCTTTTCATGAAAAAGGTGTTGAATGGTCAAAATCCCCAATTTTCATGTCACATGGCCCGTACATGGGGGAATTTCTGACCAATTTCAAAATTGGGCCTCAATTGGCACCAAAATTGCCACTGATGTTGAAGTTGTGGCACCAAATGTGCCAGCCCGAAAAGTTACGGGGTAAAAATGCATGTGGGCTATAGTTGTGGCACCAAAAATGCAATAATCCCAATTAAAAAAGTCAAATACATGTTATTAAAGAAAAAGTGAACAAGTTCAATGTGATTACCTGTCTCAGCAACAATTTGTCAACATCATAGCCGATTAATTAAATAGCTTAAAAAACAATTTGTCAACGTCATTACCGTTTAACTTAATTAATCTCAAAACCAAACCAAATGATCATATTCTGTTCACACAGTCTATAAAAACCTCTAAATTAATCACAAAATTAAAAATACAAATCAAATAATAAACACAAAAAATGGAGAGGACTAAGGAAACAGAAATGGTCCCATCCAACGTTTATGCAAATGATTTTGGGATAGTAGATTTCATGGATGAGCCCAATTTTGATCAGTTCATCGATCTATATCAAGAAGAAAATGCAATAAATCCTATTGTCAACTTCAGCAATCAAGGCTATGACTGTGATCAACACAACAATATAATATTAATGTTGGGGGATGTTTGGTTGACGACCAACTTTTCTCACCAATCCCTCAAATCGATTTGTTTGATCTAGATCATGTTGCTAACGTTAGCATGAATTGCTGGACTCGAGTCATCATTGACAGGTGGGGATAAACGTACGTAAAGGAAGAACCAATCAAGATACCAAAAAATTGAATGTTACAAATTTCTCTCCTATAATCAAGAAGATTTTAAAGGTATACTAAATAAAGATTTACTTTATTACGTACTTAATTAATTGAGTCGAGTTTAATTATTCTTAAGTTTGTATTAGTTAAGGGGAAATTATTTTTTGCAGATGGATGTATATCAAGTAGAGGAAAGAGGATTTTATGTGAGAATATTGTGCAGAAAAGAGAAAGGTGTTGCATTATTATTGTATAGAGCACTTGATTCCATGACAAATTTCAATGTTCGAACCTCCAATTTGACTGCTTCTGCAGAAAATTATGTAAAGAACTTTACCCCTAAAAAAATCAAACATAAAACTATAATATAATAAGAATGACGCAAACAATTAATATTCTATGAAATTAAACATTTGTTCATGAAAAAATGTATATATTTTTCAAAACCACCAAATTTCTTATATTTTTAAAAAATGAAACGAGTGGTATTCTTTAAAAAAGAAGAAAAAATGAATTGTCAAATGTATGTCCCAAAACATCATATTTTCCTAAGTTAAATTAAATGGAATGAATCCTGCTACGTACGTACACTTTATATATATATATATATATATATATATAGATTCTGATTATTGTTACCTTGGTTTTGGAATGGGGTGTCATTGACTAACCCTAATGAGAAGTCATGAGAAAGCCAGTTGTTGGAGTTCATTGATAATATTGATCCCGAGCTAGCTTCTAATTTGCCTTAGTGTTCAATACAATTAATATTCCTATTCCTTCCCGGCTGGAGAGTATATATAACAAAGAGATACTACAATTATATATAAATTAAAGATCTTATAAGGAATTGTATAAGTAGATGACTAAATTAAGAAGAAACTGACATAGCTAGAAATAATGCATTACCAAATGAATAAAAAGATCTCTCTTTCTCAACTTATGAAGAAACAACTTAAAAGAACCAGATACATAAAAAAAAAAAGAGAAAAGAGGAGAGGCCAAAATTAAACAGTATTAATATTATGAAGAGGGGTAAATATATATATATATATATATATATATATATATATATATATATATATATATATATATGTTGGCTTTGTGATGGTTGATGAATCAATTATAAAATTGATATCAACTTGATTTTTTGATTTGTTATTTGTATTTGTAGTTATTTGGAGGAGAGTAATTTTTTAGAAGAGAAGTTTTTATTAAATTCATTAACTTCCTTTCTCTCTCACTTTACATTTGAGTAGTACACATATTTATAGTTGCCTATGGAACATTCTAGATTATCTAGGGCTATCCATACTTTCTAGTACAATCCACATTTTTTAGACTTGTCAAAATCTATTTTAAATACCTAGGATTTATTGATATTATTCTAGATTATTCTACTAAATAGACACTAACTTATACATGAAATATCTTGATCAACCATGAACTTTCTAGAACCTTCAAGCAAAATATCTCACATTTTAACAATATACATATGTACTCCTTCCTCTATGACTATATATGCAGCACTACTGTTCTGATCACTCTCTCAGTACCAAATCCCAACTTTTAATAGTATATAAACTCTACTACATTACTATAATTCGACTACTAAGTTTTCCACCAATGTAAAGGAATTAAGAAAATTATTTTTACCTGAAATTGAATACACGTGGTTTTTCAGCATCCTCTCCAACCAGAAACTTATACCTCTCTTTGCACTCTTGAGTTGTACGCTTCATAAAGGTAGATATTGTTTGCATCTGGGATGGGAACATTCTTACCAGCTTCTTAAGCAGGTCGTCATCCTCTCGTCTCCACTCTCTCGGCTAATTAATTTTTAATTAAACATTATTAAATTTTAAGTAAATTGGTCATAATTAAACAAATTAATCATGTATTGGACTATTGGGTTTGAGAATTACCATATTGATATTTAATCTCAAGAGAAGAGAAGAGATTGAAGAAGTACTGGTCGACGATAATGGACTTGGACTGGGACTAGACGACTCACTTGGGGAGGAACGTAACTCTGCGACCGTTGTTTAGGCGAAATTTCTGCCATGAATGTTGATTCTTGGCGAAGACTCTTTTGGCGGAATATCTGACATGGTGTATATTTTGATAACTAGGCGGAGAGTTTAATTATTTATTTATTATATTAGTTATGAATGATACGATCGAATGGTTTTCTTTAAAGTGATGAACTGAGAGGGAACTATATATAATATAATATAACCCACCTCTTGAGGAGTTGCAGCTGATAGCCACGTGTCGATCTGTTTTAGTGGTTAGTTGAAAATAAATATAAACCAATTAGCTTTATTAATTCATGGAAGTAAAACAAAATAAAATAATAATAATGAATAATAATAATAATAATAATAATAAATAATAATAATAATAGTAATAATAATAATAATAATAGAAATAATAATAATAATAGAAATAACAATAATAATAAAAACAATAAAATAAAAATAATGAATAATAATAAATAATAATAATAGTAATAATAATAATAATAATAATAATAATAATAATAATAATAGTAGTAATAATAATAATAATAATAATAATAATAATAATAATAATATAAGTAATAGCAATAATAATAAAAAAATACAAAAATACAAAAATAATAATAAAATAATAATAATAATAAAAATAGTAATAATAATAATAATAATAATAATAATAATATTAGTAATAATAATAATAGTAATACTAATATTAATAATAATAATAATAATAGTATTAGTAATAATAATAGTAATAATAATAATAATAATAATAATAATAATAATAATAAAATAATAATAATAATGATAATATTAATTCTAAAAAAATCGTAATCACTTATATATATCAAGTTATACTCGAGTTTGAATCATATTAAAGTTCATTTATTTGATTAAAAATAATTTATAATTCGATTAATTTGTACATTTTGTCTAAATTATAATACAAATTTAAAATATCTAATTAAAACTAATTCCTTTAAAGATTTAATTTAAAATATAAATTTATTAAATCATACACAAAATTTATAAAAATAAAAAACAATGAACAAAAAAAAAAAAAATGTGTAGCAAGTGAGAATCAGGGGTAAAGATTTCTTTCCCACTCCTACTCCCACTCTCACTCTCCTCCCCCTCCCCACTCCCCACTCCCCCCACCATTGAAGACCACAATTTTAGAAAAACGCCAAAATCCCCCTCCCCCTCACCATTGAAGATGGCCGAATGGCAAGTTTTTGCCCTTTCTTTCTCATTCCTCCCACTCTCCTCCCCCTCCCCCTCCCCACTATTGAAGACCACAATTCTTTCCCCCCAAAAATCCCCCTCCCCCTCCCCATGAAGATGCCCTAATTGTATGGGCCATGAGCTACGTGGGTTTGAGATCTGGGAAGTATAGTCGGTGGGAAAGTCAGTATACTTTTGTGTTTAATTATTTTTGGATCTGGTGTGGGCCGATGAAACATTAACAAAAAGCGATTGAAAAAGATAGTCAATTAATCACTTCAAAATACTAATAAGAAATGGGGATGTGTCTGGAATCTGGATGTTCTAAAACAGAATTATTCTTTTAGGATGTTTTAAAATAAAGTTATTTCATTTATAGTTTTCTTTTATCTAAGAAGAGTATGATTTTCGTGGCAAAGTTGTGTTACTTTCTTAATCTCATTTTTTGGGCCAGAAAAAGGAGTAATAGCAATATTTAAGTAGTCGTTCTTAACATTATATATTTTTTCAGTATTCCTCTTCCAAAGTGGGCTGTCGAGGAGATTGATAAGGATCCTGACCTTGCATATACAGGCCAATGGGGTAGGAGGAATTATGAATACCTTTCTCTTGGTTGTGATACCCTTCCAGTACGGAAGGCAAGAACTCCTATCCAATGCTACTCGGATTTCATGAGGTCTTTCAGGGACAATTTTCAGCACCTTCTGGGCGACACCATTGTTGTAAGTGCTTCAAACTTCTTTGTTAATATAACAACTGAGATCATGTTTAAGATATACTTAAATGGTTATATCATTCCTCATTCATTGTAGACGACCCAAGTAGAGTCAAATTATTAATTGTTCTATGCTTGTCCTCGAGGTTGTGTTTTTTAATTTGGTTTGATTGTTAGACGGACTTGAATAGTTTTAAATGAGCTTAACATGAGTAGAGCTCGAGTTGCTTGATATTCTTATATTTATTTGGTCTATTTTAACTTATTGAGTTGAGCTCAAACCAATTATGAAAAATTATTCAAACGGTAAATGTTGTTCATAATTGGTTTGTTAGTTCAAAATAGGTTTCAGTGATCGTACTTGAATTGAATATCGAATAAACTTACGTTACTCATTATACACTTATTGATTCTAAAGGTTGTTTATTTATTTTATGTAGGAAATTCAAGTTGGCATGGGTCCAGCGGGAGATCTTCTCTATCCATCATATCCAGAGCAAAATGGGATGTGGAAATTTCCTGGAATTGGAGCTTTCCAGTGTTACGACAAGGTATATATCAACTCACTCCCTTTAGCATTACCACCTATTCATATTTTTTGATAGGTATCTAAAAAACTAACATCTTCTTTATGCCATTTCACAGTACATGATCAGTAGCTTACAAGCCGCAGCCGAAGATACGGTAAACCCGAATGGGGCCACACTGGTCCAACAGATGCAGGCCAATATAACAACTGGCCTGAAGACACAAACTTCTTCAAAAAAGAAGGTGACGGCTGGAGTAGCGAATATGGCAAGTTTTTCCTATCTTGGTACTCTCAAATGCTTCTCAATCACGGTGAAAGGATACTCCAATCAGCCAAAAGTGTATTTGAAAATGAGGGTGTCAAAATATTGGTCAAAGTTGCCGGTATCCATTGGCACTACGGGACACGCTCACACGCCCCTGAGCTAACAGCAGGGTACTACAACACTCATTTCAGAGACGGGTATCTTCCCATTGCCCAAATGCTGGCAAGACATGGGGCCATATTTAATTTTACATGTATAGAAATGAAGGATTACGAGCAACCACAGGATGCTTTGTGTGCGCCTGAGAAACTAGTAAGGCAAGTGGATCTAGCTACGCAAGAAGCTAACGTTCCATGCTGGAGAAAATGCATTGCCTAGATATGATGAAAATGCACATGAACAGATACTGAGAGCTTTAGCTTTGGATGTTGATGGTAATTCAGGTGAAAGAGAGATGTGTGCGTTTACGTATTTGAGGATGAACCAGGATTTGTTTCAACCGGATAACTGGAGAAAATTTGTTGGCTTTGTGAAGAAAATGAAGGAAGGGAAAGACGGGGAACGGTGCCGGGAGGAGGTTGAGCGTGAGGCTGAACATTTTGTGCATGTGACTAGCCTTTAGTTCAAGAAGCTGCTGTTGCCTTAATGCATTAACGGTAGCATATGTATAAAATGATAATCCACGATATTATAGTAGTGGATATTGTAAATCTTTATAACTTTGTTCTGGTATCTGTATCTTTACTAGGTGACTAAGTGTACTGCATTACTGGAAGAATAATATAGTAGCTTATATTTTTGAAGCATTATCTATGTAGTAAGAAGTAAAAAAACAGCTTGTTCTATTATGTTCGGAAAATTTTACATTGTTTTCTAAGAGATTTTATATTCAAGTCGTGACTTAGAAATAACTTGGAATATGAGAAATAACTAGGGAGCACTTTTACATCTTGTTAATTTCCTTGCAATATAGTTATTGGACCTACAATAAAATAGGCTAGCAATATTGTCAGAATAATTATTGTTGTTGTCAGTACAAAAGTTCATTTCTCTTATCATCTTTTATTTGCCTAATTTGCCTTTCTGAAGTCAGTTGTTATCTATTTTCCTTACGAGGCTCTTTACACTTTAAACCAAAAATTCATTTCTCTTATCATCATTTATTTTTTATAATTTTATTTATTTATGAAAGGTGGCGAGGTTAACCACGATTTATTTAAGCCCTAAAAAAATCTCTTATCAATTTTCAGGGCAAAATTCGTGGTTAAAGACATAACTTATCTTTAATAATATTCATTCTAAGCAGAAAACAAGTGATTATCGCCCATTTCCATCAACCCCTCCTGTAACAAATCCACATGATTCTTTTTCTCTAAACTGATTATGATTTTTTTTTTTTTGATAGTTAAACTGATTATGATTTATTTTTATATATATATAATGTATAATTATTAATTGTTAGGATATATTTTTGTAGATCTGCAGTCCATAAACATATAATTTAACAACACGAAATATAATCGTATATATCAAATTGAGATTAAGAAACCAAAACATGATGGACGAATAACAGATTACAAATCAAGCAAGGTTCAATGAAAGAACGTGTGGGTTTTTCTTTTGCACTGCTTTGACTGCTCGTCATTTTTTATCTAACTGGTTCAAATTAAAAGATTTTTAAATCGGGCTAAATTTAGCGACATACTCCCTCCATCTAATAGGATAGTGCCCATCAAGCCAATATCTTTAGCTTGTAATAGGACTATTCTGTAATAAACAATCTCTGATTTAATGATTAATACGCAAGTTTATTTATATTTGTATAGAATGAACAATGGCCAACTTCATCTCTCGCGAATACATTTAAGCGATTGGTTGAAATCCTTAGATCACACTCGACTATGGGACAATTCACTTCAGTATGAGTGCAATCATGAAACAGTCTCTAAGGTCGTGATCTTAAAACATGTTCTAAGTCATAGATTTCGAAAGAGACGGGGTATCGAAGGAATCGCTAAGACTTGTACGATTATGCATGATACACATGGAGTGAATTTGTACCGTTTCATGAACAAGACATTTGATGTCAGTGCATATGAGTAGGTGGTTCGATAGGGGATTGAACGCATCGAACGACCCGAACAGAGAAACCCATTGTGGAAGCGCGTGTCGCATATCGGTGATGGGATGTTTCTCAAGACTTATAATAGTGTACGATTTAGTCCTTAGACTTGAAATGCTAGGGCGAATTCGGTGCACGGATGTGTGTACTTTGACTTAGGTGCCGATCACGTAGCCTGATCATTGTGTGCCTACTTTTGGTGCGTATAGTCGTGTACGCGGGTGGTTAGCATCAATATGGGATCTACCGACTCATTGTAATGGATGAGAGAATTTTATGTACGTTCTTAGATAATATATTCCGAGAAATCCATGGCCATGGTCAGTGACGGATTTGGAAAGGGGTTTTCAAATTTAGCAGTCACACTGGAATTATTATCCAGAATTAGAAAGTACAGAATCGAGATAATTAGATGTGCCAATCAATTCACACACCCAAGGTCTCGATCGAGAAATTAGTCGAAAGAAGGACCGTATGTACATGGCAGTTATAAGAGGTGAGGTTCACAAGATCAATTCACCTGACGTTGAGCCTCATGGGCTTGTGGCTAGACATCGACCATGAGGTGTGAGTACTCCTGAATTAATGGGAGATTAATTTTGGAGTGGTCAATTAAAAGTGTTTAATTGATCGGAGCAATTAATTGCTCATAATTAAATCACGAAGGGTTCGTGGGCCTGCTGCCAATTGATGGTGAACCTAGATGGTCACACACAATACAGTTGGACATTGACAGTCATAAAAGGAAATAAATGATTTAAGGAAGTTAAATCAATAATTGAATTAAGTGTTAATTCGATTAGAAGAATAATTAATTAGAATGTCTAATTAATTAAGTATTAATTAAAGTGTTAATTAATAATTAAGAGAGAAATTAATTAGATTAATTGGGCCAATTTAATTAATGAGTTAATTAAATTAAAGTGCAAGACATTGACCACTTTAATTAAAGAACCCATAAGAAGTCTTGCACATCAAGGTAATTAAGGGGCTTATAAATAGGAGTCTTGAGAAGACTCTAAACCTAATGTTCATTTGCTAAAAATTCTAACCCTAGTCGCCCCCTCTCTTCTCTCTTCTTCCCCATCTAGATCTAGATCTAGATCTGCAATCCTTCATTGACAAACCTTCAAGCTCTAGTTCTAAGCATGTGACTTGAAGGTGTTGCTACAATCCAGCTTGTGTGGATACACTCTAGAGGCGAAACTCTTGGATCCAGGGGTGTAAACGAGCCGAGTAGTATCGAACGACACGTTGTTCAAGCTTGGTTTGAATTTTATCGAGCTTTAAATTTTGTGTTTGAGTTTGGTTTGATTTCTTAACGAACCGAGCTCAAACGAGCTTTTATCGAACGAGCTCGAGCCGAGTATCGAGTAGCTTGGTATTTTACATGTGTTTTTTCAACTTTAAGCTTATCGAGTCGAGCTCGAGCCGAGCTTCAAAAGTTAGCGAACGAGAAATCTTGTTCAAGCTTGCTTGATTTGTTTGACGAACCGAACTCAAACGAGCTTTTATCGAACGAGCTCGAGCCGAGTATCGAGTAGCTTGGTTTGGATTTCAGCCCTACTTGGATCGCTTCTGTGGATTAGAGGGAAGACCAGAGGTTACCACTAACGAACCTGCGGTGAGATAAAATTGCGATTTCACCCCTCTAGTTTTGTTTAATGTTTTCATTAATTGTTTTAATCAACTTTTTGGCATCTGTATTGTGAAAATCGATTCATGGGCTGATGGGTACCTCGAAAAAAAAATTTAAAATTCCGCACTTTCGTTGTTTTGACAACCGAGGTATCCCAATAGCATCAACATTTTCCTTTGTCACTGTTGGATGTATTAATTATAAGGTATTGTTGTATGAAATTCAGATATTGAGGGGCCTTTATTTGGCTCGATTAAAGTTGAGTGAGCTAATTGATACATTAGTTAATTTTTTGTCTAATATCTGGTTGTACGAATCCAATAGAAGTGTGGTCTATGATAGCCGACCATTACATTACATATTTACTAGATCCTGACACGAGACTGTGGGGTCTATTTGGATGGATTTTGGCTCGGTTTCGTGGGTCTCGGTTTAAAAAAATGATTTGGGTGGTTTTGATGAAACATTTGAGACATCATATGGATGGGTTTTGACTGTTGGATTTTGTGGTTTGAATAAGTTGAAACCCCACTTGGATTGAGTTTGAATGTTGGGGTTTAGGGGAAAAAGTATATGGTAGGTGTCAAATCAATGTATTTTTTAGTGAGATTTGAAGGAAAAAGTGGATGGTAGGTGTCAAATCAATGTTTTATAGGTTTGAAGAGTTTTAGTATGAGTTTCTGAATAGGTTTTTGATGGTTTTATGGGTTTAACGAAAACTCATTTGAAAGGATTTTGGCTCGATCTCGCAATACCCGCGAAACTGGGCCAAAACCCAACCACATACACCCGTAGTTACTAGAAGAATCTATCAAAAATCCAATAAACATGTAGACGAATAAGAAGTAAACGGAAAAGAAATGAAGGGGGAAAATAAAAAGAAGGAAGGAAAATATAAATTATAAAGGTAATGTTTACAAAATGGCCTATCTTAGGTCAAGGCCCACCAAATTTATTTCAGTAGGAGGCATTTGCTCACTTGTGGGAAACTAACACCCCTCTAATTAAAATTAGTACGTAGTCTGTCAGTTAGCTAATTAATCTAGGTTTGAATATATGTAGAACAGATAATTCTTGGAGAAGCATATATTGCGCCAAAACTGGGACTCCATTTCCCACTGCAAAAGTGAAAAAGAGAGAATCACTCATCACCAACTATTAAATAGATATCGACACCATATGTCGTTCTGTCTTTGATAAAATAAATACTCCACTATAAATACCCAATTAAGCTCAAAAGTTTTAATCAATCACACTCAGCTAGAGATTAATATTTTCTTAAATTTGCTAACATTAATTACTTACTTACCAATATCTTATATATATTCTTACCAATATGTCGAGTGCTCAGTTCAATGCAGGACAGAACCACGACCAAGCTCAGGTATTTTTGTCCTAAAATTATGTGAATTGTCGTTATCGGAAAATTTTGTGCCTACCCCAGTGGATTGAATCCACTGGGTGCTGGATGAGCGGTAAAATTTGATCGATTGAGATACAAGTACCAAATTTATGAATATTAATTAATTTATTCGTATAGAGTAATACGTTATGTGTATTTAATTATTGTGTAGCACAAGAGTGAGCAATGGATGGAATCAGCTAAGAGCACAGCAGAAGCGGCCCATGACAAGGCATGTGGTGCGGCTGGCAAGACCCACGCCCAGACCCAACAAAGCAAGGACGAAAATGCTGGATTCCTTCAACAGGTAATTTCATTTCTCATCTACCAAATTAATACTATTAATTAAGATAATTATTAATTTTTTCATTAATTTAATTGTTTTATATATATATATATAGACCGAAGAACAAGTGGTTCACATGGCTCAAAGTGCCATTGATGGTGTGAAGAACACACTTGGAATGGGTCATGACAAGAAGTGAATCAAGCCTAGCCGTCCCCCAATTTCGCATATATATTACTCTTAGTATATATGCTTATTGTTTTAGTTAATTAAATTTGATTTAGTATAATTAGTTAATTAGTTGTATGTGATATCTTAATATATAAAGATCACTCAATTCCCAAGATGTAATTAATAAAACTTGTAGCCATGCTATATATGCTAGATTAATTGCTAGCTAGCACTGAGCTAGTTTTCAGTTTGTTAGAATTTTTGGTTTATTTTTAGATAGCTATGAATTTGTTCTTTCATTTGAGAATTTTGTGTGGAACTCTCATCATTTGACCAACATATGTAAATGCTCCAATATTTAATGAACAATCTTATAATCTTAATTTGAGCTGGCCATATAACTTAAGAAAAGAAAGAAGAACACTTAGTTGTAAGAAAAAAACTATCCTTTTCTTTTCTTTTTCGTAGTTCGTAGCTTCATATTTTATTCTGTTGTATAATTTTGCATCATTTTTCCACTAAAATATTTGGAAAAAATAGATGATAGACATATAACACGAATATACACCAAAATCATGAAACTGGATTTTCTAACCCTAGATCGATTTTTGGTCAATTAAAAGAGGTCTTCTCACCTTAGGGGTTTGAGAAAACTTATCAAAGTCCTTTGTTACCAAAACGTTTCTTCAATTGTTTTATCTGATGGAGGGGAAAAAACACGTTGTTTGTGGTAACTAACCAGGGACCAAGTCTCTCTATTTATTAACTGCAGCAATTAATAATTGTATAATTGCTAAATTGTCCATCAAAATTTAATAATTGCACTTTCAGTACTCTACACACATAAAATACCTTATTTACTCCACACTTACAAAATTATATTTCTTATTTTATTATGATAATTAACTTAATCTGATCACTTTAATCGGACATATGAAATTGAAATAATCTTTCTTAACGATCGATTAAACTTATTAAAAGTCCAACTCATGAAATTATTATTGAAGTAACAATAAAAATTCCAGCAATAGAGTTTCATACTCCATTCAATACATAATTTTAGTGTGAATAAGTAACTTCTGAAATAAAAAAATAAAAAAATGTTATTCTCGAAGGTACAAAATTCAAAAAGCCTGATTATGTAAATTATTGATCTCGACTCTTTTTTAATAAAATTATGACCGTAGGAGACAGGACCCCCTGCTATTGAAAGAAAAACAATTTTATATTTCGAACATGAGAGTTCAAGAAACATCTATAATGACCAGGATTTTTCTAGGGTGCGGGCATGTGAGTTACGCCCTCACATGCGGGAAGCCTCATCATGCCGTTCATTTGACTCAGATTGATCTGGGTCGTTGATTAGGTAACTTGGTCAAAATGAATTTGTAACTATTGACTTTAATTAAATTACAATATACCTAAATTACCCTTTCACTTATTTTTCTTCTAAAAAAATAAAAAAATAGGCTATGATATAAAAAGACCATTTTACCCCGATTTTGATAATTGACTTTGACAATTTTGCTAATTGACCCCTATGTTCCGCGATTTTACGAATTGAATTATTTTCCTTCTAAAAATAAAATAAAAAACCGGCTATGATATAAAAAGATCGCTTTACCCCCAATTTAGATAATAATTGACTTTTACAATTTTGCAAATTGACCCCTATGTTTTGCGATTTATGAATTGAATTATTTTGCTTCTAAAAAAATATAAAAAAATCGCCTGTCATATAAAAAGACAGCTTTACCCCCAATTTTGATAATAATTGACTTTGACAATTTTGCAAATTGACCCCTATATTTTGCGATTTTACGATTTTAATTATTTTGCTTCTCAAAAAATATAAAACAATTGCATGTCATATAAAAGACCGCTTTACCCCCAATTTAGATAATAATTGACTTTTACAATTTTGCAAATTGACCCCTATGTTTTGCGATTTATGAATTGAATTATTTTGCTTCTAAAAAAATATAAAAAAATCGCCTGTCATATAAAAAGACCGCTTTACCCCCAATTTTGATAATAATTGACTTTGACAATTTTGCAAATTGACCCCTATATTTTGCGATTTTACGAATTGAATTATTTTGCTTCTAAAAAAATATAAAAAAACCGCCTGTCATATAAAAAGACCGCTTTACCCCCAATTTTGATAATAATTGACTTTGACAATCTTGCAAATTGACCCCTATATTTTCCGATTTAACGTATTGAATTATTTTGCTTCTAAAAAATATAAAAAAACCGCCTGTCATATAAAAAGACCGCTTTACCCCCAATTTTGATAATAATTGACTTTGACAATTTTGCAAATTGACCCCTATATTTTGCGATTTTACGAATTGAATTATTTTGCTTCTAAAAAAATATAAAAAAACAGCCTGTCATATAAAAAGACCGATTTACCCCCAATTTTGATAATAATTGACTTTGACAATTTTGAGAATTGACCACTATATTTTGCGATTTTACGAATTGAACTATTTTGCTTCTAAAAAAATATAAAAAAACCGCCTATAATATAAAAAGACCGCTTTACCCCCAATTTTGATAATAATTGACTTTGACAATTTTGCAAATTGACCCCTATATTTTCTGATTTTACGTATTGAATTACTTTGTTTCTAAAAAAATATAAAAAAACCACCTGTCATATAAAAAAATTGCAAAAACCCCCAATTCGTAAAATCACAAAATATAGGGGTCAATTTGGAAAATTGTCAAAGTCAATTATTATGAAAATTGGGGGTAAAGAGGTCTTTTTATATGACATGCAGTTTTTTTATATTTTTTTAGAAGCAAAATAATTCAATTTGTAAAATCGCAAAATATAGGGGTCAATTTGCAAAATTGTCAAAGTCAATTATTATCAAAATTGGGGGTAAAGTGGTCGTTTTATATGACAGGCGGTTTTTTTATATTTTTTTAGAAGCAAAATAATTCAATTCGTAAAATCGCAAAATATATGGGTCAATTTGCAAAATTGTCAAAGTCAATTATTATCAAAATTGGGGGTAAAGCGGTCTTTTTATATGACATGTAGTTTTTTTATATTTTTTTAGAAGCAAAATAATTCAATTCGTAAAATCGCAAAATATAGGGGTCAATTTGCAAAATTGTCAAAGTCAATTATTATCAAAATTGGGGGTAAAGCGGTCTTTTTATATAACATGTAGTTTTTTTATATTTTTTTAGAAGCAAAATAATTCAATTCGTAAAATCGGAAAACATAGGGGTCGATTTGCAAAATTGTCAAAGTCAATTATTATCAAAATTGGGGGTAAAGCGGTCTTTTTATATGACAGGCGTTTTTTTTTATATTTTTTTAGAAGCAAAATAATTCAATTCGTAAAATCACCAAATATAGGGGTCAATTTGCAAAATTGGCAAAGTCAATTATTATCAAAATTGGGGGTAAAGCGGTCTTTTTATATGACAGGCGATTTTTTTATATTTTTTTAGAAGCAAAATAATTCAATTCGTAAAATCGGAAAACATAGGGGTCAATTTACAAAATTGTCAAAGTCAATTATTATCAAAATTGGGGGTAAAGCGGTCTTTTTATATGACATGCGGTTTTTTTATATTTTTTTAGAAGCAAAATAATTCAATTCGTAAAATCGCAAAATATAAGGGTCAATTTGCAAAATTGTCAAAGTCAATTATTATCAAAAGTGGGGGTAAAGCGGTCTTTTTATATAACATGTAGTTTTTTTATATTTTTTTAGAAGCAAAATAATTCAATTCGTAAAATCGAAAAACATAGGGGTCAATTTGCAAAATTGTCAAAGTCAATTATTATCAAAATTGGGGGTAAAGCGGTCTTTTTATATGACAGGCGTTTTTTTTATATTTTTTTAGAAGCAAAATAATTCAATTCGTAAAATCGCCAAATATAGGGGTCAATTTGCAAAATTGGCAAAGTCAATTATTATCAAAATTGGGGGTAAAGCGGTCTTTTTATATGACATAAGATTTTTTTATATTTTTTTAGAAGCAAAATAATTCAATTCGTAAAATCGAAAAACATAGGGGTCAATTTACAAAATTGTCAAAGTCAATTATTATCAAAATTGGGGGTAAAGCGGTCTTTTTATATGACATGCGGTTTTTTTATAGTTTTTTAGAAGCAAAATAATTCAATTCGTAAAATCGCAAAATATAGGGGTCAATTTGCAAAATTGTCAAAGTCAATTATTATCAAAATTGGGGGTAAAGCGGTCTTTTTATATGCCAGACGATTTTTTTATATTTTTTTAGAACAAAATAATTCAATTCGTAAAATCGCAAAATATAGGGGTCAATTTGCAAAATTGTCAAAGTAAATTATTATCAAAATTGGGGATAAAGCGGTCTTTTTATATTATAGGCGGTTTTTTTATATTTTTTTAGAAGCAAACTAGTTCAATTCGTAAAATCGCAAAATATAGTGGTCAATTCTCAAAATTGTCAAAGTCAATTATTATCAAAATTGGGGGTAAAGCGGTCTTTTTATATGACATGCGGTTTTTTTATATTGTTTTAGAAGCAAAATAATTCAATTCGTAAAATCGCAAAATATAGGGGTCAATTTGCAAAATTGTCAAAGTCAATTATTATCAAAATTACGGGTAAAGCGATATTTTATTAATTGAAGATTTAAAGGTTATAAATGTCTTTTATTAATTGAAGATTATTTCAACTTTTATTTAAAATTAAAAATAATAGGGTAAAATGGTCTATTTACAGACCGAGTCAACTCAACGAGTTACATATTAGTTACGCGCGCCACATGGCATGATTTCAGGGCCGTCCCCCATGTGAGGGCGAGTTACCTTGCCCGCACCCTAGACGCTCCCTAATGACCATTCATAACGTTTGTGGAATAAGAATCCATTAATCTGAAAAGTTAAAACTTAAACTTTACATTTATAGTAACAAAATGATACATAGAGATGGTAAAATCAAGAATTGACCGTAAATTCAACCACTTTTCTTCAAGTGCTCAAACACCATACACCACCAGTAAGTAGTAACACTACTCCCCCAAATCATAGACGTCAACAATTCATGGCCACTACTCTCCACTTCTTACCTTCATAAAAACTCCTCCATTTCAAGAAGAACCCTGATTCTTTTTCATTCTCCAAGAAACTATTGCTTTCCAAGAAACTATTTTGTGCCAAGAAAATTAACGGGGTCTTAAATTCAAGATTATCCAGTTGTTACTGCAAAGCAACTAGTAGTGAGATTGAGGAGTCTGTTTCAAAGGATAGTGGAAATGAAAGGCCTCCTTTTGATATTAACTTGGCTGTCATTCTTGCTGGTTTTGCATTTGAAGCCTACACCACCTCACCTGTGCTGTATTTCATTTCTCTCTTTCTTCACTGCAATATTATTGCCTTCTATGTGTTTGTAAATTTGATTTCTTGCTTGTTTTGTGAGAAAATGATTTCGGTGTGAAATGGGATTCTTTTTCATTCTTATTACTACATTTTAGTGTTGTTTTTTCAGTTAATTAATATTAGAAGCATATGATTACTGTTTCTAGGTGTTGGATTAGGTAATGTTCTTTCATGGAAGATATGATATGGGTTCATGTTTCATATGTCCTAAAATCTAGAATGGAGGAGACTGGATAAATTGCTTCTGTAAGTTGAGATGGTATGAACTAAGGAGGGAGGAAAAAAATCATTGGGATATATCTGGTTTAGGCAAAAGTTTGTTTAATTTGTCCTCTTGTTTAAGATGTATGATGCATGAAGTTTTTTAAAATCCTATCCGAAAATGGGTATGGCTTTCTTTTTTCCAGTGTAGCAAAAATAAATTCCAGAGTTGCTTGAGTTACACTTTTCTTTCTTGTGCATTTGTTTTCAGGAAAAAGTCGGGAAGCGCGAAATGGATGCTGCAGATTGCCACACTGTGTTCCTTTCAGAGTATGTAGTTTCTTTCTTTCGTCAATTTATGTCGCCTAGTAAAACCAACTCGTATCTAGGAAGTATAAGGAAGATGACCTTAAATAAGATGAATTACAGAGGCTGTTCAATTAGGATTTTAACATGTTTGGGATATTAAAATTCTTTTGAATATCTAAATGAATTTGACATTTGCAGGTCATTTGTACGTGAAATCTACGATTGGCAATTATTCATAAAGCTAAAAAAAGGTTTAGACTTTCCTGCCATGGATCCATGGGTAGGGTAATGTTCTCTAATTCTTTTCACAAAACAAAGTAGTTGAACTTGTGAGTATTCTGTCATCCTATCTGATGACTGTCATTCTGATTTTCTCAGGGAACCAGTGATCCATATGTGATCATGCAATTGAATAGTCAGGTAGTCAAGAGCAAGGTCAAATGGGGGTAAGCAGCTCACATTAGTTTTTAACTGGTTTCTTTAATACAATATCACCTGTTAATTTGTATTTTCCGTTATCTTTTTTTTCTACTGGCACATTTGGCAGGACAAAAGAACCTATATGGAATGAGGACTTTTCTCTGAATATCAAGCAACCACCAATGCAAAATCTTCAGGTTAAACTCAAAATCTTGTGGAATTCTTTTTTTTTCTTCATACTAGCATCGTTAACTATCCTATATATCGTTTATTCCATAACTCACAAGTATTGATAAACCCATAAACATAGTTGTTCATACCAATATTAGAAAGAAAATCGTTTAATCATCACTTTCATATTACGGCATTCCACTTGATGATTAGTTTACATATTTTTAGTATTATTCAGGTGGCAGGTTGGGATGCAAATCTTGTATTAATTTGGAAAGTCTCTGCGATGGTACGATTAAGCTTGTAATGCAAAAACTGCTTTCGGCTGGGACTCATAATTAACAATCGTAAACTTTTGTTGATAAATAACTTATACCCCTCTAAATAAATAAATGAATACGATTAGAATGGTTTAAGCTGCATATTGTCGATTTAAAATGAATACATCTCTAATATTAGGAAAGACCGAGCTTAATTAAAGAGGAAAATGAGCTCAATGATAATATAACAGACTTCCTTTTTTTTTCTTTTAGGAAATTCACATGACGTGCTTCTGATTTGGAAGGGATGGGAGGTGGTGGAAAGATACAACTAGAGGTAAGTTTCTATATAAAATATTGAAAATTAAGTTTTGATGTTATAAGGCCAATGTTGATGGTATATATGAATTAAGTAGTAATCTGTTATATGGAAAAGCTTTTCATATACTTATCATCTCTATTCCGTAAGGCGGAAAAATTAAGATTGTGCATTTATAAGGGGTCAGCTCACATGTCATTGTATGTGTTTTTCAAACGCATATGACTACAATTATCTTTGTAATGTGTTCCAGATTAAGTACAAGAGTTTTGAAAAAATCGAGGATGAAAAGAAGTGGTGGAAGATTCCCATTGTCACTGAATTTCTCCAGAAAAATGGTTTTGAGCCTGCACTGAAGATGATTGTTGGGTCAGAAACTGTTCAAGCTCGTGAGTTTGTGCAGTTTGCTTTTGGACAACTGAAGTCAATCAATGATTTATATCTTTAAAAGGAATGGTTTTCCATAGCCAAAATGGACAATCCCCAATGCTTGTAAACAATAAAGAGGTGGGATCCACAAATGAGACAAGCCTAAAAGAAAGCTTGAATGAATTTGAGCCAAAGACAGATATAAAATCACGGAGATATGAATGATTCATCATCGGATAAGCATTTTTGGAAAAAATTAGTGGATTCTATCAATCAAAATGTAGTTCAAGAACTCGGTCTCCCAATCCCTGACAAAATAAAATGGGATGAATATGATATATTAAATAATATTGGCTTGCAGTCGCGCGAAATTGCAGAGGCGAGTTATGTCGAGTCTGGTCTAGCAACTCCAAGCAATCAAGAAACGGTTGATGAAAATGCAAAGCCTGGATTAGTATCAACTAACTCAACACAGACATCTCTACCAGATATTAAGAAAGTGACAAGATTTACTACGGCAAACTGACTCGATTTTGGGTGCAGTGATGGTTATAAATGCTGCGGTTTCTAAATAAAACAAAGGAGCAAGCTTTATAGGAAAGAGTGAGACCACAAAAGATACTTCAGATGAAGTGAGAATGGAGAGGAAAGAATTAACAAGTCAGCCAAATGGATTAGTATTGGATGAAAAGAAAGCTGAGGAGATGAGGGAACTTTTCTGTACAGCCGAGAGTGCCATGGAGGCTTGGGCAATGCTGGCCAATGCTTTAGGCCATCCAACATTTATTAAATCTGAAGAAAATCTGTTTCTTGGATAATGAGTCTACAGACACTCAGGCAAGTTTTTTCGAATGCAATATAGATTTTGTGTAAATATAGGAGATGGATCACTTGTAAATGATGGTGTATTTTATTTAGGTGGCAATTTGGCGGGACTCCGAAACAAATAGACTTCTTATAGCTTTCAGGGGAACTGAACAAGTAGGTTCTATAATTTTGGGCTTCTATGTAAAAGTGTTTTAATGGTTGGCATGCTGACATTGTGGTCTATCCAGTCTAGGTGGAAGGATCTACGGACAGATTTGATGCTTGTCCCTGCTGGGTAATTATAAACATAAAACTTGGATGTGTTTTTTGCAATATGCTTTCTTGGATGTACTCTTATTGACTGATTTCTATGCCTGCTTCTTACAGACTAAATCCTGAAAGGATTGGTGGTGATTTTAAGCAAGAAATTCAGGTACTATCAGTTTTTTTAGTTAAAAGGGCCTATACTATATGTAAGTCGATATTGGTGTTTGACTAATTCAATTATCATTCGAAAAAATATAAAAAGAATTGCAGGTTCATAGTGGTTTTCTAAGTGCGTATGATTCAGTTAGGACAAGGCTTATTTCGCTTATTAAGCAGGCAATTGGTTACAGGTAATTCATATTTCATCTGAAAGAATTCTAAGTTTTTCAACAACCTAATTATTTAAAGGAAAATAAAATTTATCTCGCTCGCAGAGGTGATTCTCCAGAGCTGCTTCACAAATGGCATATCTATGTGACAGGTCATAGTTTGGGAGGTGCATTAGCTACCCTTCTGGCTCTAGAATTGTCGTCAAGTAAATTAGCCAAGCATGGAGCTATTTCTTTGACCATGTATAATTTTGGATCTCCTAGAGTTGGAAACAGAAGATTTGCTGAAGTCTAAAGGTATAAGATCCATTTACTTCGTGTGGATCCTGGAGCATCCATATCTCGTTGTTTAAATTTCATTGGAATATCGTTTAGCTTAACTAGTAAGGTGTTTTTAGACTTATTAGCTAGCTTACTTGCACTATATCTTTGTTTCTTTGATATCAGAAAGTGAAGGATAGTTGGAGAGTCGTAAACCACAGGGACATAATACAAACGGTGCCACATTTGATGGGCTATTGCCATGTGGCTCAACCAATTTATTTAGCAACACAAGATCTCAGAAATACTACGGTTAGTAGTTGGCCCTATTAATCTAATGTCATTACTTTGATTTAACTCCAAAATGATCACTGCCATATTCATTCGGGATTACCTTATTCTTTTAGCAGAAGAAAATCCATGACATGGTATAAACTTCTTTTGAATATTTTCCGATCAATTAGAGATGGAATTGCACTTATGCAACATATGGATGATTTCTATTATATTACCCTTGTGGAGGTATATTTACTTTACATGTGTATATATGACATTTTCATTATCACTATAATAAGATATGCATCATGTTGACTTATCTGATGCTTTTTCGGAACAATTTCAGCATGTAAGATCTAACTATCAGACTGTTGGAGAAGGGTCACAATCTGCAGCAGAGAAAAAGTTGTCAGTTTGACAGTAATTATGTACATAAGAGGTATAGATCTCCGTTTGGTGATTCTTGTTACATTACTACAAAACAACATTGTATTAATACTGCCCACTCATGTATACTGTACAGTACATCAAACAGGTTTGATTAATCAAACATATTCCATCTTTTACAGAATATATAGCATGAGAGCTTCAAATATAATTGTGTCTCCATTTGTTTATATATAAATCTTAACTATGTAACAGTACTACCACTTATTTTTCTTAACTAGAAAGAATCTGAAGAGATTTGTAGTTGTTTATATTATAATATGGGTTAATGCCAATTTACCTCCCTTGTTCTCTTGTGATTTGCATAATGTACAATTTATGTACATTATTATGTTTTGTAGTTTTAAGTTTTAACAAGAAAGATTTTCTTTCTTTTGTTGTTCTGAAATTCAAGTGCAATCAATTATGAAACAACGGAATCATTTTGTCTCCCCCTTTTTCATGAAAACAAATGAAACTGGTAAATGGCCATTATTCACTCTTCAATATATGTTGGTTTTTCTAAATGTAAAAATTAAAATCTTCCTTTGTTAATTTAATTAGCCAAAACTTTCCGTAAGTTACTCAATAATTAATTAGTTGCAAGTAGTGTCCAATAATTTTTTTTTTTGTAGAGTATATCCAATAATAATTTGGCTATTACGATATTGTTGAATTCACTAATTTTTTCTCATATATACCAAAAAGAAAATGAATTAGATGGGTAAATATGTCACTTTATTTAAACGGTTTACTCATGCGGTTTTCTCTTTTTCTTTTTTCCTGTCTAAATAAATAACACAATTAGGTAATCAATTTACATAAAAAAATGACAATTACAGATAACACATGAAATGTAATTGACATTAAAAAAAATAAAAAATAAAGAGAACTTTTACATAAATATATATAGGCATATGGTTTCGTAACCTATCTCTTGTATATTTAGTGTACTAACGAAACTTGTATTTCGTAACAGAGAACGGGACGTGAGACGATGGACATGAATTTACCTAATTTGAACCTATGGATTGCTAGCGTTTTCATGAATCAAGGATTCGATTATGAAATAAACCCGTCTTCCTTTATCTCTATTTAATATTTTAATTTGTCCCATGTAATTATGGACTAAATTGTCATTTTCGTAATATGTTCAATCAATTAAATATTAATAACTTTTCAAAACTAAAAAATCTTTGGAATTTTTTATAAATCAACTAAACATATTTGAAAATCTTCTTATAGCTCAAATGGCTATAAAGTCTTTGCATGAGGTTAAATATTCAAATTCCTATTTCTACTAACTTCTGATTAAGAAGGGCTGTTTAACAAAATAGCTGGACTTTATTCGATATCTAGTGGGCCTAAAGAATAATTTATGGGCCAACCAGCCCATGAGATTAAAAGTTGAAAATTGAAATTCCTATTTATACTGTATCTTTTGCATGAGGTATTCCTTTCGGCTATTCCTACTAACTTTTGAAGCTGCGGTACGTTAACAATGATTTATGGGCCAACCAGCCATGACTCATGAGGTTAAAGGTTCAAAATTCAAATTCCTATTTTTACCAACTGTAATTTTAAAAATTGTTCAAAATAGAAATAAAAGACTGAGCTGTCGGTTTATCTGGTTTGTGGATCATCCATATTGATTTTCAACTGGTTCACCGATGGTACGATTTTCACGGGTTAAACAAACATGTTAGAAAATCGATCATATATGTTTGAATTGGATTGTTCAATTAGGTTTTCATAACACTCATGATGAGAGATTAATTTAAGAAAATAAAAATAATAATAAAAAGAATCGTAGTTTGGGACTGTATAACAAAAAACTGAAAAATGGATAGCAAAATAATTAGGATAGATAAATTAAGTACTAATTAGTTCCACCGATTAACAAATGGACTTGAAAAGTGAAAAATAGACCCGACGAAATATTGATATATATCTCCAATTTCTAGATCTATCCTCGATTCATTTATTAGCAACTGACTTTCATTAATTTATGAAGAATCTTATCGAATTTCTAGTTCAATAGTATATATATATATATATATTGAGAAAACATATAACATTTTACTAATTCTTATAGCAATTTTGTAATGGAATTTGTGCATTGAAATAAATTGATAAACCATGATGCGCGCCCAACATATCATTTTCATCCGCTGCCGACCTATAGACTTTACAGCAATTTATATATGGCCAGATGTTTTCTTGTTTTTAGTAGAATTTATACGACTCAATCCATGTGAAACACAGGATAATGTCACTTTTCTTAAGTTTTGGACATATGTCTAGTTTGGCTTATAGTATATGCATGTAATGATCAAGACATTCACCTTCACTCTTTGCACTGCTGCTTATAAGGCCACGTTCATTCTAAGATTTCCCAAAGATTTGGTTTAGTTATTATTAATTGCTTAATTGTGTCTTGTCACCTTGAATGCAATTAATTAATATGACAACAATTTTTTAAAAAGAAAAGATTAGAAGATGAACACGAACTTGCTTCGCAATTCACTTATTTGGATAAGTAAATATTTGGCTAAGGGGTCTCTACGTCTATTTATTTATTTATTTTTTTTTTTTTTGGTAGTATGTCTATTTTTTTTTTTTGACTGTGCTATAGTCGCATATATAACCCATGTGGTTCTAATTACTACGATGGTAAACCGACTTGAGCTGGATCAGGCAAGTCAAAAATGGGTCAGGTATACACCAAAAAACATTGGGCCCACATATTTGGTTTGGTTCTGGCTCGGTCTCGTGAAACTGAACCATAACATTTTCAAATGGAGTTTGACAAAACCTATTAAATTCATCACAAATCTATTCAGAAACTCGTATCCAAACTCCTGAAACCTATAAAATATTGATTTGACACATACCACCTATTTTTCCCCTCAAACTCTATAAAAAAAACGGTGATTTTATACCTACCACCTATATTTTTCCACAAACCCCAACATCCAAACGTGAGTTTTAACTTTTTCAAAACCACAAAAATCAACATCCAAAACCTAACCAAACGTGGTTTCAAAATCTTTGCCGAAACCATTTTTTTTAAATCAAAACCCACAAAACCGAGATTCAACCATTCCAAAACCGAGATTCAACCCTTCCAAATAGGTCCACTAGTTCCCAATGAATCCGTATTCATGGATACATACACAGACACGGTGAAGAAAAGATGAACAGCCACTAGCATTACCTTTTTCTTTGTAGGTCCGGGCCCGCTCGTTTTTGTGCCTCCTGCAATTATGAAAAGGTGGTATATGTATATGTGTATATGTTTTTTTTTTTTTAAGGAAACGTGGTATATATGTGGAAAATGGAATTAATTGAGTTCCTCTTCAAAAAAGAAAAATGAGGAATTATTATTCAATTTATATTAGAATTTCCAATATTTTTTACTGATCATTTTAGCGATTGGCAGTTTGCCAACAAATAAAGATAACCTGATTTATAGACTTAAATATTGCAAACAACAGCACCTTCATCTTGAGATTACAAAGTTGAAACTCGTGAAAATTAAATACCCTATACTTGTGAACTTTACCAAGCTAGTATATGTGTGTTTTCAACTCCCTATATTTAGTTTGAGATAACACGTAACTATTTTTGTTGTATATAAGAAAATTGATTTTTATACTAATATTTATTGTTTAATAATTTATTATTGAAATTTGATTCAGGCTCAACTCAACAAAGTTAAAAAATATATATCTAGAATTACCAAATTAATCATGTTGTACCTTGATATGTTCAATTAGAAATTGTTTGAGCTAGTTCATTTTAATATTCAAAAGTAATACACTAGTAAAAGTCCGAACTAAATTAAACCAGTGTAACTATTTAAATTTTAGTACGTTTCGTAATTAAGATTAGATTTACACCTCTGGTGTAATTTTTTTTTTTTGGATCTACCTCTGGTGTAATTAGATTTACTTTGATTTGCACCTTTAGCTACCCACGAGAAAACGTCCTTGTTCTGGTGAACTTTACTATGAGTTCGTACTTGAAATAAATGACTTTTGAAAAAGTTATGAATCGAAATATTCACACCCACAAATAATAATGATTTTTCAAATCAAAACATAGGCCGTGCAAATTCTATCAAATGATAGTACATATCGACATTAACCAACTCAAACCACAAAAGAGATAATAAACAAACTAAATTAAACCCCTCATCAATAATTAAGCAATTACACGACTAATAAAAACAGACCCAATAAAGCCAAATCCATTTCAGATTAATTTTCTTAGAACTCCTGAACTGGCTCGTAACTTGAGTGGCTGATGAAGAACACTTCATATACAATACCGGCAAGCCCACCACCGACGATAGGCCCGGCCCAGTAGATCCAGTGGTTGGTCCAGGTGAAGCTGATCAAAGCAGGCCCGAATGCCACGGCTGGGTTCATGGATGCTCCGGTGAATGCACCGCCGGCGAGGATGTTGGCCCCAACGATGAAACCGATGGCAATGGGAGCGATAATTCCAATTTCACCTTTCTTCGGGTCAACGGCTGTGGCGTACACCGTGTAGACAAGCCCGAAGGTCATCACAATCTCAAATACAAAGGCGGGCCATATGGATACACCGTCGGATAAGGCAAATGCGGGTATTGCCTACAAAAATAAAATTAATCATCACGTTAAAGTTAAGTTTGGACTGGTGATTTTGACATCCACCTCATGAAAAACTTTTAGTAACATCTTTCATTTATACATTCATTGATAAATGTACAAGTGGGTATATGCAAATGGTAAGTATACATATACAGTTTTGGGGGATTTCCATACTATATGATCAAGGGTAGGCACTCTTAAACTCCATGGGCCTTATGATGTTAATTTGGGGGGTCCAATAGGCGGATTATTCCACGTTTTGATGTCACACTTAGGTTATATTATTACAATTATAGATAAGTATCACAATTTAAAATCCAAGTGGGTCCCTAGTACATGTAATAGTGTGACAGTGACAAAACAAATATTATATGATAGAAAAATTTATATGAATTAGGATATTTTTCAATAAATTTATACGTGACATCAAAATGCAAAATGTATATACGATAGAAGTCAAGATCTTAAAACAATTTGGATGAATCGTATACCTTATTTTGATGTCACATTTTTCTATTGCACTTCTAGATTTATTCACAACTGTGCAAATTTGAAATTGATATATGCGCGCACACATATACACTTGGAATGTTGGGTGAATTTTCAATCACACTTTAATGTCACATTTGATATCACAAATATAGTTCTATTGATAAATATACAAGTTTAAAATTTATGTGGGCATATAATGTACTTGTAAGGTGGATCCATCATGTGCTACCAAAATATGATAGAGATTATTTTGTCGTTAAAAGGTGATTTCATCACGTGACATTAAAATATATGATATAACATTTTATTATTCCCCATATCCCTAAATTTTCACTGCTATTTATTTTTTGGTATGTTACAAAATATTCAAATAGCACTCCGTTTTTATAAATATTTTTCTCAAAAATATGTTAGAATAACAATTTGACATCACTAACTCTCAATTACTATTTTTAAAGATATTTATATAAAAATACTTAAAAGTTTCACATTTTTAACTCTTACCTAATACTCCACGTCAAAATTAAAGTTATAGAAAAAAAGGGAGAGAGAGTATGAATTATGATATTCTTCAATAAATCTATATGTGACGTCAAAATGCAACATGAATATATAAAAGAAGTCAAGATCTTAAAACAATCGGGATGAATCTTCTATCTAATTTTGTGTCCCATTTTTCTGTCACACATATGAGTTTGTTCAAAATTGTGCAAATTTAAAATTTATGCGTGCACACACATCCACTCGGAATGCTGGATCTATGGATACTATATCACACTTTAATATTATATTCGATATCACATATATAGATCTATTAACAAATATATAAATTTAAAATTTGTGTTGGCATACATATAATATATCTGTAAGGTGGATCCATCGCGTGCCACAAAAATATAACAACAAAATATGATGGAGAAATTTTTGTCCGTAGAAAGTGAATTCACCATATCACATCAAAATATAACACTGGAATTGAATATAAGATTTGTATACTCAAATAATTAATTATGACGAGTAATTATAATTATTAAAATAAAGTAATATATATTTCCGGTCTAAACATACCCAACTACCGGTTGTGAAGGCGAGGAGGAGGCAAGCAACAGCAGAGCCAAGCAATTGGGCAATGATGTAAAGAATACCACGGAAGAGAGTAATGTTACCACCAACAAACAACCCAAAAGTCACGGCAGGGTTGACGTGGCCACCGGAGATGTTGGCACTGACGGAAACCGCCACAAATAGGCCAAAAGCATGAGCAACCGAGGCGGCGATAAGGCCTCCCGGTGAGGTAGGAGCGTTACCGGTGACCTTGTTGTAGGCTATGCCGGAGCCTGAACCGGCGAAGACAAAAATTAGGGTGCTGATGAATTCGGCCACCGCCGCCTTGATGGCGCCGGGTTGGGTGAACTCATTGGTGTTGCCAACAGCGACACGGGTGAGGGGGGCGTTGAAGTACTCATTCGGGCCAGGCATGGTCGGAAAATCAAGAATTTATTTGGCTAGTGTTTTAATATGGTAAATGGGTGCATGACACTTAGTTACTTATAATGGAAAATTTTGCATGACTTGGTGGGTACCGGTTCACCCGGTTGCCGGTGGGTTTTGCCAGACTATTATTAGGCTCAAAAGAAAAATGTGGGGGGACCAGGAGTGGCAGTTGCTACAGCTAAGCAGTGAGCTTGATATGCAATGATAGACTGACACGTGTCCGTTTTGGATAAGGAACACGTCACATGGTCTGTGTGATTGTGATGGAATGGAGAGGACGGTTTCCAATTTTTTTTTTTTTTTTTTGTTATAAATAGTTTTCCATGCTACATCGACATGTAATGTACTAGCATTAAATGAAGTTTAAAATTTGAATATTATTAAAAAAAGCAAAAAAAAAAAAAAGTTGCATTTTAAAATGACCTGTATCTACTACATCTATTTTTTTCTAATTGTTTTTTGATCCCACACCTAATAAAATGGTATAATAAAGTCAAAAGGGAAGAATCCTAGCGCAACAAATATTGATAAGGATTAAACATATTGATGATTTTTCTGATTCATTGCAAATCTTGTAACATTTAAATCTAGAATGAGGGAAATTTTATAATGCAATCGTTATACTACATCATAAATCACACATAGTGCAACAATCTAGTTATATTTTTATATGTGATCATTACTCCACATCAGTCTATGTTTTAATCTATAATTAAGAAAAATGGATGAGTACATAACTCATGTGGATTCTTAGGACATATATATAACTTCTCCTAGAATGAGGTCCCCTTTGCTTACCGCTTTTGGTTGGCATCCAATCATTCATGGTGCGGTGGAATGCTCTAGAACTCGTGGTTCTTTAATTTTGGACGCATCATAATTATAGTACTCCAATTAACAAGGATGATAAACAAGGTCAATTACTAGGTTTTGCGTCTCCAATTAAATTGGTAAGAATTTTCCTCCTTTTTAGTCTATAGCTTAATTTTACATATATAAGTAGTAAAAGTATTAAAAACTTGGAAATATCCCACTTTTCCTCTTATCTTTGGAGTTTTTCAAAAATTCAGGTGACAATGTGTGACTAAAATAAAAGATAGGGTAGGTAACTATAATTTTTCAAAGGATAAAAGGAAAAGGGAGAAAAACTGTACAGCATTGGGGTGGAGGAGTGGGATTTTCTCTAAAAACATTTGCTTAGTTTTATCTAAAATTAAAATTGTATATCAAACCAAGTCATTACTTTTATATACGAATTTATCCTGCAAAACAAATATTGTTTTTATAAATTCCCAGAATGAATCGGGAACTGGCAAATTAATTTTTTTAGGGACATATATGTTGTGATATTTTTTTTTGGCAACAAATATAATATGATATTTTTAACTTGAGACAGTGGACAGAGTATATATGTTTATTAATTACATGAATGAGAAAACAATTTTAGAGTGAACGTCCCAAAAAAATTAGAAATAGCCGTTTGTTCATGTTAAATGTCTAGTAGTACAACAAATTATCGAATTTTATTAATCAATTAATCATATTAGATTTTCGAAACCTTTTTCTTTTATTAATTTTTTAATAAGAATAATTCATAAATACATACGCGTATATAATCAAATTAATAAACTGGTCAACATCGCCAATATGTTCGTTAATGGACTAATATGCAATTTATTACTGCAAATTTGGATAAAGTTAAGAGCCTCTATTATTACACAATGGGACAATATTGAAACTATTTATTAATAGAATATCAAATAGTGGTATTTCATGATTTGTCATGGGTGGTTGTAATCAATCGAGAATTTGGTCGGTTTGGCTTTTACTCTTGCTCTTTTGACTTGATGGCATTTTCTCAGCTTTAAAAAATTGAGGGCCAGTTTGTTTGGTATTTGTGAGAGTAGTTTGGGAGAGTAGTGAAGGTTTATGAAATAATCTCGATTTGTGTAATGTTGTTTGTTTGAGTTTTGAGATAGTGGTTTGAGAAATAAAGTAGATATAGGATTTTTTTGGAAGAGTAAAATTATAGGTGTATGATTTGTAAAACTTTATGTCAAATCATATTTATTATGTGATATAAATTATGTAAGAGATATGTTACTTTATGTCAAATCAGAGTATAGTTTGTATAAGTTTTGTTCAGAGATAAAAAAAAGTTATTGTTTGTTTGGTCTTTTAGAGAGTAATTTGATAAAATTGATACGTGAAAATTTTATTTTAAAAAATAAAAAATATGTTTGTTTGACATTTTTCAAATACGAAATAATTTTAAAAAACACCAAACAAACATGCTATGAATATTTGAATATCTACTCCACAACACGTGATGTTAAATTTCAAAGATAAAAAAGAGGTATCCGATCTCACTTTCCCTTAAATTGAAGTATAGTGGGTGAAAATTTCTTTTGGCATGAAATTTTGGATGTAGTACCAATATTGGCTAAATGGGCTGTCATCCATCTTTGCTCTGAAGAGAAAAGAGAAAAAGAATTTCCCCTTAGCTTTACTTGAATGAAATGAGCCAGACTATAGCTTGATGATAAAACTGACATCCCATGTTTTATCATCCCATAATTAAGATGTCGTGAATTCGATCCATACTAATGTGATTTTTTTTTTAATTTAATATTAATATTGATAATTAATTTTCTTCATAATTTCATTCTAATTGGATAAATTTTTCTGATGTAATAATATTCGTGAAGTGATGATGTAATAATCATTTAAAGAAAAGCTGAAATGAATCAATTTCATTTTTGTCTTTAGAGTGAAGTCCATGTCCTATTGGTTAAGTGTGGTTTCACAACATTCGTGAGTGTTCCAACTTCCAACTAATAAATTTTCCGATTAGTTCTTTTTTCTCCTTTTCTCATTTTATCACACTTAATAACTTTGAGGCGCATTGGTACATTATGTAGGCATATGATAAGTAGGGTTGGGCGTTTGAGTCGGGTAATTTGGGACCCGACCCGTTCCGATCGGGTATTTCCGTTTGGGACGAAAAATCGGGTTTTTTAATATTTCGGGTTGGGTTTTGGGTATTGCATTTACACCTGAATGGGTATTTTGGGGCCTGTTCGGGAATTGAATTTTTTTTTTTTTTTGGCAATTAGTGTTGGGGGCATAGATCTTGAATTGAAATGTTGAAGACTTGTATCTTGTGTTTTTGTTTAGGAGTCTTTGATTGTAATATTGTTAAAGACTTGAGACGTTTGTGTTGTATTTGTTTTGAAGTTATTGCTTACAATTTAATGTTTGAATTCATTTATTTTACAATTTTACATACATATATGTTAAAAAATAAGATTTCTTGTACATTTATACATATTAAAAAAAAATCATGTGAAATTCCGGGTACCCGAAATACCCGAAAATTTTGCATACCCGAAATTCGGGTACCCGCCTAATCGTGTCGGGTTTCGGGTGTGAAAATTCATTACCCGCCAGGTCGGGTACCCGACCCGAAATACCCAAAACTCAAAAAACCCGACCCGCGCCCAGCCCTAATGATAAGCGAAAATTCATGTCAAGATTCATCACACTGGGGACTATTCCCTCACTTTAACACTTATTGATTATTATTGATATTTATAAACTTAAGTAGAAGAAAGTTGTTAAGTGTTATATCGTATTAACCAATATTTTGAAAGGTGGACCGATCATTCATTTTGCGTGAACTAGTGTATGTCAAATCTTGAACGTAAGTGCAGATAGAACCATCGATGAAGCGATCGAAACTAGTCAACAATTGAAGAACCAACGACCAGTGAATTAAATAAACAAGCGTTTCGATTTTTTTTTTCTTTTTGAAATATTTAAATAAAGTTTGTGTAAGGCATAAAAGTTGGACTCTTGACATTGTGGAAGAAACAAGTCTTTATGATAGTTAATGTCTTACTACTCTATCAAATGAAATATAATTTGTAACTTTTAGTATTATGACACAACAAAATACTAATGGTAGTATGTATTTTGGGTATCGAAAAAATTTCGTTTCTTTCCTTTTCTTTTTTCTTTCCAACTATAGTTTTAGGACAAAAAGCGACAAAAATTTAAAGCTCCATTTATATTGAGAGAATTGCATTTTTTATATTAAATTTTATATCGATTATTACTTATTGAACCAAGAAAAAATAGGTCAACACACTTGGTACTATAATTTAACAAATCGTTTCACATTCAAGCCATTAATTTTTTTTGAAAATCACCGTGAAGTTGGTGATGTGACCGGTAAGTGAAAATGTGGAACGATTTGTTAAATAATGATATCAGTTGTGTTGAAATGTTTTTTCTTAGTACCACAAGCCAAAATCGATATAAATTTTGGTACCAAAAATGCAATTATCTCAATTTATATATCTTGAAAATTTAATTATAAAAATTAAGTATCCCCTTCAACAAGTTGCAACTACTTCCGGCCTTCTGGGGGGGATTCCTCAATATTTGTGACGTCATAGTGACCATTTTTTCTGAAATTATTCTCACATAGTTATGTTGTAGAATTATTAATGATTTAGTTGTATAATCCAACTACAACTATGATGGTAAGAGCTTCTCTAAGTCTCTAACTCATTTTACAACTTACAATTATACGGATTTGGGCACGATTACTTCTAATACCAAAAAAAAAAAAGGAAAAGAAAAAATAGATAGGTTGGGGGAAAATAGAACCGTGGAAGACTTGATTGACCGCTCTTGAGCCGTTAGACAAGTAGCACTATGGGTATTAAGACTGTATGGTCCAATCCTAAACCGTTCTCGTAATTCAATTTTAAATTACGGGGGCTTTTAGAATACGAGTGAACAATACATTCGACCTTCCAAAAGAACTGGAAGAATCGGGTTTGTTTATGGAAATCTTGTGTCTACCCCTAAATAAATATATCAATTATATATCCGATCCATTTTTTTTTTTATAAAAAAACTGGTATATGAACATAATGTTAATAGTCAAAAAGGTGAACTTTATAAAAGAGATTCCCCTTGGGGACAAGATCTCCACTAAGCACAATCACTAGTACCCTTTTAATATTTGTCAAGACAAATTACGTATAAAAAATATGCTTTCTTCATTTTATGTTCACTAAAAGTTTTCCTTTCATTTTAGACTTTTTTGGCCTTTACAATGATTGTAATCAATCTAGTGCGGCAAATGCAAAGTTTGCCTTTCACTAAATCACATGGCTGCCAACTAAAAATGGATTTAGAATATGAACATGATCAACAAATTTCCGATTAAGGGAGAACACACTTCTCCTTCTACAATTAATTGTTGCAAGTTTAAAGCTAATTAGTTTTGAAGGCTGTTCCGTAACAGTTGGCAAATCCTTGAGATCGATCTTTGCACATGTAAAATTATTAGGTTAATCATGATTTATATTAATTAATGGAAATATAGTTAATGTCAATGGATTCATGATTTGTAGATAAAGAAAAATTAATCACCTTTTGTGAATCTTTTTAATGAATAAAATATTTTAAATGTCCTTCTTTTATCTTGTTAACGCCTTATGTTGTGTTTGTACATGAATCGATTTGTCTTTGATAGAAGTATGATTCTAAATTTATTATAAATTTTTCCTTCATCTTAACTGCAAAAATGAAATATACATTAGTCTCATGTTGAAACAAATCTATATAAACTTGTTTAATTTTAATTGTTTATATTTATTGTTTTCAGTATTAAAAATTACTCTTAAATGTTAAATGTTATGCTTAGTATTAGACAACGAAAACATATTTACATTCGAAGCAGATTTTGACTCCACTTATGACTTGTCGTCTAGCTGTTTGTTATTTTGTTATCTTAATATACGAAAGCCAAGTGGCACTGTACATTAATGATTATTTTGAGTAGATAATAGATATATTGACTAATTTACGCTTTAAAAAAAACATACTTGAGCGGTGAGACATACATATATGGTCTATTTGGATGAGTTTCGATTCGGTTTCGCGGGTCTCAGTTTTATAAAATGGTTCGGAGGTTTCGATGAAACCTTTGAAACCTCATTTGGATGAGTTTTGACTGTTAGATTTTGTGGTTTGAATAAATTGAAACCCCACTTGGATTGGGTTTGGATGTTGGGGTTTAAGGAAAAAAGTAGGTGATATGCGTCAAATCAATGTATTTTTTAGTGAGATTTGAGAAAAAAAAAATAGGTGGTAGGTGTCAAATCAATGTTTTATAGGTTTGAGTGTGAATTTCTGAATATATTTTTTATAGTTTTATTGATTTGACGAAAACTCATTTGAAAGGAATTTTGATTGATCTTGCGAAACTCGCATGATCCGACCAAAACCCGTATGTTCCCATCCACATATACCCATAAGTTTTTCCAACAAGAAAAATCGTTTGATGGGATGCAACTGAATATTATATTATGAGGGGTAAAATGGTTATTTTGTGCTGTAGGGTGACTCGAGGAAGCAGGAAGAATACATGACAGACGGTGAAAACCTGACCCGAGACGGGCCAGAACACCAGCCCAGCTAACCTGTGGGCTAGCAAGCTAGTCGATAATAGCTCCAATCAATAGATCCAGTCCGATCTAAAAGACATTGGGCCTTTGTGCAACAATTATGTATAGAGAAATAAGATCAAACACTCCACTACCAGTCACCACCACTATCGTATTATCTAATTCTATCTATCCGAATCCAATCTGATGCAAGCAGCACTTGCAGTAATGGCCGCGCACACAGTTTTCACCGCCGCCGCTGCCCCAACAGCCCACCACCTACCTCTCCTCTTCACCAACATTTCTTCTCATTCTTTATCATCACTCCCACTTCATTCTTCTTTCCATGGCGTCGCTCTTAAGGCAAATCTACGCCAATTAGTATCTTTCTCCACCCCCTCGGCCGCGGCCCCCAAGCCACTCACGGTTGTCTCCGCCGCAAAGAAAGCTGTCGCCGTTCTCAAAGGCACATCTACTGTCGAGGGCGTTGTCACTCTCACCCAGGAAGACGAAGGTCAACCTCCAGTCCTCTTTGAGTCTTTTCAGCAAACATTTGTTGTGCTTGGAATGTCAGTAAAGTTTTTATACTTATTGTTGTTTGTGTTTCTGATGATTTAGGACCAACTACTGTGAATGTTCGTATCACTGGACTTACTCCCGGGAAACACGGGTTTCATCTCGTAAGCATTTCTGAATTGGCTTACATTTTACCTGATGAGTCAATGAATTATACTACTTTATTGAAGTTTCCAATCCAAATTTTGTTTTTATATTTGGCTTTTGTAGCATGAGTTTGGGGACACTACCAATGGCTGCATATCGACAGGTTGGGATTTTTAATAATCTAATCTAAGTTAAAATGTTTGTTTTTGGGGTTTTGGTTAAGTTACTAAAAATTTTGATACTCTTTGTTACTCACAATAGGACCGCATTTTAATCCAAATGGTTTGACACACGGAGCTCCGGATGAAGAAGTTCGTCATGCGGGTGACCTGGGAAACATAGTTGCTAATGCTGATGGTATTTTTGTTCACACATTTCATTAAAATTTCTTTCATTAGAGTGGTAATCTAGCAGATCTTATTCTAATGGTGGTTCTTGTTCGATTAATATAGGAGTGGCTGAAGCAACAATAGTGGACAATCAGGTAATCTTCTACATGCAATGCTACTGCATTTTGTCCTTACAGGCATGCATTTTGTTTCGTGTAGTTGTATAGTTAATTTTTTATCATCATCTTACAGTAAAAATATGCAGATACCATTGACTGGTCCTAACTCAGTAGTTGGAAGAGCTTTTGTGGTACATGAACTTGAGGATGATCTTGGAAAGGGTACAATTTTTATGACTTTAATTAATGTTAGTCACAGTATTCCCCTTGTTTGACTAGTTTTTCTCATTTCGCCCTATCTGAATACAGGCGGACATGAACTTAGTCTTAGCACTGGTAATGCTGGAGGCCGTTTGGCATGTGGTATGCACTTTGTTCTCAATTTTATTTTTTGGTATATCATTTAGTCTCAAACACTGTATTTTTCCTACATTCTTAAAACATTTTAGTTAAGTATTCCCTTAATTAGTATCACATTGCCATTGTCTTGATGTCCTACTGGTGAACCACACAATCTCTTGATGGTTTCCTCTTTTGCAAACCTAAATAGCAGATGGATACCTACTTATCAATATAACACTTGCGAAAATGTGATGTCTATTTGTCTTGCATGAGGGAGAACAGTTGATAATTACCCAAATCAACTCATACATGGAACGCACAAAAGTATCTTATGTTCTTTAAGATTTTGTTGTCCCCCCCCCCCCCACCCCCCCCCCCCCCCACCCCCCCCCCCCCCCACCCCCCCCCCCCCCCACCCCCCCCCCCCCCCACCCCCCCCCCCCCCCACCCCCCCCCCCCCCCACCCCCCCCCCCCCCCACCCCCCCCCCCCCCCACCCCCCCCCCCCCCCACCCCCCCCCCCCCCCACCCCCCCCCCCCCCCACCCCCCCCCCCCCCCACCCCCCCCCCCCCCCACCCCCCCCCCCCCCCACCCCCCCCCCCCCCCACCCCCCCCCCCCCCCACCCCCCCCCCCCCCCACCCCCCCCCCCCCCCACCCCCCCCCCCCCCCACCCCCCCCCCCCCCCACCCCCCCCCCCCCCCACCCCCCCCCCCCCCCACCCCCCCCCCCCCCCACCCCCCCCCCCCCCCACCCCCCCCCCCCCCCACCCCCCCCCCCCCCCACCCCCCCCCCCCCCCACCCCCCCCCCCCCCCACCCCCCCCCCCCCCCACCCCCCCCCCCCCCCACCCCCAGATGTAATAAGTTTTTAGTTTTGAGTTTCAGAAATTCATGTTTGGCCCATCAACTCTTCCCAACCTCACAAGAACAAATTGAAACATTCAATTTTAATTCAAAAACATCTTCCCTCATTGTACAGGACTTCCGCAGCTCTGTAAATTCATCCATGCAATGGGGAATTCTGCAGGCACTAGATTCGCTAGTCCTTGAGAAAATATACACGAAACTTATCAAATTGTACAATGTAGTTGAATGAGTTTAATAAATCAGATCTGGACTAAAATTTCTCTTTTTTTAGAAACTGTATTACATCAGTCATTGTATCATAAATATATTCAATCAACTCTATCAAAGTACAAAAATAAATAAACTACCAAGACTAGTATTAAACTAGAGAAATTTACCTACATTAATGGAAGTCGAACCCAAGACATCTTGCCTTTTTGGTCTTAGGGCTCATGTATAAATTTAAGAAAACTAGATATATATATATATATATATATATATATATATATATATATATATATATATTCCCTTATCCAATAATTTATTATTATTAACTTCTAAAACAATTGTACCCTCGGGGATTATCAAAATTTTCACGATTGCACAAAACTAAAGGGCAAGCTAAGTTTGCTCTTTCTTCTGTTTTTGCTATTATAAATTTTGATGGAACATGCCTATATATCTAGGGCATATTAGACCACATGGTATTGGGAAATGAGGACAGAACAGTTGGGAATTGAAGATGGTAGCTTTAAGGTTTGATTAGATCGGAATTGATAACTCACAAGACAAGTGTGAGAGGTGCAACTGTACATGCTTGCAACTAGAACTAAAGTCGAGTAGAAGTATATATGAATATGATCTGTGTACCTAATTTGGTGTAAGAGTTGGCATAAAGTCAGTGTCATTGAAAGTAATTACAACTCATTTGCACTTTTAATTATCTTCTTAATTCTTTTGCTTTCATTTTAATTTGTGCATAGGTTGCAACCACTAAACACTTTCCTAAAAAGTCATATATAATAGTCATCTAATTTCTTTTGGTATAACTGGATGAATTGAAGAGCGGTTCAACTAAATTAAAAAGTGACTAAACACGACGGCCTCAATTGACCCGACCGACCCGTTACGTAACCAACTTTCTTACTTTGACTTGATCGATATTGGACCTGTACATGTCCGGACTTGGTATAACCCACACAACTGCAAGAGCAAATGTGGAATGTTTTCATCTTTTTCTCAATGGTCTACACTACATATGAATTTATAAAGTTGGACGAAATACAAAGTTTTGAATTATAAATTTTCTACACCAACCTTAATTTTTTTATGTAAATGAAGGAAAAATATTTATAGAGATGACAAGAATGTGAAGAACCTTCGAGTAAAGTCAGATATATATTCATGCTATATATTAGTAATAAATTACGAATAGAGATAACATGATTTAAATATTGTTGTTATTATTGTCCATTTAATTTAATATCACCCAAAAGAATTACTTGGATGCCCGTAAATTACAAAATCATCCTCACCACACATATATAATGCATTTAATATTTTCACCTTAGAATAAACCAAAGGATAGATATGCAAAATGTGATATTAATTACGCTTACCTTGCACAACACCTTATATTAATTAGCATTGTGAAACAACTCTTTGAGTGAGACTTAAGGCTTAATAAGTGTGGTAAGAACATTTACGAACAGCAAGATCTATGCATGTCAATGGCGTCAGGGCCATGATCAATTGACTTAAGGGCCGGAACAAATGGAGATTTTTTATTTATCTAATTTTTTTTTTGTGTGGTTATCTATGGTTTAATCCATTGCGAGATGCGTCGGACATATTATATCACACCTCTCGCAGTTACAAGGATTCGAACTTGTATCGCCATTTTAGGAATATTAATCTCCTCCACTATACCAATGGAGAATGGAGATTCTAGTGTAAGAGAGATTCTATTTGAAATTTTGAACAAGATAATTATTCAACCAACTAGTTTGAGCCTTATTTATAAGAACAACAAATTTTTTGGAATTCTAATTTGACCAAAATAAGTTACAAAAATGGGGAAAGATGACATCACTTCTAAATATAACATATTTACATAAGTGCGGAATCAAGTAGAAAGAGGTGACTACCAGGAAAATGTTCATAGTTTTAAAATAACTTCATGCTATATAATATTTTTGTTGCGCATTAATACTATTAATTTCATCAAATATTAAAATCTACATACCGGATCAAAAAATAAAGAGTGCTAAACATGCAGTAACATTGGGGGTTAAGTGCGAAACGGCGTATAAAACAGAACGACGAATAATATACTGTTACAATATATGCTTTACTTGCAATTGCAACCCACCCCAAAAACTATAACACCGCAAGGTCCACATTGGTTGCATTTCGACATCATACAAACCTTACGTGCTACACATTACCAACCAAAGTTTCAATTAAATTTGTCACGCCAAGAATAATCTTCCTTTCCAAAATCATCTTCTTGTACATTTTTTTGGCAGCAGCAATGGATAACAAATTAAAAAATATTGGGACCCAATACTGGATCCAGGACTACCCTTATTAGATATAGGTATTCAGAATCGGGAAATTCTTATTCAGATCGATTTCAACCGACCTCAATCACAAAATAAGTGTAATACACTTTACATATAATTGAATGAGTTCGGCAAACCATGTCTGGACAAAATCATAACCCTTGTGGAGCCATATGAGGTTCATTTGAAGAATCCCACATACACACCATGTGGCCCCGAATTGTAAATAGGTTTAAATGCAAATAATATTATCAAAGATTCGGTTAAATTTAAAATCAGTAAAATTTGCTCGAATTTAGTTTACCTTTAATAATCAGACTATACTTCAGCTCACAAATCAAATTTGAAAATTGTGCATTTCGACTTGATTTAATTCAGTTTGAGCAATATGTGGAGTCTACATTTAGTTTAGACCTACTTGATTCATCCTAATCCCCTTAACCCTCTGGTATATTTTCCAATTTTTGGAGGTTTTTGAGTTATAAGTTGATGTTGTCTGTTTCTTTATTTTTTGCCACGAAGAAAAAATCTACTTCCTATTCTATGGTAAAATATTGCCAATACATGATTTACTTTATAGACCTTGGAATGAGTTGACAATTTCTATTTTTATTTACTTAGATAATGATTGGTTAAAGATTTGAAAATTGTTTATGTACTCATCTAAGATTTGCCTATTAAATAAAGACTTACATTGTAGTCTACATGTTCAAATTCAACTTTCATACACTCATCTGAAGTCCAAGAGCCATAACATAACTACTTGTAACTTGATCTTATTTTTTTTTAAAAAAAAAAAAAAAAAGAACTACTTGATCTTATTTTAAGTATCAATTTAATTAAGTATTTATAGAAAGTTAAAATATTATACGTGGAGGACACCAATATGTACATGGCCTGAAACATGGCACTCTGTAGCACGTCTAGTTTTATTTTTATTATTTTCAGATTCTGTAGCTGTGTATTAATTATCCAGTGTAAAAAATTAGCTAGTGTTATTTTCATTCTTCAAACTGAATGGAATGAGTTTTTCAAAAAAAGACATTCTCTTGATTTTCCAGATACTTTATGTGAAGCAATTCTGCATCTTTTTTCGTTCACATTCTTCCTGACATATGTATTATATATGACTTAGAAATTAGAAATATAGTTGAATTTTGTAATATTTAAATAAGGCCAATATAGTGAGCCTAGCTTGTTAAGTTAAATGAGGTGGGTGACTGTCTATCTGGTGGTGTTTTGAACAGATCAACAAGAAGCTGATGACAACTCCTCATTAAAATTAATGATGTCGAGATATGAGGACAACAACATAATAATGCTTCAACTGAAAGTTTATTTATTTATTGTATAAGCTGAAAAGACATAACAAGAAACCAGTTATCAATTATTAATATTTTTCTTTTAAGATTAATCAACACTTAAATATGACTTAATTTCTTTAAAAAAATTAATACCCGAGGCTATAGTAATTGAAATAGAAATGAAGGATTTAAAAACATTAAAAATCTATTGTTAGTTCATTTTGTTATTCGACTCTTGTAAATATCTATCAAAAAAGTTTGTAGCCTAAATCCATCTGGTTGATCTACTAAATCATAATGTACGATTACTCCATATAAGTTTTTGTATTTGCCATCACATCAATATATATAATTCTTGATCGATTGAATCTAACAAGTATTAGAATTTCAACTACATTGGATGAATATTTTTTAGTGTTTCTTTGGGGAAATGTAAAGTTGTTGTTAGATTTATCCTTTCTCATTGTAGGTATCAAGAAAAGTTTGTGGCAACTGGCAATTAAGTGAAAACATTGTGAAATTATTGCTGATTTTTCCAAGAGACCACTACCATATATTTAAGTCGTGTTGTTTTATCATCACTAAGTTAAATGCCCGAAAAAGTCATTTGAGAGAACTAGTGTAGCAGCAATAGTATATAATTAAAATAACATTGGAATTGTGCATGTATCAGAAATGAAATGAAAGTTCAATTAGGCGGCCAAGTAATTAATTAATTAAATAATTATTTAATATATAGTCACAAGTCACGAAAGTGTCCATGACACCAACACTTATGGTACAGTACTATCAACTATCATCAACTTGTACAATTTTCCACTCCCATCACTCTAAGCCTAAGCCCCACTTGAGAATGTTCATTAGTGTCCCTACTAATTCCTTTTTCCCACAACCATTATATATATATTTGGATAGATTTGTGTGACATTATAAATCCCATTCTATTTTTGTTAAATGGAAACATATAAATATACAAAAAAAGAAAAACTATTTGGAACGTTACCTCCTTTTCATCAAATTTACAACTATTACTTGAAAAACAATGCTCCCCATTCATCAAATGTGTTTTTTGTTCTAAACTATTTTTTAAACTGATGAAACAATTGACGTATTACTTTTCAACCACTGTTTTATATATAGACCAAAAATATACATATAATTATTTTTAAAAAAGTTTCAATTCTTATTTAATTAAAACGCAATATCAGATTAAAATTAAGGATAAATATGTAATGTAAGTAGTATATATAGATGAAAAGAGGTTATGTCGGATTTGCTTGAAAGCCAACCGAATCTTGTTGGGTTGCCAATACATATTCTCTATGCCTTATATAAAATAGTTAAAATATATATATAGTATACTTTTCTTTAAATTTAAGAAGACATGGAGTGAATGAGGTGGAGCATGCCTTTAACGTGCAATTTCCTTGCTTTAGGGGGTTGTGTTTATTCTTCACTTTCTTTCGCTGGCAAAATTGTGAGAAATCAAGATAGTGCAAACCGACTTAAAATGTAACTACCAACCTTACTTCATCCTTTTCTTCTAAATTACATCCTATATAAATATATATAATTTTTTTAAAAATTTATTATATGTTGGACACTTCACCTGCATCTTTGTAATCTTAAACCTTTCCGTTTTACCTAGATGTGCAAACCTGGAATTCCAAGGCATGGTGTGTAACGACTTCTATTTTTCTTCAAAATATCATATATGTCTGAAAAATATTCATAAGCTAGCAATATATATTGATCAAGGAAAAGCTCTTTTTTATTATTTATTATTAAAAAATAAAAACAAACATTTGGAGAGAGTTACTTTAGCTCACTTTCCATGCCTAGTGGTTGAATTAGTTCATTAAATACAAAGAATAGAATTACTCCGCTACCAAATTAAGTTGGTTACCAAATAAATTGCTTTTGATCACTATACCTAAACAAGCATTAATGTACGTACTTAATAGATGACAATGCATACACACACTCCCTATACTTCTTTTAATTGTTAAAAATCTTCTTGTATTATTTTTATTAGCAAAGTAATTTAACATTTCACTCCATCAATAGTACAAATACAACAAATAAATGACGTGTTAGTAAGTTTAGGCAAAACCAACACACAAAAATCATAATCCTCTACGAGTAAACAGTTAATTATCAATCACACCTAACAAAATATATCACCTAACTAATACTGACAAACAAAATGCACTAATAAGTATTTCACAACCCTGTTCTTGATCATCATTTGAAAGAGATGGTCTACTTCTAAATGGTAACAACAACAAATACATGTTAGAATGAGAAAATTCAACAATAGCTGAAAATAAATGGGAATTGTCCGGGAAACTGGATTATCTATTACACTTTGGTGTCACATGTATGGATCTATTGAACAGTGTGCAAATTTAAAAATCCTCTTGATCCACCTATTCACTTGTAGGGTAAATTTATCATGTAACACTAAAATGAGACAATAAAGTGTGATAGATAATCTTTTGGCTGAGTTGTAAGATCAGAAAAAAAAAATGATGGGGATATTCTTGTACTAAGGTCTTTTTTTTTAGCTCGACCAGTGTTAGTATAGTTTTTATATTTTCCAATTTGGGACAAATAAGACATTTAAATTTTTACTAGTTCGACCTAGTTATTATTAGTAACAATTAATTAATTAATGAGTGAAAGAAGAAGTGAGCTTGGTAAGAAATCACTCTTACTCTTTTAAGTATTGACTATCTATACAAATACTAATAATTACTACTACATATATATTTTATATTATAACTATTAACTACACTATAATTATAATATATAAAAGAGATCGAGCCCCTCACTATATACTATCCGGTCCCTTCACACTTTCTCTCATCTCATCACACTCTTTCTTACACTTGAACTGATCAAGTGACAATAAAACTAACATCATCTAATTCTATTCATTCTTCAATTTTCCGATGATGAGATTAGAAGTCTTAGAAGAGTTCTCTTCTTCCACCGATCGAATAATCGTTAAACGAAAGCGCACCAAGCGACCTAGACCCTCGACCTCCTCCGCCACCTCATCAATATCTACTAGCACGGAAGAAGACGATGACATGGCCGCCAACTGTTTGATTCTCTTAGCAAGAGGCGGTACTGCTCCGCCGCATGCGCAAGAGAAAAAATTCACCAGCCGGAAATTCACCGAAATGACCACCACCACAAAAGAAGGGAAAGTGGGTATATACGTTTACGAGTGCAAAACTTGCAATAGAAGTTTCCCATCGTTTCAAGCATTAGGTGGTCATCGAGCAAGTCACAAGAAACCTAAGCCCGCCCCATGCGCCGCCGCCGGAGAAAGATCGCCGCCGTGCGATCAAGAAGAAGTTATTTCCCTACCACCTTTATCGCACAAAAGTTTTCATTTAGAGAATAATAAGAATAAAATTCACGAGTGTTCCATTTGTGGCTCGGAGTTTGGTTCGGGACAAGCTTTGGGAGGACACATGAGAAGGCATAGGTCCGGTGTTGTTGCTACTAATAATAATACCATGTCGTATGATGTTAGTGAGAAGGAAAGGAGTATTTTTGCATTGGACCTCAACCTGCCGGCGCCACCAGAAGATGAGCGGCCGGAGAGGAGTTTTGTGTTCTCCGCTGCCGCAACAATGGTGGATTGCCACTACTAGGAGAGGAGGGTTGACAATAATTTTTTTAATGTGAATAATTAATTATTTTTATTTTCTTTTTGGGGTTTTGGTATACAATTATAAGTGTCATTATTATTGTTATTGTTGTAATTGATTCTTTGAACACGGCAAATTTGATTTGTTTTTATGTTGGAGTTGAATACTTTGAGTGAGTAAGTGGTTACTATTCATGGTTGCCTTTCATTCACGAAAAGTAAGTGATGAGGGCATCTTAATTTTAATACTATAATTTTTTTCTTTAATTTATTTGTTTTAACTTTTTATTTTTTTAGTTGGAGAGCAATGTGCAACACTAGTCCAGCTAGAATGTGTGAAGTGTATGTAAATAAGTGTGATATGTGATTCTTAGTTTTAGTTCAAACTCGATTCGTGGATTTCATTTATTAAAATATCGAACGTATTTATACATACTTTATTATTAGTATTTTTTTAAACTTGTTATGATGGACGGAGTTTAGCTATGGATAATTAGGCATATCCTAAGTCACAATAACCAACGAGTATTTAATCAGTATAAAGGATTAGTCATCATAATGTGGCGGATGTAAGTTCGAGTTCTCGCTTGAAAATGTGTTCATTTCATGCTTCCGACTATATATGCCTGAAGAGGGATTATATTAATTCAAATCGTAATATACCTGATAAACAAAAAAGAAATCGTAAATTACGTTCTCTGTAATTTTTGTTTATTTAAAAAAGAAAAGGTAAATAATTGAGGGATTGTTTTTATTATTGGGGGTGTGTTTCATGAAATGACAAAGAGTAAATGGATAGGAAAGATGGGCTGGTAACTGCCGATTTTCATGTGTATCCACCTGTATCTTCTAGTTTTTATATATACTTCTACTATGCATTTCCTCTTATTAAATATATTATATACACTTTGACATACATTTTTAAGCTGTTTCTTGATCACCTTACTTCACTTGTAGCTTTCGACCCCACCAATTCACACCTAATTATTCAACTTAATTCCTAACTTTACTACTTTCTTAACTAACTTAAGTCTAGACTTATTGCCCACTCCTCTTGGACACCCTAAAAGAAAAGGAGAAAAATTAAGAAAAGTTATCATGATATCTTCAAAATGTTAATAGTACTAATTAGACATGGCGGAATTTTAATTTATGCTAGAATTCTCTCAATGTCGGCTCCCTTCAACTATAAATTAGCAAAATAAAAATAAAAATTAGGAACAATTCCTATTAAAAAATTAGGTACGCATAACCTCATGATCATTAATCTCCAATGCTGTTCACTATCTTATCAAGAAATTAAATTTGTTTAAATTTTGCACTTTATTAAATTATATCTATGGTTGGGTCAAATAACAGGTGTTGTCATTTAGAATTTGGCTATAATATTAATTCATTTAATCTCAAACACCCTTAGAAAGTGGGGGTTAAGTGACTTGTCTAAATGCGTGTTTGTTATTCGCACGTATCGTTAAGCCAATCATGTGGCCAGGCCACATTGCGTGAGATTATGTCCAAATAAATTAAAAGAGAGATTGATTATTAGGGGAATTTCTTCTTAATTCATTCATAATGCACATGTAGTGCGGTGCGACCTTGCCAAATTATATATATACACTCTTAATCAGGTTAATTAAACTCATGAAAAAGGCAAATACCTAAAGTTTTTCAATACTATTTGCCACTAATTATTTATTTTGTTCTTTTTTTTAGAAGGAAGCCGAACTTAATTAGATACTAATATGCCTAATTCTTGAGTAGGTGTCCTCTTTTCAAAGGCCTAAGAGTTAGTATAGAAACAAAATTAGAGGTATTAAATGTATTAACACGAATATGACCACACATACGAACATGTTATACGTAAGGACGATCTTAAACTTCTTGATTTTAGTCCTTATTTTGTTTTATTTTATACCTCAAATTTTCGAGACGTGTGAGTGGAGTGAATAACAAAACAATTCGGGATATAATTGCAAAGTATCTCAGGAAATATATGTGTGTAGAATTTATATTCGCAATTACTCACATACATAGAAATGACATTGTAATTCAACTTCGAACTTATAATCATTTAATTTGATACAGTGCACCTTTGACTTAAACATAGTTTAAATAAAACATGAAAATTAAATTTAGGCATATATATATGAATGGATGTAAATTAAAATGCAACATGCATCCATATTCTTTATAAATGATTGGGCTTCGTTTTTGTTGTATTTGTCTTTTAGCCAATAAGTATTTTGGTGGGATGAAAATCAGAAATGAAATGGTCAATCACTATCAATTTTGTTTGTAGTGTTATATTATAAATGTATGTATGTATGTATGTATATCATATCCAAAATCAGGGATATAGTAGATGAGGCAACAGCAGTGTGTGTGGAATGTGTGTGCAATTTAAGCTCACTCGAATTCATCATGTGGACAACTCAACACCCACATACTTATTTGGGGCGGCGCACTTTTTTACTCAGACAGATGGATATATAGTTCTCTAATTTTGAACCTTTACTATTGAAACATAGAAAAGTCAGTCCATTTCTTTGCAAAAAATTAACATTTAATTACATAATTCAACATATACTTGATAATAGTTTCATCAAAGATAAATCAAATAAGTAGTATTACAGTTAATTATTAACTTCTCAAAAGTACCAAACTTGCGTGGAATTATCGATAATCTTTTTAATATTAGAAGATTTGTGCAATATTTGATACTACTAATAATTAGAAACCTCTTCGGTCCGAGCGGTAAATATACAGTCTAGTAGATAAAAAAAAAAAAAAAAAAAAGAAAAAAAAAAAACCTCTAATATGGGTGCGACTTCTACAAGGCCTGAGCTTAATATAGTTTAAGACAGCGGATCATGTGGACATGAATATTATTATTGATAAAAACAATTAGAGCTGCAGCCAGTGACTAATTTTGTCGTGCCTCAGCCCTAATCCAAGTCTAAAGTAATTTATAGTGAGAATTTCATTTGCCGGCCATCGCGGTGATAGATATATACACTTGACGGATTAACCGCCTGAAAGAGTCTCGTTTAAATATTATTTGGGTTTTGGAATTTGGGTTTCCATCAGCAAGGCCCAATATCTAGTGTGTTAATTGGGCTTCTTGAATTTGAATTTCCAGTATATGGGCTGCATATGTAATGCCATTTTTGTGATAATAGCCCATATTTATAATATACTAGCCTCTTTGTGTTGGTTTTATTTAAATTTATAAGCGAACATTGAATCTAACGAACATAAACATATAACAGATTAACTTCTTCTGATGCTCAAAAAAAAAAAAAAAAAAACTTCTTCTGACTAATTAATTAAATTTTGTGATACAGAACTGTTAAGTGCAAAACATGTCGAGAGAACTTAAAATTTGTATTCAAATTAAGATTTAGCCCCAACATCCTTATTTAAATAAAATTATAATATTATGTTTATCTATGGTCACATAAAGGAGTACATAGATATTACTTGGTACAACATTTTTTTATCCCACTTGAATTATTTAACATATTTATTCAATTAGTTAGTATTGATAAATTATATTTCTAAATTGCCCCACAAGGATTTAGGAAAGAATATAATTTGATAGGTAGATGGACGTCATAATGTACTGACTAATTACGATTTGAGAAAGCAATTTTATAATTATATCATTTTGCTATATTTGAATCTAAATGGGTTGAATACACAATAGATTTAATGTATATATAGATTCAATTCTTAATGTATTGCATCGGTAAAATATAATTGAGTTAAATCTCATCTCAGATTCACAATCTTCGAATTTCTTTGATATTAGTAGAAATAAAGTGGCAAACTTGATGACGTAAGATGAAATTCAAACTTGAGTCCTTTAGTTTGAGGGTACTAGAGTATTTTTTTGATTTCAATTCATCTCACTTTTGTATATGTACAGTGGCTTCGCTATATAGAGAAATTTGTTACAAATATTATTTTTCTCTCCTATACATGTACAATTTGTTTTTTTTCACTATTTTATTTTATGGTGTACTATTCTTGAAGGTATTATATTGTGTGGGTGTCATATGCTGAATACACTAAACGAATCATCTGTTGATACGATGATATATGTAAAAAAGAAATATCACAATGTAGAATAAGTCTCATGTTTAACCATGATTATGAATTAGAACAAGCATCAAGTTATCTAAATCATAAATCTAGTATGTTATTCCACAACCAGAAATAGAAGTGCTATCTAATAAAAGACCAGATTCACAATTAGATTAAAAAAAATTGCAAGTTCATGTGACCGGAGTACCATTTCATGACCCACGAGAAGGTCACTATTTTATTTGAAGATGATAGATACCCTTGAAAGTTGAAAGCTTCAACTCCCATTTCGTGCGTGAAGGTTGACGCCACAAGCCGCAACAAAGAAAGTGAGTTTACAATAACACATCTTATATTATCGATCCCAACTTAAAATAACACGTACGTACGATTAATTTATTGAAGTAAATTAATGGTTGTGCATTATTAGTATTTCTTAAACCTATCCGATCGAGTTGTTTTAAAAAAATTTCTATTGGCCTAAGATTAATTTGTCCGAGTGTGAGATCGGTGGCATTTGAGGGAGGTCTCAAGTGGTGTTGAGTTCAAGCTCTAGGGTTGACTTCCTTGTCACAAGTAATTATATGGTGCACTGCAGTGATGTGGTGCAACCAGCTCATTAAATTTTATTTAATGTAGTTTTTCCATATCAATACACGGTAGAAATAAGATTTTAGTGTCAAATTTTCTTTAAAATTAAGGGTTAAATTAAATTAATTCCATCTGTATGTTGAATCATATCATTCGTGCAGCGAATGCACATACTACACCAAGAATAATCATATCATTCGTGCAGCGAATGCACATAGTACACCGAGAATAATTACATGAGAAGACACATTTTTAGCACACGCGCTTCATATACTCATCCAACACACTCGGTGTACAAACACCCAATAGAATCAAATTATCTCCCACCATCATGACCAACTCCTTTCTCTCATTTGTTACTTTGTCAACTCAAAGACAAAATGTAGCCCATCTGAGCACATTTAGTTTTACTACTTCCTCCCTCCCTCTATATATATATATAATATATTCCTCTCCTACATAAGTACTAACTTGAAGATTTTTCTTGGGATAAGATTTGATAAAAATCTAGCAAAAAGAAGAATCCAAAAAAGGAGGAGCAGTTTAAAAGAAGATTGGATTGGAAACAAAGAACTTTCTTTTCTTTTCAAGATAAAGAAATGATCACAGAAGGGGCCACACCTAGTTATCCACAAGGGATCATGCCAATATATGGAGTTTGTGGAGAAACAATCTCATCATCTCTTGTACCAAATTCTTCATCCCAATCAACAAATCATACCTCTTTTCTTTACAATCTATCAATTCTTAAAGACAAAGTCCACCAAGTACAATCACTAGCTAACATCTTCATGTCCAGTGATCACGGCCAACCCCCTGAGTCAACGGCCATCGCCATGCCAACTATTGGCACCTTGATTCAAGAAATCATTGCCACAGCTTCATCTATGATGTTTTCTTGTCAAAAAATGGCCCCTCTCGAGTTTCAGGGAGGCGCACAAAATGTCGGTTTGTACACTAATCATCATGACTCAATTGATGATCAATGGTATGGTGAAAATTACAACAATTGCTACTCAACTAGTACTAGTAATATTATCGGTACAAGTAATAGTTTGCCTCATAAATTAGAAATATCTAGTGAAGGGTCATTAGGCCTATCTCATATCAATGATGACATAGTTGAGTTAGATGCTGTTGATTTATTAGCCAAGTACACACACTATTGCCAAGTTTGTAACAAAGGGTTCAAACGTGATGCGAATTTGAGGATGCACATGAGGGCACACGGCGATGAGTACAAGTCAAGTGCTGCACTAATCAATCCAATGAAAAACAGAGAAAATATTGCAAGTGGAGAAAACATTAAAACAAGAAAATATTCTTGCCCACAAGAAGGTTGTAGATGGAACAAGAAGCATGTCAAATTTCAGCCACTTAAGTCTATGATTTGTGTGAAGAATCATTACAAGAGGAGTCATTGTCCAAAAATGTATGTTTGTAAAAGGTGCAATAGGAAGAAGTTCTCGGTTTTGTCGGATTTACGGACACATGAGAAGCATTGTGGTGACTTGAAGTGGCAGTGTTCGTGTGGGACGACTTTTTCGCGCAAGGACAAGCTCATAGGCCACGTTGCGTTGTTCGTAGGACACACTCCAGTTACTATTTCATTGAACAAGATGGAAATAAAGTGCAGTTCAAATGCAATTTGATGGTATTTAGTAGGTACAACATTTCTTGGGATTATTGGCATTTTTAAATTTTAATCTGAGTTGTAAATCTTGATGCATGTGTAGCTGTGATGTTGTAGGCTTGATGTACATAGTTTATATAATTATATGGAATTACATCAACATACTTTTCTTTTATAACATTCTTTAGAAAATTATGAATAACACGGATAACAAAGTTTTAAATTACATCATAACATACACATTGCATAGTTTTCTTTTTTCTTTTTGGATAAATATTGCATAGATATGGTGTGAAAGAATTCTACAAAAACAAGGTCTATTGCTCTGCAGCATGTTTTTAATAGATTTCTACTTTCGGGAATCATTTGTTATTAATGGTTTTTGTAGAATTCTAGATTTTTACACTCAACACTTATATTTATTCATCAAAAAGAAAAAAAAAAACACTTGTATTTGACATTTCAAACCAAGTTCTTGTTTTTGAATTATTTTGCGCTTTCATTTTAGATTTATAACTTCTTTGGTAAATTCAAACTATTAATTAAGGACCCACATGATGTGCGAAATCATCTTGTAGACTAACAGTTTAATGATTTTGTAACGACTCGAATATTAGGGAGTAAAAATTATATTTTTTCCTAAATATTTGGAAGAACATAGAATTGTAAGCTTTCCAGATCTAGCTCAACCGAAGAATGAAATTATCTTACAGTAATTTTAAAATTGCAAAGTAATGACTTTGTTTGTGATCATCCTAGAGACTTGAGGGCCTATTGGAATTGGTATTGGCCTGGTTTCGATTGACATTGATTTCGAGAAAATGGTTGTGATGGTTTTAGTATAACATTTGAAACACCATTTGAATTGAATTTATGTTGGGTTTTGTGATTTTTATTGAGATATTATTTGAATTGAAATTTAAAGTTTGATGGGGAAAAGTAAGTGTTACATCAATTACTTTTATATAGAAAGTAGGTGATAGAGATAAGATCAATCTCCAGTACATGTTCAAAGTTTATTAAATTAGAATATATAATATTAAAATCTAGGTTTCGCGAAACTTGTGTCCAGACTTCATCCGGAATAAGTTTGATTTCACAAAACTGCACAACTGAGCTTAAAAGAGGCCCTGAATGTCTCTTATGTGTAAAATTAAATTTGGGGTTAACATTAAATGAGGATTGTATTTTTGATACAATAACTTAGAGGCTCAACACTTTTGGCACCATTTTTTTCATGATTAATACAATAACTTACATAATTATTGCAATTTAAGTGCCTTAAAGTTGATGGAATTGGCTACGTACGTGTACACACTAGCTTTTTTATTCAAGAGTCTACCCTATGTTATGTTATCCTCCAGAAGCCCCTTTAAATCTATGCCAACTTCATGGCCTAATATGACAATTCGAACCCACTTTACATTGTGTAACCAAACCATGCACTCACGGTCTTCTCGAAAGCCTCTTACAGTCTTCTAAGATGTAGTCCATTAAGTGGCTTCTTACCGATGAAAAATTATTACCTGAAGTGTTGACCTCTCCTAATATTTGGCATCATATATGCAATTTTATCTTTGAAGGAACCTAATTTACTAATATGGCTTAACTATGTTTAATTGAACATTATCCTCTGGGTAAAATATTGAAATGGACTTATTAAAGTTCTCTTTATGCCTGCATTAATTAGTTATTATGTCATAAGAGTTTATTTTATTTTTTTGTATTCGTTTAGGATCCAACTCTTTAGTTATTTTTACTAATGGTAAATTAGGGATAGTCCCTAAGATGAGGACAGATCACAATAATCTTACTCACAAATTGGGTATAATGAAAATTTTCCTCGTGTTTGTCACCATCGTATAATTAGCCCATTACCCATGAAAACTTTCAATTTTGCCCATAGATGGTTATTTATAATGTTGGTAATATCTTATAAAAAATTAAAACTTGGTGCTAATTGTAATATCTCATAATTTATAAAACTAAAAATTAAATATTTACCATAAATACTTGATAAAATTGTAAACTTGCACAAAAGTTTCAATAAATATTAAAAAAATCTTATTTATATATTTTTCAAAATTTAATTTTTATAATAATAAATAAAGTAGAAGTTCAATAATAATACTCCCTACGTCATAAATATAAAAAAAATATCTACTCATTTAATTAAATTAATTAATTTTTTATTTTTATAATATTAAACTTTAAATGAAAATTTTATTAATTTACACATTCAACTAAATATGTATGTTAAATATACTTTATACGTTTTTTAATATTAAACTTCAAATAAATTTATCAATACAATATAAAAAAAAATTATTTAGTTATATGTGTAACTAAATTTTTTATATTCATAAAATATTATTATTAAATTGCGATATAATATGTTATAATTAAACTTAAATTGTTAATAAAAATGTTAAAAAAAAGATATTGGGAAATTTAATAATTTTATCAATTTTTTTTGGTAAATATATAATTACCAGTTTTATAATTTATGAGAAATTACAATTAATGCCCAAGTTTTTAAGATTTTATAAACATTACAAATAACCCCTAGGGGCAAAATTGAAACATAGGGTAAGGGGCTAATTATAAGACGGTGACAAACCTAAGGGGTATTTTCGTAATATCCAATACGTGAGAGGAGTTTTTGTAATTTGACCTAACCTTAGGGCTATCCGTAATTAATTATTCTAATAAATTGTACCAAATAAAAACGCTAAATAGTTAACATTACAATAATATATTACGTTCAAAATAATTTAAAATATTGAAATAAACCGTTAGCAAATGACACATGATCAGCCATACGGCCCATACCATGAAAGATTGTTGCATTTTTTATTTAATAAGTTTGCATTGTCATCATATACAAATCAATCATAAATAAAGGAACAATACAAAATCTTATATGTTTTTAAAGAAGCTTTTTGGTGCAGGAGCATGATGATGTGGAGGAGGAATTACATGGTGATGATGCGGAGGAGCATGGTGGCCATGAGGAGGTTTAGCACGGTGGTGGTGGCCATGAGGAGCCTGAGCATGGTGGTGGTGGCCATGAGGAGCCGGGGCACGGTGGTGGTGGTGGTGGTGTTTCAATGTACCTAGACTCCACACAATTTCTTCATCTTCTAATAATGTTGGATCTTTCGTGACACTTTGAGTGAAGCATGGAGTGGCAAGGACCAAGAGACCAATTAGCAGCAAAAGAGAAGGTAAAATAGACATCTTAATTTGGAGTTTGATGGTGCAAAAAATGATGAGGCCAACATGCCCTTTTTATAGTGGATGAATGTCACTATTGGGAATCAAATTTGAAAGGTTCAATAATGCAGTTTCCCATTTAATAAATATTTCATTCATAACGCTCCAATATATTAGTAGTCAATAGTATTCTTAAATTATGTAGTTATAATTTTTCAAATTTGAAAAATGAATCAACATATATGGTAAGCTTATAAATGAATTTTATTAATATTATAAGAGCATTGATACTAGTGAATCTCACAATTTATTATTGAAATAATGACGAATTCCAAACACTATCATCGCCAAATTAGTCATTTGTTAGAGCATGGTGAGCCTAAAAATTGGACCAAAAAAATTCTTCATTTGCTATCTGCTACGGTGTTTTGCACATCATGAAAAAGTATATTTATGCAGCAATAGGCATAAAAAATGGGAGCCCATTTTTAAAATCAATTTAAATTAAATTTATTTAACTAACTTAAAATCAAAGTCTATTAAGAAGTGCAATCAAAAGTAATTTTAGACTAAATTACAAATAAGTAAAATTCAAAATGTTTGTGAATTTATGATGATTATCAATTGTGGATAATGAACTAATTGATCGTGTCTTCATTATTATTTTCATTATTTTTTCAAGTTGTGATTTATATTTTATGTTATCAGTATTTATATTTTGTCCACGTATCAGACTCAAGATTGACTTGGTAAGTAAAAAAAAGGGTAATTAACAAAAGAATAACACGACTTCTAACATGTTTTGGAAAAATTCTTTTGGAAGTTTTATTTAAGCAATTGGTATATAAAATTGTTAGAATATAATAAATGTATATTCAAAATTTTAGTTATTTTAACTTAAATGTGAAAATATAGCTACAACTAATTAATTAATGCGGCACCCACCATTGGAAACTGATGAAAAGTTATGAATTTTTCAGAGAATTGATTTTTGGGTTCGACAGGCTCAAAGCCCAAATACGGATTCAATTGGGGTAAGTTAGGGGAGGTGGACATTTTGAACCTGCCTTTAGGTCTACCACTGTGGCCTGATTTTCGAATATTTTTTACCCATACTAGTTTAGGTCCCAATTTTGACTCACCACTAGTGATGCTATTTTTGAAATAATGAAATCCCTTTTATATTTTGAACATTTATATCCATCGTTAACAATAGTAGCACAATGAGTTATAAAGTAGTATTAGTTATAGTCTTATAGAGAGATCAAATTGAAAACAAATAATCCATCTTATATTAGAATAAAAAACTTTTCCAAAGTATAAAAAAACATTAAAATTAAAAATATGTGATCGACACGTACTCAAATCTTGAAGTATTAATTTGGAAACTTAGCTCATAACTAACTTGATAAAATTACCCTTCAAACTAAGACTAATTTGTAGGTTGCACCCTCAAAATAACACCTTTTGGCGATTTCCATCCTCGAAAAAGAAAAATATAGCAAAATAAATCCTGGAAATATGATTTGTTTGGCAAATTGCACCCTCGTTCAAATTTCATCCAATTTTTCGCTAGAGATGAGGGCAGAATTGGAATATTAAAATATTTTCCTCCCATTTTTATAAGGTGCAAATTGCAATATTTTTTGTCATTTTCACTGCTTTATCATTCGCTTGCGTAGAGACACAAGATATATCAAATAACGTCCTCCTCACCGAACGTGGAAGTTAAGCTTGGGGTAAATTACAAATACCCCCCTAAGGTAAGGCCTAATTACGAAAATCTCTCATGTATTGGATATTTCAAAACTCCCCCTGTAGTTTGTCACCATCCTACAATTGACCCTAACCCCTGAATAGTTCTAACTTTGTCACTAGGAGGTTACTTCTATTGTTTGTAATATTTTAAAAATAATAAAACTTTGATGCTAATTGTAATATCTTATCAATTATAAAATTGAAAATTTTATATTTACCACCAAAAATTTGATAAAATTGCCCATAAGTTTTAAATAAAAATTACATATTTATTAACAATTTAATTTTTATAATAAAAAATTAAACAAAACTTTATCAATTATATTTAATAAATAAGAAATTTATTTAAACATTTAACTGATTTTTTTTATGTTTATAATACTAATTTAGTAAATTCTATTATTATAAACTTAAAAAGTAAATTAAAAAAATTATATTGAATGTTTAAATTTTCTTATTATTTCATAAAATAATAAATTTATTAATATATTATAAAATATGTATGTTTTAATATACGTTATACGTTTGTAATATTAAACTTCAAATAAATTTATTAATACAATATACAAAAATAAATTTATTTAGTTATATGTGTAACTAAATTTTTTATATTTATAAAATATTATTATTAAATTGCTATATAATATGTTATAATTAAACCTAAATTGTTAATAAATATGTAAAAAAAATTATTGTGAAATTTTATAATTTTATCAAGTTTTTGTGTAAATATATAATTACAAGTTTTATAATTTATGAGAAATTAGAATTAATACCCAAGTTTTTAAGATATTATAAACATTACAAATAACCCCAGGGGCAATTTTAAAACATAGGGTAAGGGGTTAATTATAAGACGGTGACAAACCTAAGGTGTATTTTCGTAATATCCAATACATGAGAGATTTTTGTAATTTGACCTAACCTTAGGGATATCCATAATTAATTATCCTAATAAATTGTACCAAATAAAAATGCTAAATAGTTAACATTGCAATAATATATTGAAAATAAACCTTTAGCAAATGACACATGATCAGCCATACGGCCCATATACCATGAAAGATTGTTGCATATTTTATTTAATAAGTTTGCATTGTCATCATATACAAATCAATCATAAATAAGCTACAATACAAAATCTTATATGTTTTTTCAGAAGCTTTTTGGTGCAGGAGCATGATGATGTGGAGGAGGAACATGGTGATGATGCGGAGGAGCATGGTGGCCATGAGGAGGTTTAGCACGGTGGTGGTGGCCATGAGGAGCCTGAGCATGGTGGTGGTGGCCATGAGGAGCCGGGGCACGGTGGTGGTGGTGGTGGTGTTGTTTCAATGTACCTAGACTCCACACAATTTCTTCATCTTCTAATAATGTTGGATCTTTCGTGACACTTTGAGTGAAGCATGGAGTGGCAAGGACCAAGAGACCAATTAGCAGCAAAAGAGAAGGTAAAATAGACATCTTAATTTGGAGTTTGATGGTGCAAAAAATGATAAGGCCAACATGCCCTTTTTATAGTGGATGAATGTCACTATTGGGAATCAAATTTGAAAGGTTCAATAATGCAGTTTCCCATTTAATAAATATTTCATTCATAACGCTCCAATATATTAGTAGTCAATAGTATTCTTAAATTATGTAGTTATAATTTTTCAAATTTGAAAAATGAATCAACATATATGGTAAGCTTATAAATGAATTTTATTAAAATTATAAGAGCATTGATACTAGTGAATCTCACAATTTATTATTGAAATAATGACGAATTCCAAACACTATCATCGCCAAATTAGTCATTGAATTCATTTTACCTTAATAATTTGAGAAAATCAAGTCGTACAATCCTTTTAATACAGGGTTGAAGAATTTCCACAAATTTGTTAGAGCATGGTGAGCCTAAAAATTGGACCAAAAAAATTCTTCATTTGCAATCTGCTACGGTGTTTTGCACATCATGAAAAAGTATTTTTATGCAGCAATAGGCATAAAAAATGGGAGCCCATTTTTAAAATCAATTTAAATTAAATTTATTTAACTAACTTAAAATCAAAGTCTATTAAGAAGTGCAATCAAAAGTAATTTTAGACAATTAAAAATAAGTAAAATTTAAAATGTTTGTGAATTTATGATGATTATCAATTGTAGATAATGAACTAATTGATCGTGTCTTCATTATTATTTTCATTATTTTTTCAAGTTGTGATTTATATTTTATGTTATCAGTATTTATATCTTGTCCACGTGTCAGACTCAAGATTGATTTGGTAAGTAAAAAAAAGTGTAATTAACAAAAACTAACACGACGTGCTAACATGTTTCGGAGAAATTCTTTTGGAAGTTTTATTTAAGCAATTGGTATATAAAATTTAGAATATAATAAATGTATATTCAAAATTTTAGTTATTTTAACTTAAATGTGAAAAGATAGCTACAACTAATTAATTAATGCTGCACCCACCATCGGAAAGTGTTGAAAAGTTATGAATTTGTCGGGGAATTGATTTTTGGGTTCGGGAGGCTCAGAGCCCAAATACGGATTCAATTGGGGTAAGTTAGGGGAGGTGGACATTTTGCACCTGCCTTTAGGTTCACCACTGTGGCCTGATTTTCGAATATTTTGGACACATACTAGTTTAGGTCCCAATTTTGGCTCACCACTAGTGATGCCCTTTTTGAAATAATGAAATGCCTTTTATATTGTGAACATTTATATCCACCGTCAACAATAGTAGCACAATGAGTTATAAAGTAGTATTAGTTATAGAGAGATCGAATTGCAAAATCCATCTTATATTAAAATAAGAAACTTTTCCAAAGTATAAAAAAACATTAAAATTAAAAATATGTGATCTACACGTACTCAAATCTTGAAGTAATAATTGAAAACTTAGCCTCATAACCAAGGTGATAAATTTACCCTTCAAACTACGACTAATTTGCAGGTTGCATCCTCAAAATAACACCCTTTGGCAATCTCCATCCTCGAAAAAGAAATATAGCAAAATAATCCTGGAAATATAATTTGTTTGGCAAGTTGCACCCTTGTTCAAATTTCATCCATTTTTTTTTGTTAGAGATGAGGGCAAAATTAGAATATTAAAATATTTTTCCTCCTATTTTTATTTTTTATCATTTTCACAGCTTTATCATTCGTTTGCTTAGAGAGTCAAGATATATCAAATATCGTCCTCCTCACCAAATGTGAAGGTTAAGCTTATATATACAGGAGCTCATCTCTATCGAGAATTCTACATCTGTTGTGTGTATACTATTTATTGTGCCTAGCACAGCATAGACAATCAAGGAATCAAATTCCAAGTAGAGAGTTACTTTTGATGCATCTGGTTTTTGTTTCACTTGTTTTGTTATCCAAGTGAAATGGCCAGACAAACATATTTTGCCTGGCTCATATTATAAACAACTTTTACTCTTCATATTTGAACATAAACTGTTCCAAGATTCATCATCAATAGATTCTGCTAGAAGATATGATTAGTTTTAATTTTATAGCCTACTCAACAACCGACCAAATCAGTCCTGATTAGTTTTAATTTTATAGCCTACGCAACAATCGACCAAATTGGTTATCATCCAAAGGAACCATAACAAGGTTAGCAAACACTCATACCAGAATCTGGTTTCTACTTCCACTGATGCTTTCACGACATTGATTCCTAGAGAAATAAATAATAAAGCTAAACATTCATAAAATTTCGCAAGTTAACTAGTACATGTGTCTAAATCTAAGTAGTAAAACACTCATGCCATACACACAAAAGGTACCTTTACCAAACAAATTTTGGTATTTTCTAAGGTACCTGACTAGCCATACAAAGATTATCTAAGATCACCAATAAAAAAATTAGATCACTGAAACAGAAAGTGAGAAGCACTCACAATCCTGCAAACCAAGAGCAACAAGAGATGCTAATACAAGATTAAGCATCAAATTCTAGCAACCACAGATATATTGAAATATTATTCAGTACAAATTCGGTATTCAATTGAAGAAATAAATTTCAACATCGAAATTTTCCCCACATTGCATCACTCAAGTTTTCAACACAACACTTAGAGGAACACGAATGCATTAATAGAGTAGTATATAGTAGGTACATTTCCAGAGGAAATATACACACTCGGAAAAGCAGAAAAGGCACTTCACTTGGCAAGAATGTTTTGCTGAGCTTGGTTCTCCTGCTGCTGCTGATAATTCAGTGGCCTCCTAAAGAGCATAATGTGTGGCTCGGGACGGTGAATTGCATAATGTACCCACCCACGGCTTTGTTGCACGCCAATAGCACGCCATTCATTCTACCAACACAAAGATCACAATTATATTACACAAATATATTTGCAGGAGAGCACAATAACTAAGTCCCCAGTATCTAAATAACGAAATAAAGGCAACATGACAGTCAATGCAATAGCTAACTCGAAAAAAAATTATCCAATTTAATACTAAAGCAAGCCTTTCTTATTTTTCCAACAACATACTTCAAAATTCACACTATGATATATCAGATATCTAACCAGAAATTGTTGACATAAAATCACAATAAAGTAAATATGTCAAATAAAAAACTAGTCCAGGTCACATAATAATTCCAATTGAATGAATAGTTACTAAAATCTGTATATATTTATTATATCAATATGTGAGTGTGAGTGTGAGTGTGAGTGTGAGTGTGAGTGTGTGTGTGTGTTTGAATAACTTACTTCTGAGAGAAGACGACTTTTGGGAAGTAATTTCGCAACTTCTGATGGAAGCACCACATGCCTGAAAAATCACTACATTTCTTCAGGAAATTTCTCATCAATAAAGAATAAGCAGTCCAAAGAGAAATCAGAAGTAACCTGTACTCGTAGGTATCATCAAAGTACTTTTCTGAGTACTGGATCTGACCCATTTTTATATTTCTCGGACCGGAAGAAAATGACTACTTCAGTCCTGTGTTAATCTGCAGAAAATAAACAGACAATTATAACAATAAAGAAGAAATCTTAGTCAAATTTTAGGGTGAATTTCAATTCAAATATCAAATATCACGGATGACGGATGACGGATAGATTTTGAAATAAGACCTAGTGTCAATTATTTTCTCTATATCCAATTAAAAACGAGAAATTATTCATAAATTTCGTCTCCAAGCAAAATTACTCAATTAAAAACCAAAGGTCGAGAATTAATGAAATAACAGAAGTTACAAAATCAATTTCCAGGTTTTTTGGGATTAGAAATAACCAGAAAAAAGAGTGTCGAATCAATTACCTGAGGGTGTGGTGAACAAGTCAGTGAAATGAATCTGTCCAGCAATTGAACGGAAGTTTAATTCTAGATACAAATCAGTGTGTGAAATATATCTAGGACACAGAAGAGAGAATTGGAGTGCGAGCAAGAAAAAAGAATTAGGGGAAAGGTAAATAAGTGTATTTGCTATACCTTTTTGGAAATATTCTAAGTGCCGGCTTTAATTTGAATTTCAAATTTCGAACCTTTTCCCGCTTATTTTGAAGTTTAATTTAACTGTTGGTTAAATCACACTTATGGTCCCCCAAGTATAATGTGTTTTATATTTATATCCCTCTTGCTAAAAACCTTACACTTAAGTCCTTCCTGTATAAAATTTTTACATTTATATCCATCTTGCCAAATAATTTACACTTAAGTTCCTCCTATATAAATTGTGTTGCACCGATCAATTTTTCAATACTTTTTTGACAAAAATGCAATCACGTGTAAGTTACGTGACTTTAAGTGAGGGTATTATAACACATAAAAAACCAAAAATATTAAAACTAGCGTAATCATTGCTCTAAGCATAAATTTATAACAAAATAGAAATTGACTTAACCATAAGTGTGATTTAACCAAATAATATACAATTGGGGAATAATATTTCAGTTACATAGTGCATTGTCAACATTGTGTATTTTTTAGGTGCAAAATACTCTATGTTGAGACTAAATGTTCCACGTGGATTAAGATTCATGTTTAAATTCACCTTCTAAGATATTCAATCATCTTAAACACCTGAGATAGCTTTTGATGAGAGTTGGGTCTAAGTCTTATAGGCCTTAGCTCAATCCATGTGAAATATAATATGGAATCAAAGCTCCAAGTTAATACATGTGGGCCACCTCTCTTCGTGATGGACTACTCATTGTTTGATTGCTGGACTTTGTTATATATTCACACACTTCACCCAGATAACAAAGGATTGAGTTGTCAATATCCATTCTTTTAACAAAAGTATGCACTGTCGTTATTCGTGTGTCAAGCATTTAACCACATGTCGCAAATCTTCAAGATTGGGCTTCTTAATAATGTAATGTGATGGGTTTGCTTCACCAACACCTTCAGTCCGTCAACATGTGAAGGGAGAGTGTTGAGACTAAATGTCATTTTACTCAGTCGTGATTTTGAGGCATTCTTCTTCGACAAGTAATTACGATAGTTTAACCTTTTAGTGTTACTAATTTTAGGATATTTTTCGGCAAATTGGTCCGCTGCTCTCGAAAAATTTATTATCGGAATTCTTCATGTGAGCAACACATTTGACTACAAATTTTGTCTATATATGAACGCCAACTAAGCAAGATTCCTTAACTTTTACTCATGTGTTGCTCATATAATTTCAAAATAAAACTCAAGTATTATCCGGTTTGATAGTCATAATCTCAAACCCAAATCATATAATTTTTGTTTCAAACGGCTTAAATTCGAGCTCCCCTCCCCCTCCCCCACAAACTCCCCAATCGGTTGGAGCCGGAAAACCGTCCCCCTTTTCCTTCTCCCGCCTCAGTAAGCAATACCCTAAATCCTTATAAAAGGAATTACGCATTACTAATACAAACATGAAGAGAGTAATCTTGCACAAAAATATATTGGTGTCATATAATAGTAATCTTTAACTTAAAGTCTTAAGCAACATCTCAGCTTAAAAGCAAAGTCATAAAAATTATAATTGAACCAATGAAAATGTAAAGTACTTGTGAATAACACTTACATGTATTATGTATAAAACAGTTAGTAGACTGTAGAGTATATTCTTAAAGTCTATTTTAAAGAATTTTTTTCGCTTCTATGTGTAATCCATCACCTCAGACTTCAAGTAGGCCCAATCCTACTATCTAAACTTGATCCGAATAAAGAATAATCTAAGTATGGCGATTAGGGTTTAAGATACAATAATCAGCCCCAACGTGTGTAACAATTAGGGGTAAATGCAAAATATTCTCCTTTGTTATGTTAAACCTGCAAGAAACTATCTGTGAAAGTTTTAATGCGCCAAACTTCATTGTACTTTCAAAAACCCTGCAAAAAATAGGTCGTTTTGGATCGACTATTTCAAGAAATCATTTTTAAAACAACCAAGTTGGTCCCTACAACTTCACGTGAGATATTTTTAATTATTTCTTGAAACATGTCGATCCAAAACGACCTATTTTTTTACAAATTTGATATTTTTAGCAGGGTTTTTGAAAGTACAAGAAAGTTTGGCACAATAAAATTTCATAGGGTAGTTTCTTGCAGGTTCAACATAATACAGGGGAGTATCTTGCATTTTTCCCTAACAATTATTGGGTTGAATCTCATTGATTCAACTTATAAATTTATAATGTATTTATTAGATTTGATTTAATTACTGCGGGAAGTGTAAGTTAACAAGTTGAAAACTTAAACACAATTAAACTCGTGTTAATATTAAGAATATTGATCGAGAAGTACAAATACACTCATTGAACATAAAAAATAAATTATACATCTCAGTACAATACAGAAGAAGGAAATCTTCGAATTAATTATTCGATCGATACAATGAAAAATAAAATCACAACGCTAAAGTGATTTAAATTTGATCATGAATGAAACTATATATGCCAAAGGGATGGAAATTGCCCTGTTGAAGTCTTGAAGAAACGAATATCTTTCCACATATTCAGCCTAGCTCGTTTCTTCCCATAATATGCTTAGCTAGTAAACAGAATCAAACCAGCACCACCGGAACCACCACTCATGGCGTGGAGGTGGCGGCGGAAACTAGTCTTAATTAAGAGGGATGCATATGTGACATTAAGTTGGCCATGGGTGATATATATATAAATCTGTGAAAGACTAATTAATGGGAAAATAAAAGACGTACTGTAGAATATGCTCTTTTCTCCCATGGGTTTGTAAAGTATGGCATAATTCCAAGGGATATGCGGTGACCAAATCCTTTGCTCCACATTAATGATTAATATTTACTATCTTTTTCTCCATATTTTAATTTTATTCATATTTATTGGAGTAGTATTTTAATTACACCTGATTGGCTAGAAGAGGAACAGGTGTACCAATTATAAAATTGCGGTGCATATTATTTGTGGAAAAAATAATGAACCGGAAAATAATCGACAACTCAAAATCTCAGTGGGTTTTTAATTTTATTGTTTTTTTCCCTTTTAGAATGTGTGTTTTGATTAAAGTAAGGAAGTTTCCATTATAGTAGGAGCATACTGATTTATGAAAAGGCAATGAAGTGTTTGGTCTGGGATAATATTACCTAAGTTTGGTTATAGATGTGACAAGATCAGTGCTTTAATTTGCTCATCTTTCATCCAATCTAATGTAAATATAGGGGGCATATCATAATTGAATTAGCACTTAGATCCAAAGACTAAACTAAAGTTTTTCTTCTTCTTTTTTAATCTATAGTTTTGTATAATACGTAGTATTTTTTTTTTAACAGAGGACCCTGATTTAAGATTTGTATTAATTTTTCTAGAGTAAGTTGCAAAAATTATCATGTTTTTACTAGGAGAGAATTATTTATGCAATAAATAGATCCATTTTAATTTCCCCACTTTTGAAAAGTAATTTTCCTCAATCCCTATTAACTAATTAACACTTTAACTTTTCTTTTTTCCTCCAATAAGTCATTAGCCTAGTGGCAAAGGTGAAACTCATTTAAGTCCTGGATTCAATTCCCATTAGTGTGGATTATCTTCTCATTTAATTATTAGTATTTTATTTTTAAGAGAAATAATTATTATATTAACATCACGAAATCATAAATTCATCGAATTACGAACTATTTACAAGAAATATCAATCACCAAACATGACTAGAAAAACAATCTTCATTAGTAAGAGTTGAATCCATGCCCTCTTGATTTTGGGGCTTGCTATTTATTCTTTATACTTAGATATTTTTGGATTGATTATAATGTAATGATTATGTATTATTGGATAAAATGTGTATTATAACATCTAAAAAAAGATTTTACTCATTTTACAACCGGCTCAAATTTGATTATATACGTTCATATATTTTGATTGGGCCTCTCATCTATTTGTAGAAATTAAAATAATGGGTCGGGGTTGGCTTCCAAAGCAAAAAGGGCTTCCATGTTTTGTGTGAACAAGCCCATATTGAAGATTCACATATGGACCTGTCAAAGTGCATATTTATTTATAATGAAATGTTGGAGAGAAAGGGACAATTGATCCATAAATTAACTACCTAATGTAGCTTATATATATATATATATATATATATATAATTTAAAAAGAAAGTGCAAATTAAATTAGGAAGCAAATAAGAATATATACATGGATTTGACTTAGTGCCAGCACCTCTCAACCCATATCCATAAAACCCTTTATGTTATGATGTTGATGCCCATACATATGTTACATTTTATTATCAAAACATTTACCGCGTACTTCCTTCATCCCATTTACTTTTGACGTGAAATTTTAAGTAAAAGTTAATAAAGTGAAATGATTAGATTACTTTATATGTATGTTGATTGTTGATCAAGTACTAGTTGAGAATTAATGGTGTCAAAATAATATTTTTTATAAGAAAATAGTTTTATGAAAAATAATTCCAAGTAAAAAATAAAATCTTATTTTGAAACATCCTCAAAGAAAATAAGAGTAAATATTAAATAAAATGATCAAGTATGCTTCAAGTTGAACTCCAAACTCCAATACACCAAAAAATTGTAACTGCTTCATCAATGAAACTTCCACCACATTGATCATCAATACTTGCAATTTTTATGCGCTTAAAGACTTATAATCAATGAACATATTTACAACTCTAAAGGAGGTCTAACAATACCTTGAGTGCTAAGCAAGAACACTAATTTATTAATCATGAACAAGATTCCAAAATTGCCATACAAAACACTTCTTTAATCTCCTCAAGACAAGTATATTCATATCCAGCCACACCATATTCTTAATCCCTCCATTTAACCATTCCATTCTCATAATATATCTCTTGAGTTTAGTTCAAGAAATCAAAAAGCATCACTACTATAAACAACAATAGTAAAACATACCTTTTTCCCCTATATATATAATTCAACAAATTCACTATCCATATTACAACCCAAACACATCCAAATTAATCAACACAAAATAAAATGGCACCGCCACCACCACCACCACAACGACAACATTCTCCACTACTACGTTGCATCGCCGTAGTTGTACTATCCCTCATTGTAATAACAGGCCTACTAGTCCTCATCATTTGGCTATCCGTACAACCCAAAAGGCTGAAATACTCAATCGAACACGGTTCCATTAGTCACTACAACCTGACTAAAGAACGACTCAATGCCAACTTCAAATTCGTGCTAAGAGCAAATAATCCAAACAAAAGGATCTCATTGTACTACGACAGGATCGATGTCACAGTGTCGTACGAGGATCAGAAGCTTTCGGTGAACAATGTGCATCCTTTTTACCAACCTAGGAGAAATGTGACACATTTGGATTTGAATTTGGTCGCGAAAGATGCGTCGCTATATGGGGCCGTGGCTAGGGATTTGCGGATGGAAAAGGCTTCAGGGGATGTGAAGTTGGATTTGAGAATTAGGGCCAAGATTAGAATGAAGGTTGGAGTTTTTAAGGTACATCGAAAGCTTAAGGTTTATTGTGGGTCATTAACGGTGCCATTTTCTGAGTCTAAGAGTTTTGAGAGGGTTACATGTGACGTGGATATTGATTAATGTGATATGATCGACCAAGAAATGACCTAAGGTGGTGACTTAATTTTTATTTTTTATTTATTTTATTTAATGAGTGATTTGGTGATGTGTTTGTGTTTTTATGGTTTTTTGTGATGTAAATCAATACAGTGTGAGACCTGATTTTTACGATTATTTTATTTTTGTATTAATTGGATTGTACAATTGTGCGTGAAATTTTATTTATAGATAACTCGGACTATAATGGGCCTTCGAGTCGTGGGTCTGTTCGGTCAGGCCCAATTTCATTAGTGAGATATATTATTAATTAATAGGGCTGTCAATGGTCCAATTCGGCCCGGATAAGAATAATCGCATGCTTAAAATTTACGAAGGCTTGTGCCAATATAACGTCCACCTATTTTTCAAATTCTTAAGTGTGACATACAACTTATATCAAAGTCAAAATAACTAAGTTAAGTATTTTTAGTATTGAAATTTGTGATTTTATGTATTATTTTAGTTTTAAATAAAGAAAATGCATAAGATAAGAGCACCCACAGGATTTATATAGTTGTCGTTCAAACCCATAAGACTTCAATGCGGACGTCGCTCTTTGACTGACTAGCCAGCTCGACACGATCATGATCACTATCAGAGATTTGAGTAGGGATATAGCTTGAGAAGATATTACTAATTTTCACAGAAAAAATATTTAATTCTTTGGATCCAATTTCAAAGTTCAACATACACAATTTGGAATGGGATCCATGTTCAAATTCAAGATCTGTCCGCTATACAAAAAAGTGTATCCATTCGATTTTGTTATAATTCGAGTTAGTGCCTTCACTCCTGAACAAAACAAGACATTTTATGAACAATGACGAGTTTAATCCAAACATATATCTCTTCCAAACACATTGTTCCGTGCCTATAAATAATGGGCATAATTTGATCAATTTTGCACACCATTTAAGCCACCACTTCTTTCTTTGATTCCCTACATTTCTTTCGAAATAATTCCTTTTGATGGTTCAACATGATATTATTATTTGTCGAAATAATGGTTTCTTTAAACCTTTTATTTAGTTGATTACTTTTATAATTTAACGTAGATCATAAATATAGTTGATTTATTAGTGTAATAAAGTTCAGAATATAGAAATATGTTTATTGCATTATGCCGTTTATAAAGATATTTGTGAAAAATTTAAAGTACACAAATTCTTAAAAATAAATAAACCAATGCTCGATTTTGTCATGACCAATTAATAGTTTTTTTTCCTTTTATAATTATTACCAATTAATAGTTGTTTTGTTAGATTGTGCATTGAATTCCAAGACTCATCACGTGAGATAACTCAAGAACTTTAATTGTTTCAATATTGCACAATTAAATTTTGCACCAATTACCCAACTATATATATATATATACTTTGGACCAAGAGTAAAAGCCACTAGCCAACTTCTTCCGCAAATAGGCTTGGGATTGGGAGTAAATGAAATTAATTACGTGTTACACCGCAAAATCTGCAATCCGTGAATCAATTATATCCTACTCACGCGCACCTGAAATTGTACTGCCACTGCCAGCTTCCAGATAGGATTATTGAAGATAGCCTCATAATGGATTATTTGAAATCTGGCCAATTTAAGGTTTATCTACACATAACTTCAGGGGAGTATAGTGTAATTTAGTATCCCTAATTTAGTAGTAGTATTTACTATCATGGTTGTCCAATTTAATTTAACAAATTTTGTAAACAAAATAGTAAAGTCATCAATTGAGATATTTTACATTCTTAATTCATTTAATTTTAGTTCCTTGAGAATATAGAATTGGTTTCAGAAAATTTCTTTGTCGCTCAGGGATTTATAAATGGACATTTTTTTAAGTCAAAATTTATAAATGACTATGTTATATATTAGAGCTTGGTAAATTTGTTTTTTTGGTACAACATGATATGTCATCTTATAACTTTGGTATCATTGGACAAAAATATACAAATTTGATATCACAGTTTAAAATTTCATTGCAACTTGCACACCAACCCAATTTTTCTCCGGACTTAATATAAATTTACCCCCTCTGATATTCATAATGTTCAATTTACCTCCATGTAATTTGAAAAAGAATAATTTACCCCCTTGTAATTTGAAAAGAGAACAATTTACCCCCTTGTAATTATGTGAAGTACGTGTAGAGCGTTTATTAAACCCATATGGGTCGAGTTAATTAGTAGCTGAATCCATATAGTGTTGATCTAATTCATCTTAAAATGTTGCTCAAGAAGTGAGAATTGTCTAGTATCAATACTTAGTCTTGATACTCAATCGATGTGGAATACTTATTTTAGTCTCAACAACATTCTATTTATGTGAAATTCGACCCAATATGTGCACTCTAAGTTGGCAATTTTACTTAATTAATTAACTGGGAATATTGATTAGAAATGGGAAAATGCCAAAGAGACAAAGTACAAAAGGAAGAGATCAGAAGAGCTAGAAATGGATTTGTTATTAAAAGAAAATGAATGTAGATGAACGTGCAGCCGGTTCTTCCCAAGCCTAGCTTATGTGTTTGTTTCTTGTGATCAATAATATATAACAACAGACACATGTGAACGTCGAAAATGGCATGAAGCACATTATCCACAAACATGAACAAGTGCTCTTCAAGTTATATATATATATATATATAGGCGTAATAGTGCACACATGCATGCAGAAGACACGCTCAATAATGCAAGAACTTGTGTGTCGCTTGTGCTTGTTCATGCATTATGTTTCACAGCACAATTACATTATATTATTTCTGAGGATTGACTTCTTAGTGATAAAATTTCTTAAACAATTATTAATTGATGATATTCACGAGAAATTTTAGTATTTTAGATCCGGTTCGATCGGTAGCAAACTACATTTTTTACGAGGCAAACTACATAAGTGAACCCCAGAAAATTCTTGTGAACTACTATATTTAGTTTCTTCTTGTTATCCAATTAAATGTCAACAAATTAATTAGTTGCAGAACTTATTTTGTTGAGATTTCAATACGTGTACGCACGTTCTGCAAACATTCTTAATTTATCTAATTAATTTTCACTCCTTAACAAATTAATCTCCGGTGCAGGCTATATATATATATATATATGTGAATATAATTGTGTATCTTGTATATATATCTAGTCATTATTTTCAATTATAAATCAATTATCATGTGAATATATATATAGTTACTCGTAATGACAAGCTATATATCATGTGCATAAAAAGTGGTTATAAGTATTAGAGTATTACTAATGTTTGGTCAAGGTGGGACAAATGGGACATAATTCCTTTAAAATGAATATTTTTATAACAAAAAGGATAAGATATTAATTATCTTGTATATTTGAGTACTCAAATCATCATTCTTCTTTAGCAATTTTATAAGCAAAGTACATGTTTGTGGATCTAGAACCAGTTCAACTTAATTTTCTAACATTTGTTTAAAAGCAGACCAAAACATTTCGAACGGGTCATGCATACAAGACCATAGACATGGAAAAAGTTTATTGATTTAATTAATCATTAATCATTAGCGACCAACGGCGGAATTAAGACATAATTTTCTGTATGATAAAAAAATAGGCCGTCTTATGGGTATCATTCGATAAACGTTCATAACATGTCACTTTTTCATGCACGTCTTGTAGCCGTTGAGAAAGTGATATAGTTTATATAATTTGAAAGTTCGATCTTTTGAAAATTGATATAGTATTTTGTAGTTAATATCTTTATGTGTTTTTACATTCAAATATACGAGGCCTCAATCTTATGTTATCACTTAGAAAAAGTACAATATGTACAATTATGATGAATATCTGTATATTATTGCTATTTATAATTGGGAGCTTGTTCAGCTTTAGGAAATTGTATATACTATATATATATATAGCATATGTTGAGTACATGAACAATGTACTAAAATTTCTATTTCTACAATAATTGATGTCGACATACAGTAATCAATTTTGAAAATACAAATCTTATAACTTATGGTTGGTCCAAGATTTGTAGTAGTTTTTTGAGCAAAAAAAATAGAAAAATTATCACATAGAAATCTCAATACAATCTTAATAAGTATGTTTAGATGTATTCTGACCAATGTATGCCAAACTTGGACTTTTGAAGTGAGACTGAATCTTGATTTTTTTTCTTGAGAAAATCAAGGAATTAGAGTATTGTCTACTAGATATCCATCACATCTAATTAGTCGTTGTGGAAAATACAAGTCATGGCTTGAAGCAGTGGTAGAAATATTCACCATAACACATCCGTGGTGGATGTTTATACTATGGGTAAAAGTCATGGTGGATTCCCACCATGGCTAGAAGCCGTGGTCAATACATTCGCCCCATAAAAACCGTTGCGGAGTCATGGTGATTGAGTTTTGGCAACGCTTTTGAGCTTTTCATCACTATTTTTTACCGTGGTAGATACTCATATTCCTTATAGTGAATCTAAGATCTTGGGTATTGGGCTAAATTAATATTAATTCGTGTAAAATATAAACAATGTTCTTCAAAGTAATGTTGAGTTTTGACAAAATATGTTAGGCATAGTGTTTTCGAATTTAAAATTGTGAATGTATTAGTACGAGTTTTGAATGTTGAGTACGTGTTTGGAAAACATGTGGGGCAATGTATATTTAATTTGTTTATATAAATATATAGTTTTGAGAATTTTGAAAAGTACTTCGAACCTCAAATTATCGTCCCAATTTTTTTTCTAGCAACTCGTCATTCCCGTGCATTTTAAATTAGTTATTATCTGGGTAACTTAAAGTAAATGACATGAACAAATTAAGCATTTCAAATAGTTAGTATTATATTTAACTTAGAGTAAATTATAAAGAAATCTTCACTTTTTGAAAGTGGAGTAGAGTTGAAAGTAAATTCATGAATCAGAATATCACCATATGGGAGACTGTTCCTTTGCCTATAATCCAGGAAAGAAGAGGGGAGAGAACACAAAGAAAGCAATTAAATTGACTATACTTAATCCTACCAAATCCACTTGTAATACTTTTTTTATTTCATATAGTAATTGTAAAGTTGGGATAAACAATTCGAGGTCCTGGCAAAGTCAAGTATCGTGTTAAATTATTTCAGAAATATGAAATAAAATTAATCACTTAATGTTTACTAACAAAATTATCTTTCTTTGTAGTCTTCTACGTGTTCCTATGTTGTTCAATCTTTTCTAGTCTTACGTGCTAACTGATGAAAAATAATATTAAAGAAGATGTCAAGAAATTACATTAAAAATAATTTATTGGTTATATATGGAGAAAAATGTGCAGAGAGCTAGAAAAAAAGTGAGTAAGAAAAGAGAAGAATATAACTATATATATTCGGATGTTGTTTTTTTGACTGAATTTATTTAACCTAGACAAAATTATAAATTTTCATATTTTTTTCTTGGTGCTTAATTTTTTTGACTGATATATATATATATATATATATATATATATATTGAGAATACCAACATAAATATTAAAAATGACAATGGTGGTTGAGTATTTAATACTACATCTATATTTATGTACATTTGAAGGTGATAGTTTGAATATTCCATAATGACTTTTTTACCAAATCCTAAATTTCTCAAAAATTAAGTTTTCTATTGTGTAAAAGAAAAAACAATATTGCCTTAATGACGTAGAATTATATTTTAGTTTTGAACAGTGATTAAAAGATTTCTTATACCAAAACGCCAGAAAAAAATTACATCTATCTCAAAAATTTCAAGACAAGAAAAAAATATTGTATTAATCCATTTATAAACCCATAACCGGTCAAATTTTACATGCATGGTGCTAAAAAAATTTCATTAAATATTACAGTTTAATTTCCATCTAACCTATATTCAAAGACTCATTAAGTAATCCATTTAAAGTTTACCTTATATATAAACGTAATCCATATAAAGTTTACCTTATATAGACCCAAAGATTCTAAATATTAACGGTGCTTAAAAGATCCCATTGGTTAGAATATTTTCTAAATTAAATCCATTTAAATTAAAAATTTCAAAGAATATGCTAGAAAATGTTATCATGTTTTCATAAAGGTTATCATATATCTGTCTACATTTGTTTTTAAAGATTATAATGACAAAATAATACTTCATTCATTCAGATACACAAAATGAATTTGGGACCATTGTTTTCTTGTGAATTTTAGCCACGACATTTTTATTCCTCTTCTGTGATTCTAATAATAACCAAGTCTTGCAATGTATCACTTATTTTACACACATAGAGAAATAAATTTAGTCAGGACCAAAAAAAGAAAAAGAAATAAATTTAGTATGTAGTTTCAAATTCAGAAAAAACAAAATGCATTAGTCTATACGAATAATTAAGTAATAAGTTGAATAATTAAATGGTTTGACCGAACTTTAATATGATTCCATATTTCCAGCACTAAACTGTTATCTAGATAATAAAGGATTAATTATTGGTTAGATTTGGTGATTAAATAAATGTTCTGCTCCTGGCCTGGCATATTTAAAATTCAAAAAAAAAAAAATCATTAAAACCATTCCAATTTCAATATTTGCTTTTTAAATATCTTCTGTTTTACATCAAAAATTAGTGCTTGAGGGTCTCCATTTATTACTTATTGTAATGTCTCAAAAAAACCATCTTAAAATAAAATATTTATATTGGAATTTCCAAAATAAAAACAAAATAAGAAAGACTATATAGAATACAGAAAAATTACAACAAAACTAATTAAATACAATTAAGCTATCACTGTTTGCTTTAAAAAAGACAAGAAAAATATTTAATTGCAAGATTTAAGAAAACATGTATAGAATTTCGTTTCTGGTTATATATAGAGTGCCAAAATGTATAAGAATTTCGTTTCTGGTTATAGAGTGCTTTGGAATCTAATCTTGCAATTAAATATTTTTCCATACATTTGTCTTAAATATGGATTCCATTAGTGCCAAAATAAAATTCCAGTGGTCCCCACTAGCAAAAGCTCACCTACCACATCACAAACCATCAAAATCAAGAAATGTGGGGGTACTTTTACAATTTCACAAAAGAAAAGGACTACCAACACGCGGCGCACAATTGTAAGTAAAACAATATCACGTTTTACGGGTCACAAGAAAATAGACGTTAGAGTTACGGCAAAATTTTCGAGGTTGAAGTGTGTGTAAATAAATTAAATCGCGCCGCTGACGTGGCCCCCCTCCAATCTTATTTCTTCATTATTGATTTATTCATAATAAATGTGTTCCACTACCACTACACGCCTTCTTCTCCTTCTCGCTGAAAATTTCTCTGTAACCGATTCATTTTCTTCTCTGCCATTAATAATACGATACAAACACATTCATTCATTTATACCTACTGTTAGGTTTTCAAAGGAAAGTGAAGAACTTGGCTCCAGAGCAAGGTACCATTCTCTGTAAATATTCGGAAAAAAAAAATGCTTTAATTTCTTGTTTTTTTTTTTTTGGTTTCCCAAGGGTTTTTGTTTTGTTTTGATTATGATATCATGAATACAACTTTTATTCAGTTTTATGAGTTAGAGCAATTATGGTGAGATTTTTCTTGGAAAATATATATTTCAATCAGTTTTATTTCTTAAACTCCATCTGCATTTGTTTTTGTTTACTTGTTTAGATTTTAAATTTTAAATTTTTCAATAATTTTAATATGGGTAATTGTTAATTCTTTCCTTTTTTTCTTTTGGGTGAGTTGTCTATGGTCAGGGATATGATGGATCTGCAAGTCACTACCTTTATTCCTTTTCTTCTTTAAATTTAATGTTTAGATTGTCTTAGATTTCTAGAATCTAACTGAATTATTTAACCTTTGTACTTGATTATTTGATTTGACTATTATCAATATTAAATTTTCAACATCTTTTGCAGGTACTGGTTGATGTGTGTATGAATTTCAAATGCCTGAAGAAGGGCTGATGATTATTTAGGGCTAAAACAAATTTAGTTTCTTTTCTGACTTTTTGATAAAGCATAACCATAACAATTGGGAATTTTAATTAGTTTTTTATTTATATTAAATTTTAAAATGGCTGTTGCTGGTATGCACAATGTATTGGCTTTTGGCCCTTCTTCATATGGGGAGTCCCAAGTTAGGTCTAACACCACCACCCGAGCATCCTCCGTCCTGCAAATGTGGCGGGACCTCGAGGGTGACCATGCCGTGAGCCATCCTCGTTCGCCAAAACCTATAAGAAACGATTCGGGTTCCGACTGCTTTAGTACTTCCACTTCTGTGGGACAAAGGAGTGAAAATGGGGATAACATCTCCGAAAATACTGATGGAGTTGAGGAACAAAATATCATAGGTTCGGAAACAGAGAACGAGGATAACAACAGTTGTATATCAGAACAATCTACTGACTTGGGAGAAATTGAACGCGAAAGGGTGAGACAAATCTTTCAAGAATGGATGAAAAGTGGTTCTAAGGTTCATTCGTCTAATAATAGACTTCGTTCGAGCCCACAATCACATATGAGTACTCCACTTGGTGATGGAGTTGCGGAAGTTTGTTCTCAAATTCGACAAAGGCCTATTAGAAGATTATGTGGTAGACAGACTCTTCTTGATCTTCTTGTGAGGGCTCAAACAGAAAGGAGAATAGAACTTCAGGGTTTGGAGGAGCGGAGGCCAGTCTCGGACTTTGCTCATCGTAATCGAATTCAGGTGAAAATTTATCCCTTGAATACATGTAATCAATATAAATACTCTTTTGAATCTTTTTTTATTACTATAGTTGTACTACCAATAAATATTGTTTGTCATATGGTAATTTCAGATTTGTGATAGTGAGTCGATAAACAAGAGTCGTTTTTGGCTCTCAAAGTCTTATACGGTTATACCGATTTGCAGGCGCTCCTAAGAGGTAGGTTCTTAAGAAATGAACGATCGATCTCGGACAAGAGACCGTCTTCTACAGATGCAACTGAACTAGGTTTACTGAGACAAAGACATACAGTTTCTGACCTCAGGTAATATTCCTTTCCATTTTTGTAGGTTTTAAGTACTAATTACATTCTAAGCGTAATTACTTGTGATTCATCTCTAGTATTCGGTTAAATTCTGTACCATAGGTCTATCTTCAACTTTGGTACCATTGGATACATAAATGCACATTTAGTACTACAATTTAAACTTTGGTTGCAGTGTTCATACCACTTCTACAGTTGTATTTACATATACAATGGTACGAAAATTGCAAAGAGCCCTATTGAATGGTACCAAAAAAGCAATTTTCCCTTTCTTTTCTTTGGTTAAAGAGCATGTCTCATTTTGACACTATTTGTTACTGCTTTAAACATAAATTGAAAAGTTATATATTCTTTTTCTTTCCTTTCAGGGAAGGATTCCTTTCGAAATTGGATAATTCTGCTTCCACTTCGATGAACACTGCCGAGTCTGATTCCTCATGTATTAAAGAAACGGAGGTGACCGAGATCCATACGGAGGAGCCAGTTTTGGACAACGAGAGAAGTGAGCAAGAAGTGCCGCTTGACTGTGGAACTCATGAGCCAGTTTTGGACACTACTACCACCAATGATTCATTGTTAGAAACTGAGGATATAGTTTACAGTGGTAGATCTCTCGAAGCTTCTCAAGAACGTTATGAACCGAGAAGTGTCCCAAGTTATGTTCATGATGTAGCTTATCATTCTACAGAGTCGGAATCTGAAGGAAGTGAAAACGAAGATTCCAATTTCCAAAATGCTTCAGCTGAGGTCGAACAGTTTCAAGAGTCAGTAGTCGAGATTCAAGAATCACATGAAGAATGGCGGGCCCACGATTTGCAAGAGGCTATCGATAGTTGGCTAGATATGCCTTCTGAGGAGGTTGGATCTCCGGTTGGAAGTATGGATACGTTTGACTTTCCCTATGATGATGATAATGTTCAAAGTATTGAAATTAGGGAGCTTTTCAGCAGGTGTGCTATCTAAAGTTATTTTCCGAAACTATACTGTATACTGTCGTTTATTTTTTTTCATCTTTTTTTTTTTATAGGAGACGAGTCTCTAGTCTTCTTCGAAGTAGTTTCCGTGATAGTCTGGATCAGGTGCTACAATCCCATATGGAAAGGCTAGGTAATGCTTCTGAAGATTCAGAATTGGAGAACACATATTCTCATACCTTAGTTGAGCAAGACCAAGAACAGCTAAACGAGGATCAACCTCCGGATCTATATGATGGTGCTGCACATGAGCCTCTTTGGGATGAAGATTTTCAGGCTGCAAATTGGCCACACAATGACTTAAGTCAGCAATTTGACACAGTAAGCTCGAGCATCCTTTGATTTAGAACTGCTTATCTAAAACGAGATTTAAGTTAAAAATATGTTTGTCTTTAATCTTCCAATGTTTTTTTCATAAATTGGATTGTTTAGTCTTTTTATTTAAAACCCTCCCCATATGTAGTGCTTCAATGGTTGTGGCCTCGTATTTCATTTGAATTTTCTTTGTTAGTATGAAAAAAATTCAATTCTTGATGCATTTATCCTTTACTATGAACTTATAGACATTTCTTTCTGATTAGGAGTTGGAGGTAATCAATGATTTGAGAATTGACATGGCTAGGCTTGGACAAAGAATGGACAATATGCAAAGTATGCTTGAAGCTTGCGTGGATATGCAAATCGAGTTGCAGCGTATTGTGCGGCAAGAAGTTTCTGCAGCGTTGAATCGATCAATCTTGTCCACTGGTAAACTCTAGTTTAGATATTCTGCTTTTCTTTTTTCTCGCGTGTTAATTTCTTTCCCATTGATGTGTATAATTCTGTATATATTATCAGATGAAGATGCACCCAAGGGCAGTACACTTTTCGATGAATCGAAATGGGATCAAGTAAAGAAAGGAATATGCTGCCTATGTTCTAGTAGCAACATTGATTCCTTGCTCTATAGGTAAAATGTTCACATCAATAAAAAATACAAAAAATATGTCATGAAATCCCAATTATAGATTGTAACTATTTCTTATTCTTTCAGGTGTGGGCACATGTGCACTTGTTCCAAGTGTGCAGAAGATTTGATCCATAATGCCAGAAAGTGTCCGATGTGTCGGGCCCCAGTAGTCGAGGCAGTCCGAGCTTATTTTGTCCAGTAATATAAAACAAAAACAGTATGTAGGTAAAAATACAAAGATTGATACAAAATGAAATAAGAAGATTGCTTAAAGATTTAGCTTCTTATCTTGGATTCTATAAGGTAACCTCTACAACTCAGTGCTATGTGTGTTCAAGTTTTTATATCTTTCTTGTATACATTATCTCTTTATTAAATGGATCCCGATGTGTTTCTTTTACAGATCAGAAGTCTGATTTTTAGAATCGGAAAAGCTGCGTTCGTGGATAGTTAACAAAATTGCTGATTTATACGATCGAGCTAACCTGGAAGTCATTGGTATTAGTAGTGATGATGGCTTTATTATATACAGTATATAGTGAACAATAAAATGCTTGATGAAGGAAGTTTCAGCTGTTGCTGTGATGCAACCAACTTTTGTGAAGCTTCTCGAATAGTAATTTTAATTTTGATGAATATTTACTCTATTTTACATGACCTTTTGATGCAGAATATGATTAATTGTTGCTCACATATATTTATTTAACTGGAACATAAGTGATTGTGTCTTAATTATTTTCTTGTTGGATTACTTTAGTTTCCTATTTACATATTTGACAGAATAATACTCGTGTATAGTGTACAAAAATACAATATTAACAAATTGAATGGGATGTATTGGATGGTTAAGGTGGGAGGGAATTTTTTGAACTTTAAATAAATAAATATTTAAATGATATCTTTGTATTTTTATGATTGAATAAATTAAAATAAAAAGCTTCCTCTCATTTAAAGAGCTGTGAAAATGCGACGAAATTGGATTCGAAGGTGTTTTATGAAAATATTAGACATGGGGGAATTTAATGTAATCATATCATATTATTATATATATAGGAGAATGGTCTTTGACCAAAATCCTACTATTTTGACTGAATACTTTTTTCTCATAATTTTGAATTAATTTATTAAATAGAGAAATACTTATTGCATGGTTAGAGGTTTGGTTAGAATTAATTCAGTACAATAATTCGTTGATTATCATATTTACCTTTCATAAACTAATAATTGTTACGTAATTATAGAAATTCTTACTGAAATAAGGAGGATTAAAATTTGAGTAGCGAAATTTAAGGATATTTAAATTCATCATTCCCTGATTATATCTAAAAGAGTAAAAGATTTGGGGCCACACATTTTAACTGAATTAGTCACATATAGATTAGAGCCAAAAAAAATGTTTCTTTTATAAGAACTGGCATTTACACTGAAAATTACCTTACCATTCATTATAAATTTTAATAATTTCTTAAACTTACCATAATTTATAAGGTAAACGGACGCTCATAATAATTAAAATTTTAATTATGTCTGCATATTCATAAATGGGAATTGCTTAACTATTATAACGTTACTTTAATTAGAGCCAAATTTTTTGTTTATTTCAATAAGTAGCATTAATATGTATTTCTTCATACATGCCTATATATATATATATATATATATATATATATATATATAAGTTCTACAAATAAGGAATAGGTAGAATATGTCTTATTAAATTGGCCTTTCATTTTTTTTAACCCAACATTTATTTGTTACGTTCATTTTCACTTTAGTCACATGGATTTCTACTTCACTAATCCTCATCACGTATATTCTTTGTTGTTCTAATTTAATCTAATATCCACTAATATTTTTTAATCCATGGATTTCAGGTACTTATAATTGAATAATTGAGGGCATAAGACTCAAGATCAATTAGAGATGGAAGTTTTACTCGATGGTATGATGTAATTGATATTTTTATATATAAATCCATGATTGCGACTTAACCTAATTTTCCTAAGCTCTACTGTTATTTACATTCAATTTTCCCCGATTTTTTGAATTGTGCGTTAGCAAATTTTTATTGTATAATAATTTGATTTGATCTTTATAACAAATGATGAATGGAGAATAATTATTGCATTTCTCACGTTATTTTATTTCCAACTCTTACACTTTAGTTTTATATTTCATTTAGTTATTTATACAAGTGGTATTTAGAATGCTGTGATCCACCTTCAAACATTAACTTGATACAACGGGATTCTATTTTCTTATTGAATTATTTTAATAAATATAATTTTGCAATTCGATGTTTGAATCATATGATAAATTTTATTTTATGTTCGAGTTTTCAAGAAACTGCTCCAGTTTTAGCAAAATTAGCAGCTTTTCAAGGTCGCGGATCACTTTTCCAAGGAAGGTATGGTGGGAATTTGGAGCGAATCGAGCTTGATTCTCACCTTTTGTTTTATTTTCGTTTCAACTTTTACTTCCAAATGATTTTATTATTGAGTATCATAGTGTATGTAATCATCTAATTATAGGTTTGGTGTTTAAAGGCTTAAAACTATGAATTAAACATATGTTGATATATTAATATCTCTTCCATCAATTAAATTTATTATATAATTTGCCTCTTTTCAATTATTATTAATATCTCCATCAATGTATTTGTATACTGAATTAAAGAAATTTTGTATATATATCATTGATTCATTTAAACATATTTCAGTCTACATCTATCTTTTATGTGCCTTCAAAATATAAGGACGTAATGTTATTTGTAGTGAATCCAATGCATCTGGGGTAGTTTGGGTAATTTTTTAAAGTTGGAGAGTGATCGTGTAATTACACCAAATTTGAAGGGTAGTTTGAGAAATTTAAAAAAAAACATTAGGGGTATTATTGAATAAAAATTGGTTTTTTGATGACATCTTTGTGCTTCGTTATAAATTAATGCCATAAGAGGATAAATGTAATGAAACCAATACTTATAGAGTAATTTTCTAAAGTTGAAGGGCGGTATGTTATTAGCACTAAATATGAGGGATAGTTTGTGCAATTCTCCCTTGATATTATTGAGTTAACATGATACATTGTCAATCATCCATATTCCATATTCCATGAAGAAAAAGATATATGAAACATTCATTTTTATAATCTTATACATTTATAAATATTCTTTTCACTGTTAAAAACTATTTAAGATGTAATTCCCACATACATGAAGATTACAGTGATCAAAATACATAGATATAAATTGAAATAAATTATTCAAGTTTGTGCATAGCACGGGAATAGGCTAGTAAACATTATATATGTAGAGGAGTTCTCTGCAAACTTCTCATAACATAAAGATGGTTTGTGCATTTTAATCATCTGAAGTTTAACAAACCCATTTGATGGAATTTAAACTTTTCAAACAATCATGTAATTAAATCATAATCATAAGATTTATACAACTTTCAAGTAAGAAAAAAAACAAGAAATACCCAAAAAATTATGGACCTGTTTGTTTGGCGTTTCCCAAATTTTTTTCGTGTTTGGGAAATGCCAAACAAACATGTTTTTTATTTTCCGAAATAAATTTTTCATCCATTAATTTTCTCAAACTACTTTCTCAAAAGCCAAACAAACAACAATTTTCTTATCTCTAAACAAAACCTATACAAACTCTACTTTGATTTGACATAAAGTAACCTATCTCTTACACAATTTATCTCACATAACAAACATGATTTGACATAAAGTCTTACACATCTTACACCTACAACCCAACTCTTCCAAAAAAAACCTACACCTACTTTATTTCTCAAACCACTCTCTCAAAATCCAAACAAATAACATTACGCAAATCGAGATTATTTCACAAACCTCCACTACTCTCCCAAACTACTTTCCCACACGCCAAACAAACAGGCCCTATTTATTTTGGGTCATATCATATGTTGAAAATTCGAATCCAAGGAGACGTGGGTTAACTCGACGTCCTATCAACCTAAATGGAACAGTTCAATGACGTGTTAATTCCTAGAGCATATCTCGTTTCTTGTGCTCCTTATCATGGTCCCAATTAAATTGCGGCTCAGAAATATATAATAATAATAATTAATAATTGAACAGATGAAAGTTGAAAGCTTAATAAAATATATAGGCAAAAGATCTTGGCTCAGGATCCTCTATATCACTATTAGTGTACCATACTTGTGTACCACTAATAAGTAATTGCTACATGTAATGTATTACACTAGATTACATGTGGCAATTACTTATTAGTGGTACACAAGTATGGTACACTAATAGTGGTATAGAGGATCCTCACCGAAAGATCTTCTATCGCCCACACACCATCGAACATGGCTGGAAAAAGAGTCTAGGCTTTGCTGCTACTAAGCTACTTTTACTTTTTCATTCACATTGAAAGGTTATGACTCATAAATTGCCTCTGAAATGAGAAGGATATATATTTATGATTAATTTCAATCATCTCTAATTAATTGAGTTATACGAAATACAATATAAATTTCAGCTATATCGATCTCAATAGAGCTTAGGATTACATATACATATGGCTGTCCGGCATAGCTACTGGAATCTTCTACTATTAAATTTAATTAATTAAACAACGACGATATACACACATAACCAAAAAAAATAAATAAAAAAAATAAACTGTATAATTAAGGAATTATTGACTAACACGCATCTTCTTTCTAGTGGTGCGCCTGCACCTTGGAACCCTAGAATCCTCATCGGCGATTGAATTGAAGAAAGATTCTACTTCCACGTGTCCTTGAGCAGTATTCTCAAACAATTCGATTTTGGACAGTGAACGTACTTTCCTCTTTTTTCTCTTCTTGACTGGTGCTGGAGGTGGGGAGCTTCCGATTGATACTGGAATAATTTTGTGTTCTTCAGATGAAGGTGTTAAATACCCTTCTTCCACATGCTTTTCTTCTTCATCTTCTTCGTCAACTTGTACTTTTGAATTTTCTAGTGTACAATTATCATCTTTAGACATTTATATTTTTCTAAGAAAAAAAATTGATTGCCAATTAATAAACAAGGAAATAATTAAACTTGCAAACCTCAAAGACCTTTATTTGGGTTTGGGGGGTGGGTGTTCGGGTGTATAGCCTTAATAGTGAGGTAAGAGAAGTTGACAAATTAGTAGTGAGTTTTTTTAAGTAGGAAGATGAAAAATTTTACTCAATTGGGTTTTCGGCAAGTTACCTCATACATCTAATGTGTAATTCATGTGATATGCATAATCACTTTATTTCAATGCGATGTTGTCTAATGAATATTTTACCTGGATTTCTTGTGATGATGTAAAAAGTTAAAAATTAGATAAAAATAATGTATTTTTTTCATAAAAAAACAGTATTGTACTATTTTATTTATCATAGGGTGATAATTTATCTTTTAAAAATAACACATTTATAATTTGCTATTAACTCTTATTTTATTTCATCAAAATATTTACTCAGTACCACCAAATAATAACCAAAAAATTAACTAACTTTTTTTTTTTTAAGAGTACATATCAAACTATTATAAAACGCTACGTAGGAATAGAAAACCCGCATGGATATTTTGATCAATGGTTGTACTAATTAAATTAAACAACACTGATGCTCCATTGCTTCATTTATTCTCTTTGGATATTCCGCACACAGTGACAGGAGTTTACTATATAATATTCCTACTTTGTGTTTGAAGAATAATATTCTACTATAATATGATAGAATGCAATTTTTTTTAATACTTAATTTACAATGAAGATTAATTTAGCTATTTAATTTTTTATTAGTTGACTAGCTTGAAAAAAAATAACAATGCCATGTACATATATTTTTTCTGGTATATATATAGAATACCTTTTTTTCTAGTACTTGAACTAGGAAATATTATAATCATTCACACATAAAGTAATAGTAATATTATGACACTAACTTACAATTTCAACTATTTCAGTAAGACAACAAAAAAACACTCCTAATTTTCGGCTATTTCTTTATGCAAAGCAGATACTTCAAAAAAAAAAAAAAAGATCAACTTTTATCCAAAGTGCTGACTCAATCGAACGTGCAAGAATAGAAAGAGTGATAATCTGCATGTTTATCTACAAATCAACTATTTTGCTTAATAAAAAATTGATGCTCGGGGATTCTTTCTACACTTAATAATGTGGATTGTGATGCGACAAATCAATGATATTTATTTAAACTAAGTATTGCATACCAACATATGGTTGGAAGGAAATTATCGCGTCAACCTCTCGTTAAATTATTAATGCAATTTCTTACATGTATTTCATTCACATCATTTATGCAACAGATGCAACACATAATTTTCCACGCTTATCTTCCGAATCTCATGGGTTGAGTAGTCTTATCCTATACGGCCTTGACCAATCACGTAAAATAATATCTCTATCAAATGTCCATACAAATAATTTGCATAGGATCCCGTTTTGAATTTGGAATATAGCTCCAAATTTTTATACATAGGGCATAGGAAATGTATTTGTGATTTTCAAGGCAATAAATTCGAAAGCAACCATTTTCATCCCCACCACTCTTTTCAATTTCATTCACGCAATCCTTTATATTTTGCAAGTATATGAACAACTTGCTGTAGTGATATAAATTAACTTACTCTCAAGTGTTTGTACTAGAAAAAGAATGTGAGGTTAAATGTTATACTTGGGCATTGCTTAAATTAATTAAACAGGGTTTTGGCAATTAGTTTGATTGGCAGAAAAATACATTAATTACAAACAAAAAAATTGAATAGTAAATCCACGAGGTATATTGACTTCAAATATTTTTTCTAATCTTATTTTTCAATATTATTTCTTTTGAAAAATGTATTCAGTTATGGTTGATTTGATCGTAATTAATTTCAATTTTATTATTTCAGAAATAAAATATGAATTCCAAGAAAAAACAAATAGATTAGATATAAGTGAATTATTATTGTAGTTCTACCAAACATACATAATAAAGAAGGCTCGCTATTAAATTATTATACTAAAACAATTAATACTTAATACGATCAAATATATTAACTAGAATACCTTAGGCTTAAAAGTACAAAACAGAAGTGATTCACAATAAGCACAAATAATAATTTTCAAATAAAAAGATGCAATTCACAGCTAAACATAAATTATTTGAAGACAAATTAGTCCCTTTATATATTGAAAAAAAGAGAGATGGTTTGGGATTTTTGTACTTCTCTATTATGTCAAAAAAAAAAAAAAAAAAAATCGAGCCCTTAACGACAAAATAATACGTATCCTAAAAATACTCCTATTTTCTTGTAAATTACCTGGTATATTAAAAAATTTGAAAACAAATAATCTAATCCGTGTAATTAATGTCACAAACAATATTATATATGTGTGTGTACATATATTACATACTTTAATCGTGAATAATTTGATATTGATTATATAGAATAAACATATAAATTAATTATTTATTAAAATATTATGCAAACTTTTCTTCTAGGTTTTCTGTAAAATCGTTTGCGGCAATATTTCTTTGACTAGATTAAGATGTACACATGATTTTGTTGATTTGTTGGTAGTTTATGTTATTGCATTTATTGTATCAATCATATTATTATAAGTTGATCAGTGGAGGTTATCTATATATATACTAGAAGTATAAATTTAACACATATCCAATTAGCATTCGATACGTATATATCCAAGTTGAGTATTTTCACATTAATTCATTTTATATAATAACTCAAGAAAAACACCAAACCACATCGTTATCTAAAAAGCATCAATGTCTTTGTGTGGTTGTTTGGACATTGAACATTTACAATATCGATTGATTCTCAATATATCAATTGCGTTTTTAACAAGGAAACAAGATTTTCTTTTCACAAACATCAAAATCACAATACATCTCCAGGACTTGCATGTTTCCATTTAAGAGTTTATTTTCAAAAGTCAAAATGAAATAACTTAATTTTGGTTGAAATAAAACTACTGTGGTTAAATATTTATAATAATTTTAATTTTGTGGCCCATAATTGCACTAAATGAGCCAAATTATCGGATTTTGTTGATATTGTTATAATCCCTTTATCTGTTTTTTTGTAATTGAAGTGTTCTGTCGTTTGAATTTTGTAATCGTGATATTTGAACGAATGTTGATTAAGAGAATTTCATAACCTCTTTTCTTCGTGATTTTTGAACGAATGACGATTAAGATGGGAAAGAGAAATAGGATCAGATCTTATGTCACAGTTTTTCGCTGCATGAAATATGAAATATGGCCTTTTCATTAAAGAGTTGGGCCTCCTCGTAATATATAGTATTCAATATTCATAAAGCTGATGATTTACAATGTCCTGTTAATGAAGGGCCGGCCCATATATGTGGCAAGTTTATATACCTATTTCGGAAAGGTCCTATAATATTACACAGCTATTAATGATAGTTTCTTATAAACTAGACGTCAAAGCCACATACTCTAATTTGATAGTTTTTAATAAGCTAGTCAAAGCCATATACTCTAATTAAGTGAAATATTTATTTAGGGGTGTTTGCGGTGCGTTTTAATGCAGTGTCATACTCGTCCAAATTCAATTTAATATTTGTGGATTTTTAATACTCTAGTCCAAATTCAATTCATTAAGTTTTGAGATTGCACTTTGCGGTTCATTCGGATTGGGTGAATTGGTGCGGGTTTTGCGATCTTAACTTTCTTGACTCTAATATATTTTTGTTACTTGATAAATTAATTGCACAAATTAATTACCAGTTTATATTTGTTATTGTACTTAATAAATTATAAATAGTACTCCTATATGTATTTTGCAGCCAGTGCGGTTTATGCAGTTTTTGAAAATATAAATTCAAACCCGATTGCAATTTACGGTCTTTTTTCTCAAGAATCCCAAGACTTATTGATAAAATGTCAAAACAACGGCTCAAAGCGCTATCTAATTAAGTTGAAATAAAATTTCAAGAACTCCGAAGTACATACTAAAAATTTCGAATCAACAATCTATAAGTTAGAAAGAGCTATCAATAGGAAGAATGCCACAAAATCTAAAAATCCAAAGTGCTAAAGGCCAGTGCAATTCTTACCCATACCGGATTTGGCCGAATCCAAAGTAACTACAAGGCAAGTGCAATTCACTTGCTTTGGGATTTGATGTAACTCCCAGGAGAGTCGACAATCACAAAGCAAGTACAGTACACTTGTTTGATGGTTGGATGGGTTTGGCCAAGCCAGACTTGGACAATAATTTTCCATGAAAAATGTTTTTGTAACATAAGAGGGTGAAGTTCAATATTTATCATAACACGAGGTAAGTAAAGTGTCAAAATTATCATTACACCGGAAGTAAAGTGCCACTTATAAGAGGAATATATTTGTCAATTCATATATTTTTTTATATTTAAAAAAGGAGACAATGTGAAAGTTTTATAAGATCATACAGAGGTAAAATGCTATTTTAAAATCACATAAAAGTAAATTGACATTAACTCAATGAAATTATACAATTTTAAACTTTATTTCCTAATAATACTTTCTTTAGAATCAGTGGCACTGAGATGTCTTAATTTTCTTGACTTTTCAGAGTCAGAGCACTAAAATGATACCTATTAAATTAATATTATCTTTTTATTTATTTATTTAGTAAACTGTGATTATCTGAAAAATAAAATAACGAGCTCCCAACTTTGGAGTAAGTTGTATATTGCAAAGCAAGGAAAAAAATAACAGGAGAAATTAATATAGTAACGTTTCACCAAGAAGGAAAAAAGTTATTCATGCTTGTCCTTATCTTTATTAACAATAGTGATAATTGACAAACATCTTCTCACAGGCAATCTTCTTTTAGCCCCATAAACCTATTCATGATGACTTTAATTTTTATTTTGGAATACGTATATAAAACCCACACTTGATAAAGTCTCACTTTCGTGCAAAAGAAAATATTTTAGTTAAAATAATAAGACAGAATAATGACATAAATAATTTATTAACTTGAAATATTGAAAATTAATTTTTTCATCATTTCCCTAAAAAGAAAGAAATTGTAAGTGAAAGTCAGAATAATTATAAGTTGATGTTCTGGCCTAGTTAAATTAATATTGCTTCAGTACCATTTCTCTTTTATCCCTTTAAAATTTCACGCCAAATTTGAAAAACTATAAGCTTTTAACCTTTTTTTTTTTTTAATGAAAAGTACTAGTAACTGAAAATTAGTAGTATTACATTCTTATTTTGAAAAATAAAATTCAATTTTAAAAATAAATTATATTTTGGCAAGCTTCAGAAAAAGAAGATTTATGACGATATATTTATATATATAAATGAAGATAAACAAATTTTTGGCTCCTATCTGGCTACAGTACACCTCGTTTGTGTCTCATCACTTTATGTTACTTCCCTTTGAATGAATTTGATATAGTAATAAACTTCCCATATCAAGAAAATTGGGTCGAACTGCTGTTCGTCTAAATTAAACAAGAAAACAAATAACTACAAGTTCAAATTTTCTTATCTACTGTCCAAAAGAGAAAAGTAATTATCTCAGTTTTATTATAAATGGTTTCAAAATTGTAAAATATATTGTAAAATTTAGTTGATATTGCCTTTTGTTATTTGTACTTTTCTAGTTTCAAGATAAGAATTATATTTTCTTTGGGTTGTTTGTATCTGAAATGGGTGTTTTTGCGATATTTTATGGGGGTATAATTGCTATTGTGACTTGAGAGAGTATTTTTTTGCTAATAATAAATAAGCACAAAGGGGGTTTTGGTAAAAAAAATCACAAATAGGAAGTTTGGATGGTTAGACAAAGTACAAGGGGTATTTTGCAATTTACTCTAAAATTTTCCCAAGATTTTCCCAGAATTTCCCCATCAAATTGGTGGGGAAATTTTTTCACAAAATTTTCCCGCGGGAAAGTTGGAAGGAAAATAACAACCTTCTTTCCTGCTATCCAAACAACAAGTGAGAGAAAATAAAACTAACTTTCCTTCACTTTCCCTCACTTTCCCGACAACCAAACAACACATAAAAGAATATCATGATTATCGCAGAGGGTAAAATGCTGTTGGCTCACTGTCTACGATCTATATTAAGATAAAACACACTTTCTTTACAAAAAAGATGAAAGATATCTACTTTAAATTCTTACTTTTTTTTCAGAGACAATGGGCCTGTTTGTTTGGTATTTGGGAAAGTAATTTGGGAGAGTAATGGAGGTTTGTGAAATAATCTCGATTTGTGTAATGTTGTTTGTTTAGGTTTTGAGAGAGTAGTTTGAGGAATAAAGTAGGTGTAGATTTTTTTGGAAGAGTTAGATTATAGGTGTAAGATGTGTAAGACTTTATGTAATTATGTTAAATCATGTTTTTTATGTGAGATAATTTATGTAAGAGATATGTTACTTTATGTCAAATCAAAGTAGAGTTTGTATAGGCTTTGTTTGGAGATAAAAAAATTGTTGTTTGTTTGGTTTTAAGAGAGTAATTTGAGAAAATTGAGAAGTGGAAAATTTATTTCAGAAAATAGAAAACATGTTTGTTTGGCATTTCCCAAACATGAAATAATTTTGGGAAACGCCAAACAAACAGGCCCAATGACTTTAGAACACCATCCAATCACAACCCAATTTCTTTTTGCATATAAAGTATAAACTACTACATTTTTCAGAGTTCTAAACACAACATTTGTCTTTCTATTCTATTCATTGGGGAAAATGGGAAATTCCCACATTATTTTATCAGTTCTTGTTTCTCTTTTGTTCCTCAATCCAATCTTTCATGAAGCAGCAAGAACAGAAGATGGATCAGAAACTTGGGGATATGTTGAAGTCAGACCAAGTAATTAAGCTCTATTTCTTTATCTCCATTTTCTGCTTTTTCCTCTGTTTCAAACAAAAATTCAAGAATTCTAATTTTTTATGTGTATTTGAACAGAAGCCCACATGTTTTGGTGGTATTACAAAAGTCCACACAGAACTCAAGATCCAAACAACCCATGGCCTATCATTCTTTGGCTACAGGGTGGACCTGTTAGTATTCTGTTTTTTTCTTCAATTTTCTATAAAAAAAATCAAAATTTTATTTATTTATTTTTTCATTGTGATTTAAGTTTGGTACTTTGAGTTGTGAAATCATTAGGGTGCTTCTGGAGTTGGGATTGGTAATTTTGAAGAAGTTGGGCCTTTAGACACATTCTTGAAGCCTAGAAATTCAACTTGGTTGAGAAAAGCTGATCTTTTGTTTGTGGTGAGCATCACCTTCTATTGACATTTGTTCTTAATTCGGATTAAGTCGTTCTTTGCCTTATTGATTCGATTATTTGTTTGGGTATTTTGTAGGATAATCCAGTTGGGAGTGGGTATAGTTATGTGGAGGACACAAATTTGTTGGTGAAAACTGATAATGAGGCTGCAGATGATTTAACAACATTATTGATTGAAGTATTTGATAAAAATGAGAGCCTACAAAAGAGCCCTCTTTATATAGTGGCTGAGTCTTATGGAGGAAAGTATGCTGTAACTCTTGGATTATCAGCTCTCAAAGCAATCGAAACCGGAAAACTAAAGCTCAAGCTTGGAGGTAATTAAAAGTGATCATAAATGTAAAATAAGCAAGAAAATCCAAAATTTGCTGCTATTTGAATATTTTGATTTTTATGTAGGAATTGCATTAGGGGACACTTGGATTTCACCAGAAGATTTTGTGGTAGGCCTTTGATGTAATCGTTTATGATTCTTGATGATGTATATGACAACAAAGCCATGTACATTTTAGTAATTTCACATCTTATGCAGTTTTCTTGGGGTCCTCTTCTAAAAGATGTATCTAGGATTGACAAAAATGGCCTACTGAAATCAAACAGGTCTACATTTCTTGATTCTTCTGCTATGTGTTCAAAGTAAGAACTTGTATGATTGTGTTAGCTAATAAATCAATTTTCAGAAAACAGTTTAGCCGTGCAAATAAAACAACAAATTGAAGCCGGTAAATTTGTAGAGGCAACTGATTCATGGGGTGAGCTCGAGGATGTTATTACTTCAAGCAGCAATTCCGTGGTAATTCTTTTTCTCTAGTTTTTTTTTTTTTTATTGTTAACTACGCATAAAAGTGTTGGCCTCGACTAAAGAATTGTGTATTTTTGCGAAGGATTTCTACAACTTCCTATTGGATTCGGGGATGGATCCTGTGTCAATGACAGCTTCCGAACTATCACAACAAATCGGAATTAAACGTTACTCGAGATATTTGAACTCATTGAGGTCTACTCCTGGTGGAGAGGGTGATATTGATAGTTTAATGAATGGTGAGATCAAGAAGAAGCTACAGATTATACCAACCAACGTTCAGTAAGTTTTTTTAATTTTTCTGATGAAATTTAGTCATAAACTTTTAAAAAATTTCCTTTTAATTAAAGAATGGCTGGTATTATTTTACAGGTGGGGAGGACAATCTGATCTTGTTTTTACTGCACAAGAAGGAGATTTCATGAGACCAAGAATTGATGAGGTGAATTCTTTTTAGCATTTTTACTAAATGAAACAGTGCTTTGGTAATTTGATTATTCTGAAAATGGGAAACTTGCACCTTTAGTTTCACAATATTGGACCTCAACATTTTTGGTCCCACACATTACAAACTTGCACTTTTTCCCAATACGAAATATTTTATACTTTCGATCACATCGCATCCCGTATGACCAGAATTGCAAACAATCCTATGAGACCAAGAATTTTAATTATAAACTATTAGTATGGAGTGCAATTTTTTGAAAGAATTGAGACCGAAGTGGAATTCTGTAACGTATGGGACTAAAAATGCAAAATATTTTAAAAACTTGAGATCAAAAGTACAATTTTATAAGGTAAGGAACTGAAAGTGCTTAAGGGCCAATCATGTAGGATTAAAAATGCAATTTTGTATTCTTAAAGTTGTTGGTTTATCTAATTTGATTGCTTTAGTTTCTGTGTCTTTTCTTGGCTTATATGCTAAACTTGAGTCACCTACTAAAAATATGAAGATCCAGCCACACAAATAATCGAACAAACCTAAGTTATCTTGCTGAAATATTGAATGTGATCTGCCACCAAAACAGTTCTTCTTCTGTCCTTTATTTTTTTGGGTTTTCATTTTAGTCCTTCCTATAAGCGTGATACATGTTCCATTTTCTTTATTATTCATTATTCTATTAAAGATAAAAAAAACCTAAAAATGAAAGAAAGAAAAATTGTACAGAATTAACTTGATCATTTTGTTCACTTGGCTATCTGTGTATCTATAGGTTGATGAACTGCTGGCAAAAGGAGTCAATGTGACTGTGTATAATGGTCAAGTAAGATTTTAGTTTTGTATTCTATGCATTATACTTACAAAGTTTTTCCATCATAATAAACAATGAAACTATATTGGAACCAAACAAAAATATGAAAAATATTTTAAAATGTCACTTAATTAATTGGTTATTGTAGCTTGACGTCATTTGCTCAACCAAGGGAACTGAAGCATGGGTTGAAAAACTCAAGTAATAACCACTAACTACTATCTGTTTTAGTTTTTCATATAAATTCATATTTTTTTTTTCCAATTTGGTTTGTTTATTCATCAGGTGGGATGGGCTCAAAACTTTCTTGGACATTGAAAGAACACCTATCTATTGTGGGAACGAAAAAATTACCAAGGGTTTTACTAAATCCTACAGGAATCTACATTTCTATTGGATTCTTGGAGCTGGTCACTTTGTGAGTCACTCTCTTCAAGCTCATTTACAATAAATTGTTTTTTTCTTCTCTTTTTAACACAAAATAATAATATAATTTGATATTTTTTTTACTTCATTTACTTGTTTGATATTAGGTACCTGTTGATCAGCCCTGTGTAGCACTGGACATGCTAGGTGGCATAACGCAGTCACCTGTGGCATCAGCTATATAAATAACCAATCAATGAATCCAAAAGCTTTTAGCAGAAAGGATGACAAGAAATCAATAGAAATAATTGTTTATTTGTCACAGGAAGAAATATTACACGTAAACCAAATAAACATTTTATTACATTTATGATTCTAATTGCTTTATTTTCATGTTCAATGCAAAATAATAGAAATGATTGTTCAAGGAAAGTTCTGATAAAAAGTTGGAAAAAACATTTTCATCTCTATTTTTCCCGATAATCATGGATTCACAAAGAAATTGCATGCAGCTTGTTATGTACTTACTGCATTGTTTTTATAATAAATGGATAAAGTGAACGGCTTTAATATAGAAATTCAAATCTCTCTGCTTTTTAAACGGCTTTAAACATTATTTTAAACAAGTTAAACTACATTAATCCGCAAAAGAATAAAGTGAAGGATTCAGGAGGTATGGATTTATTGGCCAAAATCAAGATGGACTCCGAATATTTGATCTTTAATATTCCTCAACTCTTTGTTCTTCCATATATTAAGATTGGTGTCTATTCTATTATACATACATGTACTTAAGTGCCAATGTATGAATAAGTTTAATCCCTCGTCATATTTCATTAACTAGTACAAGCATACATTCCACTCGAGGAAAATTTTCAATTCCAAATAATAACTACAAAGAATGCAGTATTATTGATAGAAGCTGCAGAAAAATTGCCCCAATTTCGTCATAATAGACTAGTCTACAACAAACGGGATAGTTAAATTGGAAAAACGGAATAGTCAAGAAATAAAAAATAGGAATTAAATTACAAAACTTATGGACTTTTCTGTGTACGAGGTTGATTCAAATTCACAGTATTACCCTTTGAAGGATAATATGATACATTACAAATCAGGCGATATACAACTTCAAAACAGATCCTTTTGGAAAAAGGAGATGAGAAAAAGGAGAAATTAAAGGAATCACATACCTTTTTAAGGCCCAAAGTAGTATATCAATATGGTAATTATTCTATCTTTTCCAACACTTCCAGCCTAGTTTTCCTTTTCCAGCCTTTCATAGTCGCAACAAGGTTGATCAACCCAACAATTTGGCTTTTACTATATTCCTGCAAATGAAGAGGACAAATTTATATGCAAACGAAACAATTGAATGTTAAAAGAAAAGATTATTATGTGAATCGAAATAGAGTTTTCTTACAGGATGGGCACGCGACCAGTGAACATATTCAGTTTCTGGAAGGTAGTAAGCCTGTTTATAAAGTGACAACAGCGAGAGCATTTAGAAGGTAAAACAGACGAGAATGTAAATTAAAGAATAGTTGGTTTTTTACCTTGATAAACGTTTCAACTATTTGCAATTTTGGTCTTATATCAATTGAGACAAAGTGCTTTAAACCATTTATCAAAACCTGAGAAAATGAAGACTCAATTAAATCAGAAAGAAATTGAAAAGGTATTATTAAGTGATATTAGTTAAGAACAGGCTAAAATGAAACCTGAAGATCGAGCGACATGAGCGCCCGCCCTTCATCAGTACATCTCTTCACCCTCGATAAGCCCTCAATGAGAGTTTCAGCAACATTTTCAAGCCCGTATTCTAAAAGGAGGTCTTGATTCTGGAATAATAGGAAGGGTAAGTAGTAGTAAGATATAGAAGCCACATAAGCTAGGTGCAATTTGCTTCAATGTGCAATGTGCTTAGCCAAACACTAGATAAAGCATTCCAGAAGATAGAAGTAAAGGTCAGTAATTTCAAACACTACTTGTCACCGAAACAATATGCTTTTGATGATCAGAGGGAAATCAAACTATTGTTTGCATGTCTGAGAATGTACAGTAGCTGCAAATAGTCTCATAATTTTAAATAGAGTGAAATGCAAAAATACCCCCTATGCTTTGCCTAATTATATATATATATATATATATATATAAACCTGTGTTATTTTTAATCCCAGTGTTAATTTTCAACTATACCCCCACCAAAGGATGCAAAAATACCCCTATTCACCTAAAAAATTGGCAATAATCCCCCAGTTAACTTTGAAATTTAGCAATAAGTTCACTTAAAAATTGACAATAACCTCCATATAGTTTATGAAGGAATTTCAAATGGGTTTTTTTGCTAATAAAAAAAGAAGACGGAAGGTTTTGCTAATAAAAATAAAACAGGATTTTTTTATAATTAGACAAAGCAGAGGGGGTATTTTTGCATTTAGCTCTTTTAAATAAGATAAATTCTGGCTGGAATTTCCTATGTGTATTATTTCAGAAGGTAGTTAAGAATATTGAGTAATAATTATTACCTCCTTCCGAATACCCCCATGAGCAATCCTTGTTTTGTAATGCTTAAATTCTCCCAGTAATAAATCAACATACCTATTAACAGAAGACAATGGGTAACTGATCCAATGAAGACAAATATATGAAATTCACAGGTTACGAAGTAAGGAGATTAAGAACTTTCAGGTGAAGATCATGCAAATTTTAACTGGATCTGGACGAGAGGCTCTGGAACGTGAGTTGGAGATTATGGCAGCGGTAAACACATAGGGTTGGTTACTTAAAGTCTGGAATAAATTTTGACTTGTGGTTTTGCTAATTTACTATTTACGATCGAAATTAGCATATCGGAAACTTTCACATTTGACAAGGTCTGCTCTCGACTGCTGCAACAATTGTGTTCATTACACAACATGCTGTACAAGGATCATACCGTATTCTTCTCTTGACCCTTTATCACTTCTACATTTTCAATGGCTGATCGTATTATCTTTGACCAAATGCTGCTTCTGCAAGTTGTTTATTCCCTCCCAAAATCAACATAACGATGCTGAACAAATTTTAATTAACCATTTTTCACTTCTTTATTGTGAATGTCAGATTGAATTATCTTCACCAAATAATGCTTAGTGTATATAATACACTTGTTGACTTTCTAATTTCAAAATTGTTATGAGCTGTATACGGATGTCCATTTTGCATTTTCTTTACAATTGATGATTTCATTTTTAAGTAGGCAGTATGTATAATCAGTTTCCATATTTACTATGAGCTAAGTGTTGAAGAACATTCCTAAATATACTTTAAATAACATAATTCAAGTACTGCTTTTTAAATTTGAGCTCCAATTTTTCTCTTGACTTGGTAGCCTTACCTTCCTTAGAACTTCTATTCTCCTGAAATTTGAGTATATAAGCCTCGTTATCGTTAATAAATTAAATTAATACCTATGATTTGTTTTTCAATTTCATCACATATATTTATCTTACCACAAAACTCTCAAATTGTTTTGAGCTTCAATTTCAATTTGCTCAATACTCAATCAAACAAGGCTTCCTCAATCTTGAACTACATAACTCAAGTTATTCAGAAAACAAGTTGGTCATAGTTCTTTCAATAAGTTGGAATGCAAGTATTGGTCTCAGAATGATCTTAGTCTATTCAGATAAAGTAATTGTGAATTATAGTATGCGGGTGCAATCTAAAAGTACAAGATCAATAGAAGCAACGTACCCATTATGCTCTAATCCAAGCTCTTTCACCTCCCATTTAGCATTGGCAATGCGATCAACATACCTGCTCAATCTTCCCAGTCAATACTACTGCAATATGGCTAAGCAATTACCAAAGTAAGAAATGCATTTTATTATTTCCTTCACCTTCATTTATTAAGCAGTCAATTTTTTTACTTATAATGTCAGAAGAAAGAAAACTCAACTTTGAAGTAGGAAACAACTGTAAGTCACCCCTTGCAAAAGAAACAGTTACTCAAAAAATTTACTAACAAGAAAGGGTAAGTGTTGGGATGAGGGGTCCAGTGAGCGAAGAACAATTGTAAGCTAAAAAGAGTAATGCAACAGAAAATCCCCAAAGGAAGTCGTCACTTAATTTTCACATGGAAAGGCAGGTCACTCTTACAATGCAAGCAATGTCTTATTCACATAATTCTTCAAACTTAATGAATCTCATAACAGCAGTATGTCTTCTGACTACAATCATAATTGAAGCTTAGACTACAATCCTAATTGAAACTTAGGATAAAAATCACACACTATCTTGATATGAGACACTAGATGAGGAAAAGTTACAGAATAAAAGTCAAAAAACCTATAGATGGCCATTGAAGTTAAAAAAAGATATCACATGCATTCCTCATGTTCAAAAGACAACATCTTAGTCTCTGAACTTATGATTCGGTCCCCCGATAGTCTCTTTGTTAAAATGCTTCCAATTTTTGACAAAATTTCCAACATATATCGTGCACGAGGGTTTTTGGGAGGTAACCGTAAACTTGACGAAATGCTCTTGGTATACGGTGGGAAAACTCCACAAAAGTCTCTAAAGTAACTAAATGTTTCAGTCATTCCTCATGTTCAAATGTATCATACTAGTATATCAAGTTTTAACGCCACCATGGTAGTTACTTAGTGCAAATTCCGTTGAACCTTTTCAACGTAATTCCCACAAGTGTCGTGCATGTGAGTTTTGAGGAGCAAAACGGCAAAATCACATTAAGTTTATTCATTATTTTTTTTTATTCAATATAATATTCTTTTAGCAGTGTTGTGAATCACATAGCGCATAATCTCCATTGAAAGCTGAAAATTGTTGACATCTTATAGGAGTTTTTCGGTTTTAATTTAAAGAAATTCCAGCAATCATGGGGATTACTATTGATCAAAAAATAGAAAGTACTGTTTTTTCTTTTCTAAAGATAATTTGTTATTTTAATACTTTTGTAAAGTCCATGACTGTTGCATTCCGTACATGTAATTTAATTTTTATATCTTTGTTGAAGATTTTCTACTAAAGCGGTGTGAAAATAATAACTACTGTTTTAAACGGTTTTTTGACTCAGATTTTTTTTAGAAAAAACCTGCACATCTACAAATTATCTTTTATATCTTTGTTAAAAGACTCAGATTATGTTATGAGAGAGGCATATATAGAAATAGCAAGCATCTTAGCTTCTGAACTGACTACTAGTAGTGGTAGAAGGTTTGAGACAGATGAGATTTTTGCTTGCTAGTGAGGCTGAAGCCTGTGGTGATCATAAGAAGTGTGGTCTGGTTAAACATTGTATTTGTAAGGGACCATTGACTATATTCACGATCTTTTGACTTTGCACAAGGTGCTTTTCATGGTAACAGTCAACAGTCTTCTTAGCTAGTTTGAGTAAGTGTTTCATAAGTTAGCAACACAAATAAAAATGTAGAAAAACCGTGTGATTAGGGAGGACTTTTTCTTTCTTTTTTTTGGTTGGATTTTGTTCCCTAGGCCTATATTAACTAAGTTTTTTTATTTTGTTCGTGTGTTCCATAATTTATCGGATTTGTATTGGTAGTTTCCTCTTCTAGTGGCTAGGGTTGCTTTCTATATTCAATCCCATTATTCAATTCTTTACAAACATTAACCTGAGATGGCGATGAGCATGTCTGTATATTTATGAACCATGCACCATAGCACCACTTCTAATATGGACAAAATGCATGGAAAATTCCTAGAAATCCCACATGCACAACACGTATGGACTACTCTGTAAAAAATATGGAAAAAAGCATTCCCTAAGGTACTAATGTATGACTAGATTATAAATTTACAGATTAAGATGTGATTAAAACATGAGTAATAAAATTTATATTTTAAACTCAAGGGACCGTTATGGGGTTCCTTCCGCAAAAACCCCGAGTTTACAATTTTGGCCCCGAAAAAACAATGTGCATGCCTGTGATGGTGTTATTTAAACAAGAAGGATGAAACTGGTTTAAACTTTAGGGACCATTTACGGGTTTTCCAGTAAATAGCTCTTAAGCATCCATCAGTTAAGGGCAATATCTCTTAACTGAGTGAAAGTGGCGTACTGGTTTATGCAAATTACTTAATAAATGAAACAATTAGTGATTAACTGATCAATATCTCACTGTATCTCACCCATTGATGTGGAGTAGCTGTCTAGCCGTTGTTTTGTGAATCTGCTGAGCAAGTTCTGGAACAGCATCCACCTGTCAAAAAGGGCAAGTCGCATAACAACAAACAACTTTTTATACAGACGGTAACAATAATTTCTGAGGAATGTAACTTGATAACTATTAGAGCAATGATATGACAAATATAACAGTAAGAAAGGAGAAATAATCCAACTATTAGGTTATGCAGTAGACAAAATATAAGTGATTACTTATAGAACTATGCCATGCTTCAAGTCAGTTTGAAGAATGCAAGTGCTACCATTAGTCAAATCAAAATCTCCTTAGACAAGTCAACCTAGAGATTGCCGCCAGTTGCAGGGAAGTAAATATGTAACATCTATTTTTCTCACAAAGTTAACGAACTACTTAACAAATGAATATGAATAACAAATTAGCCTAATGCAATCAGAAATCATACCAAATGCACATAGAATTCGTCAACTACTGCTCCATTATTATGCAGAAGCATTGACAGATGGGCTTTAGATCTATGCAATAATTGAGCCACAAGAGATATAGTGTCAGCACCAGCACATCTTTCCTGCAGCATTACAGTAATGTAAATTACTTACATAACAGTCAAAAATGCAAAACTGGAACAGAATAACTTGACATACATAAATAGTTTATAGTAGTAAAATATGAGACTCTAATTTTTAATTTAGTTGTTAAATCGCCATATTGATGTATGTCTGTGTAATTAGCTAACGCATGCTGAGGCATGATTGATCCTGGCTCTGGGTGAGGAATTTCAAAGATTACTGGCAAATTAACTACATAAATTATGCATATCCTCTCAGCCTTATTGTTTATTAGGCATATAAGTAAGGTTCTAGAATTCATTTGCTTTATCCATTTGGTAATTATGAGCACAGAAAAGAGACTATAGAATATATAACAAAGAAAAGCTATTAAGAAGGTCAAAGAAATTTGCAGGAATACATATTTGACGCACAAACTTGTTCAAACCTTAGCCACGTATAGAAACTGCTGTATTCTAGCTCAAAGATAGACATACTTCAGATTTCTACATTAAATTCCCTGCTCCAATGGTAGGTTTATCTGATGATACACTGCTACCAAAACTAATAGTGAATACCTTTAATACGAGCTGTTGAATTTCCAAATGATAATGACATGCAATGTTGACATCGTCATCTGGGAATCCAACAGTTTTGCACTACCCATTCGTGTAGCATCAAACAAACCCCAATCAATCTAAGATTACTTGGAATATGGAGAGAGTTAGAAAGCGAAATAAAGAGAAGAAAACATATTTAAGACTTGGATAGCTTCCAGCTATAAAATAAGAGTAAATCAATTCTACTAAAGAAACAATCCATGGCCTAACTAATGGAAAGGAATGCTGCAAGGTGAATATAAAAGCCCATAGAAGCTTGGGCACTATGGACACATTCTAAAAGTTCAGAAAAATTTCCCCAACATGATAGCGGAATCTTAGAGTGCTCATGCAAAACAATTTGTAAGTTAATTGTTTTTTGTGTCTTGTAAGAGTCAACAAAGAAACTGGTCAATTTGCATCCTGAATTTGTGCAGATAATGATATTAGGTGAGAACCATATTTTCAAACCCAACATGCTAACTACATTGGCATAATACCTTAAGGCCAAAAGATGTGTTGATGTGACTGGGAGGACTGGTAGGGGTAACATCCATATGAGTGAATGGTGAGCTTGAAGATGTTAGGGGTGGAGAAGAAATTGATGTTGACTGAGGTTTTATCCACTCGTCACACTCTTGTGCAATTCTTGATAATGCAATCTTTAGTTTGTCTGAGGAACATAAACAAAATGGATTATTGACGAAGCAGCTTACTCCATCAATTCTCCCCACTGGGAGAAAACAGAAACATGATATTATACAGTATGATGTATCAAGAGATAAGAAACACTTACGAGGAAGAGAGTCATTCAAGCCCTTTCCATTAGGTTGGGTACTATGCTGACAGAATGTCTCGAAAATAAAGTAGAAAAAAATCTCGAAAGACTGACAAATTCCCTGTGAAGAGAAAAACAAATCTGTTATAACAAAAACTGGAAAAGAAAGTGAAACGTATTGAATGTCCAACTCATCTAAAAGCTTAAGCTGTTGAAGAGAGAGATATATAATATTTTTTGATTTAACACGCCCCCTCATGTGAAGGTGGTATGCATTTTACACAAGCTTAACACGTAGAATTTAGAATTGGGCGGCGGAGAGGTTCGAACACAGGACCTCTTTTGGGCCCAGACTTTGATACCATATTGAATGTCCAACTCAACTAAAAGCTTTAGGTGTTAGAGAAAACAGATATTTAATATTTATGATACAACAAAAAGAAACAGAAATGAATGTGTATCAAAATCTAAAGAGGAACAAGTAACAAATAAAGCCATTTGTCTAGAAAGAAACCATCATGCATGAGCCTACCTTAAAAAACTCAACATTGACCATCTCTAATTTCTGCATCAGTCGAGCATATTTATCCATTAATCTGACACATAAACAACACAACTGCTTAATATTTATATGGTCAAATATAGCTTTCATATATTCAGAAATGAAAAACCTAGAGCTCACCTCAGGAGACTAAGCGATGAGGCTGTTTGTGCTGTCATATCTCCATCATTCCCATGAGATGAGTGATTTCTTGAATGTTTCGGTCTGGAAATACGACTGGGAAGCTGACTATCTTCGTCAATAAAATCTGCATGGAGATCTTCATTTTCATCTTCTGAAACAGAACTCCCATTAACTTGGTTTTCATCACCAACTTTTGAAGAAGATTTTGAATGCTGAGTTGTCTCATCGACATTTCCAGTATGCGTCGCCAAACTGTTGAGGTGAAAGGAATCGGCGTACTCGGAACTGCCATTCAGTTTCGACAAAAATGGGTTTCCATGTTCTTGCCAATGTAAGAATCCACCCCTCTTTGACCCACTTTGAACTGAACCTATCAATCTATTGTCATGCAATAATCCAGCACGGGTAGAACTTCCGATGAGGGCAGCTCCATCACCAACCAGTCCTGCAAAACTAACTACTTGGGTTGTGTCGAGAGGCATTATCTGCCAATTTTCCTTCTCCATCACCATTTTTAAGGCCTGAAAAACAAATAATGATCTAAATCTTATAATAGATAAGGTAATGATAGGGATAAACCCTTGAGCAACAAATTTACGCATCCATTGATTTCAAAATAAATGTTGGAGCAATATTGATGAAATCATCAATCTTACAGAGAAACATAAATCATCTAACATCAAGTAGCAAGAAAAAAGCTGGTTAAAAGCATTTTAGAGCCAGATATTTTATGTTTATGTCAAATTTGGCAAATATTTTTTCGCAAGTGAGAGAAATTAGTACAAATCAACAGATATCATACAAACTAAGATTAGATCTCAGTCCAGTTGCCTCTACTGAAGATAACTTATCTTCAGTTTTGGAAAAGTAAAAGCAAAACTAAAGACAGATGAAAAAGAGGAATAGAAAACAATTAAAAGATTTTCACAAATTAAAAAAAAATATGAAACATGCAACTTCGTTCTTCTAGTCAGTATCATAGAACTTGCCACTCAAACCATGATGTCATTGCTATCCACAGAAGAAACTATCACCGTCCTTTAGAACCCACAATCCCATCTTACCAGCCTTCAATTCCCCATACACACCTCCTAATTTGCCACCTCAATCACATTTTCACAAGCCGTGATATTGTTGTTCATTGAACTCTAATAGTTACAATCAAAGTCCAACCTTTTTTTCCTCTCATCTGGTATAGAACCACTATTTGCTAGAGTCTCAGTTTAATGTACGGAATCCATTAATGCGTAACAATTTCACACATTTATATCAGGAATAACTAAAAAAATAACACAATTAACTGATTTTACTCATATACACAATCATTCAAGACGTTCTAACATAAGAGGAACATTAAAGTAAAACATAGAAATATGTCAGGCTATCAAGCAGTTATCGATTGTAACATGCACAGTAAGTTAGGCTTACATATATACTCTGCCGATGGAAAGCAACAACATAACCTTTGCATATGGATTTAAGTTTCTGGCGGAACTCAAAAGCTTCCACCCCACAGAAAGCTTCCCCAGCCAAAATGAAGATACTCAGATCTTCGTAATTTCTCAAAAATTGATGAATACTAGTTGAAGAAACTGCTGACGAGGAAAGCAAAACAGCTACACGGCTTGTTGTAAGTTGCCAAAGGTTCCTACGACCCCTTTGTAAGGCATGTGAAACAAATGTTGTCGCATCTTTTCGCAGCAGGAACCATGCGGATCCACTACTTGATGCCGCACTTCCATCATCTCTTCCCTCGTCAGTCAAATGGTCTACAAGCTTGGAACCACTGGTTACTGTAGTATCAGACAAGGATGGAGAACTCTCTGGTAATACTGCAACTGGGGACAAAAGTTGTCCTCCCTCAGATGATGCAGGGAGTGCAGCATCTTCTGCCAGAAAAGTAGAAGAGACTTCTCCCTCTAAATCTTCAGAGACCCCAGATAAGTTACCATGTTGCTTCCCGCTAGGATTATGGCAGGGTGTCACCTGTCATAAAAAATATAGAGCTTCATGAAAAGAAAAAATATACTTAAATTTCTACTAGTCATAAACAAGTCCTACAAAACCATAATATTGTGCTTCACAGGAAAGATGTAAGTTCGTATCTCCAAGATGCCTGCATCGCAGTTGGTAAGTGGGAAAGATTTTGGATGCAAAGTCATGAATGAATAAGGGATTGCAAAGGAATCATTGCAGGTTATCCCAAAAGTTGACAATGGAATAGGAATTCGAAATTCCATTAACCTTCTGGAATAAAATGTTGCATTAAGGAGAAAAAGACTTAACACTTAAATATAATTGAGTGATAAACTTCTCATAATATTGAAAGAACTAAATCCACGATACACATGACATTTTAGGATAACCTTCACTTTTCAACACACTAGAAAGAACAAAATCCACTTATTGAAAAACATAAGATTCGAGTATAACCTCCACTTTTCAAAGAACGCTAGACTTAATGACAACCAACATAAATTAAGTAAAACAAATTTCAATTAATTAAGGTAGCATTACAATTGACTTGTTAAAGCAAGCAAGAACCTATTTAAAACGTGAAACATTTACCATTTGTCTTTCTTCCCTCCCTCCAAATCAAACTAAGGATGAAAAAGATGTCTGTGAAGGGATTTGGTGATTGTAAGCCCAGGCAATTAACTAATATTGCATTACAATTGAATTTTTAAATCAAGCTAGAACCTATTCAATGGAGTTTGTGCCTGATGAGCTACCTAAAGTAAATGCTAGAAGATACAAGTTATATGAACAAATTTCCATCTGTATCCTCTGTGTGCCAATCTATGTCAGGTTGAGGAAGCAGTCTGGTAAAGAGGAGGAGAGATGGGATCCGTGGGGGCAAAGGGGGGGGGGGGGGGGGGGGAGGATGAGCTGCAGGTGGTAGTGGAAGGAGGCTTCAAAGGATGTGATATGAGAACAATGGTTTCATATCATATCATTACTTCTTTGGAAGTTTGAGAGAACTTTGGTGGCTAAAATATGATTCATTTCCAAGTGAATATAAGGGCCTGGAGTAAGTGAATGGATACAGCGACTATCTTGTGCAGGAATGAAGTGGATGGAGAAAGCTCAAAGCTAATGATCGATTTGTTGTATTGCTGCAATTGTGGCTGAACATTAGCATAAGTGAAATTCTTAGATTCGTAGGCCGGATCCTTTTAAAGTAGAAGGGCATACATGGTACCATCTCCACACTCAAGAGGTATCCCTCATACATGTATTTTTTCAACAAGGAATTAAATTTTGAGGTTTTGTTTAAGAATATTCCCAAGAATTTGGCAAAGGGATAATTTAAAGGTAATGAGTGTACGTGAATGATATATGGAATCCATAGGTGAGAATTGAACACTCTAGCATGAGATTGCCATGGATGTCGAAACTGATTCCCTTCAAGGGCATGTGATGATTGAACAATTTTCCATAACCAAAAACAGAAAAAAAGTATTCCCTCCACAATCCATTTACTCATCAATTAAGAAAACTTAAAACAGACAAGAACATCCCCGAGTAGACCAGTTGATAAAAAAAACACAAACAGACATTTGAGGTAAATGAGCCAGTAGAAGGTTACCATCTCGAAATTTTAATGTAATTCCCAAACATGGCTTAGTTTGTTTGATTGACAAACAAAAAGACCCAGTTCAAACAAGGTGATGAGGGATTGTTCCTTTGATCAGCCTGTCTAAGTCAACCATGACCCTTCTGCCAAAGCTCAATCATAACGAGCTTGAAATTCGAATTGATATATTATGATCTAGGAGTTGCTGAGACAAGGAAAGTTGTTCAGAAAGGCAAAATCATCTTCTTCCTAAGATTCTGCCAAGAAGCACCAGCAGTGCCCTTCAAGGTGACAGTACCAAAGATTTTTGCAGATCGATACAATCAGAGTTATATAGGCTGTGGGATCCAAAATATATTCAGAAACCTGAAATGGCTATCTAGTATTTGTAATGTATATAGTTGAATAATAGTCCCAAATATATTAATGTAAATATGATACAACATCTATGTTTAGTATTATAAATTACAATTTTACTTGTAAGCCAGATTATGAATACTCGTCACATACAAAAATAGGGAAAAAAGGAATGAATGAAAGAAAAATAGAGGAACGAAAGGGATAACTTACTTTTTCTTCTAGACGGAAGCTCGTGATTGCATAATAAGAACACATGCACTTAAAAAGAACAGCTAGTGTTGCTAGCAGACACTGCCTGAACTTGGATTCAGGTATCCGATTGCACAAATCACTGTAGGTAAGCCTGGACAGAGGCATTGAAGACATATCGAAAAAATCAACTAAGGCTATTTTATAAGCAAGGAAGACAAATAGAAAATTAGGGGCGGGGGTGAACGAGCTTCAATGCATAAAGTCTATTCACTGGCTTTAGTAGATAAAGATAGCTCATACCTAGAAGTTTGTGTATTGGAGTTTTCTACATCCTGCAGTAAGTCAAGCTGTCAATTGCAAGTGTATAAAGTTTGACATGAAATAATTAGGAGACTTAAAGAAAAGGTCCTAGTAGAAGATGCAGTATTTTGGGAGTTGTTAAACGAACCAACAATACCCAAATGGGGGGTTATGAAGATAAATGTATGTGGTGCCCTCTTATTTACAGACACTCTAACTTAATCATATTAGTGAATGAGAATAATAACAGCATAGGACAAGAAATAGAGAAACTGCTACATCTACACCAAAAAATTGCTCATCACACCAACCACCAAGCTATTAATGGGTATTTATGAAAATTAACAGCAACAAGATGGTCTAGTGAAAATCCTACAAATACACTCGATAGCTCTAGTCCTTGTAAATAAGCCATAAACAATGAGCATGGATATGAGAACTCACACATGGCATTTTCCAAGAAATGACTGAACACATTAGTTTTCAATCATCTAGATTCTTTCTAATTTACAAACTTGGCAAAAAAATTGAGTAAGCGTTTCCCATGAAACCTTTTTTTTGTTTAATTAAGAACCGCCATCATGGCATTAGGCATGAAACTTTGTGAACAAAATGGAGAACTGCAGTTTGGTGGGGGTGGGGGGCATGAAATTTAAGTAGCTAACCTCCGATGAGAGTTTACAAAAAGTTATCATCTTAGGTTTCATGGGCCATGCGCCTAGTCTCACTGATATTTTAGGAAGTTCTTTGTTAAAGACACAATCAGGATCACAATCAAATTTCCATCTTTTTTTTTTTTTTTTTTTACAAAAGTGAGTACGTATTTATGCACTGTGAGAACAACTTATTTGTCATCCTCGGTAGCACCTTCTGCAAGCTCTAAGTCTAAGTCATGTCTAAGGAAATTTTCTAAGTACCTTTGGTGTAGCCTGGACCCTGGAATACTTGGCTAAGCATTACCCAATCGTTCTTGCAATGGCCTATGAAGAATATCTTCCACAGCCATTCTAGTAAAGTATATTAGTTCTTTTGTTGCAGTAATTATTTATTGCACTTTAAGACTAGTTCATTTACAAACCTCCTTGCAAACAAGTTTTTGAAACACTCCTTTTTCAAAAGTATTTCACCGGTGTCCCCCATAGCCTCTGTTATAATAATTAAATTTCATTCCTTGGATCTGGTACCCAAGTTCTGATTAAAGACATAATACATCATCTTCTTTAGGTAGTATATTATAAATAGCATTTCATAACAATGACAGGTAAATGAGTCTACGTAAGTAATGGATGATAGTTCCTTATCTTTCCCTTAAACGTCATACCTTAAATCCTATCTTTGTTCTTTCTACATGAACCTAAAACTTCGTCATATTACATATGCTCCTACATTCTTGCATTTGCATTTTCAGCCCAAGTGTCCTTTATTGTGTTCCTAACATGTCTCTGACGAGTCCAGAACATGTCTGCTGAGTGACTAAAATTAGAGAAATCAACAAATATCCCTGAGCATCTTTCTGTGTATCAGAGACATGTTCTAGCCTTCTAGGCTAGGGTGATCACACATACAAGTAGGGACACCATACCCAGAGATATTTAATGTGCTTCCTCGGCCACGAATTTGCACTCACCTTTGTCACAATGAGAATTTGATCTATGGTTTCATTCTAAGTTGCAGAACTTTACCGATGAGCGGTTACCTCTTCATGCTACTAGTTCCATCCTTTATTTTGAGTAGACAAGGTAAATTTGAGACCTTAACACACATCATGGGGCAAATTGGCTCTCAACTGTCATTCTCTTCTCCTCTAATTACACTCATTCTCGAGACAGTTGATTAATTTCAAAGGTCGAAATGTAATACTGACGGTTATGGGTAAATATATTCTACATTTTATCTAGCATGTAACATTTTTTTTTTCTTTTATTAAACCAGAAGGCATGTATTAATTGGGCGATCAGTACATTTCAGTAGACAGATTGTTTGGCAATGCCTACAAAAAGCTTTTGTCCTGATCATACAGACTCATGTGGCTTATGGATAGGCTACCACAGTTAAGATAATGATGACAATTCTCATGGATAATCGCAAAATATAATTATTGTCCTTCAACAAAAGATGAAAGCATACCTCTTGCAATATGGCCCTCAATGCAGAGTGACTCTCAGAAAGAACCTCCTGCATAAAGAAGCTTTGAATCTTTTCAGCTAAACCAGAAACATCACCAATAAGTGCATAAGCATCAACCACCTGCAAACAAGTGTAAGCTTAAATATGCACTCAAAGTGTCAATGAAATGCACATGTAACCAGACAAGAGTCAGAGTACAAAAGATAAACATAATATGAAACTTCATTTGCTTGCTTTACTAAATTAATTCGGTTTAGCTTAAAACAAAGAAAAAACTTACTCTCTTATTGCTCAAAATCAACCAAGACAAGGAATCCTTTCTTACGGTCAAATATGCAAAGAGTGAAAACACATCCATAATCCCGTTAATAGGAAATTTACTAAACTGTACATGTTCTACATGAAGACCATAAAATTTTTAGTTTGTGATATGAATCAACTGAACCCATTATAATAATAACTAAAGCAATCTCTTGAATAAGCTTTTGCAACAATGTGAATAGTCATATATTAGTCTAGCAAGCCCCAGCTGACTTATTACAGAAGAGTTTCTATATGAAATTCATATAGAAACTCCACTGTAGTAAGTCAGCTGGGGCTTTATGAATAGCTGCAGTTATACACTAAGACTAACTTCCACAGCTTATAGGACAGAAGCGCGAAAAGGATTTTTTTTTTTTTAATCACAATGATTCTCTGTCAAAGACATATTTCTCTTAAATCCAATTTTTCAATAACATTTTCGTTGACATAGAGATGAATTTTTTTTTTGGTTTCAAGTATGTAGATGCTTCTATTATATTCTAATATAGTCAATACAAGGCCACATTGCGCGTAGAGGAACTTCTGAGTATTTGGGTGATCTAAGGTTCAACTGAAACTTTTGATTGTACAGCTTTTAGAGACCCTTATATGGTGGCAAAAGATTCGCTATCACACTTTTTAGTGTCACGTTTGTGTTTATTGCTCAACAAATATAAAGTTTGATGCTTGTCAATGCACACAAAGGTGTGACACGAAAAAGTGCGATTGAGGATCAAATATATGGTACCCTGTCTATGGATACTAGAACTTCCACTCGAAATTCCGCTAACTTATTTTTATCAAGTAACTTTATTGCTTGAAAAAAAGGACCCTGAGTGAAGATCAGAATAAAGAGCAGAGCAGTCTCTAACCACATAATAAGAAATCATGCATAGAATGTAAATGTGGCTGGATGGTAACTAATTCTGGTACTAAGTGAATCGTCAATGAAAAAGTACAACCTCTCCACAGAAAGTACAGTGCAAAGGGAGATGAAAGATGATGGCATACATATTACACCATATAATGCAGCAATAAGGCAAACACCTTTTCAAGAAAAGAACCAGCTTAAGAGATCCTTGACAACCCTTAATAATGTTAATTTAAGAATATGAGGAAAAGACTTCATAGAAGAATGATACAAAAAGGTATATAGTTATGGAGTGCTGTATTACTGCAATTCCTTGTAATCATATAGAGCAAATGTGATACTAACAGTTAGATAACCATCCTCTTTGAAGTCCCGGCACACCTCCAATAGAAGTGAGTCCAACCTTTGAAGAGCTTTACCCAACCAAACCTGCAGAAATTGACATATTGAAACAAGTGAAATGGGACAAAAATAGAGAGAATTGCAATAAAATGCAAGACACCAAAGCAACCCAAAGGTAGATAATCTATACACATATAACTGAAGAGAACACATGCGCCCAGAATTATGAGACAAAGAGAATGTTCCTTAATGCATATTCGAAAAAATTATATCTGCTTTCCTAAAATCACCTCAACACCACGGCTCATCTCTTGCACTACTGAAAGGTCTGACAAACTATCTAGAAGCTGCAAGTACTCAGATAGAACTTGGAATGCCTGAAAATGTATGTGCCCTTCTGTTAGCAAGAATGCTGAGACTAACATGAAAACATGATGATATGCAGGGAAAGGACAAAACTCCGCTTGAAGAAAGAAAGAAAAAGAACTTGAAAGATCTCCCTGTAAAATCTATATCAAAAGCGAATTAGTACCTTAGAGAAACTCCCTTCCTCAACATAGGCTTCAAGAGCCTCTTGCATGTCCACTGCATGACAAAGCTCAGTTAGGAAGGGGAGCATGTCCTGCAAGTGACAATACAATATTTCATGTAAGAAAGAAGTATCACTTGACAAAGAACATCTACCACTTGTCGTGCGATTACAAACATCAATTCGTCATTTCTATTTTATATTTCAATTAGAAATCACAGGTAAAGTCCATGGCTAGCATGCGGATTACAAGATAGACATAGTACATTTGATATTTCAAATTTATTTCCTTTTATTTAAGTCAAATTTGTTTAGAAAATATGATGACTATTTTACTTTGGGAGGCGAGAAGATGCAATGAAATCTGCTTTCTCTTTTTTCCTTTTATTATTTGTGAAATCCTGAGACAAATCAAGCTGAATTGTATCTTCCTCACTAGAGATGTTATAACTCTCGGGATACTATTCCAGAAATAAAGATTCAATAAGCAATTTGCATTCGAGTACTCTGTAAATCAATTTTCAATTTTGGCAATACAAGTGTTCCATGTTTAAACACCATTGATGGAAACAAGATTTCTCTAACTTAACTTAATGTGTTTCGAACATTGAAAGATTAAGGAGAAAAAAAGGTAAATATATCATGTTTGAAGAGACAATTTAGGAAGAACTGAAGAGAGAATTTGAAACAAAAAAAAATCAAAGCCTGAAATATTAACATGGGACAAATTACACTGTAATAAGCAATGGAAAGAGATGGCATTTTCTTTAAACTATGTGCAATTTATTCCAAATTATGACAGAATGTTTGAAGAGACAATTTAGGAAGAACTGAAGAGAGAATTTGAAACAAAAAAAAATCAAAGCCTGAAATATTAACATGGGACAAATTACACTGTAATAAGCAATGGAAAGAGATGGCATTTCCTTTAAATTAGGTGCAATTTATTCCAAATTATGACAGGATGCATGATAATACTTTAGAGAACTATAGAAATACTGAATTTCTATTTTCAGGGGAAAATATTACCTGAAGGGCTTGTTTCTTTTTGGAATTTGCCGTGACAATGAGATCCCTAGACACCTCATTCCTTGAAGATGTAAGGTGTCTTCGCCCATTCTGCATATAATATGAAAAACAAGTATGGAACCTTAGTTTGCAAGAAATTCTAGTCCATTGATTGAGGCCATTTGATACACATCTCAAGTTTTGTGTGAAGATGTATTCCAAACAATTTTCATCGTACTGAATACTCTATTTGGTTAGCTAGGCAAGTTGTATGATGTGCGAGGAAAATAAAGTAAAACTTCTTTTTAACAGTTGATGCTAGGAGTTTAGGTAGAATTTCTCATCTAGTACTCAAAAAAGTGGGCAGTGCTAAGCCTATCAGGTAATAAGTTATCTTAGGTCATAGTTTAAGATGATGGAACATATATGGAACACACAAATGAATTAACATGCGTCTTTAGCATATGAAAATAGAATCTAGAGTTTATCACAGAGACGGAGTGTAGTATATATGTCCATCAAATGGGTCCGCAAACATTCAAATTTAAACAATTCTAAATGCAAAGTCAAATGATAAAAGAGTCACCTGCTTACCATGCAGATAACATTTGCAATCTTCAAGTCTTTCTCTAATTCTCTTACCAGATTCATCCCCTTCACTGAAACAGTTCAACCACAATTTATCGATAAATTGAAGAAGTAAGCATGGCAAAAATGAGATCCAAATAGCCAAAAGATATGATATTAACCCTGCAAAATCACCTACCTGCCATATGCATCTACAAAAGGAATGAAAGAAATTAAACCAGTAGCTTCAACTTCATAGCGTAAGAATTTAGAAAAGAAGAGAAAAACATAATTTCCCAATTAGGTATTGTTTTTAGCAGAAAATCAAAACTATTTAGTTCTTTGTTCAGAACTGCAGATACATTAAGTTGTGTGTGGAAGGTAAAGCTGGGCTACACTCAACTAAGGCAATATTGAGAACAAACGGTGTTCAAAACCTCCGGTCGGTGAAACTTATTAGTATATAATTAGAAAGGTATACTGATCAAGAGATGCAGGATTCAATATTTTGAGTATGGAATTTTTCAAAGATTCTTCATTACTTCAACCATTCTGGAAGCGAAGAATTAAATTCTCATATGTATAGATCGTCACCGTAGATTAGCAGAATTAAAGGAAAGAGGGATAGCTCTAGCAAATTATGTCTTAGACTGAAAACCAGTCTGCAGATGGTAAGACTATAACAATACCACAAACAGAAAAAACTGTAGCAAGGTGGAATTTATAATGTGTAGAGGCTGGAGCATGAAGATATGGATGCAACATATGGTAGTGTTTGACAGGCTATCCAGTAGTCCAGAAAATTTTAAGGGGATAAAAAAGTGAGTACCCATTTCTTCATGATGTTCCATGACATGGCGTGACAAGCGCTCGGAAATTTTATCCAGTTGAGCTAGTCGAAGAGCAGCCTATAAAAGAATGCAATGTAGATTTGTAAATAACGGATCAATAAGAAATTTAATTTTCTGGTAAACAAATGGAAGCATAGTTCTGAACCCAAAAAGAACAGACTCAGCCACTCAGAACCTGATAAAGAGCAGAAAAAGATTTTACTCAAAGCATAAAAGACCATATTTTAGTGCGTAACTTCTTTTTTAAACAAAACATCACTTGTATTAAGATAGTTGTAATACAAGGGAAAGTGCATAGATTGTAGTGCGTAACATGGTACTAAGAACAAGTGCATAACTTCTAGATTTCAAAAATATCAACAACTGCTGCCACATAATGCTGGTAACATGGTACTAAGAACCCAGTAACAGTATGACCACCCATAATATAAATAGAATCATATCAAGTTCCAGAAGAGGAATTAGATGCTGGGAGAAGTTACCAAATGAAAATACTATCACCATTTCTAAAGTAAAAGTAAGCATAAAATAATGAAAATTCTTACGGCCTTATTTACATAAACTTCTTGAAATAGTTCTCTTTTCTCTGCCCCTATTATTTTTCTTCCTTTTTTTTTTTTTTTTTTGGTCATATGCAAGTAACAGTCCCTCTCAAGCTCCTTTCAGATTTCTCATTGGACAAGATGAACAATTTTTTTTGCAATTATGAACATAAACAAAATTCAGATAGTTGCTATCGAGTGTTCAACTCATCTAAAAGCTTAAGTTGAAAGAGATGAGAGACATCTAATATCTATTACTGAACAAGCCCACATGTAGGCAGTGCACATTTTTAGCGGACATATTCAACACAGAACCTTTTCTTAGGTTAGCTCTGGTACCATATTGAATGTCCAACTCATCTAAAAGCTTAAGTTGTTTAATAGGAGATACATCTAATATTTATGACTTAAGAGAGGCATTTTCAAGGTGAAATTTGCCCGTACAACTCATATCTTCAATGAAGATAAAGACATTTCATAAATTCTGGAGTTATATTTATAAAAAGGGAATTCATTCTCAATCTATCATTACATCAATCGTTGCATGCTCCATCTATTTCAAAAGAAAACAGAGACCTAGGTAAATCATCCATGTAGCACAAAGTTGACCTCAATTAAGTGACCTTATTGAATGTATAAGTAACAGACGGAATACATTCATGTATGAGCACATAACACCATACAATTACATAAATAAAATATAGATGAATCAACACATGTGTTGCATGTGTCTACCCAATGACACATCCATATACAAGAAAGTGCGGGACACAAGGACATAATATATAAACACTGAGCAACCAGAAGAATACATAAATGATGCTGGCACACACATAAACTCAGAATAAGAGATCCTTTGAAATAAGTATTTAAGGAGAAGCTGACTGCAAGCAGTGGAAGTGAAGGGGGAAAAAAGCAAATATGACCAAAAAAAAAAGGAAAAAATGTCCCGCTGAAAGTTGTGCCACTAATCAAACCAATCAAGGATAACAAGAATAAAATTGTAGCATATGGAAGCACGAAAAGAATGGATCAAAGAAAAATACCTTTTCCTCAAAATATGCTGGTTCATTTTCTTCATAGGGAATCTTTTCTAAAATATGTCTAACAGGATCAAACTTCTGCAAAATTAAAACTCATCAGCAGTTTATATGTATTTAGAAGAAATAGGACACAATTGTGGGCAATCAAACATAAAGGAAACCAACAAAAGATGTTTTTTATTCAAAGAGTGCAGCAAATTCGTAACACACAGCCATCATGCTTTACAGAATTTTACTATTATGAGTTTATATGATATGGAGTACAATGAATTCAAGACTTCTTGATGGCATTGTAGATGTTGCAAGATTATATAGTAAATATGTAGTTAAATACTGAAGTAATTAGCACAACATGATTCTTTTTGAAAGTGAAGCACATCAATGCCTAGTCAATTATCCTGTTAACCTGTTTGAAATCTAGTACCCTAGACTAGACAAAATTGATGTCCAGGATCTGATGAATATCCTAACTGTCATAGGAACACATTAGAGTTTTGGACCTAGTGCCTCCTCCCACGTAGATAATGAGAATGACCAAAATAATTCCCACAAAATGTATGTGCTAGTATTTCAGTTCAGATGGCTAATAATTGAAGTTGATTTTTATTCAACATTTATTGAAAATGAAATCTCCTCTGGACTGGATCTTTTCTTTCTCTCAAGTCAATTATGCCCAGATCAAGAAAACACAGATATAACTATGCCAAATAACAGGTAACCTCCTCATAGAATTCTTCCTCGAGCTCGTCCACAGCTGGATCCTGAGATCTGGTTCCATATATTGAAGTTAATTCTTCAGAGCTATATGAGAGATTGTGCCTCTGATGTGGAGGTAGTCCTGCAAGGGCCCGGGCTACAGCTGCTGCTGCTGCCGCTCGTGCTGGAACCTGTGTATAAAATGAGTTGCAAGTATAATGTAAGAAATAAGCTAGAAAATCTCAACATTGACATGAATACTCATACAAACTAAACAAGATTATCTCTCTTTCTTTCTTTTTTTTATCGGAGAGAGAGATAGAGGGGTGAGTGGTAACTACATGAGATACTATTAGACAAATTTAAACTTAAGACAACATTAACCACTAGCATCAGAACACAACTAACAAAATATGCACCATACTCCAGACTTGATCATTGATCCAAAACTCCCAATCAGCTAAAACCAGTCCTGGTACTCTTGTCGGTGGAGCAGGACTACTAGAAACCGGAAAAGGGAAAAGAATAGGAGTACCTAGTAAGCCATAAATCTATAACTTATTTCCTCATTATGTTGTGTGTCAAAGGATCTTGATTAGCAGATTTTATGCTTTAATTAGCAGTTACATATTTGATTAGCAGATTTTACGCTTTACAGATTTGATTAGATATTAAATCTTTTATTCTTTCATTTAATTAGGATATATTAGTTGTAGGATAATTCTGTACATAGCTGTTTTAGATGCTGAATATCAGCATGTATTTTATATATAGATGCTGAATATCAGCATGTATTTTATATATAAATAGTGGTTACTCTCCTCCTAGAGAGAACACATTTTTCTGAATAAAATCTCTCTAAATTAACATTGTGATGCGGGTAATTCAAAATCGTAATCGAGTAGAAATATTTATGTTGCATATGGTAGCATAATATTGGCGTTTTCAGCTTAGAATTGAATTTTTATCTCAGGAATTAGAAGCCACTATGCAGTCAAACACAAAGTAATACTCTTTTGGTGGACGAACTTGGAGCCTTTCAACAAATTAGCGGAAAGAAACAAAAGTAATCATGTTCCATCTCACCAGCCATATCTCCAACTTAATCAACTGAAAAGACTCCGGTTGTGCTTGGTAGCCTAGACTTAAAGCCTCATTATAATCAGAGATTCATTTTTTGTTAGTGCAAACATTAATCAATCTCCCTACCCATTTCTAAATATTATACACCAGTCTATATCCTGATCGACTAAAGAGCATCTAACGTAGTGAGACATATTTCTTAAACAATTAGATATATTACTCATACTTCCACACAATTATAAAATTGCCAAGCATCTTAGTAAACAAATCAATGCCAGGCAATGCCACCATCATACTCGCATTGAGTCTCAGAATCACTAGAAGTACCTTAAGGCTGGCAATCCCGAATTTTTAACAAACGCTATAAACTTCATTGCCTCTAAACCTCCAATAACTAAAGCCACTTCACCAATTCATGTCTACCACAAATGCCTAAGTGATTTGCTTTACATAAATAAAATAGCGGTGCAGTTTGGTGATATGAAATTAGAGCTACCTCTGGGCGATCGGACGCGGAAGGAAGGAGGCCTAGGGAGCGCGCGGAACGAACAGAGCTTAGGATCTTCTCTCCGACCTTAGACAAATCCATGCCGCCTCCTTCTTGTGAGAAGAGCAGCGACCCCAAGAACAAATACCTAGACAATTCGAAACCTCCGTCGCCTAAATCGCCCCCAGCGGCATTCAACAGCAGCAAAGGATTAAGTGGAAATGGAAGTGTCACTGAATTATTACTAGTATTGATATTATCAGACTGCATTTCATTTACGTCCCCCCGCCCCGCCGGATGCTGAACCGCTTCGCCTCATTATCAACAGATCGGATCGGCGGTGATAAGGCGATTCTACTCTCTCTCGGTCACTGTGTGTTTCGTGTGATTTAGTTTTAATTGCTGCTTGGGAAGACTTTGTTGGTTAAACAGCTCGTAGTGTTAAGTTCGGTTCAATGTATTTGATTGGGGAATTGGGGAATTTGGGAATTGATGGTACACTTTTTTTATTTTTTCCAGAAAAATTAGTTGATTTAATTGTGAGGTTTATGGTACAATTGTAGCTGCAGCATTATTTGTACCAGTACATTTGTTGTAAAAAGTGAAAGTACTTAATGACCAATTTCTAAGCATGCAACTTAGAAGAAAGTAATTATTGATCAATTTCTAAGCTTTTTTCTTCTGAGAAATTTTTCTGAACTTATTTGCACCCATTAAAAATCACACTTTTAAAGTGGAATTATTTGCTTAAAAAAGGGTCATGCGAGTTGGCATCCTGATAAATTATATAATAATCGGTCACCAATTAAAATACAAGAAGCTTAATAATATGCAATGATCGTTATTATAATTATTTTGTTATAGCTTGATAAGATTAAAAAAAAATATATATATATATATATATATAGTTATTGACTAATTTCTTAGCGTTCTTAAAAAAATTTCACCATTAAATTATATAACTTATAACTAGAATTTCGAGTCGAATCATTGATCCAAAATATACTCTCTAACAAGTTCGAAGCGTTATCTGAAATTCAAGAATCTAAATAATGTTAGAAAGTAATTTAAGAAGGAACTATTAATCAATTTCTAGTATAATTATCTTGTTGCAAAATTATGTTAGAAGATAATTAAGAAGAAACTATTGATCAATTTCTAAGCATTGTACAAAAACTCATTTGTGTCAATTATACATAATCGATCGACTTTTGACAGACTTGTAAATGAGTTTGAAAAACTATACAATTAATAAAGCAAGAAATATTTTTTAACGAAAATATTCATGTAATTGAAACTAATTAAATAAATTAAGCAAGAATTACTTGAGATTAGTAATTCCTTAAATGCTTTAATTTAACTTTATTAACTAAACATCATTAATTTCATTAAATATAATTATTTTTAAAACTGATGAAAAAAGATCAAGATCATTGCTTCGGCGGAAATATGTGGGGAAGCCCATGGATGTATGGTTGCTTCGGCGGAGGAGAGCCAGGGCTGCGGCGCCGGAAGAGGTGGACGGCTGTTAAGGTGGTTGTGAACTTGTGAAGGCAATGTGTGGTGGTGGTGGTGGTGGTGATGGTGCCATGAGGGATGGTGGGAAAACAATCTACGTTTCCTTTTCTTAGTTTTTTTTTTTTTTTTCTATTTTCAAATTCCTAATTATTAATAAAATGAATCAGTGTCATCTTTGAAAAATAGTAATATATGATGCCATTTATATAATATAATCAGTGAGCTTTGATATGTGATGTTATATTCCATAAATTTAACAACAATTAAATTTGCGGTTGGGAACCACTGCAACAAGCTTCAGTTTACGGATTCGTTGTAGCTTGATTTTGGTCCAATGAAATCTAGTCAAAACCAAGTTGTGTTGAGATTGGCCTGGTGAGACGGGCTAAACTTTTCTATCCAACTAGAAGCCCATTGATTTAAACTTTCCAAAAGTAGACCAAACATACACATACAATATCATCTGACAATTTTTTTCACAAATCACTCTCAGTTTTGAAGACTGACCAAATGCTATATTTTGCTAACAGTCCCAATATTCCAACCCAGGCCAAATTAATCATAACCATGTCAAAACTGATCTATAATTAAACACCTTTCGGTCTATTTTGGAAATAGTTTGGTCATGTGTGGACTCATTCAAATTGGGCCAAATCCCATTCGAAAATGAATTTGGGCAGATTTCGGTTCAAATCCCAGGTTTTCAGGCAAGATGGAGATCTAACAAACCTACTCGAAGCTCATAAAGTTAACATATGTCACTTACTTTTAATTCCAATAAAACTATTGCTATGACATTTATCAACTACTAATTTTTTTCCTAAACCCCAACAATGAAATATCTATTCAATTCAAATCATATCATATATCAAAATTTTAAATTTACTAAGTATTATTTTTATTAATATTTACCATTTTAATATTCCATCAAAACTATTGTACAAATCGAATTTCAAATGTAGGTCAGACTCGAAGAGAAGGAATCAGATTATAGGGTATATGTGGATGAGTTTTGGCCCAGTCACGCGGGTTTTGCGAGACCGGGTTAAAACCCTTCCAAATGAGTTTTCGTCACACCCATCAAACTCATCACAAACTTATTCAGAAACCCACACTCATAACCAAACTCTTGAAACCTATAAAACTTTGATTTGACACCTACCACCTATTTTTCTCTTCAAAAGCATAGATATGACACCTACCACCTATTTTTCTCCCAAATTCTAACATTCAAATCCAATTCAAATGGGGTTTTAGTTTTTTCAAAACCACAAAATCCAACATCCAAAACCTTACCAAATGGGATTTCAAAGATTTTACCGAAACCATCCAATTTTTTTTTTTTTAAACCGAGACCCGTGAAACCGAATCAAAACCCTTCCAAATAGAATAATAGATTGTGCAGTACAATCAACTTCGGTTAACATTTGTGCCACACATGCAATATGATTACATGATTACCTTGAACGAATAACCCCAACTCAATGATAATTCGTCCTCAACAAATCACATCGATCGGATTGTAGCTGTGGAGAGAAAAGTAGTGTGAATGGGTAAACAGTCAAATGCACCTTTACCCCACTTCTTGGCAATAGATGATTCTGAAAAATTCCCATCGAATTTATGCTACCTAAAGTAAGGATAATGCTTTACCCACAATTCTCAATACTGTTGACTTCATAGAGAATCTAATGGGAGTTAAAATGAATTCGTTTATATCACACTGGAAGAATAAATAAAATGAGAAGCCTAAAAGAATATAGATTTTCATTTTCTTTCTTACTTTTTAAGTGAAAAATAATTTCTAATTGTCAATATATTAGTTGTATCATTTAATATTAATTGACAATAATATTCCCAAGTTATATTATTTGGTTCAAATTGAACTTACACTTATAAAATTATAATAGACTCGTAAACTAGGAGTCTCGGACAAATAAATTGTGTACTATATATATGGTACCCCTTGTATAATACTTCCTTTGTCCCAAATTATATGTCGTTTTACATGTTTTCACACATATTAAGGTACATAATAAATAGCCTCAATTTTAGTGAAAAAATAAATTATATACCTAAATTACCCTTATTCTCTATTTATCTCAGTATTAACTATTTACACGTTATTCAAGTTTTGCACTCTCTTTCTTAAGGGCAAAATGGGAAAATCAGTAATTAATATTGTATCGATATCCTAAAGCGACAAATAATTTGAGACAAAAAAAAATTCTCTAAAAAGACAGATAATTTGAGACAGAGGGAGTATAAAACCTACACAAATTCCCAAATTGTTTATATGTTTATTGCATAGTGGTTCTATCTGTTAGTAAATATTCGATGTATTCTCCCTCTCGCTATGACGTCAACACCATAATTAATTATGACTCGAGTTTTTCACAAAGGATTGCCAACAAATAAAATGTCATTTCAAGTTCATAAGTGAAATCTGATGATAGTCAAAAATGTGTGAAACACATGACCAATTATGGACATGAATTACAGATCAAACACTACTTGAAGAAAGTGAGGAGCAAATGCTCAAATACAGTAGATGGCGAAAACGCACTATACTATCCTGTGTTATGCAAAACATGTATAAAACTATTTTATGTTAAACAAAAACTGCATAAATTACCCCTATAAAAAAATTTGCACCAATTTTTTATTATGTAACATCGGTGATGTTGCAGTTTTAGATCACATGCTTTATAATATAAAAAATAATTAATTTGTTTATGCTCAATTTGATTGGGCTAATAACTATATATACAAAACCCACCATAAAAATCGCTTTAATTAGCTAAATCTTTGAGGTAAACTTTGATCTTTGATTCATGGACCTCCTCAATAGTACGAGGCATTGACCTTAAGTCGTTGGCATGATGAGTTTGTCCCCATGAAGTGGTGTCATGATTCGGAAGGCATATTTTAGCTAGTGCGGTTGGATGACCACAAAGTTAGCCATTTTGCATACGTAATTGATCTAGTTAATCAATCTATTCGATAATGAAAAAAGTGTATTTGCTTCATATTAAGATTATGTTTTCTATATTTGATTTGCTATTTAAGAAAATCGGGATAGTTATTTTAAATGAAATTCTAATATAGACAATTGTCTGCATTATGACCCCTTCAATACTTTGGAAGCACCCAAAAAAACGAAAAAAACTTTGGACGTCTCTTATTTTATAAAGTAGAAGTAGATCACGATATGATGTGTAATTAAAGTTTGATTTAAACACAAAAAATCAGATGTCGTGCAATTTTATAAGATATTATTTTTAGTGCACGATCTTAGATGAAGTTGGACACACCATCCCTAGGACTGAAACATAATATTTAGTATGTCTTTCTTGAATATTACATAAAATCTTTAAATTGATAAGTAATAGTGAATTTCTTTTGTGAATGTCAATTTATTAAATAAATACACATCTTGATATAGAGATGATGTTAATTTGTTAAATAAATGCACATCTTTATCTAGATGATGTCAATTTTTTAAATAAATATACATCTTGATATAGGGATGATCGATGTCAGTTTATGATTGAAGACCATGCATTAGGTACCAATTAATTAGTTAGAACCATCTTGATATAAAGATATGATCTCAATTTATGATTGAAGACCATTAGGTATCATGTTCTCAAAGACACGGTCTAATCTAAGAGATTTGAAAAGTGCAGTAGTGTAGGTATTTTTTTAGTTTAGGTACTAGTTTTTGTGCTTTGATAGCAATGAAAGAGATTCGATATAGTGATTGATGTAACAATTTATTCACTTTTTCAAAAAGAAAATATGTTTTTAGTATTGGAGAAATCACTAAAGAATGCAATCTATATGCATTAGTGTGCCACTGAGTCATGAAATTATATTTTCCAATAATATCCTTGAATAACATGTTTTTGCGAGTTTGAACAAAAAAAGAGTTCATAACACTGAAGAAAAAATGTTTAAATTATTGAAATTATTATAAGTTAATAGTATAATACTAACAAGATTTGATTATTTTGCACTTACCTCCTAAATTTCGAATGTTTACACTTAATTACTTATAATTTTTTTTTTTTTTTTGGTTTCCCAAGGGTTTAATCCTTTTCGAGGCGCGTCGGACACATAAAGTGGGAATCTCTCCCAACAGGGATTCGAACCTGAGTCCGCTACTTTGTAGTGACTAGTCCCTTCCACTAGACCAATCACCTGTTGGTACTTATAAGTTTTTTGAAATGTTGCACTTAACTTCTTTTATCCCACACGGAGAAGCTATTATATATATATATATATATATATATATATATATATATAAAATCCACCAAAAGTTGCCTTCCATTTCCACTAACAAATAGTACTATTTTATATGACTATATATTATATATTGTGGTAAATTCAAACTTGGGTCTCTCTTCTATAAATAATACCTCTAATGAGAAGCTCAAATTAAATATAACCCAACCAACATTCATCATCATGATTTCATTTAAGGTCGTAGTAATATTGTTGTCCCAATATTTGTACCTTCTCCTTCTTCTTCTTGTTCCATTATTCTTGAAATCATCAGTACTTTCACACAAAATCCCAAGGCTCAGTCCATACTCTATAAAATTAAAAACATTAAATTTGAGAAACCAACATGATAAAGTTTTTTCTGCTTCTGCTTCTGTTTCAGAGAATCATTCTAAGACATATTTTTATGAACAAACACTTGATCATTTCAACTATGGACCTCAGAGTTATGCCACTTTCAAACAAAAATATGTGGTCAATTCTCAACACTGGGGTGGTGCTAATTCCAACTCCCCAATTTTTGCATATTTTGGTGGAGAAGCACCACTTGATGATGACTTCAATTTCATTGGTTTTCTTAGTCATAATGCCCCTTTTTTCAAGGCTCTTCAAGTTTACATAGAGGTACGTACTACGTAGTAGTACTAGACAAAATTGCACTTTTAATTTCATAGGATTAATGGACTCTTTATGTTTGGTTAATTTCGCTCTTTCTAAATTGCACTTCAAGTACCACATTTTTTTAAATATAGTATTACATTTTTGGTACTACCGCCAATATTTTCATACAATTTTGCACTTTTGGACTAATGCAACAGTCTTAATTTGTTGTGCACATTTTGTCACTTTTGATCCAAATTTAATGAAAATGAGGCCGGACAAATTATTCTAAGGATTCAATTTTGCCACATATGTGCATTTATTTTATGAATGGATATTGTCGCGTTGGATCCTTTTTTCACTATATATATATATATATATAAAATTTATGTTTTGTCGAAAACTGTATTCAATCTTATCTATAATTATCTTTTTTCTTTATCTGATTTGTTATTTAGCATCGATATTATGGAGAATCAATCCCATATGGATCAATAGATGAAGCAATGAAAAATGAAACAATACGTGGGTTCTTCAACTCTGCTCAAGCTATAACTGATTACGCAAAAGTGTTGTTGCACATAAAGGAAAAGTTTTCTGCACATAATTCTCCAATTATTGTGGTTGGAGGATCATACGGAGGAAGTAAGCTCATGAAATTAAACTGTACATGCACCTCAATTTTTTTCACATATATATATGACCCTTAAATTACATAATATATAATATTGGCGATTTGACTACCTATTAGCAACTAGACTCGCTGCAAAGATAAAATAGTAAGCTAATAAATCTCATCATGATAATAATTGAAAAAAAAAAAGGGCGGCACGTACGTAAAATGTTCACTAAGTCTATAATAATTAATTAACATATATTGATCATTTAATTACATGAAATGACCTCTTAAATATTTTTTTTTTCTTTGCTCTATCAGTGCTTGCTTCATGGTTCCGACTCAAGTATCCACACATTGCTCTAGGTGCACTGGCCTCATCAGCTCCTATTCTTTATTTCGACAATATCACTACTCCACATATTGGATATTACTCTATAGTATCCAATGTTTTCAAGGTCATCATGTACAAATTAATTAAACTTGCTTGCTTTCTTTCCTTTATTTCTTTAAGTAAATATTCATTAATTACTAAGTAACATAATTTTGGTCTTGCTATTAATTAATTGCAGGGAACTAGCGAAAACTGTTACAAAACTATTCAAAAATCGTGGTCTGAAATTGACAAAGTCGCCTCCAAAACCAATGGCCTCACCTTTCTTAGTCGAAAATTCAAAACTTGCTCGTAAAAATTCAAAATTTTGATCAATCTTTCACATCGATTATATTACTTAGTTAATCTTTACTAGCAAATAGACTTACATGAAGATAAAAATGATACTAATAAAAATCTGCGCGTTGTCTTCTTAACTTCTGGTTCAGGCATTTGAACAATTCTTTTGAGCTACAAGACTACTTGGACTCGATCTACACGGAGGCTGCTCAATATAATCTTCAACCAAATGATTTAGTGAAAATGGTGTGTGATGGTGTTGATGGTACCAAAGGAAATGACGTCCTTGGCAGGATTTTCGGCGGTGTTCTCTCTTATAAAGGGAAATATGATTGCTATGATACAAATGAGTACAATTATCCTAGTGAAACTAGCGTTGGTTGGCAATGGCAAGTGAGTCATTGTTCATAAGAATTTTTTGTTGTTTGAAAATTCATTTGTTATTCGTTCATTTCAATTAATGACTCACTTAAAATAATTTGTAAACTAATTTGTCAAAATGAAGTGTTTTGTGAAGAAAATGTTCTTAATTTACTCTCGAATTGGTTTTATACATATAAAGTAATAGTGTATAATATAAGGATTTATTGTTTAAGAAGTTCATTTATTATTGTTCATTTGACAAAATGATATGATCACATTCTCTTTGGTTTGTAGACATGTAGTGAAGTGGTGATGCCAATTGGGGTAGAGAAAAATGGCACAATGTTTCCAACAAAACCTTTCAATTTACATCACTTCACCAACAAATGTATGGACTTATATGGTGTCCCACCTCGACCACATTGGATTACTACTTACTATGGAGGCCATGTAAGTATCTATTCATGATCATTTTTCTAGAACTTAAAAAACCACTACTTAAATAATTTAATCTAGATTCAAATATCAATGTATTCTATTTTTTATTGTTATCGTGTGGGTTAGTGTAACTTTTTTTTTTTTTAGGATTGTGTAATTCTTAAGTAATTAGCATCATGAGGTCTTCGGTTCACTTTTAGCGGACCGACTGACTCAACCTGAAGAAAATATAGATCCTCGATCTTTTGACCCAACCCACTTGAACAGGCCCACTCATGAAGAAGAAAATTCTATTTTAATTCTTTTTTGTCCAAACTAGGACTGTTAATCGGGTCTTGTGAGCCGAGCTTTAAATAGCTCGAACTCAAATACTGTCGGGTTTCATAGCTATAGGCTCAAACTCGGCTCACAAATTTTCTGATTTCTCTAGCTTAAACTTGACCTATGTAATTTTTCAGGTTTCGGGTCTATATCGGGATTATATCGGGTTTGTTAATATAGGCAAAAATAGCTTGACATATAAAATATTTAGATTACTGAAACACATATGAATATACTACTATTACTTAATACACGAGTATATATCATTAAATAATATTTTAAATGAAAGATCGAGTTATTTGTCCACATTTTTTAAGATACGTTTGATCTATATGAACAAGCAGTAGAGTTTTAAAGTCGCAAGACTACAATTTATTGACATTTTGTGTTAACTTTTGTCTTCTTTTTTTTTTTATAATTTATTGACATTTTGTGTTAACTTTTGTCTTCTTTTTTTATCTTTGATTAAACTTTTTTCCCTTGGATTTTGACCTTAGTATGTAATTGATATACTAACATATATGTGAGTTTACATTATAATTTTTTATAAATTTTATATATTTGTTTCTAAATAAAAATAATAACTAGTAACTATAACTATAACTACAATAAAAATAACTAATTGTAATATTTAAAACAATTATATGTTCGGGCTTAATTCGGGATGAGCCGTGTTAGGCTCAAGCTCAACTCATAAATTGATCGGGTTTACTATAATGGCTCAAACTCGGACCGGCTCACAAATATTCGGGTTCGAGCCAATTTTAATCTGGTCGAGCCATCGGACTTCGGGTAGACCCGGTTCAATTGACAGTCCTAGTCCAAACCTATCTTTGATCCACCTGATTAAATGATTGTCACTATTATTACTTTTTATACCAACATTAAATTATTATATCATATGTGTTTAAATTTAACCCACCCCTAAATTGCAGGATTTCCAATTAGTTCTTCGCCGATTTGGGAGCAACATAATATTCTCGAATGGTCTAAAGGATCCCTACAGTGGTGGAGGGTAGCTAAAGCAGCTATATTTCACTTGCTTCATTTTTTCATATACGATATATTTTTGGTTCCATTTACTAGCTATTTACTTTTGTAATTAATTACTCTGCTAATGATTTTTTTTTGGTTGAATTATTTAGGGTTCTAAATAACATATCAGGGAGTGTTCTTGCCGTAACTACAGTTAATGGTATGCTCCCAATTGTGTCAGAAATTTAGAAATAGCAATTCCAATATAAATGCATAATTATATCTTAAACAAACCAATCCTAAAGACCCAAACAATTACTAGTTTCATAGTAATCATGCATATAATTACGGTTAAAATTGCAATTTTAGTCCTGAAAATAAGATATTCTGGAATTGTTTTGTTGTCTTACATTATTCTGATATTCTTGTTGTGCTATAAAGATTCAGATTTAGACAATTAAAGTATTTGGGCCCGAAATTTTGAAGGGCCCAAATAAAACATGCGTGGGCCATAAGCACTGCAGATTGGAGATTTGGGGGCAGTATAGTTTTCGTATATCCCATCTTTAATTTTTGTAGGAAATAATTATAATTAATAACATTAATATGTAAATAATATAATATTGAATAATAAAGAAATGAAATTAAGTATTCTATGTATATATATATATGAATATCTATTTTGCTAACCTATATAAATTTTTGAATAAATTTATCATTTCAACAATATAAATATTATATTACTATAAAGTATTCTAATAATAATGTTTGTTATAGTGATTTCAATACATTGACTAAATATTTAATAGTAATCAACAAAAATAATCTAGTTGTGAATTATAGGAATATTTTGCTATATATATTTAAGATAAATTAATAAAGAAATTAAGTGTTCGGCATATCCCTAAATTTTTGTATTTATTTTGTCACTACTTTACAGGGTCTCATTGCATGGACATACTTTATACAAAAAAAACAGATCCTGAATGGCTGGTCATGCAACGGGAGGAAGAGATTAAAATTATTGAAGGATGGATCACAAAATACCATTATGATCTCAAAGCCTTAAAGAAATAGAACACGCGCGGCAAATTGTTGAGATCAGCTTCGGAAATTTCAAGAGACGTACCTTTGTAGATAAAAATTAATGATCAATTATGATATGTTTTTAAAATCAAATTAAAAATATTGATATAATCTATAACTAGTAGAGTCAAATACTTTCAAGCCTGATTATCAACATTTTTATACGAGCTAGGTTGCATTCATCATCCTCGACTCGAGTAGAACATCTTTTCCTTCCAGTAAAAAAATTAATTAAGTTCACATAGCAAGGAATTGCACTCTAGGAGATTCTCAACTTATTCTGAGATCAATTAATTTGAACATGTTCACTAGCTTTAGTCTATTTAATTGGTAGAACAAATAGCTTCAACATATAACTTCTTCAATGTATTAGGACATGGATCAGTTCCAAAATCACTATTTGAAACTGCAAGCTTGCAATTCTCCTTCCCAACGCACATCTAATTCAAGACAACATAACAAAGAATGCATCAAAATCAAGAAAGATTGAACTATATATAAATAATGTAAAATATCTACCTTTTCTATTATAGCATGTGAGTTTTGTGCATGACAAGTTCCTTGCTGAAAGTTTCCACAAGTTCCTTGAGGAGTTCCATAACTTGCAAACTTGATGATTTCTATAGACTGTCCAGTTGCACACCGTAGATAAACTTTGGCCCGGTGAAGCATTTTTGTTTCACTAGTGTTCTCGGTTTGGTAATTTGACACCGTTAGGTGTTGTTCGAATGCATTTGCACAAACACTTGTCGTTCTCTTAATCAGAGAAATCTTTGTTGGATCTCCACCAAGTTCTTCAAAAATCACGATTAAATTTTGGGTTGGGTGTAGCCAAGACCGAGGAACATGATACCTATATGCCATAACAATCACACAAGAGTTAAAAGGGGTTAAAAGATAAAAAAATGGTCCCATAACTAATGGTCGCTGGCAAGTTTGCCCCACAAGTATACGAGATGACAATTTTACCCAACAACTTACAAAACTGAAGCAATTTTGGGACTTCAATTGAGAATTTCCAGCCCGCAGGTGAGGTTCACTTTCACAATTGGGCCGAAAAAGTCTCAAATATGCTGTGGGGTAAAATTGCCAGTCTATTCACTTGTGGGGCAAACTTGTCAGCGACCATTAGTTATGTGACCATTTTTGCATTTTTCCCAGTAAGAAGGTGTTGTGAACTTTATTGTTTTTGTTAAAATCTTGAATAATTTGTACCATCTTTGAGTTGGTCGATCGCAACCAATTTGACATGTAGGGGATTGGTATGCACTAGCATAATGGCAAACTCCGCAACTACCATTTGCATTAGCCATCCAATATCTTCCAATGCTTTGACCATTGATCCACACTTGGCCTTTCCCCATGCTTTTCATGTCTAAAGCTAAAGGATCGTCTCCGCTTGGTGCATCAAAATTTGCCTGCAAAGTTTCATAAATGGTATCTTACAACTTCTTGGTTAAGAAGAACATAGTTCCAATATTGAATTTGATTTTCTCATCCTTACCTTGTACCATATCAAAGGCTGCTGATTTTGGGTTATAGCCATCCACATAACTGAGGAAACCTTGTCTGGAGAAACCAAATTAATCTCCTCGCCTTTTAATCCGACCTTTTTCTCCACAATAAATAAGTGAGAACATCGCATATAACGCAATAAAATCATACAATTATAAGGATAGTCATGATTTTGACCTTGTAAGACCATGTTTGCCTTGACAAGTCCAGTTTTCCCTGATCAAGTCCATCAAGCTCGACTAGCCCCTGTATCCCCATGTCCCGATTTTCAAAATGCATTCCTTTGTTCTGCATCAACAATGAAACCAAATCTTATTCGTAACTGAGAATCAATTCTATGTTCATTTTGATGTAATCCCAGTTGATCCAATTTGACCCTCTAGTAGATATTAAAAAAAAATGAAGCCATCAAAGCTTATTTAAGGGTGTAAGACTAACTGGTAGTGCCATGGCTATGCTGAGGATAGAAATTTTGTTAGTTCCAACTTGCAGGTTCACAGGTCCTGTGAATGCGAATCTCGTCTTATTTGTAGTCCCATAAGCAGATCCTATGAAACAAGAACACTTATTTATACAATTACACATAAATCATTGAATTAATTTGCTAATATTGTGAACTCCTACCAGCAAATTGGCCATTGATGAATACATGTAATGCATGGCCTCTTGAGTTCACAATTAGAGTAGGCTTTTGTCCTCCTCTAAGAATTGATTCCGAAGAACCAATATCAATGCTGAATCAGAAGAACACAGTAAAAAAAAATAGACTTGGTCAAAATTGAAATAACTTTTAATATAGTATATGTTTTCCATGAAATTGCATCAAAAGACTCACCTAGTAATGTACCACAAATAATCACTGGTATCCCTAGTGACATTTATCTGCTCCACAAGTCCAATTCCTTGAAATTTTGTATTGTCTTCCAATAAAGATACATCCTCATCATACTTCTCCCACGATTGAAATTGTGAATTAGTTGGTAACATTTGTATTTGTGAAGTTTGTGTTTCAATCTTGATTATCACAAAACAATCTGTGAGTCAATTACTCAAGGCAAAATGCATGTTTAACAAAACAAAGACTAGACTTACGTACCTTTGCAGTGTTAAAGACTACATTTCTACAGTCGGGGAGTATACTAATGGACCAAGGAGGTAAATTGTATTGCATATTTTTGAACACCACTCTTACAGCAGACTTGATGTCAAAATTAGAAAGAAACGCTGCACAAGTTCCATCCTCTTGGGAGAATAAATGAGCCTGAAAATAATATGTTTTTGTAAGAATAACCTTATTAAGAACAAATATACGAAAGTTGTATATCGAGGAATCTAACCTGTTGAGAGTTTCCTAATGAAGTAACTGTAGGGTCTGATGAAACTAAAGCATGTTCACAAAGTTTAATGGCCTTGTGGAGCTCCTTCAAATGACCGTATTTTGGCTCCCTAATAAGACCTGGAAAAAAAACATATTGTTTGAGAATACAAATCCTGTCAAATGTGAACTTATCTTGGTTGGTTTAGTTTTCTTACCGTATTCGTCTATTGGGGCATCGTAGTCATAGCTGGTTGTAATGAAATGACCTCCAGCAGTGCGTCCAAAATTGGTGCCACCATGAAACTGTTCAATTTTTTATCAAGTTTCATTTGACCTTTTGAACCTAGCCTTTAATGCTATTCATTTGGAAAACAACTAATTAAACTAACCATGTAATAGTTTACAAATGAACCACCCCTTTGTATGAATCCAGCAACTGCAAAAGCAAGATCCTGAACAGGACGTTGAGGAATCGCGCCTCCAAATTCAGTAAACCTGAGTAAATAAATTATGTAGGAAATATATACATAAAAGGTATCATGAGGTTTGTCTCAAATTGTACAATAAGTACGGAATGTCATAGTGATGAATTCATTACCAGCCACTCCAAGCTTCAGTCCACATGGTGGGCTTATAAGGTTTATTAGGAGAAAAAATGTCACAGTAAAAGCCGTTACATGTGTTTATCTGTTGAAAAACTCAAGGGGTGTTAAGGAACTGGAAAAAAAAGTCACTTATTTAAACGAGGTGAAGCAATAACGTACCACAGGATCAGGGGCTTCATCGTCTTTGCACATGACCCATGGAACACCGGTATCTAGCCCAACAGCCATTTTAGCAGCCCAGATCATGTATGATTGACCATTTGCTCCAAGTGCCAACCTTTTGGGTCCGTATTCATTCTCAATCTATTGACAAAGAATCATGTCAAAATCGAAAACTTGGAAGCTAAATGTTTAATTTGTTCGTATATACCTGAGATAAGATAATGGGACCTCCTTGTGATTCAAACAAGTTATAACTTTTCATCATACCAACAATTTTTTCAGTGAATTGTTGCATTGCTGCCTGTGCTCCATTATATTACAGAAAATTTAATGTTACTACACATATATGAAGTCTTAAAATAATTGTAACTACCTGAACAAAATTCAGAAAATTAAGGAACCTTGAAGGGCTCATTATCTGTTCTGAAGCTGATACCAGGTACGTATTTCAACCATACAGGGAATCCTCTGCATTACAGAGAGAACATAGAATTAACTTTTTTTTATTTCAAGTGAAATTAATTTAACAAAACAAGAAGTTGAGTATCAAAAATAGCAAAGATTACTAACTGGAAAAACAATGTGTAAACGATAAACTTGTTGAACCAAATTTTTGAAAGAAAAAAAAAAAACTTAAGGAGAAACGAGAAACTACCCGAAATTCCACTCTGCACAGACATACGGTCCAATTCGTAGATGAACATAGAGGCCATGTGTTTGCACGGTCTTAATAAATCGCACAAGATCATATCTTCCTTCAAAAGTGTACTTTAAGATGGCAAAGTTTATTAAAAAAGACTAAGGTGTCTGAAACATGGGTTAAATGCAGATAGAATTGCATTTTTTGTACTGTATTTTATGTCAATTTCGACTTTTTTCGACTTTTGGTACCATAACATATTGAGGCCAACACATTTATTATCTTAATTTAACAAATCGTTTCAAATTTGGTATCGTCGTTAAAATTCACAGTTAAGTTGGTGACGTGGTCGTTAAGTCAGTTGCAATTATTGCAAAATTGATACCATAACTTATGCTCGCTGACAATTCTATCCTATAACATTTTGAGTTTGCAAAATAACTCTGAACATAGACTGGTACTGCAATTTTCCCAAAATCCCTATTGTTACTAAGTGAACAGTGGACGGATTTGTGAAGAAGATGAACACCGAACCTTTGAATTAGCACAAGCCACTTCAAATTGACAATACCCATCGAACCTAAAAAAACAAGAAAACAAAAAATTAACCAAATCGCGAAAATTAAGGTTTAGGCCGAAAACGCGCCGCCCCTTGGGCGGTGCTCCACCGTCGATGGAAGATGCAATCACCCCATGAGAAATGATGCCCACGGTCAGGGAAAGCTATTGCAACAAGAATTACGAAGTTTGGTTAAGAATCGAAGGAGAAATCACAATTTGAAATTTTAAAGATCTTTGACCACGCGATTCGGAAATTAAAACATATTACTCAACGGACTGAAAAGGTCTTAATACTTACGAGTTCGCACCACAAGAGGAACAAAAGCCCTCAATCAATTTCTATCAAATGTTCCATTTGCAAAATTAAACTTTCCTTTTTTTTTATTTTTTATTTTAATAACAATTAAATCTAATTAATCAATTAACCTAATAATAATAATACAAAACATCCATAAAAATTCATTTTCACTCTCAATTCAAATTTCTCTCACTACAAAAACTCTCCAAAAAATTCATCCCAAATTTTTGTCATTTTTCACTTGGGCGTTCAAGTGACAAGCGGTATTGCTGCCGGGTCGCTTAGGCGCCCAAAATGTTACGGGGTAGAATTCTCGGCGAGCATGAGTTATGGCATCAATTTCGCAATAATCGCAATTGACTTAACGATCACGTCACCAACTTAACGGTGTATTTTAACGGCGGTACCACATATGAAACACATGTTAATTTATAGTAACAAATGTGTTGACCTCGATCTGTTGTTACCAAAAGTCAAAATTAAGATAAATCTCGGTACCAAAAATATAATTTTCTCATTAAATGCACAAAACAAGAAGGTAAAATAATCCATAGGTAACTAATTCAAATATCAATATTAACTCTTTTATAACTAATTGTAATGGTCTTTAATTAGTTATATATGTACAAAAATATGGAGCTAAACTTATTATATAAAGTAACACATGGGTAGACTGATTTTCATTAAAAATTAAAGAAACATATGAGGTAAATTAATTCACATAAATGAGAGTATTTTTGCCCTGGCATATTTTTTGAAGGTTTGAAAATGAGACGGTGAAACTATTTTATAAAAATAGAGAACGAAAATTTGTATTTTTTTTATCGCAGAGAAATAAATTGACTACTATGATCGTAAAATGCCATATAAAATGTGTGAATTGTGAAAATTTATCAAAAAAAAAAGGTGTGAATCGTGAAATATAAGGAATATTTAAGCCTAATAACTCACATTGCCTGGGGAAGGCTCGTGTACATTCCAGAACACATAAGTGTCGATAACATCTAGGCCTGCATTTTTAGCCTTGATTATGAGATCTTCCCACATCTGCAGCAATCCCATCTTACTAAATTAAACTCTACAAAAGAAAAAGATAATTGAATCTGAATGCAATATATACCTCAGGGGTGCTTCTCGGATAATGTATAGAACCAGATAGAAGAATTCTCCTTTGTCCATTAATGATAATAGCTTTCTTGTCGTAAGTGACACTGCAACTTATCAACTGGGAACCCATTACAAAGAAAATACTGATCATCAGGAAGATAACCAAATTGGAAACTGAATTGGTTTCCATTTGTTTTCTCTCCTTTTTTTTTTTTTTTTTTTTTTTTTTGGACAAATTTCTCTTTGAGCACTCTTTAAATGTGCATGAATGGAGAGTGATTGCTGTGGAAATTGAGTCAGCAAAGACGTGATCTGTATTTATTTAATAAATTATGCTAATACAGAAAATTCATGACATTAAAACAAGTAGCTAGACTTTATTGCATGGTTATTTAATTTTGCCATGTTTGCAAGTTTTATATTTAGCTCGCCTGCATTACAAACCTGAATGCCTAGGTAATCTAGAGGAAAATTTCCCTTATTTTAAATAAAATATTTTATGCGTTTTCTTAAACAAAAAAAATCTTAAAAATCGTAAAAGGAATATGATCATTTATTATCTTTATAATACGGCATTTTCCTTATTTTTTATTTTGACCCCAAAATTTTCTTTCTAAATAATTGTAAAATAAATGTGATCTTATAATACTCTTTCTTATTATATATCTTATTTTATTTAGTGCACTGCTACGAAAATTCCCATCCCACATTAATAAAGCTGGTCTAACTCAGCCCCTGTTAAACATGATAATTCATAACTAATATAATTTTTAGGTTCAAAATAAAATTAAGTTTATATTAAATATTTATTTGTACACGGATTCTTATAAGCAACAAATATTTCATATGATTGTTTTATGCAGATTTTACTTTGTGCAAGAGAGTGTCTTACATTTTAATTTCCCTGTAATTATCATTTAAACTCGATTAGAATCTCGGATCTTGTGTATCTCGGATCTTGTGTTATCAGCCTTTGAACCAATACCTTTTGTCAACTTGCTTTTATTTATCTGGATCTCCGTCTAGTTTCATTCTTCGAGACGGGATGAAGGTTACCTTCATGCACAATTTACGGCCGGACAATTTCACAACTCCTGTCCCGTGCTTCCATCACAGCTTTAAGCCTTTAGCTTATAAGTTAACCGATAACATTATCTAAATGGTTGGAAGACTAAACCTATTTTTTAGCTTATATAAATGATTTTTCCCTCAACACTTAAAACTCAAATTTTAAGTCTTTATGATTAGGATCTCAAGTTTTAATAATTTGTGAAATATTTGTTTTATATCAGATCATATTTTTCTACATTGAAGTATAATCTTCACATAAGAATAAAAGTAGAATACACGTATGTGAAATATTTATTATTATAAGAAAAAAAGTAAAATATTTATTTACGTAAAAACATGAAACAAAATTATGTAAATTATTTACTCATAAAAAAATTGAAAATTTTATTCAAACAAAAGAATATAATTTACTTTTTTGTCTTCACATAGGTTGTGCCTTATGCATTTATCTAGACTGTGGTCTCAAATATGAAACTAGATTAGAAACATCCTATAATTTGACCCTCTAAGATACATGCATTGGACTTAAATTATAGGTTAGGCCTCCACCATTGAAGATGGTCCAAGTCTTTGACATCCCTTACTTTTTGCCTCATGATTTTTACAGTAATAATTTGGGATAAATGTAAGGCACATCTCCTATTTATGTGAAACATGTACAAAATTAGCTAATGAAATGTTTATTGAGGAAATTACAATTTTCATATCAAACATTCACCTACTTTATACATTTGGTACCATACTTTCTGGAAAAATACATTTAATACCATGATTCCCCTCCCCTCCCTGCCCCCCCCCCCCCCCCCCCCCCCCCCCCCCGACACATTTCTTTTTTTTGTCAATTTTTTGAAGGAAAATTTTGTGTTTTTTTTATGGCTGAAAAGCTTTTGACGAGAGATTTCTACCAATAAAAGTTTCAGTTCATGAAACACAATAAACAAAAGTTTCGGAATATTAGTCAAAATTAAATCATACGAAGTATCTCACAATCTACAAGGAATCATACCACAATAATTTTCAGATATGATATAGAGCACATAAGCGTGCCAATTTGATGACTTAACGGCGGTTTCTATCCAAAATTTCGACGGAGAAAGAAAATGTGTCGGGGGTGAAATCATGGTATTAAATATGATTTTTTAAAAAGCATTGTACCAAATGTATAAAGTAGCTGAAAATTTGATATGAAAAGTGCAATTTCGCATAAAATCTTTGTGTACTATTAAAATTCTGCACAAAACCCCTCATATGCAGAAAACATGTTGTTAAACATCATATTTCAATAAACCATACCATTTGTATTCATATTGATCTCTAAAACTTTACGTGAACTATTTAAAATTGGTTTCTTGAAATATGTCGATATGAAACAACATATTTTTGAACATATGGAGGATTTCTTGCTAAATTTTAATAATACATGAGAATTCTATGCAATAAACATTTAACATGATAATTTCGTGCCTATTTCACATAATACGGGAAATTATCTTGCATTTTCTCTAATAATTTTTATTATTGTTGGCTGCATATTTTGATTACATTTAATTGTTGTTGTAAATAAACATGTCTTTTAAGGCTTCGGTAGAAGCTTATGATTTTAGTTTTTAGCTCTTATAAAATACCTAATCGGTTCATTTATGAAAATTATTTTGTGCAATGATTGCATATAACGTGGTTCATCATCTAATTCAATTAATATTTAGGTATAATACATGATAGATATGAGTGTCAATTGAAATTTGCCTGCATGTGTTGGGAACTTTGTAAATTTGATTAAAATGCAAAATACCCCATTTCTTTTATCTAATTGGAAGAAAATATTTTGTTATTTTTATTACTTAAAAACCCCCGAGTTAACAAGTCATAACTCACAAGACATTGTGTGCTTCACTCGTTCTAATTATGAGTATTTTTCATTATTTGTAGGGAAAAACACATTTATACAGTTATATGGATTTTTTTTTTACAAGGAAGGGACAACATTCAACAAGATCAAAAACAATATTTTGAAGCATTTTTACTCCACCTGTCAAAGAAAGTTTTGAATTGAACAACTGAGTTTATATAATTGCTTCTGACATGACCTTTAATAGTCATTTTACGGCAATCATCAAAAGCCTCAAGGTATATACTCCTACAAAATATCTTGGAATGCAAATACATACCCTCAAACAACCAGTCGTTCCAATGATATATCCTACTCCCGATCATATATTAATTCTACCGGTGTGGAACTCCTTCCAAAGACTCAAGGGCAGAAAAGGTACATCATAGTTGCAACCAAATTCATCACAAATTGGGTAAATTAAAGGCGAGAGGCCATCTATGCAACGCGTTAAACTTCATCTTGAGCAGTATTAATTGTTTACAGAGGGTGTCTAGTATATGATTCTCATATCAGACAACAAAAGGCAATTCACTTAGGCCTTGCAAAATGGGTCTGGACCCGCGGGCCGGCCTGTGACTCGTCCAGGCCCGTCTAGACCCAACCCTTTAATTTTTATGTTTGTTGGGTTGGGTTGGTCCTTATAATTAATGGGTCTTTAATGGGTTTTCTAATGGCAGTTAATGGAGTCTTAAGAAAAATAGAAGAAAATTAATTAATGGGCTCAATATAGAAGCAAATTGGCCATCATCTTTAATTCCAAAAGAAAATCTTATCATGTCTTGCCTGCTATCATAAAATTGAAGGCAACTACAACCGACTTTTCTTATTTTGTAATTACTAATTCATTATTTTGGAGAAAAAAAACTAAATTATTAAAATATCTTAAAATCATTCATCTTTTCTATACTTGACTAATAAAATATTGGTATCGACTCTCGAAAGTGTTTCTGATATTTTTTTTTACTCAATTATATTTCTTAGATAAGGGAATAACAAAAATTATATTTTCAAATCATGTAATTAATGTCTCCTAATTTGCATGTTAATTTTATTTTTTCAATTACTCCCACTTTTCAACTCATGTTACAACGAATTTTTGTGGAAATTTTGTTATAAGAAAAAAAAAAAAGATGAACATGACGCGACCCGACCCGCCGGTTTGCCAGCCCTAATTCACCAGTACGCTGATTGTGCCCGGAAAGGGGGTAACCCAACATTCGCCTCTGTAACGAAATCTCAAGCATGTCTACCCTCCCATAAAAAAAGTCGGGGACAAATAGAGTTGAACAAAAACAAAATACTGCAAAACTTTATTCAAATCGAGTTCAATTCGATATGAAAAAGGGACAATTGGCAGATGATTTGCAAAGGGTGCTTTGGGCTTATAAGACTATTCTTAGGATCACATCTGATTTGACCCATTTCTCCTTGTTTATGGTTCATAAGTAGTCATACCTGCCAAATTGCGATCCCTACTTCGAGGATCATACACTATGACCCCTAACACAAAAACATTGAGCCCAAACGACTCGAACTCAATTTGATTGATGAGATTAGAGATAAAGTATTTCTATGTATTGCTTCAAGCTTCTTGATCAAAAATGGTCAAAGCCTATAACAGAAGGATCAGCTCATAACATCTCGCTTACCCACAATGGACAAAGCATCAGCTCGCGAAGCCAAGGGATAAAGTGTGAATTGCACCAACACTTGGGTTAAGTGTGATGACTTGCTCTGATACCAATTATTATGTCATTGGAAGAATTCAATTCGAAAACCTAGCTATTGAAATGGAAGAGCTCCATTTTTTACCCGAAACGGAAGAGTTCAATGCCATAAATCTCAAATCATTATTTCATGCTACCGATGTCGAATTAAAGTTACATACCCTTCAACTAGAATCTAACGATGTCTCCTTCCCTTATCGACTATGAACCTATATATTGTTGACGACATTAATAGTTTTGCCTTCTCTCCACATTCTTTCAAAGCAATGCAAAAAAATCGCTCATCCCTTAATTAGCTTCGAGTAGATTTTATTTAGATAATGAGCTTTCCGAGTTTCTAACTAAGTCGAGGGAAATTCTTACCCACACCAGGTTTGGTCAAACCCAAAGTAATTACATGGCAAGTGCAATACACTTATTTTGGGATTGGATGTAACTCCCAGGAGGGTGACCAATCACAAAACAAGTGCAATACACTTACTTGATGTTTGGATGGATTTGGCCAAACCAGTATTAGACAAATTTTCCCTAAGTTGAACTCGCATTGCAAGTATAATTGAAATTTAATTATCTCACTCCTTCATAAAAATATAAATATAATATTCTAACTTCTAATTCCTTAATTTAAATACACCGCCAAATGTAATCACCAACATTTTTTCATGGGATGGCATAACATTTGAAAAAAATTCTAGTCAAATATTAATATACTGAATTCGTACTTTGTTATTCCTCTCATCATAATATATTTTATTATATGTTGTTGGTAATACGTAAATAAATACCAGAAACATTCCTAAACAGAAAACTCGTCCATGAATGTATGTTTGGATTACAATGAACAGAATGACATCATTTTTTGATTTAATATTAATTTTCAATAAAAAAAATTTACTTCCACATGGTTACATCCAATGTCTCTCATGCTAATTAGAAGCCACGCTTTACCAATTAAAGAACATGAAAAAAGATATCCTGTCGTGCGTGCTTCCCCGCCATTATTAGACAAAATCAAAAATAAAACACTCCAGGTAATAGTAGTCAATTAAAACTCGAAGTTAAAAGACAACTAATTTGATTAATGAGAGTGTGTACGACCCGAACTTCTTTGCAATTATTTTAGGATGCACAATATTGCACATGTAAATAATCGTTTCGCGCGTATTAAGTGTAAGTGACAAATTTCAAATTTAAGAGCAAAATTATAAATACAATCTTTCCCAAATAAATGCAAATTATAAATGATATTATCCGTCCTAAGCTCCACACAATTTGTTTCGTATAGGATGCGATTGCGACCATGACATGGAAAATGGATTGCAGACTAGTTAATGTTGAGTTGTAATTTTTTTGTAAGTTCATTTATTTTATTTGAATATCTGAATTAATATATAGTGTTTAGTCTAGTGAAAAGACTAGTCCTCACAATGTGGAAATGCAGGTTTGAATCCCCTTGTAAGATGTTCCTACGTAATGTGTCTAAAACGTTTCGCCATGAATTAAGTTAAGTGTAAGGCCTAGATACCCTTGGAAAAAAAAAAAAAAAAACGACGAAGTCCATTATTTTAGTTAGTATCAAACCGGGATAAATGCAAAATACTCCCCTGTGTTATGCTAAACTTGCAAGAAACTATCCTGTGAAATTTTTACTGCGCCAAACTTCCTTGTGTTTTCAAAAACCCTGCAAAAAACACCCAATTTATAAAAAATAGGTCGTTTTGGATCGACATATTTCAAGAATCCATTTTAAAATACTTCAAGTTGATCCCTACAACTTCACGTGGTATATTTTCAAAATTATTTCTTGAAATATGTCGATCTAAAACGACCTATTGTTTACAAATTTGGTGTTTTTTGCAGGGTTTTTGAAAACACAAGGAAGTTTGGCGCAATAAAAATTTCACAGGGTAGTTTCTTGCAGGTTTAGCATAACACAGGGGAGTATCTTGCATTTTCCCCGTATCAAACCCTTAATTTTTATATTTTCCAATAGTTTATCTTTTTGTATATATGCGGTTCCCATTTACCTATAAATTATAAGACAAGCGAATGAAATGCGATACAATAATTTATCCTTTATAATATTATTAATTTGTTTATTACATCGTTGCCAGTCGGAGTTAAGAGCTAGTGACCCATGCATCAATAAAAGCCTGTTAGTAATAAAGACGTAACAAGAACATGGTGGAAGGATCTGAGCGGTGAATGTCATAGATATTATAAGAACATATGGAGATACATTGTTATTTGTTATATCACAATGGTAAACTGAACATTACTATCACAATATATCAAAATGTCATTAATACTCGTAGCCAAATCAATGAATCTCATAGAAAAAAATAGTAATAATCAAGGATTTCTATAGAAAATGTATGGAGTATATGTGAACTCGATGATTTCTATAGAGCAAAAATTGATGGTAAGTATCAAACACATAAGTATTTTAGATGAAAAAAAGTAGGTAATATGCATCTAATTAATTACTTTCATTGAAAAAAATAGGTGAATGTTATAAAAGAAAATAGGTGGTAGGTTGACAACCAATAACCTTTTTAGGAAAATTGCGGTAGATATCAAATTAGTAACTAAGAAAAATATAGGTGGTCGAATTAGCAATCAATGGCTTTTATAATAAAATTATTGCAAGTGTCAAATCAATAATTTTTAGAAGATAAAAAAATGTGATAAATGTAGAATCTTTTAATTTTTATAAAGAAAAAATAACTAATAGGTGTTAATTAATGAACTCTATAGGGAAAAAAATAGGTAATATGTGTTAAATTAATGATTTTTATAGAGAAACAAAAATGTTGATGGAAAAGTCAAATCAATGACCTTTTCATAGTAGGGAAAAAAATATATGGTAGATGTTTAATTAAACATGATATAATTAGTATATCATTCGATACACATCAAATATGGAAAATTCTTACTTAGACATGGTCTAGGAGATATTTTCTAGTCCTTGTGGTTGAAAATACACCACATCCTAGACCAATTCTAAATAAGAATATCATCAAATATGAAAAATTCTTACTTAGACCTTGTCTAGGAGATTTTTCTAGACCTTAATGATGTGGTATATTTTCAATCACAGGGTCTAAAAAAATCTCCTAGACCAGTTCTAAGTAACAATGTCCCATCAAATATATATGTTATATGAGAATCTCTCCGAATAAAAATTTAGGGTACTTTTACCTAGACCAATAATTAATGTGTAATAAGGATATTATTTAAGGTAGAGGAGTCCAATACTCTATTCATTGGACTCTCATAAACCTGGCCTATAGATGCCGCCTCCCACATCGTTTTCAAGTTAGTTAGTGTTACTACTGCATGAGCAACATCATTAGTCAAATATTAAGCTCCCTTATTAGTTGGACAAAATTAAATTAACAAAAATAAATTAAATTATTCTGTGTTAGTTAAATATGAAACGTTGCCGTGCAAATTTTTCCAATTAAAATTGAATAATAAAATATAAGTAATCTTGTAATTCAGAAAATATTAATGATAATTATTTTGCCAGCGTGAAAGCTAATATTTGGACGGTTGGTTGACGGATCGAATTTATACAGGTGTTTGTTGCAAATTAAATCGACGCGTTGCATTTAAAGCTAAACATATTTGGAGGACTGGAGGAGTCATTAACGATTGGGTTCAGTAAAGGGTTTTAGGTTAATTTGCTTTAACTGTGGATCAGGATATAATTACTAAAAAGGCAAAAAAAAAAAAATAGGGAACTAAAAGGGTAATTTAATGACATCATTCTTTAATAGTATGTCTCATGTATATACAATCACTTAGGATAACTTTTCTAAGAAAATGATTTCTCTTAAAAAATCTGCAAAATTACAGACGACTTTAAAAAAATTATATTTCCCATATGAAGAAAATTATTTCTTTCAAGAATTTGTAAAATTACGGATGACTTTTTTTTCTTTTCATTTTTAATCTCGACCAAAATGTAGTAATCTCAAGTTAGATCTACAACTCCCATATTTATCTTCATTTATGCAAGGTAGTCTGATGGCAAAATTGATGCCTCAAAACTCTAGAAAGTTTTGGTAGTGTGGGTAATTTTATAATTTAATTTTAGTATTATTAATTGAAATTTCTTTGTATTTGTTAATTGAGCAATTTGTGTAATTTAGTAATGATCAAACATATTTGTTGATGTAACGATGTAATTATCCTTTTACTAAAAAAATTGATTGTGGTGGATATTCTGATTAATTAATGTGTCCGAACAATTCAAACATGTTATTTAATTATCTTTCTTGACAAAAAAAATTCATAGTCGTTTGGGGTTAGTTAATTTGGAATTAAAAATTTTGCGAGGCTCAAATCAAATACGGACTTTCAGCTGCCAGACAATGCGAAAGATCAAAATTCAAACAGACAAAGATAATATTCTCATTAATTTTGTTCTCATCTTCTTCACCTAACCCATAAGCACGTCTCATTACATCCTGAAATCTGTCCTTTGTTTAATCTATAAATAATAATCTCATAAGTCAACACAACATTGAAAAACCAAAATTCTCATACCCAACTCTGTGAAAAAACTAGCTGCATTGTGCCCCCACATCACAAAATTATACTTGAGGCACCGAATCCAACTTATCAACAGTTAAATAGATTTATAAATAAATTGGTCAATCTTAATAGTGTTATCTTATTGCCATAATCTCATATCAAATATGTTATTATACTTATTTGTGTTATCTCATTACCATAATCACATGTCAAATGCATTATATACACTTGTATGTCCCATAAATAATTGTAATTGGTCATACCTAAATAGTGTTATTTAATTACCATAATCAAATATCAAATGCATTATAATTGCCCCGTAAACATGGACTAAAATTCCATTGGTATTTAGAAATGTCAAGTAAATTCATCGGAAAGTCTTTGGAAATTTTTGGAGTAATTTGTAAAAGTTGTAAATCAACAAAACATATTGAATTCGAAATTATTTTATATTTTCATTTAGACTGACTCAAAAAAAAAAATCGATATTTTCGATATAAACACATGAAAGTTTTAATTTAATCCATACCTTAAATTAATAATTGTTACTCGTAGAATCAAATTTAAACTAGAACTTTGACAATACATTGCTCTCTTTTTGCACGATTTTTTTCAGAGCAATTTTCCGTAGAAAGAAAAACAATCTTCCATGAAAGACAAACATATTAGTCAACCATAATTTTCCACTATTAAATTGGGGTATGTATGAGTAATTGTAAAATGATTTTAAAAATCAAGAATGTGCAATCCACTATATATATAACCCCATGACTACCTCCACGAACTCAATCCAACTTTTATTGCTATTGCTTTATTACGTACCCAAAATCAATTAAGCAATCATGAAAGTGAAAATAGCAAGTTCAAAGGTCATTAAGCCTTTCTATGAAAACAATAACCCTCCCCCCAAAACACACACCATTCCCCTTTCAATTTTCGATAAGGTAACTTATGACCAACATGTAGCCATTATTTATGCTTACCATTCCCCAAGCCCACCCAATTCAACCATAGAGCTAGGCCTCCGAAAGGCATTGGCTGTGTATCGCGAATGGGCTGGGCGACTAGGCCGAGATGGCCAAGGAAACCCCATCATTATTCTCAATGATGAAGGTGTTAGATTTGTGGAGGCAACCGTTGATCGAAAACTCGACCAAACTTTGCTACTTAGGCCTTCGGCTTCTTTGCTAAGCCTTCACCCTAGCTTGGAGGGAGTGGTCGAGCTCGTTCAAGTTCAAGTCACTAGGTTCTCTTGTGGCTCAATGGTTGTCGGGTTTACGGCCCATCACCTTGTGGGAGATGGACATTCAACAAGTAATTTTTTGGTTGCGTGGGGAAAAGCTTGTAGAGGACTCAATATTAATCCACTCCCTTCTCACGATCGTACAATATTCTCTCCTCGAAATCCTCCTAAGTTCGAGTTTGAACATAGAGGAGTCGAATACATAGCCAAAAATTTCAAAAAGGTTTATCCTCTTGTTGATAATAGTGTGGAGGATATTGTGGCCCATAAGGTTCATTATACGTCAGAGTTCTTAGCAAAGCTCAAGGCGAAGGCTTCTTCGATGAATGGGAATAATAACAAACCATTTAGCACTTTTGAGAGCCTTGTGGCACATCTTTGGAGGGTTATAACGAAGGCTCGTGGATTAAATGAATTTGAGACGACACAAATAAGAATATCCGTGGATGGTCGTGCTCGATTGAAGTCAATGGTGCCAAATGGGTATTTTGGTAATTTGGTGCTTTGGGCATTTGCTAGGTCTAAAGTGAACGACCTTTTGGATGAGCCGCTTCATCATGCTGCTAACCTTTTACATGAGGCGGTCATTAACGTAAACGAAAACTATTTCAAATCATTTATTGATTTTGCAAATCATAAAGTGAAGAACGAAGATCTGGTTCCAAATACAGTATCCGACACCGATGAGTCAATATTGTGGCCAAATTTGGAAGTTGATAGTTGGCTAAGGTTTCCATTTTATGACCTAGATTTTGGAGAAGGAGGACCATACATTTTTATGCCATCTTTCTCCCCAACAGAGGGTATGATATTTCTTCTGCCGTCGTTTGTAGGAGATGGAAGCATAGACATTTTTGTTCCTCTCTTTCGGCAAAATTTGAGCACCTTCAAGCAAATTTGCTATTCTCTAGACTAGATCAAATGCATCAAAACAATAAATCATCTCCCATTACTGCCCATTTTGAATTATATAAATTTATTTTTTTCTTCTAAACTTTGGGCTTGAAAATATGTTAAGTTTTTAATACTAGTCACCTTCCCCAAACATGGATTTCTACACAACCGTATAGTAACAGCCTTGCGCCATTGTGTAAAATCATCAAATCTTGGGAAAGTTTATCCCGTTCCTTTATTATATATATATATGTCATTGAATAGAATTTCCATATGTTAGAGTTATTCAATCATATAGTATTTAATTATTTCTTTTTTTTTTGGGTACAAAATAGGTAACAAAAAAACTACATCACGTCTTCAGTCAACAGGGGAATAATATAGTAATTATCTTTTGACTGATTAGTGGAATCAGTCAAATTGAATTGGTACTAAAATTTCCTAAATCTTGATGCTTCCTTCCACGTAAGTGGTGCACATTGTACGGTATTGCGGTTTTATTAGTTAAATTCGTACCGTACCAATTGTTGCGGTTTTTAAATATTCAATACCAAACTTCACTTTCGAATACCATACCAATGCATCCGGTACGGTACGGTTCGGTTTTGGTACGGTACGGTGCGATTTTGTGGTTCTAGAAATATTTTTTTGTGTCTTACTTTTTTTCTCTTATAGTCGATTGATAATTGAAAGAAATTTCTAATGAAATAAATTGGTGATGTTTTTCTTTTCTTTTTACATAATACTTTATAAAGCAAAGAGTTATATGGACTAATATCCTATAAACTGAATTAGCCTAAAAAGTAGTAGCTCAATAAAGAAATAATGACGATAATTTATTTGTTGTTTGTTATTTCTTTTAAAGGTATAATTATTTACTAGTTAGTCGTTTATGCGTCAAAATTTTATTTTTGGACTTTTTGTAAATGAAAAACTTATTTGGTATTAGATTATGTGTCATAATTATAGGTTGGAAGATAATAAAGGTTAAATTTAATTGCGTAAACTAGAAAATAAATAGTTTATTTCTATTTACGGTACGGTACGGTTTTTTGCGGTATCCAAGTTCCAAAACCTATACAATACCAAAAAATTCGGTACGGTTTTCATACATACCAAGAAAAAAAACCTAAACTTCGGTACAGTTTGGTACGGTACGGTACGGTGCGGTACGGTATCGAAAGCCATGTGCCTACATGTAACTTATTAATTATTATATTAGAAAAGATTTCTACATATGAAGATTATTTTATATATGTACGTACTCATTTTTGTTGACCTTTTCTTCTATATCTTAATTTTAATTCCCCAATCAGAAACGTAGTTGGCCTTACTTAATTAGATAGGAGTTGGCGAATTTGCTGTGACGCTCTGGAGAAGTTTTTATTTGAGAATCAATTATCTGGGGAAGTACGATATATAATTAAGACTATGTATGTTTGGAATTAGAATTATTGCATTTCTGGTGTCATAACTTAAGATCATTGTCGTTTCTACCCAATATTTTTTTGAGTTAACACATTTGGTGCTACACCTTCAACTTTGTTGACAATTTTGGTCCAAATTAGCCCGAAATGGCCCACATGGGAAATTTTGACCAAATAAACGCATTTTTGAAAGAAAAAAAATTGATTTTCTATCATATTACAAAAATAAAAACTTTGTCGATTTTACATTTAAGTCCCTGTCACGTAACCACCGCACCTATGTCTCACGGCTACCACCTCCGGTGGTTTCCCACCGGAATTGATCAGAGGATCTAGTGCGTCTTTTCACCGTGGACTCACTCGTATAATCAGTTTCATTTTTTACCCTGTAAGAGCATCCACAACAGTCCATTTTTTAGCTCTTCCAAGAGCTAAAAACTCAATTATTTATAACCAAGTCAATTTTTTGTGTTCCAGCAGTAGCCTGTATAAATACAAAACTGTATAATACAAGTTTGGACTTGCATATATGGATGTCCTTGTATATTTTATACCGAACATCCATGTCACCAAATTACTGTCTCAACCACCACCAATATTTATTTGTTTATAAAATTGTGAAGAATTTATGTTTAAAATCAGATTTTGTAAATTGCTATATATTTTAATTTATAAATATCTAATTGAATTTCTGAAATTTAATGCTTTATATTTTAATTATAAATATATTATTAAATTTGTATGTTTAATTATTGGTTTGAGTTAAAGGTTTATTAGAATTTAATAGTTTATTTAAATCGTTAAGTTTAAAGATGTTTATTTTACATATAAAAAAATATTTATTAATATATTATATTTAAATAAAATCATTAAAATATTTATTTATTATTTATATTTGACGTATATGATGTAATAAAGTATTATTTATAATTAATATTGAAAGATGAATAAAATATAATAATTCTGAAAATTTTAGATGATGACTGCTGGAGTGGGTAGTTAACTGGATAGTTAATACACTGTTCATCATGTAGAATTTGATATAAAAGACCACTTATAGATGATGCTGCCGTGGATGCTCTAAATCGCTCAATTTTGGCCTCTGAAAATCACGATTTAAAAGCTCTAAAATTGACTTCGTAATTTTCACTTTTTCGGCGACTCCGGGCACGGTTTGAGCTATTTTTGGTGGTTATAAACTCGTTTTCACCTCCTCTACAAACCTCAAGCATTAATTGTCAGTTCCAAGTTTATTCCGTCACTCTAGTTTTAAGATCTACGAATTTTGCGTTTTTTCGATTTTACGACGCCGCCGGCGGTGGAGCACCGCCTCCCCTCTCAGCCGTAGACTACCTCGGTGTGGCGGTCATTTTGGTATCAACCTTGTCCGATTTGGTATGTTCCATCTTCGCAAAATCAGCCCTCGATCTGAATTCGCAAGTTTACCCTTGTACTTTTTCACCTTTATAATATGTCCCTACATTTGTAGAAAAACTCAAAATTCCCCTTTGATTTGGTCAAAATCCTCAATTCAATGTCACATGGCCCAATACATGGGCGATTTCGGGCTAATTTTAAAATTTGGACCAAAATTGTCACCGAAGTTGAATGTGTGACACCAAATATGTCAGCTCTAAAAATGTTAGTGAACCTAAGTTGTGGCACCAAAAATACAATAATCGAATGTATGTTTGGTGGCATCCTGATTCTGCAATCCAAAAATAATTAGACCATTCGCACCAGTAAATTAAACATGCATGATTAGCTCAACTTTTTCAGCATGATAGCCTTTACACAGCATAAATAATTAATTAGACGCCATAAATTCTCATCAAATTATTTAGATTAAAAATTATATAAGGCCTGCAGCGCTTAACTTTTTCTATTATGGCGCCACAAGATAGATCTTTCATTTGTCAAAACGTTCCTTAAGTGTATAATATCTGAAATGCGATTTTGTGTTCTGTCTTTTACGTAAAAATCATTAATTTTGCTTGGACTGAAAAATTAAGTACCTGTTTCGTCATGCCTTACATCTTATATAGTGATAAAGTACAATTTTTAAGTCATTTTACCTGTTTCGTCAATCTCATTTTTGAATAATTATTCATCCCACGAGACTACAGCTTGTACATTAATAATTTTAGTGGTTTTTATATTTTTCATTTTCAATAATACTTATCAACCACTTATAGGCCATGTTAAGAATATAGATCATACAAAAAATAATTACAAATTAAGTGTTTTTATTTTCGCCCCAACCAGTGCAGTTGTAATAATTATTGACATATAGAAAGTAGAAACGCTTTTACACAACTTGGTAAGTGAAGGTGACATTAACCCATAAAGTTAAATATGGGGTAAAATCGTAGTTAAATTAGAACGTTGATAGAGTAAACGCTTTAGAGACAAAATGAAAAGTGTGTAAAATTACATAAGAGAATTTTGAGCAATAAGATAAACACAGAGGAGATTTGTGCATGTATATCCAATGAAAATCAACCTATACATTAAGACTGGATTATTTCTTTCTTTTTCCTTTTTCTTTTCTCAAATATATATATATATATATATTTCCTTGCCAATTTGTCCAATGCATACCGGTGCAGTTGTAAATTATATTGGATTTTTCTTGCACGCTTATATAACCAAGACTTTGAAAATACTCAAAACTCCATGACATCTTATAATTATATGATTAATTTATTTATCTGTCTAGCTCTTGAAATTGGAGTTGAGAAGATAATGCCAGTTTAAGCTCTCAGGAAATGAAGTACACAAATGTGAATTGATTCGCCACGTCTTTTGTTTGTTATATAAGATCAAAAGGAATGATGCCTTTAAAGTCAATGAGCGGATATGCCTTTTGGAGCTAACCTATCTAATTTATTAGGCCTAATATGCTGAACCAAACGGCACCTAAAAGAATAAACACTGTATGGTTGGCGGCATTGGTCAAATTACTCAATCACCTAAACAACCAAAACTGGAAATGGTGAAAAAGAAGATTTGGTTAGGCATTGTTATATATGATCAAAAGGAATGATGCCTTTAAAGTCAATGAGTGGATATGCCTTTTGGAGCTAACCAAATCTTCTTTTTCACCATTTCCAGTTTTGGTTGTTTAGGTGATGAGTAATTTGACCAATGCCGCCAACCGTACAGTGTTTATTCTTTTAGATTAATATATCGTTACATCAAACACTATATTAAATCAAATTTATTACATTGATATCAAAATAAATGCTAGTATTAAATTAGAAAATGTTATTATCAAACTAGAGAAAATACCAACATTAGTGGGAGTTGAACCTATATATGACCTATTGACCGTGTAGCCTCATCCTTAAACAATTGATTACATTGTTAATTATATGATTTCTAGATGGCAACATTGAACACTTTTAGTCCTACGCTTCGGTGATGATCACCATATTTTAAACTGCACTCTCTTGGAAATTCGAAATGCCATATATCATGAGCAATAAGATGGTGCAGTTTGAATTAATTGGTGCAACCATCTAGACAAGTGATATATTTTGTGAGATCAATTAATGTCGATCTTGGATATTGTAAATGTAGCTTTACGGAGGTGTTTTGTGTAGATTTCACGTAACATTACAAAAAATATCTTATATTTTCCCCTTTATATAATTGAGCGATTGATTCGATGTTACTCCAAAGGTAGCACCCGAAATCTCCTAGCTTGTGAGATTGAGACCAATTCAAAGAATGGAAATGGAATTATATTCAGCAAACAATGGACATTCTATTAAACTTTTAAATCAATATTTGATAGGTTGCAATCGGATCATGGTATCCAAGGCATATCGGATGTTGGGTTGGGCCTTGCTGAAATCCTAGCTGAATTGTAATTGGGCTGAGCCCATAACTATTCATGGGAAGGGGTTTGAAGATTTAAAAATAACCAATGGAGATAAAATTGGAAAGAATAAAATATAAAGGGGACTGGCTGGCCTATGAAATATCTAATAACATCATCATTGACATGTTTCAGAAAATATTAATTGGTCTTCCAAAAAATCTTTAAAAAATTCAGGTATCGAACAAATGTGGCCTTACATTTTCAATTATCAAATTTGATAAATGTCATTAGATAGCGTTTTATAAGAAAATCTTTAACAAATTATGTAATTTTCCTATCAACATATTAAAGCTCATCTTATTGGTTTGTGGCCTTACATTTTCAATTATCAAATTTGATAAATGTCATTAGATAGCGTTTTATAAGAAAATCTTTAACAAATTAAAGCTCCTCTTATTGGTTCATTCACAAAATATAAAACAATAAAAATAAATAAAAATGAAAATTCGGAGTTTCCTCCACTCAAAATAAAGAAATAAAGGAAAACCCTAATCTCTCTCCGTAGTCACATACATTACACAGTCAAATTCGCAGTACTTTTCTTCGCTGTACCGTTGAATTCATTTATCAATGGCGGATACGGAGGCGGCGATGGATAGGAATGGTGACGATCGGAGCGAGACGAGCGACTACACTTCGGAGGACGAAGGTACAGAGGAGTATAGGCGCGGCGGATATCACGCCGTTCGGATCGGAGATAGCTTCAAGCACGGCAGATATGTTGTTCAGAGCAAGCTCGGGTGGGGGCACTTTTCAACCGTCTGGCTAGCTTGGGATACTCAAAAATCTGTAATTTTCTCGATGCATTTTTCTACTTTTATTCGCCATTTTTATATTTATTGAGAAATAATAACTATTACTCCATTTCAATACGCGAACATCTTATAATGATGCTTTTTCGTAGATAATAGTATTTCTTTTTATGCTACGGTTTGTTGCTCTGTGTATGTCTGAATTAGTTTGCTCTTGTTTGACGGAATACGAAAGTTTTATGCAAAATGAGTGAATGGAGCATTGTTTTTTTTTTTTTTTTTTGGCTGTTACTAATTCTCTTTTTGGGGACATATTTGTTGGCATGTTGCCTTGTGATCTTCTTAATTTCCTTGGCTCTGCTTGAATATGTGTTGGTACTGGTTGTATTGGCCTGCTATGTATTAATTGTTGTATAAAAAAGTTAATGCCTCCATAAGATTGTAATTATTCTTCAACCTCTTGATTTGTCATTCATTTAAAATCTACTAGATGTGTTGAATACATTTATTCTCATGGATATTGGATGAGGTTCATTTTTTTTTATGTCGTTCTAGTGTACAAAAAGAATTTCTCGATTCATGAAAGTAATGAAGAAAATTGCTTTACAGTTTACATGAGATAGTTTCTTCCTTGCCATAAGAGTCCTATAGTTTTGCCAAAAAAATTGAAAGGAAGAGAGCAATTCTGAGCACACTGCCTGGAAACACTTAGAGAGAGAGAGAGAGAGAACTTATTTGTGAAGTGCAATGTATTTTTATGTTCATGAACAAATCAAAAAATGATATATATTTTTTTTCTCATCTGTGGTGATAGATTTATGTAGCTTTGAAAGTTCAGAAGAGTGCACAGCATTATACAGAAGCAGCGATGGATGAAATTACTATATTAAAACAGATTGCTGAGGGTGACCCAGAAGACAAGAAATGTGTGGTGAAGCTTTTAGATCACTTTAAGCATTCAGGGCCAAATGGGCAGCATGTCTGTATGGTTTTTGAATATCTGGGAGACAATCTTTTGACCTTAGTCAAGTATTCGGACTACAGAGGTGTACCTCTTCACATGGTTAAAGAAATTTGCTACCACATTCTAGTGGGATTAGATTATCTGCATCGTCAACTATCGATCATACACACAGATTTGAAGCCAGAGAACATACTGCTTCTGTCGATGATAGATCCAAATAAAGATCCTAGAAAGTCTGGTGAACCCCTTATCCTCCCAGCCAGTAAAGGCAAGACTACCTCCGAGCCTGAGGCTTCTAAAGTTGCTAAAGGTTCTTATGGCGATTTGACCAAGAACCAGAAAAAGAAAGTCAGAAAAAAGGCTAAGCGAGCAACTCGGAAGGGTGTTGGGAAGGAAGCTTCTGAGGAGGCAGAGCCAGATAATGAGGCAAGCAGTCCTGATGAACCTCGTGGAGATCATAAATCCAATGGAGAGTTTATTGAAGAGCAAAGCAATAAAAAATCGGTTTCTGAAGAAGCAAACAATGACGGAGCAAATGATGGTAGTGATGGAAGTAAGGACCGTAAAAGAGGCAGCAAATCTGCAAGACAGAAGCTTTTGGCTGAGGTTGACGTCAAGTGCAAATTAGTTGATTTTGGAAATGCCTGTTGGACATACAAACAGTTCACTAGCGATATTCAAACAAGGCAGTATAGATGTCCTGAGGTTATTTTAGGATCAAAGTACTCAACATCAGCGGACCTGTGGTCACTTGCTTGCATTTGCTTTGAGCTGGCAACCGGCGATGTCCTTTTTGATCCACACAGTGGTGACAACTATGATCGTGATGAGGTATGAAAACCATGTTCCTTATATTGACTATTATAGATGTACATATGAAAAATGAAGTCCATTAGGGTCTCCTTATAGTTTCATGAAACTGTTTGTGTGGTTGCCATAATAGTTAAGATTTAAGAAGTCCACTCTGCTGCCATGTCATCATCATCTTTTATCCGCCAAAAAAAAAAATCTTTACCTTAATAATCTTTATCAGAAATCTTTTTTGCATGAATTTTCCTTGTCATATGAAGGTATAATGGCAAATCTCTTGATATGGAACATATTTATATTAACTATACTGCCTTTATACTATATGCTAATTTTATAATATTTATACAATATGCTAATTGTAGAAATTGAAATTACCGAACTTCATGGTCTACTCTCATTCTTAGCATGATTTGTGTTGATATGGCACATTGATATTAGCTTATATTAGAATCTTCCGAGTAGGTTACGACATTCAAGTTAGTCAATTCACTTAATAATAGAACTTTTTGTTTAGTTGTCCATAAAGTACATAAATTAATTTCATGATCTATTTCTGTAGATTTCATATGGTTATTAATTTTTCTAAGCTTAGGACAAAAAATTCTTTATTAGGTGTCGATATTATAAAATACACCAAGAATTTTATCATGCAGATGATACAGATGGGACTCGGATGTATTCTTTCGGCTGATGAGTCAACTTTACTCAACTATCAAAATAAGTAACATGTGTTTGAAGGCCTACTTTTGTTGTTTGATTTTAAACTTGAACAGGGGTATAAATCGATTATTTTTTTCTCCAGTGCTAGCATTTTATCCCTTTACGGAAAACCTCTGAAATCATTATAACATGCAATGATTGGTTATATAAATATTTTGATTTGTAGGATCATTTGGCCCTGATGATGGAGCTTCTTGGAATGATGCCACGCAAGGTGAGAAATTTTATATATATGTTGAGCAGTATAACCCACCCACTATTGCTTCAAACTGAGACATAATTCAAATTTGACATCATATTTTATATATACTCTGATACGTCATCTTTCTTGCTTCACAAACATAATCTATGCAGATTGCCTTGGGAGGACGTTATTCACGGGAATTCTTCAATAGATTTGGTGATCTGAGACATATCAGAAGATTAAGATTTTGGCCGCTCAATAAAGTCCTTATGGAAAAATATGAGTTCTGTGAGCAAGATGCTATTGAAACCGCAGATTTCCTTGTTCAAATATTAGATTTTGTGCCTGAGAAAAGGCCAACAGCAGCTCAATGTCTTAATCATCCATGGATCACTGGACGCCCTCGGCAGCTTGCACCTTCAGTGTCTCAAGTAAAGCCAATGGAAAATGGTTCTTCAGACAAGAAGAGAGAGAAGGATGAGAGGGAGGCTATGGAGGCCAGAGTCGGAAACATGGCTATTGATGGAGCAGTGAAACTGGGCAAAGATTCTAAATCTAGAGTAAGCCCTTTGAAATAATCATAGAAGGTGATTAAGTATTTGATTTGATTCGTTTTCAACTCATTTGGCGTTTCATTTTTGCCTGATCATTCTGAGAATGCTTCTCTCTCCGATTCATTGCAATTAACAAATTCAAGCAGGAGAACATGAATGGAGTAATCCTGCACACTACGGCTTTTTACATACCAGTGAAGAGCCAAAGTGAGTCTTTTTGTCCTTGTTTTGATGTATCTCTGTAAGATGTTCATTTTTTTAAGTTAGGGAACATGTATCTGGATTTCCTCCAAATCGGTAGTATTTGTCATATCATTTATTGGATCTTGACTGTTTGTTCCTTTGTTCTCTACCGGACACATAATATCTGTTTAATTGTGACGAGTTTTCAGCTCTGATTAGAAATTCATCCTACTTCAAAGTATTGATTATAAATAATAAAAAATAAAAACCCTTCCTTCTGAGTCTAGTTCTGCATTTTGTGAAGTCAGGGAAGTAAGTAGTCAAACCCAGGTGAGGACCAACTTTAGATGCTTAAGTTGAATTTTGGCTTACTATCTGAAGAGTCACGTTAGGGTCCCAACTCGATCTTTGGCAGGGTCTGATGACCGGGTTTTCACCCTTTTCAACTAGTTTATGGAATATGAATGCCAATGATCAGGTTTTCTCCCTTTTCGACCAGATGGAGATCTGAATTCCATTCAGATGGGTTCGAAGATTAATTGGCCAAAAGAACTGTGATATTATTATTTAAAAATAAATTGAAATGCAAGCACGAATTGATTAATTAAACCGCGAGAGGTGCCTCTTATGGGCCTATGATGAAGATTGGAAATTGATCACGATGTCATCTATGTACAAAGTTCTTGCAATTTGAATTGTTTACATTTGACTTCATATAGTTGTCCTCCTTCATTGTTTCTTACTTACAAATTTAATTTGAAGCCAAGTCTCTTAAAGGATGTTTTGTAAATTACAATATCTTAGCTTAAAGGTCACAAAAGATGCTAAGATGCACGAATTTGGGAAGAAATAGGGTTTAGTCGTAGACGGGAATGGTTATGGACCGATGAAAAGACAATCAACAATGGTATTTTGTATCTTGCAGAAAAGAAACCAGAGAAAAAAAATCACTACTACCAGCTTTGTTTGTGTCAATTTTTATGAACTAACTAAAAATTTTGAAATTTTTAGCAGATTCCTTTTAGTCTTGCAACTGCGAATTATTGATGCAATCGATGTCCCCACTAGGGCTAAACATCGATACATTACTTTCTTACAGAGTTTAGAGCAATAAGTTGTGATACTTCTATTGATCGTACAATAAGCATCATATATTCATAAAAATCATTAGCTAGTAGCAGTTTGAACCCACCGATGGAAGTTCGAAGGCTTCTCTACCCTACAACTAAATAAAAAGCAGTCTGTTGAGCACAGGATATAGAATACATACATTACCTCCGTGTAAGTGGGATAAGTTCCCGAAAAATATGAGAATGCCTGCCTCAAGTTTAATCAACAAGCATCGAGCTGTGGGAACGCCAATGCCTTTACACAATCACGTAACAGATAATGCTCGTAGGATGCTATATTTACCTTAGGTAGATGGTTGCTGAGGTTTTAGCTATCAGCTCACAATTGATTTCACGCTCATAAGCAATAATGACTTGTGCAGTCCTAACAAAGATATAGGTGTACTAGTGAAATCGAAGCTGATCCCACATTCCATTCATCCCTGTATAGCAGTGTTAATTTAAGTTATCATAGAAATCCCATCACAAACTGGACAAGAAGGATTACTTACATAGTGACTGCTTGGATGATCATAGAATTTTCCTTTTTCTGAGGTATGAGTACATGAGAAAGCATCCAACCACAATGCCCAATAAAATTCCTGCTGTTGTTAGCCAAAAAGCAAACTGCAGAAAACAATAACAAGATGAAATATAAGAATTAGCATAGAGAATTGCAGATACAAATGCTACATTAGAGAAAGAAATTCGATGACACCTCAGGAGGGACATACCACGTGTTCTTCAAGATATGACCTCAAGTTCATGCCAAATATACCTGCCAAGTTTGGTAAGAATCTTAATAAGGGCAGAAATTTTAATAGCTTTTTGCTGATAGTTAATCCACGAGTACGATAGGGTGTCTTTAAGATGAACCTGGACATGAACTCAAACAACAAACTCCAGGTTTAGCTTTCAAGGCCAGACTAGCTGACCCTCCATTCGTACAATAATTTCTATATGTAAATGACAAAAAATCGATCTCACATAAAAGTCGCAGCTTAGATTATTGAATTTCAAGTTTAAATGTAATGAAGGTATCACAGGAGCTGGAATCCATCCATATTCTGAAATTTTGCATACTCTTGGCTGTGGACAGTTTTACTAATCTAGAGATTGTTCTATTGAAAATACATCTCCCAGTAAAACTTAAACAGAAAAAGACCAGCCACGCAAACTATTGGAAAATGCAAATGTAACAAAGATAATGACTAGTATCATGGATGTCCATGTAAAAGTACTTCATTTTGGTTTTTTTCCCAACCTGCAATTAAGGCACCAATTGCGACGCAGAATGTCCCAACCTGAAGGAGAAGTTCCACTCGACTTACTTCAAGCCTCCGAGAGCTGGTAAGAGAATGACATCAGTAATGATAACTAATATTGCTAACAAGGTTTTATAATTATAATCACATTGTTAAGAAATTAACCAAAAAACATTATGTAGTTATGTAATGGTTATAGCATCTATAAAACCATGGACTACCAAGTAACTCCATTTAGATCTGAAATTTATGGATAACCTCAAGGAATTACAGCTCTACCATTTGTTTCACAAAAAAAAGAAACGGAATTCCAAATCTGCACCTGATTAACTTGACTTAGAAGCTATCTGTTGCATGTGATAACATGCCTAACAATTTAAATCAAGTGGCTGCCTTACTTGAAGGGGCACAAACAAGCAAATATTATGTGTGTAAGAAGAATGTCACGTAACTCCACTAGGATCAACAGCTATGAACATTCTAAGTTCTGACGCCAAAAGTAGTCTTCAATATACTCTATTTGGATTTCTGACAGTAAAAAATATGTTATCTTCTTGTTTGACATCACTTATTCTTGATTTCTTTTATACCTAGATACATTCTAAAGATTTTTATAATACATCAATCTATTCTTTTGAGTACTGCTTGCGCAAACACATTTAAACTACTTACTCTTGTTGACATGCACAATTGAAAGCTGCCAGAAGGCTAAACATTGTATCACGTAGCAGTAAAAACTAACAAACTGATCTAGTATTTAATCAGAAGTATTTCTTTAAGTCTTTTGAAATAAAGGCAGCCAAAGATAAAAAATAGAAATACCGTTCATCACCAAACCAGCAACTTTAATGGAGTTTGCTTATGTAACAATATATGAAATGTTCAATTTACCCCCTGTGATGAAAAATAGCACTTTACCCCCCTATGAAAATTTTAAAGGAGAAATTTACCTCCTTCAGCCGGAGAGTGTAACTCACTCGCCAAAATTGAGAGTGGGCAAAAAATTTATTTTTGTAATATAGGGGGGTAAATTGAAGCATTTATCATAACAAAGGGGGGTAAATTGCCACATTTATCATAACACAGGGGGGTAAAGTGCCACATTTATCATAACACTGGTGGGTAAAAAGCCACATATAAGAGGGGTAGTTTTATGAATTCGTAATTTTTTAAGTTAAAAAATGTGAAGGAGACGATGTAAATTGCCATTAACTCTATGATGAAGCCTAATACTTTCAGTGAATTGAGGTGATGCTGGCCACGTAAAACCAAAATTGCTTCAACCTTTAGGCTAGACATAAAATTCTTTGAAATTTATGTATGGTATAAAAGCACTTGTGAGAAGTCCAGAAATGAAATAAAGCGCCACTTCCACATCCTTCAGCAACTTGAACTTCGTACGTCTACTAATATGTTATGCCTTATCTGTGTTATTTTGGCTAGATACTTCCTGTCAAATTAAATTTCTATATATTTTATAAATTCATTGGTAGAGCAAATGGAGCTTAGTTCAAAGGTAAAAATGCTTTTGAACATAATAAAAATAGGTTGAAAAACAGAAGAAGTGGAAAATAACAAACCTAAGGTTGACAGCAATTGAATCTTCCATTTCTTTTGCTGAATCAAGAAGCCTCTCTGCTTGACCATGACAAGATTCACATCTGATAAGAGAGAGCAAAACCACAATTTTAATTGTTCACTACTACTTTTGTAGCTTCAGCAAGAAACCTATGAATTCCAGTTTATAAATCTTCAAAAAGTTCCATGAACAAGCAAACTTTTAGCTCTAATCTAACTTAAATTTGGCCAAAAAGATTAGTTTCTTCTCAAAGAAGGAAAATTAATAAAAAGTGGAGAAATTTTGAATCGATAGTGATTGTCACCACCGCAAGTAGGAATCAGATACATCACTAAGGCATATGAGAGAAAGTAAGAATTAAGAAAATTCAGATATTATCAGGAGCAGAAGGAGACAATTAACTGATATGGCAATTTAAAAAGCAAAGTCAATTTGAAGAAACCAACACGCTATTCTTAAAACATTCAGTGACAAAATAACTGAAAACATGACAACCTTCATAGACTTACAAGCTCCTGCTCTACTAGTTAGAAATAGTATGATAATTCTGATTATCCTTATATTTCAGATATATCTTTGAGGGGACGGGGCACACAACCTGGATTGCTTCCCCGCAGGCCGCAGTTAAAGCTACATATCATAGAACACGATGCAACAATGACCATCATGATATAATGTTTTGAAATGGATTGAAAAGATCATGAAACTACCTTTGGAGATAATTTTCTAGAAGCATTTCAATTTCTTCCTCCTCTTCTGTGAAACACAAATACATCTTGTCAGACTCAGACCTCTATTGATCACAATTCACAAGGACTTAGGATGAAATAGCCTTTATGTGACTTACCCTCAGCTATCTCCTTTTCCAATGGAACAGAGCATTCCATCTCATCATCTTTCTTAAGAGTGCAGTTTGTTCCCATAATACAAATACGTCGTATTTCATGAGTGTCCTCAAGGATATCAAGAAGCATTTGTTTAAGAGCCCCAGCCCTTGAACCCAGTTCAACCTTTTATGAGAACGATGCAAACATAAGTTAAACATAGCCAAATAATCTAATTGGTGGATATTATAATAGCTAGAAGAAAACAAAGGAAAAAGCTATATACCAATGTCTGCTTGCTAGTTCGAAGTTCCTCCAATATGTCAGCGGTCAATCGATTAGGGAGAACCTCAAGTAAATCTTGCACCTGGAACAAGAGTGCCTATATTTGATTAGATTTTCTTGCTATTTATGGGAAGAAGGCATATGTACGACCTTTTTGAATTTTTTTTTTTTTAAACTCTGGTAGGGGTGGGGTAACGGGAAGAAATAAACTTTTAATAACATAATGGTCACTGGTTGCTTCTGCGTGTTTCTCAGCCAATTATTCGAACAGTTGCTATTACAAATATGTGATTTCATACCCAAAGAAAAGCGTTTCTAAGAGAAGTTTGTTCATAAAAGGGTTTATAGGGGTGTAAGATGGGAACTGACAGAGATCAAGTGACATAGTAAGCAACTCGTATTTTGTTTCTCATATTCTTATATGCTTTAAAAATAGCTGGGCCAGTCAACCAAGCGCGGCATTAATTAATTGCTGGATATTTTCAGAACGATAACAATAAATCAGAAGTGACCACATAACCATCAGGGTCCCACCTTTCTTCTTCAACAGTCCATAAAATAACTGAGAATTAAGAAGACATATACACCATGTAAAAACTTGGCAGGGGCTAACACAACAGGAAACATATACTCACTATGTTGCCATACTCACACGTGGTTCTAAATCCATCAATCTCTGCTCTAAGCGTTGTATCCGAGAATGTAGTGCTGCCTCAACCACCTGCAATTTCAGATTGTATCGGTTATGTTAAGGAGAAGAGGTAAAAGCTGTATGTGAATTATTAAATTGAAGTATAATTAAGAGGACTACATCAGATGGAAAATATCAAACCTAGGGACCCAAGTATTTAGCACAAAAGATGTACTGTTTGGATATCATTTTGATGTTTGGTATCATTTTTTACATAATACTGTAGCTTTGTTGTATACTTTGTAAAAACTACTATTAAAAAAAAAGCAGGAGGTCTAGTTACTAACTAATATCATGTACTTATAGCCCCCTTCCGTGGGCAAAAACATATTTAATACATAGTTCGTCGAAATTTGATAAATTGAGCGGCAAAAGGATGACATCACTAACTTTCAGAATATGAAACATTCAAGTTGCTGTAAAATTCACTAAAGAAGAATTTGACTAGGCCTAACATTTAATGTTTTCGAAGCAATTAACTTTGTGTTCTGTAAATGAAAACTTATTCAGAGCATCATGGGTATACTGTTTATAAACTTTTAGTAGGACAGGCACATAGTCTTTCAACTGTAACTTCATTATATTCTAGAATTATAAGCAAAAACTAGAGTATCGTACACAGTTTTAGAATTATTTTCACTATAATATGTCTTTCTTCCCAGTCAAAATGCACGCTTTGCAGTTTTTGTGCGAGCAGCAGAAAAATACTATAATTTGACTTTCATGCATGATGCAACTCTAGTAAACATTGAGGTCCTTGGTGAATAATGTAACCATCTCTTCAGAACAGAAACATGTTTAGAGATCATATAATCCTTATATTTAATGTATGTGCGAGGTTTACAATATGGATCATTTGTGATGAATGCACATAATGATTTATAGGCACATGGACTTAAGTTATGACTGAACCTGAAACTCAATTACTCACCTAGCAATACCTCTTAGAAAACTTTATTTCACAAATTGAAATGTGATGTTAAAAAGATTATATTAAATGATTGTAATTCTCGTAATGTAACAAAATGGTTAGTGGATAACCAACCTCCAGCACAAATGGCATTGAAGGCCCTCCATTCATGTTCTTCGGATTTAAGCGTGGTAGCAATGCATCAATAAAAGCTTTTCCCCCTTTGCTATCGATTATAAAGAATGAAATTTTAATTTTTGGAGAATGGGTGAAAAACATATATAGGATAAGCAATGGAAACCAACAAAAGATGGGGGGATAAATACCGGTTATAATTGAATATATAAACACCTTCTTGCATTACAATTGCCCGTAAAGAGCCCAAATTCAGCAAAATTGCATACTCGCGTACCTTGGATAAAGTTTAGGAAATTAAATGTTTAGTCAGAATCAACCAGTAAATTTAGTAAGAAAGCCTAGAATGAGAAATTCAAGCTGTCTTTCGTGATTTAACAACAAATTCATGTTCATTTGGCCTTTTAAGTGCCAACTTAACCACGTCTAAGAAAAGATTAAAGAAATAGTCATAAACAGCTCCTGTAAGTGTTACTTCTCCTTGGAGCCATTCAAGTTCACTGCTTTAACATTTTGAGCCTATAGCATGTGTTTGATCATAAATGAAGCCTTCTCCTTGCGAGCTTTGACTGCCGCTGTTCTGGGTAAAGAAATTTTACCGAGTAAAATTTTGTAGATATAGTTCGATTTTTTAATTATCATCTTATTTATATAGTTGAAATTCAGATGAACATATTAAAATAGCTTAATTTAATTTGAATAAGACTAAAAGGCAATATGGCAGTACAAAGCACTCCAGACGATTGAATTCAATGTGCAGTAAGTGCATAATATGTCAAAAAGTAGACAGCAATTTAATGTTTCTACCAGCAAAGAAGGCATTGAGTTGGTTAACCACAATGATGGATCAACACTCCTAATATCTCGAGGCCGAAGACCTGTAAAGATTAGGTGCAGATAAAGAAAACAGAATAAAGAAGAGAAATCAAAGTTTTAAGAAATGAATGCATGTAAGAACTGGACAAAAGAGCATGTATATTTCTAATAATCTGCAAAGTAAGCAGTGAGGGAAAACTCTCTCTATGGTATGGGGTAGGAAGCGTAATTTATGAATGTTGACAAGTAAAAGTTTCAAACATCATAGAAGTAAAAAATCAACATGATAAGTTAGTTAAGTACACAACTTGACTTCGCACTTAGAAAATGGAGTTAATTTTTGGGACAGGTATGTGACTACTTGCCCAAGAGACACTTGTGCACCTGGTAATATAAAACAGTTTGACTTACTCACCACTAGATTTCAACAGGTGTCTTCTATTGATTTTTCTTGTGGATACCATCCCATTTGACCGTACTTCCACAACCTGTTGAAGGGAAATTGGATGAACATGAAACGTGCAAGTGACGAAGTTTGACACGAACTCAAAATCATTAAACTGATGGCTTTATATGCCTGTGCATGCCACAATTAACAAATGGAATGCAAAACATCAGGCCCCAGCTTCATCGCCACATATCCACTGAAATTGCTAATTTTCCTATATTCTTTGACTTCTTTGATCACACCAAAAGCGTGTGTGAACAGGGAGCCAAACTCTCAAGACATTAACCTAAAACCGAAGAAATGTTTATCTAAACTGGCTCTTGAGATCTGTTTAATCAAGCAGTAAGTCAGTAACATACACAAATGTCAAAAGTACCAGCTTCAGAATCAGACAAAATACTCTAACCCACTTTTCAAACATAGTTTAAACTCTTTCACTTCAACATGTATTCTTCATGTTTCTGTAATGGTAGGAGTCTCTGAGGAATTTCCTATGAACAATCTATAGCTATCACTCAATTCATAATATCTATTAAATTTTTAACTATTACAGTTTAACTGTCTAAAATTAATTCAATTATACATATAAAATTGTTTTCAGCTGTTATCTCTAAACCTGCTAATAGCAAATAGCAATCACCAAACTCAAAAACAAAAACAAAAAACAAAGAAAAAACTTAATTCAACAAAATGACCTCATAAACAGGCTCACGAATTCCAAGGGAGAGGGAATCCCCAGAGGCCATAATCCTCTGTGAACCCGCAGAACCATTGGAGAACTCCTGATCAATCACTTCCTCGATATCATCCTCTCCTTTACTAACGATGAATTCCCCAGCACTCCCCCCTTCCGTCGATTCTGCGGAACACTTAACCCCTACTTCCTTAGCTACAATTGGCCGCAGGGGATCCAAGCTCCTTTTCTGCACCAGCAATAGTTTCCTTGAGAAATCGTTTTTCGATTGCGATAGAGAAATTCCGGCCAAAATCAGGCGAAAATGAGGGGAATGAAACGGCAGTTGCAGGAGATTTGGAGAACAATGTGAAGATGCCATTGAAGAGCGAGAAATTCATGCGAATGAGTGTCTTGATCTAGAGAAATTCAAATGAAATGTAGATTCGAGAGATGGTTATATACAAGGGAGCTGGTGGTTGAAATTGAGTTGTAAACTGTTCTGGATATGCTGCTTCCACCTGTTGTAATTTCAAGGAACCGGTATTTAATTTTTCAAATACAGTTGACGGCTTTTGCCTCTCGGTTATGACGTCATATATTTGATATTTGGTTGTCAAGAAAGTGTGGAGAATTGATATAAATTTTATTCAAAAAATATACAATAGTATCAAATTAATTTATAATAAAGTTAATATAATGAAGAAAAAAATGTGGTATTCATACAATATTTTAACCAACAAAAACATGTGTTTTTTTATTTAAAGCTATTTTAATTTATTATTATTAATTTTTATTTAATTCCATAACTCAATTCGTACTTTATATCTTTTAGAAATTAATTTGATAATTTTTATTTTGCAATAACTTTTAATATATTTTACAATTTTAAAAATATTCATAATCAAACAAATGTATTATAAAAAACAATAAGAATTTCAACAATAATATTACAGAATTACATTACATAAGAATTTGTGTTTGAAGAAGAAAAAATAATGTTGAATTTTTTATTAAATAAAAAAAATGTCCAAGAAAGAAAAGAGTATAGAGTAGATTATTATAAATAACGATCCATTATGTATTAAATTAGTTACATCACGTCATATACAACTGAATCACAACGTCATATACAACTGACTGCTACATTAAATAATCTCTACTAGATCTACGTATCAAATTGGTCTTGATCAAATATTTTCAATTTTCTAATGTTACTTCTCTAAAATTAAAGATGATTACAATATGTGCAAATAAGAGAAAGGGATATTACTTCAATAAAATCATAATTAAAATGAATTTCATAAATGATGTACAATCCTTTAATTGCATGTTTTCATTGACACCTTAACGTTACATCTTTAGTTGCACATTATAACTGAATACGTATTCAGTTTTAAGAGCTTTAAGGCTAGAATGAGAGTAGCAAAGGTGAAGAAAATCTTAGATATTTCCTGTGCAAGCTCTTAATTCATTCTTTAAAGATGACCATACCCTGAAAACACTTGCACAATATTCAACAGCGGAGAATTATCAGTTAGTCACATTGTAGGGTTGACTACATAGAGACATGGATCAAAATTTCCAGCCGAAAACATCAAAGTTTTATTTCAAATTTCTGGGTAATTCAGAACGAAACTATAGAGTTTTTTTCAAGCTTTTTTCTTTTACAAATTTTCGAAATGATCCAAAGCAACATACAAAAAAAGGTAGAAGACCAGAGTTATCTTTTTTCTAAACTTTCGAAAAGTTTATAATCAAACACTATTTAATTAATCTAAACATACCCAGAAATCGAAAATCTAATCCACACGTAAAGAATCCAGTGCAACAGCTTTTGAATCTGATTTCATTAAAAATGATGCTAATATTTACAGCAGTCTGTATCCATACCAAAGAAAGGTAATCGAAGTGGACGACTGAGAGTTTCTCCTTCTCTCCTACGTCATTCTTCAAACAAAGGGTTGTAAAAAAGTTTGAAGGCTTCTATGACTTCAAGATACCACATTGACTCCCTATCTGGAAACGCAGAAAGATCAACAATTTTGTGAACCTGTGATGAAGTAGAAGACCACATCAGCTCTGCAATACCCTTGATTTTTGAAAGATAATGCCAACAGACGAATTCCTAATTTTTTTTTAATTTCATTTCAATTTGTGGTCTTTAAATAGCAAGTGATTAGAGATTATATTTATGCATTTGTGCATTGTTTAATCCATGTTTACTGAAACGTAAGTATAACACTTTCTTATCCTCATGCTATTTCAAATAAATGAAGTAATGCAAAATATTTGGGCAACGATCTTCTAGAGTAATGCCCATATTCTATTCAGGGGAACATTTGTAAGTTTCTTGGATAATGAAGAAAGGTTCACTTCTAATAATGACCTATAGGATCTACTTTTGTTTCCATTAGATATGCACATCATCCCAAATTCACAACCAGCAAAATTCACCCTGTTTCCATTGGAGTTATTTTTGGGTCCGTGATAATCACTATTTACCAATGAACACCAACCAATCTTCTCTCAAACGTTCGGCAATAGCATCAAGAAAATGTATAATGAACTCAAAAAGCATCAAGCAGGAACTCAATACATGCAATACTATGCTATGAATAAACATCTACCATAACATGATAACAATTAACAATCTAATACATTTATGCATCCATCATATACTTCACCACAAGAATTTGGCATAGCATTAATAAAATCAATAATAAAGTTGTAACTGTGGTCTGTGAATGCTTTAATCATAAAAGCAGGCAGTTGTTGATTTCAAAGTTTTTTTTGTAATTTTTTACCTTGATCACCGGGAGATCGCCTGCGCGAACAAAATAGCCTCCGACCACCATTATATACATCCCTACAGAAATACGCGCACAAACACATGATTGCAGTTTTTAATTAAACATGTAAAAATGAATTTTCCTCTTTTCTTTAAAAAGCCTAACTGACCGACCAGTTTCCCAACTGCGGCTGCGGAAATCGGCGGATAGAAGCAATTCGATGATGCCGGTGCCGTCGTCGAGAAGGAATTTTCCGCCGGAATCAGAAGAGGAAGGTGCGGAAACAAGTAAGCCCTGAGATTTCGCAGATTTAGGGTTTATTTTTAGGGGATATATTCATAAAATTACGGTGCAAGTATATGTATCACCTGTAGCCAAGCGCGTTGGAAGAGAATTCCGCCGAGAGTGAAGCCGTTTTGCGTCGTCGTTTGGCGAGCGCTGCTCAATTGTACACACTGCAGCTTCAGTGCCGCTAGACTGTAGTCCATTTCAATTTTCTCCTCCTCGTTCAAATCAAATTTCCCTCTTTTTATTTTTTTAAATACTCAATTATTAGTTGTAGACGTGTAGGGAAGATATGGGTTAATGGGCCTCTAAATCAAGATTGACTTGGGCTGATTTCATTGGAGTTGTTCCATGTTCTCTGTTATATTAATTAGTCATCCCACCCGAATCTCAATAATTAGGTTTCTGTGAAAGCCCAAAAATATGCACGCCCAGTTGCGGTTTTTAGAGAATAGCTTGTTTTAGGCCCGAGTCGACAATCCAAATTCAGACTCTAAAATAATCCACTTGGTAATGATCGAATAGATTTTTATAGCTTATATAAAGTTGAGATGATTTAATTTATGTAACTTTAAGTAATATTTATGAACAAAATATTACATGATATATTCATTAATATCCATCAACTACCACTTAACTGCACAAATTATCTTAGATACATTATGACCAACAATGTGCATCTATCAGATTTGATGAATTCCTCAAAGAAGATTGAATGATTGATATAGGAGTCAACTCGAGCGATCTGGATCGACCCGATTATGACAACATTTGAAACGCTCAATCTGACTTCATATAAAATAAATGAAGTTGGATATGAAGTTGGACATGTTTTATCTCCCATTAACAAACAAGCCTACTTTGATTTAAGCATGCTTTCAGGATTGATTTAATTTAAAGGTAAAGTTAATTTGGAAGAAAAACTAAATCCCACGCCAAAAAGAAATTATTAGAAGAAAAAATATCGAATTACGGGTCAAATTGTATTTTTCATTCACAATGTAATTAATCTTCAAATACCTTGCCATTATTTATTACATAAACTCACATAACATTTAACAGACCAGTAATAACAAATTAAGAAAATTACAAAACAGTAATAGCACATACAAGTAAACATTTAGACAAAAACTCACTCAACTGAACAAGCATAAAAATCAAAGTTGACTAGACTAGTAATTATGAGATGAGGGAGATTCCAGCAGCCAATAAATCATCAGATAGAATCTTATTTGCAGCCTCTGATGGATGAAACCCATCCCAGAACACATATTCAGATGCATTTTTACATGTTCCAGGGGACTTTGCATTGCACAATATTGATGTCTCAAGCAATCCTGTTCCACAACATGCTTTTCTTGCTTCAAAGAAACCTGCATCATACCAATAACATGAAAAAAATTAGATAGATAGTAATTTAATTATATCATATAATCAAGGATCAGCATAACAATTAACATAGTAAGATCAAATTAAGTAAAAGTGAACTATCGATCCTCGTCTGCGACCATGTTTAGAAAAGGAATGGAAATGATTACCATAGTCAGTAGGCTTGGTGACTAGATCATGAAGAGGCTGATATATATCCAAGACCACAAGGTTAAGACTCGATAATTTGCTTTGTAATTTCTGAGATGTTGAGTTCAGCTTATTGTTGAATGAAACTGCTGCTTTGTTTATCTTCTCTACGCATTCGTTGCTATCTTCTCCAAATATAGTGATCACTGCTGGTACACATCCAAGTGGTGGCAATGTTGTCACTCCTATATTTCTTGCTCCCAACTTGTACAATTTCTGTAATAACAATTCTAGTCTTACACTCAAGAACAACAGAATTGAACTACATATATATAAACAGTCAGATTTTACCTGTACAAAATTTGTGTATGATTGCAAGAGAATATCTGTGAACTGATCAGTACTGTACTTCTCGTACAGTAGAGGATTAACATAATAGTTCTGAACAAAGTCACTGCTTCCAGCACTAACAAAATACACTGCACCAGATATTATAGATGAAGCATTGGATGTCCCTACAATTCCCACCAGTTTCTTCTGATAATCCTCGTAAAATTGGACCTGCTTGCTCAATGAAATAGTATTCTACAAAACGAAAAACAATAGACTTAGATTATCTCTAGCAAACTTTATTATCACAATCCATTGTGCTTACATAGATTTCTGCTGTACTATCATAATAACCGGAAGAACCGGAGGCGAAATTAGCTCCAATTAAGAGGTTTTTGCCTTTGGCTTTCTTGCTGAGATAGGCTGGTGGATATGTAGTGAATCCAAGATTCTCAGCTGCAATTATTTTGAGATAAAAAAAAATTAGTTAAAAAATTGGTTATTTGCAATATACTCATCATTGTGGTACATTTATCCTATCAAAATTGAATAAGTATAAAAGGGTAAAAATGTCATTTCATTATTTTATTAAAGGCTGACGACCGTAGAGGATATATATAGCACTACATTTGATTTTGTGGAAGAAGATGAACGAATATTTGTTAGTTAAAATAACTCAGACGTTTATTGGTCAATTTAAACGAACACTAAGTGGTTTAATGCGAATATCTTTAGAGGAAGAGGTAGGCAGAAGTAGGTGAGAAATTAAAGTGAGAATCATTAATACCAGTAAAGTCTGAGGCAAGTTTTCCATTACAAAATCTGCCGGTTGGTTTGTGTTTGATAAAATCTCTTCCATAAGGTTGAAAATTAGCTTTGACAATGGTTTCAAGATTGTTGTTGTTTCCCACATCGACAACCGAGTCACCAAATATGAAAAGTGCAGGAACCAGAGGCTGTGCAAATATCGTGCCGACATGCACGAGTAGAAAAAGAACGGAGTAGTTTGCGAGAAAACTTGAAATTTTCATCATGGTTTTTACAGATTTTTGTTTGTATCTTTATGTCATAAGTGTGGGAAAATGTAGATGATCAGAGGATCAATTTAAAGAATTGAATTTGGCGGGTTGTAATGTTACATTATTGAATAATTGGTTGAAATGTTTACATCTTTGATTTTGTGTCATCTCAAATTCATGCAATGAATAATCTCAACAGAAGAGAATAAAAAAGAAAAGAAAATCCCTTCTGGTTGTTTTGCAGCTGGATTTGAGGTCAAATTTTATCTTTTACACCTTCATGTATCCTAATTTGAGTTGAGGGTATTAATTTATGCATTTGTGTGAAGAAATGTTAAAAGAATTAGCAGTAGTTTCAACTAGAGACACTGGCGTGTCTTGCTCACGTTTTGTTGTGAGCTGTACTGGCTTCTAATAGACTATTTTCATTTGTATGAATCTTAATGAGTCCCTTTTATTTATTTTTTTATTTTTGTAATTTTTTAAATTCTATGTAAATATGGTTGCTGTGCTAAGAATTACACTCCATAATTTTCACAATGGAGAGCACTAAAAAAGGAAAGAAGAAAAAGAAAAACAAGAGTTTATAAAAGTGTTCTTAATGTGAGCTGGCATAAACACAATTCTGTAAATGTTCATCTTAATGTGATTCGTCTCATATGAATAGAGCCTCTCATATGATTCTGTACTTTATAAAATTATATTTTTATTTTCAATTTATTAAAATATTTTGCACTATTGATCTCAAAGCCTCCTGTGTGACCGAAAATGCGAAATCATGACAAACCTATGGACCAAAAGTATGAAATTGAGGCTATTCTATGAAACCAGAAGTGCAAAATATTTTAAAGAATTGAAACCAAATGCACAATTTTATAGAGTGGGACAAAAAATACAAAATATTTTAAAAACATGAGGCCAAAAGTGCAGTTTCATAAAGCACGAGGCGAAAAGTGCTCAGGGAAGTGCAATTTTTATGTGATTTTAGTAAGAATAAAGAAATTGATGTAGTAGAGAGAAATCTGCAGATATGTTTGATGTCATGTCAAAATTTCTCTAGCATTCCACTTTGCATCAATTAATCATAACTATTAGCTAGAGACAATTCAACAGCATTTCCGCAGCAAAACCTTTATTCATCTGGTTACAGTGAGTGAGAATGTTAGGCTCATCAATTCAAAACTTACAGTCAGTATCGGGTCAAACCATCGAACCCATCAAACGACCCGTTTATCCTTGCTTAGATTGAAGCATCATGCAGCCTTAAGTCAGTCTATACTCTTTCAACTTCAATCACACCCGAATATTTATTTTCTCGGACATTTTCATGATATCTGAATAAATTCTATCTCCTCCGATCTCTACACCCGACGCTCCTGCAGCCACGCGCAATACATCCTCAATCAGTGCAACATTTCCCATTATATCTACATGTCCACCACTTTCTAAACCCCTCCCTTCAAGAAAATTAGCGGGTGCTTTATGTTTATACTCTCTTACGTATGTATGAATTCCGGAGGGATTGAACCGGTTTTTTCCTCGCCAACCTTTGGCACACATAAAACCAGCGCTTAAAACCGGAACAGTTTCGTCTCCATCCACAAAGTATACTCCACCCTTTAAGCATCCATTTTGGCTTCCACCAGCAGAGCTGTCTATTTGAAGAGGGATATTGCTTCTGCACCTTCCAGAAGGTGATAGTTTGTAGACGTAGGATCGTTCTGTGGGAATACCGACTCCATAAAGACAGTAAATCTCCATGTCAGGAGCATTAGGCAACCTGAAATGATGAAGGGCAAAATGGACTTAAAAGAATAATCCTAGTAGTGCTATTTTTTGGGTGAAATTGGAGTTTGGCGATCCAATAATTTTAGAGTGAAATGCAAAAATACCCCCTATGCTTTGCCAAATTAACGAAAATACCCTTGTGCTATTTTTTATTAGCAAAAAAAACCCTCTCAAGCTGGAGTACATATTTTGCAGGTAAAATGACAATTATACCCCCACCAAAAATGCGAAAACTCCCCAATTAATCTAAAAAATTATCAATAATCCCTTTGTTAACTTTAAAAATTGGCAGTAATCTCCCCACTCGCTTAAAAATTGACAATATCCTACCTATTAACTTATGAGCGATTTCCAAATGGGATTTTTGCTAATAAAAAAAAAGGAAAACAGGTTTTTTTTTTGGCCAATTAGGCAAAGCAGGAGTATGTTTGCATTTAGCTCAATAATTTTAATGTTAATCACTTCTATTTGGAAAATCAGTTTTGCTTTTAATAAATTGAAAACTGCTTAGGAACTTAAGTACTACTAGGATATAGATTAAACACGCTTTAACTATTTTTAGTAATTCTAAGTTTTCCAGAATTTGAGTCATACTATTTTTAGTAATTTTTCGTTTTCTAGAATTTGAGTATTACTATTTTTAGTAATTTTTCATTTCTAGAATTCGAGGCTATTTATGTTGTACAAGGCTAAGGCACGCACTACTTTCATTCTTAATTTTCACTTTGCTAAGTTCTTCCTGGTTTTGAGAAAATTACTTCATAGCTTTGAAGTTGGTCTGACAAATTATGGTACATCCCATTTTGTCATAAATACAAAGAGTGCTAAAGTACTAACTGGAACTACTTCAGGATTTTCGGAAGAATCTTATTGTATAATGAACTTGATAACAATGGATAATAAATACTTGATGCTTACTTGGTCTCAAGTGGATTTGACCAGTATTTGTAATGGTCATACTTTGGATCGTCTAGGTTGTCAGCTATACCATGTGAGAAGTGAGCTTCGGCCCTTTTCATCATCTTGGGAGCAATCGAGCGGATAAGATCCAACATAGTTTCCACAGTATAAGCTTTGTTTTCAACTATTTTCGAAATTCTTTCCCAGCTTACTTCATCATATTCAGTCCATACTTTTCCACACGATGCATTGGGTACTTGAGAATTACCATTGCTCAAAGATACCTGTTTCTTGGATTGCATCAAACTCGTGAATTCTTAAAATTTAATAAGAGGGCACTAATAGACTGCAAATATAAGGAAAAGAAATGGGAAATATATGAAATGTAATTATATACCGGAGAATTTAAAGTTGAAAGCTCTGAAGAATGCAACTCTGAAGCTTTTTTTCCAAATGAAACAATCCTCCCGTAGTTTGTCGACTCGAGTTCTTGAAAACCCCTCCTACTATCTGTGCTGTTCCCCTTGAGGTGCTTTTTCTTTGTTGAAGCACACACGTGATCTTCTTCAGGAGACCAATCCAAGTTACCCCAAATCGTCTCTCCTCCTTTAGGTAACAAAGAAATGATTGAATCCCATGTACGAGATACACGCATCACATGTTCCAATGTCTGAAGTCCGAGAATTTCAGAATCCAACAGACCAGGAGCCATAGCTCTACAAAATTAGAGTCTAATGAGAACATATTTTCTCAGAAACGGTACAATTTAATTTAAATACTATGCTTTAGGCTAACCTTATAAAAGCAACATCTTTGCTCTCAGCAGACAATATATTACCAACAGTTTTAGGGACACCAAGAAACGTGGGACCAATATTCATGATTGCTTTTATGTGCTTCGAACACCAATCGGGGCCACCACCTCCTCCCATAGGTGGAGGAGATTCGACCCATTTCATGAAATGGAGAAAATAAATTACACCCATAGAATGAGGCACCACCACCACTTTCTTGAACCCATTTGTTACGTACATAAGCTCGATTTTGCTCTTCAATCTACTAAGACTTTGGTCCCTCATCTGCTCATTCAATTATATTAGAGGAAGTTCACCACAATCTAAAATCAATCAAGCATAGCATTTACCAAATCATTTCCTATGTTTCATTTAATTAAAGGTATACTATTTTTACATGCATCCCTTCTGATGATGTATAGAGAATGACAGGTTCATTTATTGCAGACAATATAGTTGCTATTATATTTTACATACTTGTACTGTAATGAATTAAGAAACAAACATTTAGAGTTACTACATAACATCTGATATGTCAACACTGACTAATCAAAAGTGTGAAGAAAAAACATTACCTCTGTGTTCTGAAATGATAATCTCCAATCATAAGCAGCCATGTACATGTTCTTCCCCTCATATCCAATCCGGGCCAAATTTTCAATCAGTATAGCCCAAACAAAATATCCAGGAGCAAAATAATCAGCTGCAACAAGACCCGGTACAGCCCGAACCCGAATTCCAGGTGGATCAAGCCCAGTCTCATTGTCTAATGAAAGATGCTCCAACCAGCACATAGGCCTAAATTCCAACAAAATCCTCAATTGGGTATCACAAACTCAATCTAAGGCTATGTTTGATTATTGAATTACAGTGAGTAATAAATTAAGAAAAAATTCTTTCATGCATCAAATGATAGAAATTATAAAACATTTAGCTTCATTTTCCGATCATTTTCATTTTACTCTCTGAAATCCAATTAAATAACCAAACATAGGCCTAAACTCCATACAAATCCTCAATTGGGTATCACAAGCTCAATCTAATGCTATGTTTGGTTCTCGAACTTTAGTGTCTAATACACTAAGCAAAATGTTTTTCTTGCATCATCAGATGATAGAACATTTAGCTCATTTATAGTTCGTTTTCATTTTACTAATCATTTTACTCTATGAAATGCAATCCAAGAACCAAAGAACCAAGCATAGCCTAAATAAACAATAGAAGCAAAAAAAAGATCCAATTATACAACACAAACCTTTTGAAAATTTCGGTAAAGCTACCGCCCCAGAGCCGCCTACGGAAGAGGCCATCGGAGCAAGGCCTTCCCTCCCAAAGCTCGAGGCCTCCGGTGACAATGCCGGGCACCAAAACAACCGGATGAAGTGGGGTGAGGCCCTCACGTCTCAGCCTCGCTCCCGGGGGTTCCGGGGCCCTAAGTCCAGGCAAATTTGCAGGCAAACACTGGTAGAGAAACAAGAGAAGCCACCAAGTAGTGCATAAGTATCCAATTGTCCAGCAACAAGAATCTATGCACCTCCATTCCCTAGGAATCTTCTTCTGCTTCTTCTGTTTTGCTTTTTCTTCTAATAAGAGAGTAGTAGCACTCTGACAAGTTTTTTGGTCATCAATTTTTGGGGCTTCAGATATTTTCTTACCTTCAGATTTTGTTTTCTCATCATGTGAAGAACTCTTCACTGGCTCAAGAAAACAGAGCTTGCGGAACCGGAGAATTGAACCCATTGTATCAAAATTGCTAACAATAACAACCTTAGGTGATCAAGAATTGAAAAAAATTAGTACCCATTTTGAAAAGAATGAATCAAAATGGGAAACAAACAAACACACCTCAAAAAAGGAGAAATTTAGGGAGGAAAAGAGTTTTTAGGTGGTGTCAGGCACCCACAGAGTGCAAAAACACGTGGTCAAGGACCAGATATGGAGGTGTCTATCGAAGCTAACAAGAAAGAAAAAAAGATGGATTTTTTGCTTATCATTTACTTCTAAAGAGTGCTTTTTTAACTTGTTTTCCCTAGTATCAAAACGGTGATGAAACCTAGGAGAAATGGGAAACGCATACATAACTCTGTATATATAGAGAGAGAGATATTGTAGGTATAATTAGCTTAAGGACAAATAGAGACTGCTTTTAGGACACTTGTCTTTGGCTTTGCTTTTGCATGCAATTGCCTATGACCTCAGCTGTCACCTTCCCAAACCACAATTTGGTTTCATTAGTTTTGTTTTGCTTTGTTTAGACTTTAGAGGCATTGGAAAGCTTTTCCATTAGCAGAATTTCTTAATCGGAATTCACCACGTTGTAGCAATTAGTCCATTTTACTTTTACTAGACCTGAATTCATCAACTGGTAGCAATCAGTCATTTTACTAGCATCTGTATTAGCAAAAATTCAAATTAAAACCGTCGTATTATCAAGAATAGTTACTTCAACTAGATCAAAGATCAATTAGTTTCTTCTATTAGACCAAACATCGAGAATTAGAGTTTGAAAAATAGCATTATTAAGACTAGTTCGCTCCACTAGATTGTACAGGTCAGAAATTCAGGAATATATTTTGTTTTTTGCTTGCCCCTTGTATCTGTCATCACGTGGAAAATCCCTTTCTGTTTACAGAATTTCGTCAATGCTCGAGCATAATGTGAGGTCGTCAGAGGGCAGCAGAAGAGGTGAAAATTAATGGTCTGACTCAGGGTCAGTTACAGAAGGGGTGAAAACAACATGAAAATGGGAGGAAAGGAAAAGAAATTATTGGGTTGTCTTTTTTATGTCTGAAATTGGTAAATTCCCGAGGTATGGAGCCACTGATACAAACAATGCTCCGTTTGGATATCTGGTAAGAGTTTTACAGAGAAGAATTAAATACTTACTACTGCTAAAGAAGAAGCAAAAACACACAGTGTGGGTGTATGTGTGTGAAAGAGGAGTGAGAGGGAATCCAAAGGACACACCCCCAATTATCGGAAAAGATAACACAACTCAACACAACACACACTACGAAAAACACAAATACCCAAATCGCAGATGATGATGGCTATGGTGGTGGTGGACCAATAAGGGAATTTTCAGAACCCATACGACAAAAGAATTATTTTGTGGGCTTCCCAGTTGAAATTTAATTACTAACTAATATATAATCAATCAATTAACGGTGTTTATAAATGAAGAGGTGGATGTCAAATGAACAAGAAATAGAGAAGAAAAGGGGTGGGCGTTTGGGTCGGGTTTTTTGGGACCCGTCCCGACCCGTTTGGGACAAAAAAAACGGGTATTTTGACATTCGGGTTCGGGTACCCGAACCCGAAATATATTTTCGGGTTGGGTATTGGGTATTAGTTTCACACCCGAACGGGTATTCGGGTACCCGTTCGGGTATTTAAAAAAAAAAACTTTTTGGCCCAATATTGATGCTTTGAGACTTGGAGTTTGATTTGATTGTAATTTATTGAATACTTGAATCTTGAAGCCTTGAAACATTTGTATTGTTTTGTTTTGAAGTTATTGTGTACAATTAATGTTTGAATTCATTTATTTACAATTTTACGTACATATATGTTAAAAAAAAATTCTTGAAAAAAAAAAAAAAGTGTGAAATTTCGGGTACCCAATACCCGAAATACCCGAAAATTTCGGGTACCCGAACTTCGGGTACCCGCCAGTTCGGGTCGGGTTTCGGGTGTGAAAATTCACTACCCGCCAAGTTGGGTACCCGACCCGAAATACCCGACCCGCGCCCACCCCTAGAAAAGGGGTGAGTTAGATCCACCTCCCCGTACTTTCAACTATTGGCATTTTCATGAGATTTACAAAGCAGCCCCCCAACTTTTAATTATTGGCATTTTTATAAACTTTGTAAAGGCTAGAGAAGATGGATGTCAAATAGTCCAAAATTCCGGAGAGGTGGATGTAATTCTCCCAAAAAGAAAGGGTTGGACTTGAATGGCACAGAGTTTAAGGAGAGGGAGTTGGTATGAAATGTCTGACATTGTTTTCTTCGTCCTCTTCTAGTAATTGTAATTCTACCGTTGCTGCTTCTGCTGATAGAGCAGCAGTGTGGTGGCATGTTCAAGCAGTCAAACGGGACTCTAGAAATTACCAAAAAAGTTTAAAAGATTTTTTTTTCTTTTTTTTTATATTTTCTTTTAAGGCTGGAAATCATTTGGTCAGCAAGAATATATACGGTTCAGATTAGGTGATTTTAAAATCATATTCTCATGTGTCGGTCCAAAAATTAAATTGAATATATCTCATTCGTATGTTGTATCGTATCATCTACATAGTGTACGTATAAAATAAACTCGATTAATGTCATATGTTAAATTAAATTGATACATCTCTCGATAAAATTCTAACTGCGAGTTTATCCAATCTAAACATTTTCTTAAACATTGTGGAATCAAGGGTTCAGATGAGAATTGGTCACTCAATCTTGTAAACTAATCATGACCAAAATGTCAAAATCAAGAAAAAAGAGATGCCAAATCGAATATGAATAGGTAATTGAATTATATAAAAAATATATATGCTAATGTTTTGGTCATTTCTAAACACATTATCTAATCACATTTATCATTTGAGTGTTTAAATTTTCGTAAATATAAATACGTTATTTTAATTACGATACGACCAATTTTTAAAATCATTGTTTGGTTGTTAATTTAAGAAGTTCACTTTTCATACATATCAATAACTCAAGAAAAATGCACATAGCTTGTACATGTTTGGTTGTGTATTGAGAACGAGTGATTAATACAAGTAATGCAATTATAAACGTTTAAAATAAGACACTAATTAAACTAGATTTGAGGAACCCATATCACAAGTGTATTAAGATTATTGATACTATTATTATAAAATATACTTATATTTGTCTTATGGTCTTATTTCTAATCAATATGACACGAGTCATGACTACAAGTCTACAATACTTATATAGCTAGTTCTATTATTTCTTTTAACTATATAGTATTTTAATCTTCATGTTTTTTTATGAATTATTAATATTTTTGTTTGCCTTAACCAATTAAAGGTTTCTTTAATTTCTCCAGGCCAATAGAACAAAAAGCATTAGGGTGATGATTTTATTCATTTACTTCTTTATTTATTTGTATTTTAATGTTGTATTGTTAATTTATTTACATCTAATTACACAACAATGATTTTATCATTTTAGGATCTATTTGGTTTCAATATAAAACTATGAACAAAATAAGCTATATTAAAACTATTGATCAAATTTAGTTGTTTAATCTTCGTGGTATGAATATGAGTGTTTATGTAATATAACAAAAACATCCTTAATTCCTTATTATCGTCTCCAAAAAAAAAACCATAATTTAATTATTTTACATTACACTCTCTCAGACTCTACCTCGTCGGAGGTTGGACGGACCTTCACGGAGAAGCGCCGGTCCGGACGCGGACTGGGTCGGAGCTGTAAGGGCTTATGTTCTATATAAGGTTATGGGCTGGAGCGTGCTCATCCACTTTGAGTTAAGGCATGTTGAATGGGTTGGGCAGTCCCAATCCAAGTTAATGGGTCTAATTTTGGAAAGGTATTTAAGGGTTGGGACTTGGGCCTATTGTAATTTGTAATGGGTTCATCCGTTCATGTAATTAATATTGAGGGAACTGTATTTTTCATATTAAACGTTGACCTATTTTAGACATTTGATATGAAACTTAAAAGAAAAACTCATTTATTATCGAAATTGAAGGTCATTTTTAACATTTCATTTCTCCATCAATTTTTGGCATAACTTCTTCGTTACAAGGCCAAATTTTATGTTCTTTATATTGTTGTAAAACTTTTGACGAGATATTTCTAATGGTACAAGTTCCAGTTCATGAAACGGAATAAATAATCCGCAGATAATTAACAAAGTTTCGAGATATTAATAAAAATTAAATCGTATCTCATAATTTACAAGGAGTCGGGCCACAATAATTTCCAAATTTGATATAGGGCGCATAAGCATGCTATCGTGAAAAATTGGGAGCATAATTTTAAGCATACCAAAAATCACAATTAAAGCTCAAGTAAATATGAAAAAAGTCTTTCAATTTTGATATTAAATGTGTATTTTTTGAAGATTTGGTACCAAATATCTAAAGTAGGTAAAAGTTTGATATGAAAAATACAATTCCATCAATTAATTTTAGGTGGTCTTTAATTTTTCAAAAAAAAAGTGCAAGTAAGTTTAATAAATGGTATAATTGATCTAGTGTAACAATCTGTACTATTTTGTGTTGGTGTCTTCTTTTCTTTTTTGATAATTTTGTGATGATGTCTACGGGTACAAGAACGTCAAACTTTTTTCGGAACTGGTAAGATGCGATATGAGTTAAAAATTTACGTTTAACAAATTAAAATTGGGATAAAGATATGAAAAATTCTTGTCCAAGTCTGGCTTGACCAAACCCATCCAACAACCAAGCAAGTGTATTGCACTTGTTTTGTGATTGGTCACTCTCCTGAGAGTTACATCTAATCCTAAAGCAAGTGTATTGCACTTGGCCTTGTAGTTACTTTGAATTCGGTCAAATCCGATGTGGGTAAGAATTTCCCTAAAGATATAAATCAAGTTTTAGTGATTTTTGAATTAATGATTTTTGCTGGGATAAAATGGAAGAATTAGGTAGGGATCTTTTGGATATGGTTTGAAATTTTGGTGATTTGCTGCTTGTGTTGTTTTGGGGTGTTTGAAGGTGGACTCGGTATGCAATGGAGATAAAAAGAACCAGAGAGTAGTGGAGAAGAACTCTTTTCAATTTTTTGTTTTGGTTTTGCATATCTATGCTAGGTGTATTGCACCCTTTAACACGTGGCACAATATGGTGTTTGGCACAGGGTATGTTACACCATTTTGGTACAGGTGATCTGAAGCCCCAACCTAAAAGGGGAAAGGAGTACTTTACACCATAATACCATATATATATAATATAAAAGAAAGAATAGGATGCAGATGTCTATCATCATAGCTACGCGCATATTAAGGGCGTGTTTTGACACCATTCAAACAGTGACATCCCTTTTTTAATCATTATAAATAAAATAAATCAATAATTCAGTGCCAGCCTTAGGCCATCGTTATCCTGCCACTCTAATTGCACGTGTGTATAAACAGGGTGGGCAATTTGGTCCAATTTACACACCAAAAAGGTAAAATTTTATTTTTGGTCATTTTAAGTTACTTCGTTTCAAAATTGGTCATTTATTGTGGTACCTCGATAATAATCATCCTTTATTGTGTCATCGTCATCAATTTCAGTCCTTATTGCCGGGAAATTTTAATTATTGTCGGAAATCACAAATTTATGTCTTAATTGACCTGAAAATTAAATTTTTTGGGTAAAAATCACCAATTTATGTCTAATTTGACCGAAAAATTTAATTTTAGCCAAAAATATCATTTGTCGAGTGACACTTAAAAATTAAGAAGTTCATATTCTGATTCCATAATGTGCAAGACCAAGCCATGTGATAGGTCACATATGACATAAATTGATGTTTTTTGGCAATAATTAAAAAAAATCGGTGATAAGGACTGAAATTGATGATGTTGACACAATAAATGACGTATATTGTCGAGGTACCACAATAAAGGGCCAATTTATGTAGCCACTTTAAAGGGCCAAAAATGAAATTTTGCCCACCAAAAATTATTTTGATCAAGATTATTCATAACTAGCAAGTAACAATTAAATTGCACTTGTTTTGTTTTGTGAATTATTCAATTCATGTATTGCATACTTATATTTGTCATGTGAACATTTTGATTCGACAAAACTTGAATCGGAATAGAATTTTTCGTATGAGATAATGATTGAATTTATTTTGGGTCATGCTTTAATTTTTTGTTGGATCAAATATTATTTAGGGTGAGTTTGGCCTAGCGATTCGAAAATCAATTATAGGAGAATTAATTTTACTAAAATGGATTTTGGCAATAAGTGATTATGATAAAATTCAATTATAAAAGAATTGCTTTTGGATAATAGCTTTTGCAAAAGTAACACTTTAGTAGCTTCTGAAATAAGTTGATTTTAGCTTATGGAGATCTCAAATGCGATTATGATATTAGGGGCCAAACACCATTAAAATCACGATTGACTAAAAGCAATTTCTATAATTGGGGCCAAACACTTCAAAAATCACAATGGATGTCTAGAAGTGCTTTTAAGAGCTCCCACCGCTGGGCCAAACTCACCCTTATTAAGGATTTTACGAACAACTTCAAGAAATCTAAAATCATTTCATGAGAAGAAAATAAACTAAAATCATGAACTTCTAAAGGAACTCGATTTACATAAACATATTTGGGCTTCAGATCACCTGTACCAAAATGGTGTTACATTCCCTGTGCCAAACACCATATTGTGCCACGTGTTAAAGGGTGCAATACACCTAGCATAGATATGCAAAACCAAAACAAAGAATTGAAAAGAGTAAATAAGTCGTCTTCTCCACTACTCTCTGGTTCTTTTTATCTCCATCGCATACCGAGTCCACCTTCAAACACCCCAAAACAACACAAGCAGCAAATCACCAAAATTCCAAACCATATCCCAAAGTTCCCTACCTAATTCTTCCATTTTATCCCAGCAAAAATCATTAATTCAAAAATCACTAAAACTTGATTTATAAATATTGGAAACCCTTGGAAATTAAATGAGCCTGCCAATATTATTATATAATAAGTTGCGCAATTTGGTTACGGGATTTCGAATGATATATTTGAAATAGCATTGGACTTGGTGGCATTTCGAATTCGATTTCGAATGACATATTTCGAATCCGCCGGAGAAACAAAATAATGAGCTTGACAGAGGTGTCCGGCTATATTAAGTGAAGCGGACCGTGGGAAATCTACGGGGCGGAGTAGTGAGATCCGAAACCGGGGCAAAGGTCCTGACTTTTCACTGGACTGGCGAAATCCGAGAAGAGGAAAACTAGAATAGGGGAGCCCTCGAATTGAGAAAGGTAGAAGACAATGGTTTTGCAAATCTATCTTAGGTGTATTGCACCGTTAGGCACGTGGCATAATATGGTTATTGTCACGGGGAATGTAACACCGTTTTGGTACAGGGAATCTGAAGCCTTAGGTTGGGGACTTGTCTTGTGTGTCGGTAGCCCATGATACGTCGATTTATTTACCCTTAAAATAGATTAATTATACTAAAGCAAATGAAAGAGACACAAATCACTAAAGCAAAAACAAAGGTAGGATCACATTTTTCTTTTCCTGTAAACACATATATACTGGGAGTATTAATTGGACTATAATTAATACAGCATTACATCACCGCGCGAGCATATTGGAGTAATTGGACTGGAGAATTATTTCATGCATTACCTACAATATTTTGCCACAAATCCTGTATACAGTTTAAGTGATTTTACTCTTTGAAATTTGTTAGTGCATGTTGTAAAGTGTCGTTCAAGAGTGTTGGTGGCTAATTGAGATTATGTCACATAACGTTTACTATTTAACAGTTATCTTCTCAATATTTTGTGTACAAAGCTTATTAATATAAATCATTATGTTTACTAATAGTATTATTCAATTAAGCAATATTTCTATTATCAATAGGCAAACTATGCCTTATTATGGAAGTTGTCTGGGTAGGTTCTGTCTCGGTTTGGTTTCAAAAAATAGTTTGAATTTTTTTGCAAAACTTTAAAACTCGATTTGGATATATATTGATTTTAATGGAATATTGAAATATTAAAATATTACTAAATAATAGTTTGTGAGTATTGAAAACTTGAGATGTGATTTGGATTGATATATAATTGTTGGGGTTTGGAGGAGAAGAATAAGTGGTAAATATCAAATCAATAACTTTATACGTGTGAAAAAAATTATAAATGTCAAATCAATAATTTTATAGTCTCAAGTATGATTTTGTAGGTTTCGGTTTGAGTTTGAGTTGGAACTGTGTTTAGACTGAGACAACTTCAAACTCTTGATTTTGCTCGATTTGAGTGAGACCAAACTCATCCAAACTACTTCCATACGGAGCCTAATGACTCAATTAGAAATTTCAATATAATCTAATCTTACAAAACAGAAGATTACAAAACAGAAGAAAAATAAAAGACCTCGATCATCTTTTTCTTTTACATCAATGGCTAAATCGTCTATTATTGTTTGTGTCAGTCAACTGTGAATTGTTTTATTCAGTTGACCTCTTTCTAAAAACCTTGTATCTGTCAATTGTTTTACTCTTGTCATTGATATCGATCTATGATATTTCTTAAATGTAGTCTTATTAATATTTAAATTTATTGACTATTGAATGAGCATAATGTTTTAATAATAAATCTTCTTTAGTTTACCGTTTGCAATTTTGCATTCATATCAATGCTTGAGCTTGTCACTCCCAAAAAACTGTGTTTTTTAATTGATAATTTCATAATAATTGTCTAAAAACTGGAATAGATTTGTTATAATACATTATTTCTTATCCAAAGTATAAAGTTAAGCAAGAGTTAATTCAATATGTTTTTTTTTTTTTAATTAAAAAGCATTTTATTGAAAGGAAAGAGTTTTACAAAGTAAATTTAAACAAGGATTGATGAGAGTGGAACCTCAATCACAAAAAATACATAAAGGTAACAAACATAAATCTAAATGGCCTAAAACATGTAGTATGTAAAACTAATATACTATAACCCAACTAAATGTTATTTTCTTAAATTATTTCTGCTTTTTGAATATAATATTACAGAAGTTTTTATTGTCAACTTATTTTATTGTATTCTTATATTTGTGTGCTATGCAAATTCAAATTTCGAATTTGTGATGATTTGAAAATAAATATTTATTTTTGACACACTACAACAAAAACTATCACTAGGCATCAAACTCAATAACATTATGTGAAAAATATCATAATGAACTTATATATTCATTGTTCAAAATGTGAAAAACTATAAATGTTAATCATATTTTTAAAAATATTTTTATATTATTGTGACACTTTATTATAGAGTGAATAGCAAATTAACTCCCTGTGTTATTCTAAATAGGCAATTTAACTCCCTGTGATAAATAAAAGGGCAAAATACCTCCCTGTGATATTCTAAATAGGCAATTTAACTCCCTGTGATAAGAAAAATGGCAAGATACCTCCCTGTGTTTTTATAAAAGAAGCACATTGCCTCCCTCTAAATTGCTCATTAATTCATATCACAGGGAATTAAATTGCTCATTATTCATTTCATAGGGAGGTAAATTGCCTTTTTTTATATCACAATGAGGTAAATTGCTCATTATTTCATTTCACAGGGAGTTAAATTGCCTATTTTTATTTCACAGGGAGGTAAATTGCCCATTAGACATATCACAGGGAGTTAACTTGCAAAAAACCCCTTTATTATATTGAGCCTACTTATCACGATGACATTTAATATTATGTCACATCGTTACATATGACATATTGAAAAATAACGTTATAAAAATTTCAGTCGTACTGAATGCTAATAACATTATAGTTAGAAGTAGCATTCCATATCACATTAATATTAAAATTTCACCAACATCTATAATTTGTGACATTTTTGTAATTTTGACTATATTATATATTTTGTAATACAGACATTTTTGTAATTTTGACTATATTATATTTTGTAATACATACTTTTCTAAAAAAAATATAGAATTCTCGAGTTTGAGTCCCACTTTGGGACCGGGACAAGTATTTTTCTAATTTCATTTTAATTTTGTTGTTGTGCAACGATATCTAATAAACTATAAAAAAAAGGTTCATAAAAAACGATACTTCATATAGTATTGTGAATGATATTCGTTGTAAAAAAGACAAACATGCCATGCTCCATCAATTTTTTGATTTTTCTATTTTACTCTTAACATTTAAAATTATCTAATTGTATTTTTTTAACTATTCTAAGTACATTTATTAATAAAATTTACTTTTCAATTTTTCTATGGATCAATCCCTAAAAAAAGAATCCTTATTTTTGTGCTTAAAAATTAATTTATTCACATGAAAACGCGTGTTGAAGACGACTATATATATATATATATATATATATATATATATATATATAAAAGAAAAGGCAGGATATTTGTTGTCATTAAGTGAAAACATCTTACAATAGGGATTCAAACACGAATTCGCAAATTTGTAGTGACATTCATTGTAATTTATTAATACTTGTGAACTAAACGATATATTTCACTGTTTTATTATAAAATATTTCTAAATTAAAAAAAAAAAAATTGTTTTAATTACAGATCAAGATGTGTCCTATTTACAATTTCCACGTGGCAGCAAGCATTAGGGAGTAAGCATATTAATCTGTACGTAGACGAGTAATGATAGTCCCTCTTCAAGAATTGAATGCAATAGGGCCACAAATTCTGAGAACCTCTCCTCCCTCCTTTTTCCAGCTTTAAATACATAAACAAATTTTCACACGCAAAAACACAAAATCGCATTTGAGAAGAAATCTAATTCACATCAGATTTCAGAAATGGCGAGTGGAAGAGTAGATCTGGACGGCAATCCGATTAACCCGATGACTATATGCATGATCGGCGCCGGTGGTTTCATCGGCTCCCATCTCTGCGAGAAGCTATTGGCGGAGACGCCGCACACGATTCTCGCCGTTGATGTATACAATGACAAGATTAAGCATCTTCTAGAGCCTTCCGGTGGCGGCGCCACGTCATCTTGGGCCGATCGAATCCAGTTCCACCGCCTCAACATTAAAAACGATTCGCGACTTGAAGGACTGATCAAAATGGCAGATCTCGTAATTTTCTACAATCACTTGCTTCGATTCCTTCATTTTTATTGATATCGTTCACAATTTGTCTCGGATCTGGATTCTTTGAGTTATTTTATTTGTTTCTTTCATAGAATTTTTCGTTTTACTTTAGTTCTTATAATTAATTGATATATTTCTAAATTGGAGTTTGATTAGATCTTGACTGGAATTTTTGGATCTGAATTTGATGTGTTTATGTGAGACTAGGATTACTAACTCTTGCTTAGTGGATTTTTAATTATTTATTATCTGTGATAGTAAGTAGCGAGTCTAGTGACGTGGTTTTTTTAATACTACAATTATTACGTTGTTTTTAAGACTTTGACTTGGACTGAATCTTAAAAAAAATTCTTTTGACAGACCGTAAATCTTGCTGCTATATGCACTCCAGCAGATTACAACACGCGTCCACTTGACACAATCTACAGCAACTTCATCGATGCTCTCCCTGTGGTGAGTGCGCCTATTTAGTTTTTTTTTTTTTTTTTCAAACTTGTAATTGGATTTGGTGTAATAGTAAGATTTGTTATTACTTGGTGGTGAACTTTGAAGTTGATTTGACTTGTCTGGATTCAGGTTAAATACTGTTCAGAAAATGGAAAGCGTCTTATACATTTCTCCACTTGTGAAGTTTATGGGAAAACTATTGGTTGCTTTTTACCCAAAGATAGCCCGTTGCGGCAGGTAAGCCTTCTGCTTTCATATCCTTTGAATTGCTAAGATTTGGAGTTCAAGGTTTATATTTTTCTTGATGTATGCTGTCTTCACATTAGAAATCTTTCCCTATGTTGAATTTGTCGTCTGATATGTGACTTGATTGATGGAAAAAGATATTGTGTTCTGGTGTAAAAGTTTTTCATGGTCCTTAGCCAGTAAATTGCTGCCTCTAGATTCTGTTTAGTTATTTGTACTCACAATTCCGCTTGCTTTAGAAAAGGCTCAACGTTTTCAATTTGCTAAGATTGTTTTAACCTTGAAATGATAAATGTGTTTACAGAAACTCGGTGAATATGAATCTTTTTTGTCACAACTTAGTGCCTTGACTCTCTTCAGAAATAGAAAGACACCAAAAGCATTTTACAGAAATTTGCAATTATTTGTTTATACTGAATTTTCAAATGCAAGTACATGTTTCCTCTGCCTCTTCTATTGATACTATCAGTCTTGCAATATTCATTGGTTATATTATGCCACTAGTGCTTTTGCTTGTACTTGTACCCAGTTAGCAGTCAACAATTCAATTTTCATTGCCTTTTTTGGGCTTGGTAAGTGTGGTGAAAATAATCCGAGCATCTCTTACCATCTTGCATCAGGACCCTGAATATTTTGTGCTCAAGGAAGATGCATCCCCTTGCATTTTTGGGCCTATTGATAAGCAAAGGTGGTCATATGCATGTGCAAAACAGTTGATTGAGAGATTGATCTATGGTGAGTTATTGATCTTATATTCAAAGATCGTCCAGTTTGATGTTGAAACTTGCATATAAATTTTTCGTTTTTACTCTATTTAACAGCTGAGGGTGCTGAGAATGGTCTAGAGTTCACAATTGTGAGGCCCTTCAACTGGATTGGTCCCAGGATGGATTTTATTCCTGGAATTGATGGTCCAAGTGAGGGTGTCCCTAGAGTTCTGGCTTGCTTTAGCAATGTAAGTCCATTTTCTTTTACTGATTTGAAAGCCATACACTTATTCAATCTCTTCTTAATTTCAAATTGTTGGCTCATTTGTTCAGAATCTACTAAGACGTGAACCACTGAAGCTTGTGGATGGTGGTGAATCACAGAGAACCTTTGTTTATATTAAGGATGCCATTGAAGCTGTTCTTTTGATGATTGTATGTATATTTATTTCCCTAAAACCTATATTTGAAATCAATCTATTGATGCTAATTTAAGTGGTACAAATTCCCAGGAAAATCCAGCTAGGGCTAATAGTCATATATTTAACGTGGGCAACCCTAACAATGAAGTTACAGTCAGGCAACTTGCTGAAATGATGACTCAGGTGATTTGCAAATTTTTAATAACATTTTTTTCCTTTTTTCTATTAGATATTGGATTCTAGTATTTAGTAACTAATTACCCTTTTCCTCTTTTTCTTGCATGCTTGCAGGTTTACACAAAGGTTAGTGGAGAATCACCAATCGAATCACCTACCATTGACGTAAGTTCCAAAGAATTCTATGGTGAAGGATATGATGATAGTGACAAAAGAATTCCGGACATGACCATAATCAACCGACAACTTGGTAATAAGCAATTGAATCATTCTTGATGAACTTAGTTCCTTGTGAGTATGGTCCTTTTTCTGACAATGATCCTTTTAATTGTGTATGTCTCAGGTTGGAATCCAAAGACATCCCTTTGGGACTTGCTCGAGTCCACTCTTACTTACCAACACAGGACGTATGCTGAAGCTGTTAAGAAGGCTACTTCAAAACCGTTGGCAAGTTAAGATATGAAAAGTATGAAATGTTCGATTCTCTTTCATGCGCTGCCTGCATATTTGGCAGGTCTTTCTAATTCGTTTAAAGGATCTCTCGGTATATTAATATGGTTCCTTCTCATACGATGTATTCTTTGTCCCTTGAGTGTCATTAGTCCACAGCTCACATTTGTAATGATTTTGTATGTCTAATATCTTTGAAGATATATTTTGCGGTTATGTGCCCTGCTAGACTTTTGGATATCATATGAGGAAAGTTAGTATTTGCTTTGGGGGTTTTGCTGTTAGTAACCTACTTTTAGTTGCCTCAAATGGAACATGTATCATTTTGTTCATGCTTTTCAGTCAGTGATTTTTTGCTAATTTATAAGTCCCGGAACCTATTATATCATTGATCTATCTATTACTAATTTATATAATTCAAAATCTTCGCTGTACTAATAAAATATCAGTCTGACCTGGTTAGCCATCATTCTTTTTTAGAATTATTTGACTAGTGAACATTAACGTAATTTAAATGCAACTTTTATCTAATACTTCCATTTACTCTACAAGAATATTCATTATATGTTTGGTACACATGGTTTTCAAAATATTGCACCCAAATACTTGTTGCAAAGTTATTTAGAAATAATATATGATGTATACTACGAACTTTTGTGCTTTATTTTGCTGGATTGCATAGTGGACATTTTATATTATGGAAATGTCAGAAAAGTTAGAAAACTTTCTGATTTTATTTTAGAAATTTGAATAGATAAGTTAAAGAAATTAAAACAAAAACTATTCCGGCTCTATGTGGATGGTTTTTGATCCAGTCTGAGTTTTCGCCAGACCCAGGAAACTCATCACAAATATATTCATAAATCTGCACCCAAACTCTTGAAACCTACAAAATATTGATTTGACACCTACTATCTATTTTTTCCCCAAACTCTGTAAAAAAAAATATTAATTTGACACCTACTACCTTCTTTTTTCCCAATATCCAAAACCAATCCAAGTGAGGTTTTAACTTTTTCAAAACCACAAAACCCAACATCCAAAATCTAACCAAATGAGGTTTCAAAAGTTTCACCGAAACTACCCAAATCATTTTTTTAGAACCGAGACCCATGAAATCGGATCATAACCCTTCCAAATAGGCCCCCCATATTTTCATTTTGATAGATTGAAAATAAAAACATTCATTTGGATATTTTCAGTAGAAAATATATGTAGAATTATCCATTATTGCAAACCCCAACTGCCCAACACTTGCTAAGGACTTCTAAGTATTATAATCTATAGGGATTATTATATCAACATAATTTTGGTACTGGAAAAATCTAAGATTGAATAAATGAGGCAATCATATTATGAAATGTATCATAGTATGAGCATTCACTCCACAATTATGTCATTCTTGAGTATCCATGAAGTATACAAAGATGTGGACAAAGAAAAAGCAAAGATAAACACATAATATCCTGATACATGAGCTGCAAAACTACTACAGAAGGAAAAAGTGAACATCCCGCTTAGATGTGCAGGTCACGTGATTTAATTGATAAATGCCCTGGTTTTGTAACAAAAGCTCCATTCACTAATTTTTTCTTGATTTGTAGCTATGGAGATAGGCTATGATTTTATTCGATTTAGATTAACCATGGATGCCAATGGGGAAAGATACAATTTGCTAAGTGAAAAATGTTCCTATTGAACCCCACTCAATCTAGCCCAATCAACAAACTGCATTCCACCATAAATATTGTTGGCAAAACGTACGCCCACTGTAAATGCCATGGCAACTGGTGGGATTTTCTTCGCCAAAGGTGAGGCTTCAACTAGATATTCCAAACCATTTATGATCTGATATCGTGTATTTGAAGACACAGCAAGAAAAACACCTGAAACATGAAAACAAAAAAAGTGATTTACTTCAATGATATAATGAATTTCAGCAGATTCTAAAGTAAGCTTTAAATTATAGGAAATGTATTTGACTGGCTTTTGCTCGACTATTAAAATTTAAATAAGAAAAGTATACCCCATAGGACAGCACTTTTCACTAAAGGAGGCACAGGTACATCCTCTTCCGACTTATTAATGCTCCTGACATGTAGGAAAAACACATCGATAATATTGATAATCTCCATAAGAAGAATCAAATAATATTATCTACATGACCAAATTTATCAGCAAGCATTGCAGTAGCTCGTTAATTGCTGACAGCGGTAACATTCGCATGAGTTAATACTATGTGCTGAAGATTTGGTTAGTAAATATTTGGAATTGAAAATCAATTAAAAAAGAATTCTCTAAAAGCTATTAATCAGACAGTTGAATTAGGTAGTTGAACTTAAGCAATGTTCTATCAAATTTAACATGGAAGAACGAAGATATAAAAATCTATAAAACTTGATGTTGGCAAATAATGTACTTAAAAAATATATGAAATCCACTTCATAGTAAAGTAATCTAGCAATAAGATATTAAGACAGAAGTGCACCGTTTAGCAGTCATGATCATATTTGCGATGCCTTGGCCAATAAGGCCACAACCAAATCCAACTGAGCCATATAATACACCCTGCATCCATGATAAGCATACTAGTGATATGCATTACATAACAAGTACATTCTGAAAAAAACTATTCTTTGTCTAAGATTTGTGTCCGAGTGCATGATAAGTAAGATCATTTGAAAGGGAATCAACTACGGTACCTTGTAAAAGTATGTGGCAATCCTCTGCTGCGTAGAAAATCTAAGTCCTGGTCTCTCAGCCTCAAAAACACTGTCATCAACATATTCACAATCAGTATATACCCGATAATTGATAGCCACATCACGGAAGATGGCATGAGATACAGATACAGATTGAGTGCCTTATATAAGGGGCCATTAGAACAAAACAAGGCAGATAGATAAGCATAAAATAGTCATGGATAAAAAAACTCAGAAAATTACAACTTTTTAGAACTTAGAATGCGTAACTCACCTGCTGGGAAGAGCTCCACAAACATTTCGTAAGCGTCCAAGAAAGCCATGGGATACAGATACAGATGGCTTGCCTATACGAACATAAGGGGCCAACATACCAACCAAAGCAATGTCAACAACAATACCCACTAGAAGATCTGCGGCATACAATTCAAACTCCGCCCAGAAATCCTTTCCTCGCTTATTAACTTCCGCAAATGTTGCACAACAAGAATCAATCACCACCTGGTACACAATCAAACCAAAAGTCAAATCTTGATATGAATCCAATCAACAGATTATTTTAATGCATTAATTATAACACACAACGAATATGTTACTATTACAAAGAAAGAAATTCAACAATTTCTCATCATATACTAAACGTATATTCATCTACTTAAATACAAAAAAAAAAAAAAAAAAACTAACTAACTAACCTCGGTTCCAACTTTAAACAAAAATGTGGGATCAGCCAGCATACGGTTTCGAAGCATCGAACAATATCTCATCAAAAATCCTAACGGCCAACCCGAACCCTGCAATCACATCACACTCCATTTCCAAATTAAAATATAAAAATCAACTTTTCTTACTACAATCTAAACTGTTCCAACATGAACATCACCTGCAAATCTAAGTACCGAGTAAGAATCAATCTACGAATCCCCGTTGATTTCGCTGCCTCCAACATATCAGCAGGCAGAATCGCACCTACGTTTTCAGCTTCCTTTAAAACATCAGCGTATTTAATTATCGGTCCAAACTCATCTTCGTCGTTATTACCCTCATCTCCACCTCCTCCTCCGCCACCGCCACCTGTAGGCAATCGCCCGTTCCCTCCATCTCCTCCGCCGCCATTATCGTCGGTTTTCGGTTCTTCCAAATTTTCAGACAAAGGAATTGTTTCCGTTAGGGTGTCCGACTCTCCGCACTTGATTCGAAGCGTTTTATGGAAGCTGGTTGTTTTAATGGAAGGCGTAAAATTGGCTAATATTTTGAATTCGAGAAATGAGTGATGATGTGATTTGTGGAGCTTCTCGGTCATGAAGCCGCCTCCTGGGGAACAAATAGACGACATCGTTTTGATAGGGAAATCGCATAAACTGCTTTGCCTGAAAATGTAATGGGATTCCCGGTGGCTGAGTAACTCTGAGTGTGGGGGTTTATTGGGAGTGAGAGTGTACTAGGTTGGGAAATGAAATGAACAACCAAACTGCAATAACAGGTTGTACATGTATAGCAACTTTCTTAATTTTAAGATTGTACGAAGGCCCAATTACCGGAGAAAGCCCAACATGAAATGGATGGGATCATGGGACGATTAAAGGGTTGGAATTGGATCCTTAAGTCCGATTTGGATTTGTTTTCTACGATGAGAATCTCAAACATTGTTGGCCGTTGGTCGGTGTAAACTGTAAACTGTACAGAAATTGTCTAATTTGGACTAAGAAAATGTAAATTATTATTTGCCTATTTTGATATTATTATAACTTAATTGTATTAAGTTGTAAATAAATTATCTTTTGCGCACAATGCATCACTTGAACACTAATTATGTGCAGATATTACTTTTTACAATTTTTTATTAAAATTAGATGTAAAAAGTAATATATCCGTACTATTTTTAAAATATTAAAAGTTGAACTTAGTAATTTATTTTATGTAAATAAATATGGAGTAATTCAATGTTTGTTTTTAGTTTTACACGTCATAATGTGATCATTTATATTACTACATTATACTCATATGTGAATATGTTTTTATATATGGAGTATATATTTGAGATATTAATAAAAAAAAAAAAAAATCAAGAGCATACCTAAAACAGTACAAGATGTACATTATAAAATTAACTAAAAGAAAATCCAAATACAAAACATATTCGAAAATGGAAAGCAAATATAATGGAAGCATATCATTTGAAAAGAAAAAATTGTATTAGAGTCAAATGGAACGATAATTCGCCAGTGAGTCGGGTTGAGCCCCAAAACCAAGAGGTTCTCGATTTAATTCTCGTAGTGATATTAATGAAGCTAATGTCAATTTACTCTTCTATGAAATGTATAATGTTCAATTTATCTCCATTTAATTTGAAAAAGAGCACTTCATCCCTCTGTAATAAATTTAAAGGAGCAATTTAACTTCTTCAGTCGAAGAGTGTAATTCACTTGTCGAATTAAGCATGGACATGGAAAATATTTTTATACAACAGGGGATAAAAATGAAACATTTATCATAATAGGGGGTAAATTTGTCACATTTATCATAACACATAAGGTAAAGTGCCACATTTATCGTAACATAGGGGTAAAGTGCAACATATAAGAGGGGTATTCTTGTCAATTCGTACTTTTAAGTTTAAAAATGTCAAAGATGCGGTGTGAAATTTCTATAAAATTATCGAGGGTTAAATTGCTATTTTTCAAATCACATGGAGGTAAATTGAACATTATGCAAATTATAAAAAAGTAAAATTTCATTAATTCAATATGAATTTAATGATCATTTCTCTTAAAAAAAATGAAATGTTAGTTCACGAACTTACGACTTGTTTGTTCGGCATTTGAGAGAGTAGTTTATGAGAGTGGTGGAATTTGTAAAATAGAGTAGGATGTTGAAGACTTTATATCAAATTATATTTATTATGTAGGATAATTTGTGCAAGAAATGAATTATTTTATGTAAAATAAAATTAAAATTTATATACGTTTTTTTAGAAATAAGAATTATTATTTATTTAACTTTTGGAAAGTTTGAGAAAATGAGAAATGATAATTTAGTTTTTGAAAGTAGAAAATTTATTTGTGTTCTCGCTTTCCCCAAACACAAAATAATTATGGGAAAAGCCAACAACCCTGCCTTAGTCACTGTAAAACAAATTAATTAAAAAAAAAAAAGAAAAATTGAACATTAAGTCGTCTCCGTCCACTGTCCGACGGCTTTTCCAATTTCTCTCTCTCTAGATCACTCTTTCAAGTTCAAAACACTCACACAGACCACTGTAACCTTCATCCGTACATCAACATTCACCTATATACAAACATTTTCTCATTGGCAGTGGAGAATTGTTACTTTTTCTTATTGTTACTTTTGTTGAGATCCGTGGATTGGTGGCCGTTGGATCTGGAGAATTGGTGGATCTAAGGGATGGCGCTTTCGGGGATGAGAGGATTGTCAGTTTTCATCAGTGACATACGGAATTGCCAGAACAAAGAGCAGGAGCGCCTTCGTGTTGATAAAGAACTCGGCAACGTTCGCACTCGCTTCAAGAATGAAAAGGCAACGCACCTTATGTTTTTCCTTTTTACACTCACACATATACGTATATATGTATGCATATGTGCTATTAATTAGGAGTTCGTTTTGGTGATTTCTCAAATTTGTTGCAATAAAGTACAAAATTGAGCTGGAATTGTGGTTTGTGAAATTAGAAATTGGATAAAATGCAAATTGAACAGATTAATGAGCTGAATTAGTTATAGTTTGTGAGCAAAATTAACCAAGCACATCTAGGAAACAAAATAACAGTATAAGACATTTGTAGTTTTCATTTGGTGTTTCTTTGCTTTTCCATAGGCTTAGTGTTATTGCTTTCTAATCAGTGCTCATTGGCAATTAGCTGGTGAATGAGATGAGGTTAGTTGTGTAATTCAACTTCGTGCGTATGGGAATTCTGTCAGTCAGAGGCAAGGATGTTTACTTCCTGGAACGAATTCACGATGCTGCTGATTATTTTCTTGCATCAGTCCTCACATACACAATTAGCAATGTTGATGAAGCCTATCAAGTTCAACTATGCTGAATTTTTATTTGACCTACTAAAAGACTCAAATTCAAGACATTCATTAAAACTTCTGGCATATAATTCAGTAGTATTATGGAGATGGTGAGATGAATTATAATTGGTGTTATTTCATAATTCAACCTGGCTTGAGATCCATAAAGAGAGATACATGAATCCATTTTAACATTGTCACCTCTGTGACTGGAACATAAAGCACAGTTAACTATTGATGTTCTTGTGCTCATCAAACTGGACCTCTAATGCACAAAGTATTGGCAGTATCTTATCTGTAAGAATACAGGCATATAATAAATAGTTAAAATAAAGACAGTGGTTTTTTGCAGCATTATATTTTAAAGAATAATCATAATGTAGTTTATCCATTCTATACCCTATAGCTGTGATGGAAAAATTCATAATGACGTAGTGAGTGAACAACAGCAAGGATGCATTTACTTGTTTCTTTCCATTGACTTACCAATAATCTGAATTGATACTTTGACTAAGAAAAATAGTCATTGATGCATTTGTGGTTATAGGGGTATGCAATGGTGTATAGTTATGTTGCATTTCTTCTGTATACATTGGCATTATAGAATATTCTTGCTAGATTTCTCAGTAAAACTTTTCTTAGACCAGAAGATAAAAGTTAATGCTGAGGGATGAAAAAGAGTAAAAATGCTATACTAAGTAGTGTAGTTTAGCACCTCTGTGCATTACATGACAGAACTACTTTGACTTGATTACAATGCATAATGATAACATTATAATAAACTGACTTAACTGGCCTTTTATTGTGAAATACTTCATAAATGTAACTATTTTTTCGGTGAAATACTTCATTAGTTAGCAATGCTGTCTGTTCTGTTATTAAATAGCAAATATAATCATAGCAGGACACAAGTAAGAACTTTAATATTGAAGTCTGTGTGCATATAAGTATAGATGTATTAATCAGCTGTCTAAAGTACCGGGTAAGGTGAATGCAATTGAATGTGTCATGCATGATTTGCTCTATACTCTAGAAAGGGATGGAGCATAAAAATATCACCTGCTCAGTAACAAACTATTTTGAATATTAAAAATGAAGGCTTAGTTTAGGAAATTCCGTGCTTAACACTTTTGTAGGAAAATGGTTGTGATGTTTGCTGATGAAAATTAATGTTGAAATCAGTATGGGCTACATCTTAGTGGATAAGATGCTGGGTTATCTTCTCTTTTTGTGTTTTGAGCATCTTTGGAAGTTACAGCGATATCCTCCCTTCCACCTTCTACACCGATAAGTAAGAAAAATCATGTTTCTGCTTTTGGCTGACAAGGCGTTTGTATATTCCACTTTATTCAACTCATAACTCCATCTGTATCACTTTTTGTACTCTTCATAGTCTTCCCATACTTGCAACAAGGATGTCCAAAAAGAGCTCGTAAGTTACTGGTTCGTCTAGTGTGATAGTGAAGGCTTCTGTTTCTCTATTCTTGTTTCTTATCTCATGTAGAAATAATATCAATTCAAAGTGTTTATAACAGAATAAACAGAATATAAGAAGAGTAATTGACTTAGTTATTCTTTGGTGACTGAAAGTGTCTGCCTTGAACCCATGACCTTATTTTTCTCTATCTTGTTGTGGAAGAGAGAAGAGACAAAAACAAGATGTTGCAATAATTTTTTTTTTCAAGCAATAACTCCGAGCTCTCCCATACTTCATTTTGTTATGAAGTCGTTTCTGATGAGGTGAATTTTCCTCTTAAGTTTTATCCGCTAGAGATGAACATCTTGATTTCAGCTCATACTTGATACGAGCAATTACTTTCCTCAGCGAGTTATTTTCACTAAAAGCATTAAATCAACTTGCATTAGAGCAAAGATAATATTTATTCCATGCATAATTGCATCTCTCCTCATGTGTAAACATTTTTTACTTGACAGGGACTAACACCTTATGAGAAGAAAAAATATGTCTGGAAAATGCTTTACATTTATATGCTAGGTTATGATGTTGATTTTGGTCACATGGAAGCTGTTTCATTAATATCTGCTCCAAAGTATCCTGAAAAGCAGGTATGATTTGTGACTAATTTTACACATAATTCTGTTTATCTTTATGTGTCACGTGAATAATATTTCCTATTGTACTTTGACTTGCAATAGAGCAAATCGAGTTTCTTAAGTAAATGCATGCTGCATATAGTGTAATGCAAATTTGGCTTTTATAGCTGTTATTCTGCAAAAGTTTTGGTCATGCTTATGATTTAGTTTCTTTATATTCTAAGAATGTGAGGATAATTGAAATGCACGTTGAATGTAATTTCTGGATTTTGCTTTTAGTAAAGGAGGAAGTTATGAAAGTGCTCTGAAGTGTAAGCCTAGGTACACAGAGGTTTCTACACGCAGAACACTTTTTGGGTGGTTTAATCATCAACTTTTTTTTTGATGGAAGGTAGAAATTTCATAATGTTGGGCTCTTGCAAAGGTTGTTTCATATGCTTGATTACTGGTTTCGGTATCATGATTCATGCATACTAAACTTTCCGTGTTTGTGTAGTTGACTGCTTGATTTATATAGAATTGCTCTTGAACCATATTCCCAGTTAGTTCGTGCTTGATACTTGCTATAAAACCAAAGCTATCTGGAAGCTGCAGAGAAATAAAAAAGGCAAATACGTTTTAATTTCTACAGCTGCAAATAGTGTTAGCCAAAACAAAGTATTAATTTAAGCACAGATTTTGTGTTGGAATGCCAAACAAGAAGTTTTCTGTTATGTGTATTATGTAATAAACATACATAATAACATGCAGTCTTGCTATAATCAAATAAATCCATTAATAACCACCTTAAAATTGTAATTGGGAACCTTGGGGATTTACTCTGCCATTATATCTTACAAAATTATAAGCTAATTCATTGCTTAAGCAATTTTCCAAAATGAAGCTGTGAACAGATTCTAAACAGATGTTTATCAGCAAATTTTCTCAAAACATGGTTATAAAGGTTCCTTGGGCATAAGAGGATCACAGAAGTCTAAGTTGGGAATATCCAGTTTTCATCTCCATACCTATTTTTATTGGAGATTCAATGGTTTGATTCAATCAGAATATAATATTAGCTATAAACTTTCTTATGACATTGATGGTGTTGAGATTGTCTGTTTATATAATCATTCTGCCAATTATTCTCTCATTGGAGAATATGGTATTGCCTACACTGTTGCTCTGTCCTTTATTTAAGGTTTAGAAGTAAAAATATGGTACATCATTTGTTCATTGACTTGACTTTACTTTGAGTGCAGGTTGGCTATATAGTGACATCATGCCTACTTAACGAGAATCACGATTTTTTGAGAATAGCTATTAATGCAGTACGGAATGATATTATCGGCCGCAACGAGACTTTTCAGTGTCTAGCTTTGACATTGGTATGATATGAAATTTGGATTTTGAACTCTTTTTTCTTACATCGTTTTTACTTTTCATTATGAATAGTTCGTGCTAAGATTTTAGTAAACATAATGATCTGGATATTTTGCAATGACTCACATTTTATGCCATATTCTCTTAAATATGTTTCCTTTTCACCCTCCCTCTTCCAATCTTTCTTGTCTGTTCAGGCGGGCAATATTGGTGGAAGAGAATTTGCAGAATCACTGGCTCCTGATGTTCAGAAGTTACTCGTAAGTGAATAGGTTACTGAAGATACTCTGTTGAATGGCAGCTAATTATTGATGCTGAGAATTTCTACTGCTCCAGATTTCTAGCAGTTGCAGACCACTTGTGAGGAAGAAGGCTGCATTATGCCTCTTGCGCCTCTATAGGAAAAATCCTGATGTGGTGAATGTAGATGGCTGGTAATGTTTTCTTACATTTTGTGTTTGTTTGATTGAATACGTAACACGTCTTATATAACATTCCTCTTACTCCTCTTTTGCAGGTCAGACCGGATGGCACAACTGTTAGATGAACGTGATATCGGTGTCTTGACTTCTTCGATGAGCCTTCTAGTTTCTTTAGTGTCAAATAACCATGAGGCATATTGGAGTTGTGTTCCAAAGTGTGTTAAAATCTTGGAAAGGCTTGCGAGAAACCAAGATGTTCCACAAGAATACACTTACTATGGCATTCCGTCTCCCTGGCTTCAGGTTTGCCTCATCTTGGTCTCTATCAACCTGATCAGGGGTGTATTAATTTAAATTCTTTTACCTGGCTGTTTTTAGAAGCAACCTTCGTGATCCCATTGTAAGTTCAAAGTTGCTTGTCAGAGAAATAGGAAACCATAAGACCGAAAGTTGTAGGTGCGGCACACACATCAGAGTTATGTATGTGACACCTATCTTCCTATTTAATTTCTTAGGCTCTATTGAATGACCGACTCATCTAAAAGCTTAAGCTGATAGAGGAATCATTTAATATATATCATTTAACACGCCCCCTCACGTGTAGGGACATGACCTTCTTTTGGCCTGAGCTCTGATACCATATTGAATGACCAACTCATCTAAAAGCTTAAGCTGTTAGAGAGAGGAATCATTTAATATATATCATTTAACAGGTTCTTTAATGATTTAAGTTTTAAAGAAAACTTAGATAGAAGGATGCCTCAAATACACGGGTGATACCATTGTGGACAGAAGCTCAGGATATCATATTGACCGAGAGATTGACATCAAATTGCGTCTCCACAATAATTAACTACCCCACTGATGCCAAAACCCCAACAACTCAGAAAGAAGCCTGTTAGATGAGGACGACTCCTGAAAAGGAGTTAAGAATCTTTTATATCCCCAACAGAAAGGGCAGCGCAAGAAATAACTTTGGTTTTAGGTTTAGACGAAATTGTTTAGATATTCTGGAAAAATAAAAAAATGGAATTCAGTGCCCTATGATAGACGGCAAAGAAAGATCTTTCCCCTTTATTGTCGTTGAAGTTGTGGTTCATATAAAACTGCCAATCTTATATCGGTATCTTTCCATGCCATATTGGTTTTAGCTTTGGTTACAATACCAAATTTGAAGCCTTAGTCCTACAAAAGGAAAAGTCATACGGAAGAACACTAAGGTGGGTGGATGAGTTTGCCACCACACTTAGGCGAAACATCACAGAGGATTTGTGCAAATTTCGTCATAAGCTGTGATCAGATATAAGAGCTAAATTGTATTCTCCTGATTGAGATTCTTGTGCCTTTATAAAAGGTTGTTGGATTGATGTTGGGCCTTTAATTGATCACATGTCCTTCATTTTGGAGTGTCACAATATCATAAATTAATAAAATACACTCTCGACACGATGGACCTCATATATCTAGTTCACAAAATACAATTGATAATAACAATTTATGGTGAGATTTGTTGATGCAGAACTTTTTGTATTTCTGTTTGTTCTTTAATCAGAACATTTCAATTATCCGTTGGACTTGGATATGGTTAGAGATTATGAAAATCTGACAGGACCCGAGTCTAAAATTCGTTTAAGATAAATGGACACAGATATGGATTTGCACAGATCCGATCAGATTCCGACCCGTTTACAGCCCTAAGTAATCTAACATAAAATTAAAATATCTGCAGTCCTGGATCCTATTCTTCACCCTCAAGCATGGGCTTGACAATCATTGTTGAGCAGCTTGAGGACATTACAGTTTCAAGAGAGGTGAACTTAAACAGCTTCCCCAGAATTGCTGAAGTTCATGATTTTGAGTGACTTTTCTTGGTTTATCTAAAATGACAGCAAGCAAATAAAATAATGTTATGTGCTTTACTTTTACCCTCAAATAGAGCAGTTCTCTTGATTTATTTATCAAATCTCAGCATATATTGATGCTTCTTTAACAATTCTTACCTTACAGGTAAAAACAATGAGAGCTCTTCAGTATTTTCCAGAAGTTGAAGATCCAAACACTAGAAGATCATTGTTTGAGGTCTGCATGTCTCCTTTCTTGTATAGATATCAAGATTAATCAATTGCATTATATGGATAAATGCGTGTATGCAGGTTTATATAGTGTGTGTGTATGTGTATGTGTTAGCCTCTGTCTGATTTCATATTTCCTTGATTAATCAGGTTTTACAAAGGATATTGATGGGAACTGATGTCGTGAAAAATGTGAACAAGAATAATGCATCACACGCTGTTCTGTTCGAAGCTCTTGCTCTTGTAAGTATGATCTATATTTAATTGGGAAATGTTATAGTTACGAGTCAAATTCTACGCAAGAACATATTTTTTTTTTTTATTGTTGGAAACAATCTTGTAGAATGTTGATATAAAAGATTTCACTATCTCTTTTCTTAGAATGTGCGCATGCTTCATTTACTGTGGCAGGGGTAATTGATTATGTTTAAAATTTAAGAAAACCTTTTTTGATCCTGCTGTATATTATACCAGCATCTCATTCAGTTCTTTGGAAGGTGTATATTCTCATTGTGGCTGGATCCGATAGCATAAGTCATATCGTTTTGATTTTTCGGGAAACCGGTTTTCAGGAATCTAGGCATGGTTTATGATATGATCAGTACAGGCTTCCTTGAATTTATTGTCATATGCTGACTCTGCTTTAGACAAGGCAGTTTGGTTCAGATTCCAAAATAAGTATTTATATACTCAACTTGATTTTATTAGTAAATTTGAAATTTCCTGAGAAATTTTATAATTTTGTTTTGTTGCTTGTTTTCCAATGTATTGATGTATCATAGGTGAAAACAAGGAAATATGTTAGGTTGAGCTGTAGGCTTATTGAACACTGAATTAATGTCACTTTTGTAGCAATAATTGTTTCATTCTCAAAATTATGGGAGGGAGATCTTGAAAATGAAAAAGTAGCTTTTTAATAATGAGGGTGTGCTCTCAGATCATTTTTCAAAAGTTTATTTATAAAAGTGTTCCTGATAATGCAAAAGCTGACATTTCAAAAGTTTCAATGATTAACATTTGGTGGAATGTGTGGCTCGAAAGGAATGGAAGGATTTTCGAAGAAAAGGAGCACAATGTTGAGGAAATCTGGGAAAGAATCAAATATTGGACAGCTATGTAGCTGTTCAATTCTAAACCCTTCATAGGCGCTCCGTTTTTCTTATTATTTACAGATTGGAAAGTTGTGTAGTTGTTTCGTTTCTCGTGTTTTTTTTATTTTCTTTTTTTTCTGACTCTTTAACTTTTCATGCTTTCAAGTGCAATCTCTGCACTTTCCTTGTATTACAATTATTTTAATACAAGTGATGTGTTGTTTCAAAAAAAAAACATTTGGTGGTTAAACTCATTCCTCAATGATTTTGTAGCAGAATGTGAAGGAATTGGTCAAATACACCCCACAGTTGGTGATAAGTTTGATTCAAATTCAATACCCAGTTTTTATTCCAAAAAAAAAAAAAGATACTCCCTCCGTTTCATATTAATTGGCACATTTGTCAATTTTTTTGTTTCAAATTAATTGGCTTGTTTGGTTTTTCAAAGCATTTTTTTTTCCAATTTTGCCCTTTTCTCACATTTAAGTTGGGAAACTCAATGGTCACCACTCACTAATAAAAAATTAAAAAGTAGCCATCATTATAAAGGGTATTTGTGACATTTTACCATAAAAAAATATGTAATGATGAGGTTTCTCTGTGTGAAAACAAGAAATGTGCCAATTAATATGAAACGGAGGGAGTAATGCAAAAGCTGACTGGATGGTACCTTTGTAATCTATCCTATTCTTGTTGTCATTGAAGGTTAGGAAGCTTGGTAGTTATCTTGTTGCATCATCACCACTGAATAATCACCAGAACATATATACATTGATTGAGTGCACATGCATCAAGCAGGCCATGTGAAAATTCTGAGATCAATATATACTGTTGTGAAGCTCTGTTCACTTCATAAAATAGTTCTCCGAAAGAGCTTCACCAACTGTCTTAAGGCAGTAAAACATTCCGCCGCCTCTGATGCCCATAATAAATAAATAAATAAAACTTCCCGTCATGAAACTACCATGTTTCTGTTATAATTTAGTAACTGAAAATCAAAAGAAATTCTTGTACATTTTATTAGTTGTGACTTATGGAAGTACTAATAACAATAAATAGGAATAAAGGCTGCAGCTCAAGTTCTATGCGAGTATAAAGTCGTATATGTAACCAAGTTTTACACTTCTTCAACTGCAGGTCATGCATCTTGATGCCGAAAAGGAAATGATGTCTCAGTGTGTTGCATTGCTTGGTAAATTTATCGCTGTTCGTGAACCTAACATACGGTATCTTGGTCTGGTGAGTTATTTGTTCATAATTTATTTTCTTTAACCTCTTTCTGTCGGTTATTTTTGAAACATTTTGTCCCTTTATGTGATTTATATACTCCTCAAACTTGTGTGCCTTGTCAAAGTCCTAAATGCAACTATATTGGAGTAAGAGTCATGCGTTGCGAGTTCCTGATTGCAGAGATCCATGTCTCACTTTGATGCAGGAGAACATGACCCGGATGTTGATGGTTGCAGAAGTACAGGATATTATCAAAAGGCATCAAGCCCAGATCATTACTTCTCTTAAGGATCCTGATATCAGGTTGACTATGATTGCTCGCAGTTTTCAAAAGCCTTACCAACTGCTTACATTTATCATGTGATAGGAGGCATACAGTTGGAGTTGTTTTTACACATTCTGTGCAGTTTGTAATCTTCATTTTGGAGGATCCCTTTTTATTTGGTTCTTGTAAATTGTGCATGAAAATTTAAACATTTTTAACTAGCATGCAAAAGGATGTTCAAAATCTCTATTCTATTGTTGCAACTGTATTCTCTCTGTAGTGGCCTGTTGTTTTAGTTTCAATCATGTAATGTCGTGGGGGCAATTTTATGTTTGTTTGTCATAATTAGTTTATGAGGATTATCTATTTTAACAGTATCAGGAGACGTGCTCTTGATTTGCTGTATGGCATGTGTGATGTTTCAAATGCAAAGGATATAGTTGAAGAATTATTACAGGTGCATACTAACCTACTAACTAGTCTATACTTCTATTTGATATTAATTAGTTGGTTACTATTCTAAGCCAATAAAGAAATACTTGGCTAACTGTTGTCTGGTTTCAGTATCTTACCACAGCAGACTTTGCAATGCGCGAAGAATTGTCGCTTAAAGCTGCCATTCTTGCAGAGAAATTTGCCCCTGATTTGTCATGGTACGAATTTGTTGTGCAAAATAATCACATGTATATGTGCTTATTTATTTGGCAAACATGTTATCCTTAAACTGCTACAGGTGAAGTTAATGGACAAATAAACTATATAACGCACAATATTTTCATTTCCTTTTGCCCAACATCCATTACATAGTTTAAGTAACATTCTTCCTCAAATTGGCTTTTTGAATATTGGCCTACTGTTCTCACTATTATTCTTTTTTTACTGAATAAGATTGCATTGAACTTTTCAATAATCCTTTGATTATTTCATCCTCAGCATATTTGTGGAACAGTAACAACTAACAAATTCTTGATGCTTCAACTGAATTGTGTATATAGTCTGTTTATAATGCATCTTTTTCTCTGTGTTGCAGGTATGTGGATGTGATTCTTCAGTTGATTGACAAGGCAGGGGATTTTGTCAGTGATGACATTTGGTTTCGTGTTGTGCAGTTCGTTACAAACAATGAGGATTTACAGGTAACTGAAATCTGTCTGTCATGTTACTTATATCCAAGTATTGGTATATTGTCTGTCAAATGACGCTCCATTCAACTCATGTGCAATTTCTTTCTACATCTTGTCAGCCTTACGCAGCACTGAAAGCTAGAGAGTATCTTGATAAGCCTGCGATTCACGAGACCATGGTGAAGGTGTGTTATATTAAGCATGATATCAAGATTAAAAAAAAAAAAAGCATGATATCAAGATATATAGCTACAAATGGGATTATCTATAGCTAATAGGGATTGTTCAAGTAGATGAATGTCATGCTAGGATTGAACTCTAAATTTAGCTTTAATGATTGAGAAGAGAATAAAATTGTCCAATGGATGTGCCAAATAAATCTGACATCCGCCAGATGTTGTGTTACTGATTTTTATTTGTTCTGAACATCTGGTGTCTAAATGTGGTAGCGATCAATTCATTAGTTCGAACGTAATTAGCTGCTGGATAGGATCGCAGTTAGTTAAAGTAGAGAAGTGGTGCAACTGGTGCAATCAAAGATGGTATTGGATTAGTTGCTAATTTATCAGTCTGTAGACATCCAGGTTTTCTTTAAATTGCTGTACCAGATATTTTAGATGTTTGGGATTCATTTAGAGAAGCTGTGGATAATTTCTATTAAGTCAATTTTTTGCACTACTAAAAGTAAATATTATGTAATGACATAGGTGAGTGCATATGTCCTTGGAGAATACAGCCATCTTCTAGCCAGACGTCCTGGGTGTAGTCCTAAAGAAATTTTCAATATCATACATGAGAAGCTTCCCACTGTTTCGTAAGAGCATTTCTCTTTCTTACTTTCTGTCAGAATTTTAAGTTCCATCCTAGTATCTAAATGAGTTAATCTTGACCAGAATTTCAACAATTCCTATCCTTCTTTCCACATATGCAAAAATTTTGATGCACACTCAGCCACCTGACCGGGAGCTACAGAGTCAAATTTGGGCGGTATTCAGCAAGTAATTTGTATTAAATAACTTGTCTTTCCATGGTTATTTTGTACTAGATATTACATTTTGGTAGTCTAATGAGTTGGATATGTTTCAGGTACGAAAGTTGTATTGATGCTGAAATACAGCAACGGGCTGTTGAATACCATGCTTTGAGTATGAAAGGTGCAGCTCTAATGGATATACTTGCTGAAATGCCAAAGTTCCCTGAACGACAGGTTGGGAGTATGAGATTTGCTACAATGAGTTAGAATTGGTTTATTATCTATTCTTGTTATGAACTTGGCCTAAGCACCTACCTTTTTTGGAATACATGTTTTCCTACCTATGCTGACTGTAACATATTTGGTTATAGTCTTCATTGATTAAGAAAGCTGAAGATTCTGAGGCTGATACTGCTGAGCAAAGTGCAATCAAATTGCGGGCACAACAACAAAATTCTAATGCTTTGGTAGTGACTGATCAACGCCCAGCAAACGGGGCACAATCTGCGGGCCAGCTTGGTCTTGTGAAAGTGCCTATTTTGAGTAATGCGGTGAGATGTCCTCTTACAGATTATGAAAAGCCAAATCACTGAATTCTAGGATTGGATTTCCTAATCAGTCTCAAGTATTGATCATAAAATCACACATGGACAGGATCAGAGCGCTGCTGAAAGAGTATCACATGCAAATGGGGCTCTGACTGTTGTGGATCCTCAACCGCCTAGCACACCTTCTCCTGATCTCCTTGGAGATCTTTTAGGTCCACTAGCTATTGAAGGACCTACAGGTGCTGCTCCTCAATCTGAGGCAAGTGTCGCTTCTGGTTTGGAAGGTGGTGTAGATGCAGATGCACTAGCAATTGCACCTATTGAAGAACAGGCAAATGCTGTCCAGGTATCACTGTCTTCTGCTAATTAATTTTATCATGGCTGCATCTCTTTCGTAATGTAGACTTGACCGTTACATTATCTTCGTAATCCCTGATTATGGTTGATGTGTCTTGGAATTATGTTTTTTTATTTTTTTGGATAAGAATCTTGGGATTATGTTACAGCATATATTATTTGTCGGGTTCATAAAAATTCAAATCATGAATTGAATAGGAAGCAGTTATAAATGCTGGCTTAGACTTTCACTAAAGGGCTCAATTTGTGTGGCAAAGTGTATAGTGAATTATGTCCTTTGCCAAATTTAAGCTTTCTACACAGCACAGCTTTAGTTCCAAATGAAAAACAATCGTGACATTAGTAACTATTAGTTTTGTTCTTTGTCATTCATCACCAATTGGGGGCTAGATATTGCTTCAGTGACCCAGTTTATTTTTTCAAAACTATGTAATTGCTTGAAAACATTAAAATGCCACAATTCAAATGGTTAAGTTCTCCCAAATGTGTATCAAGCTGGTAAATATCAAATTGGCGAAACATACATATTTGTGCTTGCATGTAATGCATGCTACACATACTCGTGTGGGGGAACTGCGGACCAATGTACCAACTCTTACAAGGAGTAGTAGTTTTACTACATGATATAAGTTGTCTGTTTTAGATAAGAATGGGAAGGCAGTCAGTTGCAGAACTCCCTGGATGATCTCTTCTTGATCACGTAAAATGGGTTCAGGAATTGAATATCAAAATTAAGAAACTAACAGGTTTAGACTTTGTGAGCTTTACGTAAGTGCTCAAAGTTTTTTCTAAGATGTGTGAAGCCTAATTGGTGTCTTCTGGATATTGTTTGTAGAGTATCAACTATCAACACTAAACTTGAACCTACTCTTCAGTCTTCCCTCGAGTTATGCTTCTGAAATCTTACTTCACCTTTGATGCTTTCAGCCAATTGGTGATATTGCGGAAAGGTTTCACGCATTGTGCCTGAAGGATAGTGGTGTGTTATATGAAGATCCCTATATTCAGGTGCACAGTATTTTCATTATTCCATTTAATTGTCATGCAACATACTTCCACATTCCCCTACACCACCAAAAGATATTAGTTGATAGCTATTTTTATGAGCTGTTAACTCTAAACTTCGTTAATACAATCTAGATTGGCCTAAAAGCCGAGTGGGGAGGCCACCGTGGGCGAGTTGTTCTCTTCTTGGGAAATAAAATTACATCTCCACTCAATTCAGTTCAAGCTTTGATATTGCCCCCTTCACATTTAAGGATGGAACTCTCGTTAGTACCTGAGACAATTCCTCCTCGGGCGCAGGTTGGATTATTACTGATTCCTTTTCCTGATTGAATTCTGTGATAGTCTTGTCTTTGTCTTTCTTTAAGTAACGCCTACAATAAGAATCATATTTTGAAGTAATCTCCTTTGGCTGCTTAGGTTCAATGTCCGCTTGAAGTAATGAACCTCCAACCAAGCAGAGATTTAGCAGTGCTGGACTTCTCTTACATGTTTGGGACCCATGTGGTACTACTCAAGAACTTTGAATTTCATTTAAGGATAAAAATATGAAGAGGGGGAGAGAGAAATAGAGTTTGTCTGTAGAGCTAACATGTGGATATATGCAAGCAGGTCAATGTAAAACTTCGCCTACCTGCTGTCTTAAACAAGTTTCTTCAGCCAATCTCAGTTTCTGCTGAAGAGTTTTTCCCACAATGGAGATCACTCTCAGGACCGCCCTTGAAGCTTCAAGAAGTGGTATGTGCTTTCTGATTGTCTTTGGAACTTCTATGCCTTTCTAGTCCAGAAGAGTAGGTATCTGACTCATTTTTCTATAAATATTCCAGGTTAGAGGTGTAAGACCGATGCCACTTGCAGAAATGGCCAACTTATTTAACAGTTTGAACCTGATCATTTGTCCAGGGCTTGTAAGTGCTTATTATCCCTTTTAATTTTCAACTGATCCCATCCTTGGGTTATTTGTACTTCTGCGTAGATGCATTCAGTTTTACTTGCTCTCTGATTTCTCATCCAGGATCCCAACCCAAATAATTTGGTTGCAAGCACAACTTTCTACTCTGAAAGCACACGAGCCATGTTATGTTTGGTAAGCTTATAGTTAAATTTTTATCTAGGATAGTAATATTTCTCTAAAAAACAATCATTCTTAACTTCATATGAGTATTCAAGGAAGAATGCTTCACTCTTTGCAGTTAGTACTTAGTACACAATTCTGGAAGGTGTAGCTTCTCTATTTGGTTGAATAGTGTCTTTGATATGATGTAACTGATAAATGCTTAGTGGGTAATTAGGATAAAAGTTTTCGTCCTAATACTCTTAGCTGCTTAACTAAATTTTTTTATGAAAAAGTTGGATTGCAACAAATCTCATTTTCAGAATTATAGGAAAAAAACTTTTATCATCGTAACGGTTGACTAAGTATGAGTCTACTATATAGTGTGAGCTATTATTAATAGTTTCATGTAAACTCATACTTGATGATTGCTACCCCTCATTAAGCTCTGATTGATCATAATCAGATAAGAACGGAAACAGATCCGGCAGATAGAACACAGTTGCGGATGACCGTCGCATCTGGAGATCCTACATTGACATACGAGTATGCCTAAATTCATTAAGCCCATTTCATCTGATGGTGCACTTAAGTTATGTCTGATCTTTGAGCTTCCTCCGAATTTTTTATTTTTTTTCAGATTGAAAGAGTTTGTTAAAGAACAATTAGTCAACATCCCTGTTCCATCTCGACCACCTGTAGCTATGCCGTCTCATATTCAACCAACCAGCCCTCCACCTAGTGCAATATCAGATCCTGGGGCTCTTCTCGCTGGTTTGCTTTGAGTGGTAATATAAGTTGTCCCCAAAACTTTTTAACAATGTTCATACAACACATATACCCGTATGTCCCCTACATTCATGTTGGCCAATGAACAATACAATGCGATTATGCGAGGGCTAGCGGAGGTATAATATGTAATCAGCTTAGCGTTAGAGTTGGAGTTCGTGGAGGTTGTGGAGTTTTGATATTCTTTTGCACAGTTAAATTGTGCCTTGGCGAGGTTTCCTCTTTTTCAGGCGAGGGGGCCTATTCTTTTTTTCTTAGACAGGTTTTCTTTACTCCATGGGTTTCTGTCTGTATTATGAATGGCAATTTGAAAATTGCAGAAAGTAGAATCCTTTGTAACTTATACTACTATATTTATTTATTTATTAATAATTGATAATGTGTATATTTAAACTAGCAACAGCAACCCTAATGATAGGGATGACTCAGCATAATTTGATTCTCTTTTGCTCGTGATTGTTTAATTTCTGGCATCTAACAAGTGTAAAACAAATAGTCTTGTCTTGCTTTATCATATGAATTATATGGAATCTAACAAGGCAACCCAAATGTTTTCAGGTTTTACCTTTTTTACTTTCACCTATTTTTCTCTTCATACTGTAAAATATTGAAATCAATTTCAAAAAATAACGTGAAGTTTGTTCAAAGTCTCTTCTTGAAGCAGGTTGTGAAAAGTCATTAAATATGACAATTTATGTGAAATTATGTAGTAATTAGTACAGTATTATCTAAAAAGCTTGCACCTTTAGGCTGATGGTGATGCCCACGTGCGATTTATTGCATGTAATATTTCAGTATTTAAGTTTTTAAGTACTGTTTAATTCCTGAGAATATAAACTATTTTATAAACAAATAAATGACTATTTAAACCAAAACATATAAATGGTGGAAATTTACTACCACGAGTTTACGAAATTCAATTATCATGTCAATATTCCGAATATATCTAGGCATGCTTTGTGATAAAGAAAGCAACAATCTTGCAAATTGACTGGTAATTTAATTTCCCCTTTCTTGGCCTTGAAGTACTAACATTAATGATTAATACTAAAAACCTTATAAATAGCCCTTCAGCTTTCCCTCTTATTTATCCCATTTTATTTCCTTCTCCTGCAATCTTAACAAACTTCTGATTTCTCAAGGTATATTATTAATCATATTTTAACCATATTTCTTTAAAAAAGAACACCTTGAAACATGCCTAGTCGATTTAAATTTAAAATTTAGTTACCCCTCTCTAGTCTCTAATGTTTAACTATTTAATTGGTTATTTCATCCGATTTTTTTTTTTTTTTTTTAGTTGGTTGGGAACAAGTCCTTCCTACATATTTTATGTTGTTCATGCAGAATTGCATTTTTTTTTCAATCTAGTCAACCTTTTTTTTGCAACAAATATAATCATTTCCTAGCTAACCTAGTTTAATAATATTATGTATGAATTCAAATTTCAGATGCAGATCTTTGTTAAAACTCTTACCGGAAAAACTATTACAATAGAGGTAGAGAGTACAGACACAATCGCGGATATAAAGTCAAAAATTCAAGAGAAGGAAGGAGTTCCTCCGGACGAACAACGACTAATATTTGCCGGAAAACAACTAGAGGATGGACGTACGTTGGCCGACTACAATATACAAAAGGAGAGCACCCTCCACCTTGTCCTCCGCCTCCGTGGAGGAGCCATGGCGGCGTTTTGATTAATAAAATTGTCTTACTTCACCGAATATTAATAATTCTTAGCATTGTATCGATATGTGAAATAACTACGATAATATAGATAATTTCATATAATTGTTTATGTAATTAATATACCTATATATTGATAATAAAAATAAATAAAATCTATTTCTTAGAATAATACTTTTTGGCTTTATATCTAGAAGTTAGTTGGTGTGAGTTTGAGAATGTAATGTCGATAAATATTAATATTATCCATTGGTGCTATTTTTTTATTTTTTTTAGAAGATGAATATATCATTACATCAATTATTATATCAGAAAATCAATTTGAATCTATTTCACTGGTATTAAAATATAAAGATAAACTAATTAAGACTAGTATCAAACTAGATAAATACCCACACTAATAGGAGCTGAACCCTGAAATTCTTGGTCATGGACCCTCAACTTTAGTTTAGCCAACATACTACTACATTATCGACTTTTTTTTTTTTTTGATTTATCAAGAAATGTATGAAAATCATATTTTGATAATTATATTTTTCCGCTCTTTGGTCTTATATAAAGTATAAACCTTGAACTTGGGCTATAGAGATGAGAGTTGTGAGGGAGTGGTTAACGGTTGCTCAAACTTAGACTCACCAATATTATGAATCAAAGTTATAAAGTGTGTTTGAAGTTATAAAATAATGTTACAACAAAGTACAATTTTTTAGAAATAACATAGCTTATTCAACCAATAAATCGATAGCACTTTCTTGACAAATATATTTTTGATTATATGTTGAGATTAAATAAATAAATAGTACATTAATGGTATTTATAAATAAAATGGTTTGTGAAGAATATGTGTCGACAGAATTACCTAGAAAAAAACCCATTTTAATTTTGATTTTAATACACATTCACAAAAAATAAATTATTTCATACACCTGTGCAACTAATTAAAAACATTTTCAAGCCTTGGGCCCTCTCTAGAATTGATATAACATAAGTTTATAAAATAAAAAATCTAACACAAAATTTATAATAACTTTTGTAGTGTGCACTTCTTTGCCCGCTTCCACAAATTCAATAATTTGGGGGTGTAAAAAGTAATACAATTAGTCATCTTCATTATTCGCAATAAATCGAAAAAGATGAACTCAAACAAGGAAGAAGCCGAGCCAGCGCGGCGGCGACTATCGTGCACCAAATATTTCGATGCCTTATGGTTTTGCTATTGTACGCCCCAACCTCTTATTTTCCCCCTTTTATTTTTTATATATTTATGCTTTGTAATAATATTTAGTATTGTTCTTAATATATTGTGCTTTATTTATGCACAATTATAACTTTGGTCTATCGATTGATTTGGATCCACTAGATTGAGCTTCCGATATCGTTTTAGATTGTGCCAATATTACATGAAGAAGTGTATCATTTATTGGGCGGCGTAATTTGATTATTTTTTATTTTATTGGTGGAATGCGCACATAGTGTTTGATTTTAGGTTTCTTTGAATATCAGCAATTAATGTGAGGGTGGTAAAGATTCGTCTTTTGAGGTGGTTTATTAGGATTTTGTTTTTCTAGAACTCGTCTGTTAGCTTGGTTTTGAACTGTTCAAGTTACATTGGTTCATCTAGACTTAAAAGTTTAATGGTTATGCTCATCTATACAAGGATTTATGCACACTAGTGCTTGATTTAGGTTCATTGAGTATCTGATATTAGTTATTAATATGAGAATTGAGAGGGGAGTCTAGATTTCGTCTTTTAAGGTTAATCATTAGCATAGTGTGCATTGTTATTTGAGCTGCATAATTGGATTTTTGTAGAATTCACGTGTTGCATGATTTTGATATTTATTTTAGTTCTAATCGGGCATCCAGACGGAAATTATATGGCTAGACCAAAGCTCTAGCATTGTCGAATACTTGATGTGGTTTACTGTTGTCCAAGTAATTCAGCCATGGTTAATTTGATCACGGTTGAACCAGGGTGGCAACTTGGAGACTGCATGGTCTATCAGAAACATTATTGTCCCATACCTCATCTAGACAAGAATATACGAACATTTATTGTTTTATTTAGGTTTCTTAGAATTCATACGATTGATGGAACTTTCATTTTGTGGCAGCTCCAGTACATCAATTGCAGCAATACTATCGGCTTGGTACCCTTGACAATTGTTCTGAAAAGTGGAGTGCACTTGTTGATTGTTTGAGCCTCAAAACCAAAAGAGTTTCTGAAGTTGAGGTGTGTTAAGTTGAACTTTTTGTCTGCTGATTTGTAGAGTTCGCAATGAATTATGATTTGGGGCTGTTTAGATATGTTGTACATTACTGTACAGTCATCGGGTTTTATCAGTAAAATATCTGAATCTGATACATCGTGCAAGTAGTGATTTTTAATTATTGTCTGCGGTGTATGCTATTCTTTTTAAAGTTTCACCCGTTATGGGCCAAATGCTTTAAGGGCATCTCTAATGACTAGGGGGGAGGAGAGGGCAACTAAGATAGAGGGACCTTCAAGGGGGAGGGGGAGTGGGAACTTCCTCAGCCCAAGCCCTCTCCATCACATGCTCCTTTTTATTTTAATTTTATTTTTGGTTTTATTTGGTTCTTTTTTTGAGCTTTTTTTTAAAAAAAAATTCCTAATTTTTTTTATTATTTGGAGATAATTATTTTGAATTATAAAAATATAACTTTCATTTAATTTAATGTAATTTTTTCTTTTCTATGTTCCCTAATGTACTTTTGATTTTAAATTAGTGTCAATTTTAAATTTATTTTGGGTGTAATAACAATAATAATAATAATAAGTAGTGCGAGTTGGGAAGAATAAAATTTGTAATTAAATGTATTTGATAGAATGAGTCATTAGAGATGACTAAAAAACTAGGGGGGGGGGGAGGGGGAGGGGGTATTCCCCCCTCCGAATCATTAGAGATGGCCTAAGATCACTATTTTATTAATGAAGCCACCTCTATTTTTCTTCACCATCTCCATTTTTTTGTTGCAACATATTTTTTCACCTGGAATGGGATGAGGAAAAATTGCATTTAGCCTTTTGTATTAGTATGAAGATATTAACAATTATAAATTCTGAATGCAGGAGATTTTGGAAACTCGTGAGAAATCCAAGCAACACATATGGTCTTTTCGATCCCCACAAGAAGCAAGATCTCATTGGGATAAACTCTTTGGGCATCTAGATGGCCAGGAATAGAAAGTTATACTCGTTTTACTATTTCTAACCTGCTGCAAATGTTGGAAGTTTTGACTTAATTATTTAAAAAAAATCCTCTCCCATTTCATCTATTTTTGTCTGGGTTGTATTGACACTTTTTAGATATAACAATAAATGTATTGCCTTCATGTCTACAATTCATAAATATGTTCAAAACAATGAAGAAGTAATTTGATAAGTGCTGCCTCTGTGATTAGACATTGGCAAATAATTTGTATGTTTTGGCATCCAGGCTAATTTGTCTCACTGCTGCAACTGCTGCTATTACCGCCAATACTGAGAAAACTACAGCTATGGTTGTATTTAACCAAAAAACAAGACTCCTTTTCGATGGTTTGAATGTGACGTTGAAGAAAACAGCAGGAAGTACGAAATCAAGTGGCATGAAACCAAATGCTCCTATCACTGCATTAATGTCCCCAAAAAATGGAAGCATTGCTGCTATTGTTGTTGCTATTACGACTGAGAGTGAACGTGAAATCACTCTTGGGACAACATTGCGAGCAGAGAACTCCCCACGCCTGGCATCTGCAAACGTTCGTTCAAGAACTTCATTTGTGGGTTGCAAGTACACCTGTACCAAACACCATGTATTGATGAAAAAGATATATAATCCTAAGTTGGAGCAAGGTTACACCATGTAGATAATCTCTATTTTGCAGTCCACGTCTTAAGACCACAACAAGTTGTGTATTTTGAAAATCGTACAAGTATTTCTTACCACGGCGACAGCTGATAGCTGGAGAACAGTGAAGAGATTGGTCATCAAAACGAACCATTTGGGCACCAAATATTTGCCATCATCTAAAAAGTTGCTTAGAATTTGGCCATCAGCGTTGTTCCCAAATGCCCAATACCCAGAAATGGCTACACTAAAGAAAGTTGCTGTCACTACTGCATAGCAAACACAGAGCCCTTTAAACATTTTGCCCTTAACCGGTGGTGCCACAGTTGCCTGCATTATAAAAGAATCTCCAATTCATTGGTAACAATAACTTAATTACATAACAAATTCAGAAATCAACGGATAGTTCAAACAGAAATAAACCTGAATTTCTGGAATAATCCCATTGCCAAAAGTGGTTGCAATAATGGCCAATGCATTAAAGATACCGAATATTCGAGTTTCGCTGTTGCTACTCAGAGAATAATCTCTCTCTTTCCCCTTTGATGAATTTCCTGAATTAATTTTTTGGTGATGTTATCAAACATTGTTGTATAACTTTTTATATACAATGTAGGAGTAGGTAAGTAGTACCTATATGGATGGAGCCTGCCGTAGCACAAGTGCTGTAGGCAAGACAGAGTATTAAGGAGACCAAGTTGATGTACCTCAATGAGTGAAAAGATGGGATTTGAGCTAAAATTAACATTAGCCCACCAAATATAATCACAAATTCATATAGCTTCATATTTCCATCTGGTCTCGTTATCAGGTATATTGCCTGGAAAACAAATTAACCTGAGTTTTTTAAACATCTATCTGGAGGAAAACACTGGTATTGCACATACGGAGCACAGTGTGCATAGTGTTTTGGAGAATGAAGGGTTTCTTTTCTTTTAAGCCAAAATAAGTCTACAAAAGAACTTAGGGTCCCTTATGGATCGGTATTGGATTAGTTTCAATGAGTTTTGGTTTCAGAATATTAGTTTGAGTGGTTTCAACAAAACATCTGAAACACGATTTAAATCGAGTTTAGGTGTTGAGTTTTGTGGGTTTTAAAAAATTGAGATATTATTTTGATTGAGTTTGAATGTTGGGTTTTAGGAGAAAGTATCAAATCAACGACTTTTATAGGCCTTATTTGTTTAGGTTCTGGCTCAGTCTCACGGTTTCACGAAACATAGCCAAAACCATTTCAAATGGAGTCTGAATACAGGTTTCACGAAACCCAAGTTCAACTTATATATCTAATAAACATTAAACCTGTAAAAGATTTGACACACATCTCCTATTTTTTCTTTGTAATAAACATTGATTTGACACTTACCAACTATTTTTTTCCTCAAAACTCAACCAAATGAGATTTCAACTTTTTCAAAACCTAAAATCCAATATTCAAGCATAATACAAATGGGGTTTCAAAGGCTTCATCGAAACCAACCAAACCAATTTTTCGAAACCAAAACCAAGTGAAACCGAGCCAAAAACCTAACTAAATAGGCCCATAAAGTTTGAAAATGAAAAGTTAGATTGTACGTATCAAATCAATGATTTTTATAGAGTTTGAATCTTGGGTCGAATTCAGCTTAGCCAATCCAAAACACGAGTTGAATTGGTTTTGACTTGATGTCTTAGTTTATCGAAACCAGAGATCAATACAGATCCACAAGGAGGATAAAATAATTGGATGATATTAATCCATGGAGCTTGGAGAAATTTTCCTTTTCTTGATTTACCCATTGGATAACTTAATGATAGCATTAATGCTTTACCAAAACAGAGAAAAATTAAAGAAAAATTAAAGTGTAAGATTGACCTTCATGCACTGTCCTCCCAAGAGAGTACAGCCTACCACTGCACCATAGCACACAAGGAATTGAATTGGACCTACATAATATTTCCCCCATTTTGGTCCTGCATGCCAAACAACACTTGCATTCTTAAATAATTAATCACTGATTTTTTCACAGCTTCAAATTAAAATTATTTCTTAATTTTAGATCCAATCAAGCACAATAAGTATATAATATAGTAAAATTGTTTTGTTTTATCCTTTTACCAAACATGAGATCAAGTTGTTATGGGGCCATTTTCAGACTTGTACATCAAATGTCGACTCTGACTCTTTTCTAATAATTATACAATTTTTACGACTTTTTTCAATTAAGAGAAATTTGCATATCATACAATCAAATGTAATTTAGTAGCAATCAGATTACTGACTTAGACAAAGTCATTATTGAATTGAATATAGACAATGTGGTCCAGCACTAACACCATTACTGATATCATGTTACATAAACAAATTTGGTAAAAAGGCCAGCGGATATGACAGATTGAGTCTGGACAGATAATGAATTAGAGGGTGTAGAAAATAGAAATATAAGATCGGTGTTTTGTTTTTTCAAAAAACATTTCAGTGCCCTTTTTTCTTTGAGAAAGTGATTTTTCATTAGAATTTCTCTCTCAATTTTTATATATTGTAGATATTGTAAAATTTATATATATTATTCGCTTCATCTCGAAAAATCAAAACAAATTCACGAAAATCTAGTACACTCACCTCATAAAATTGAAAAATTCTTGTTCAAATTTGACTTGGTCAAACTCATTTAATTACAAAATAAGTGTATTGAACTTACCATATAATTACTTTGAGTTGGACCAAATCCGATCTGAATAAGATTTTTCTCAAAAAACTCTCTAAATCTCTACAAAATTATCAATAAAACTCAAACAGACATTTTTACCCCTTAAACTGGCTGTTGAGAAGAGTTGAGCTAGAAGAGGCCTACTGGATCATATTTGGGTAATTCGGTCGACCCATTATATGTAAGAAAATGTATTTCATCTAATTAAAGCTCCTCTTTCCTGATTTGAGTAATAAATTAGATATTAACTAGTTAGTACAATTCAAGTTGAGTTAGTATTGAGTTTGTTTGTTGTACATAGGATAGGCCCATTTGCTAGCACAACTGTTTGGTAAAGTCAAACTTGGATGACGCTGACCAACCATAAATTAATTAAATAGTAGAAAGACAAAGAGAGCTAGCATATAGTAAATAAAAAATATTGAATGAGATAATAATTTCTCTTTTGACTATAAGGAAAAGATTTCATTTCATTTAGAATAGTCAGTGGACATATATATATATAGTACTCCTATACGTACGCGTACCTAAAATGTGATTGGCCATGTCACGAAATCGTAAATAGCGGCGACCCAATTGAGCATTGTGTTCTAGGACAAGTGACAACAAGTTGTACGAGTAGAAGGTGACCACTGCTCCCACCACTAGGCTCATAACTCCCACGGTCCACCCCAACGACGCAAATGCAAATGGAAGACTCAATAACGCAGGAGCTACGATTGATGTCGTCAAATGGTATCCACAATGTATCCATGATCCTGCATACATACGCGTACGTGTCAATTGTACGTGTGATGTGTATCAATCAAAAATCAAAATCATATTCATATGTACTATATGTTAATTAAAAATTATTATGTATGGCCTTTTAGCTAGTTAGCTAGCTAGTGGGGGGGTAAAAAAAATCTTCACACTATCCAATGCATATGGACACCAACCAAGCTAGGCATATGCAAATTAAATGTGCATTGAGAGAGCCATAGATTAATTAATTAATATATATAGCATGAATTGAGTGAAATAAAAAGTAATTACTATGTATACCTTTTTTTATTAAAATAGTAATTAAGTAATTAGTATAGTAAGAAATTAAAAAGAGTGGAACTGTATTATAGTCTTTTTTTTTTTTTGGTAAAAAAACTGTATTATAGTCGTACATATATATATATATAAACTGTATGATTTAATAAAGTAGGGAGTATATAATATTAATATAAATTACCTCTGGATTTAAGAACAAATTGAGCACCAGCATCTAGCTGCTGCTGCTGCTGCTCATCCTTGAGTTCTGCTGCAGTTTGAGGAGGAGGTTTGTTATTATTTCTTGTTCCTGCTTCCTGCTGCTCTTCTGTTCCATTACTAATTAATCCCATATCATATGATTTGATATAATATCGATCTCCCTTTTAAATTATACTATAATATCTCTCTCTCTCTCTCTCTCATGTATATGTGTATTTGTGTGAGTACTGAAAGGGATATATATATATATATATAGGTCTGAACACACGGAAATTAAGAATTCAAACTATAACTGTTGATATAGAGATGAAAATATCCCTCTCTTATTTTTATGGAGGATAGAATATTGGTACGTGACCAATGAGTGATTGATATAGTGGGAATAACTTGTCTCCATAGAGCTGCGAATTCAAGTTTAAGTTCTCGTTGGGTAATGTTACAATATACTAATATATTCGAGGTGATTTAAAGAGATTAAATCAAATCTTACCTAAATAAATAAATAAATAAAAAGAAAAAAGAAGATAGAACTGGTACATGGTGTACTATTTTAGAGAATAATTAATGAGCTAATGAATGAGAAGTGGGAAATTTTGTGCATGAATTCACTGGGGTACTGGATGAGTGATAAATATGTATGAGAGGATAATTTTTTATCATTTTATGAACATGTATTTATCATCCAATCCCTATGTATAAAATTCATTGGTATAAGAACCAATGGGTTTGATATATAAGGGGAACTAAAACTTCATTGTAATTGTTAATTCGGTTTTAAAAAAATGATTTGTTTTATTTCAATAGATTGGAATAGTGTTTTTTTATATTTGAATATAAAATGCATTTTGAAAAACTTTTGTTTGGACTTTATTTATCTCTAGCTAGTTTCAAGGGTTTTTCTAGGATAAGGTATGGGTTGTGACACCTCATATTAGTTACCCCTAAATTCTGGACACGTGTCAAAATTCTGGCCTTAATACTTGAAAAGGATGGACAAAAAAACCCTTTATTATTATACCAAAAATTAAATAAATGATAATTTTAGTGTAGAAATTTTATGACTCCGATGATAATTTAAATTGCAATTAATAATAAACAAATATTTCAAAAACTCGCCCCACCCCACCCCACCCCACCCTAACTCGTTTTCTTAGCGTACGTGTTTACTATTGCTTGATTTAGTGACTGTGCTAAAGAGTTTGTCAACCTAAGAATAGGAGAATTTTTTTTTTTTTGAATGGAGACTGTGATCGGGAAGTGGGCTGGGACAAAATTAATTAAAGACAAGGGAAAATATTCCAACCGATTTGGGATTTCAATCGGTGGGAATAAATTCCCACTGATTTCAATCGGTGGGAATTTAAAGATTCCCATCCCATCGATTTCAATCGGTATCTACCGATTGAAATAGATACCGATTGAAATCGATGGGATGGGAATCTTTAAATTCCCACCGATTTAAATCGGTGGGAATAACCGATCCGAGATCGGTGGGAATATTTAATATTCCGACCGAATAAATCGATCGGAATTAGTATTTTTTAATTTCAAAAACATTCCTACCTATTTGTAAATCGGTCGGAATTTATCCGATTAATTCGGATATATATATATATATATATATATATATATATATATATATATATATATATATATATATATATATATATTACTTCCGACCGATTGCAATCGGTCGGAATTTACACACCCGTATTGCAACCGAAATTAATTTCGATCGGAATTTTTCAAAATTCCCACCGGTTTATGTTCGGTGGGAATTTATAGTTTTTCTAGTAGTGCTTTATAAGGAGTAATATATAGGTCTGAACACACGGAAATAAACAACTCAAACTATCTGTTGATATAGAGATGAAAATATCCCTCTCTTATTTTTATGGAGGATAGAATGGGTATGTGACCAATGAGTGATTGGTATAGTGGAAATAACTTATTTTCATAGATGTGCGAATTCAAGTTCAAATTCTCCTTCATAAAGGTTACAATATACTAATATATTCGAGGTGATTCAAAGAGAATTAAATCAAATCTTACCTAAATAAATAAATAAAAAGAAAAAAGAAGACACAACTGGTACATGGTGTACTATTTTAGTGAAGAATTAATTAGCTAATGAATCAATCCACTGGGGTACTGAATGTGCGACAAATGTGTATGAGAGGACAATTTTTTGTCCTTTTATGCACACGTGTTTATCATCCAACCCCTATTAATATAATTTACTGGCATAGGACCCAATGGATTTGATATACAAGGGGAACTAAAACTTTATTTTAATGTTAATTCGGTTTCGCATGATTTAGATTTTGAAAAATGATTTGTTTGATTTCAATAGATTGGAATAGTGTTTTTTATAGATTATTATATTTGAATATAAAATGCAGTTTGAAAAACTTTTGTTTGGACTTTATTTATAATGAGTTTGACCCAATTTTACAAACTCACTAGGCAAAAACAATTCTGGGAAGTGCTCAGGTAATTTATACTAGTATTAATCTCTCGCTAGGTTCAAGGGCTTTTCTAGGATAAGGTATGGGTTGTGGCAGCTCATATTAGTTACCCCTAAATTCCGGACACGTGTCAAAATTATGGCCTCAGTACTTGAAAAAGATGTCACAAAAAAATCTTGGGATGGACAAAAAAAACCCTTTATTATTATACCAAAAATTAAATAAATGATAATTTTAGTGTAAAAATTTTATGACTCCGATTTTAAATTGTAATTAATAATAAACAAATATTTCAAAAACTCGGCCCATCCCACCCCACCCCACCCCACCCAACCTAACTCGTTTTCTTAGCGTACGTGTTTACTATTTGCTTGATTTAATGATTGTGCTAAAGAGTTTGTCAACCTAAAAGCTAAAACAGATGTGTATGTAGTAATTCTTTTTTCAACAGATTTTTCAACCTAAAACTCTGGCTTATTCTTATTAATTTTAATACTATACCATAAGCCAACTAGTATTGTACATAATATTTTAATACGGAGTAATATTTAAGAAATGTTGGGCATATTTGTTTCGCCTTTTCAGAGTTGTTTGAGAAAATGGGGTGGTTTGGAAAAAATTCGCGAATTTTGTAATATTGTTTGTTTGAATTTTTGGAGATTGACTTGAGAAATAAGGTAGAGTTAGGTTTATTTGAAATAGTTAATAGTTTGTTATGTGAGATAAATTGTGTAAGAGATAAATTAATTTATGTTAAATTAAAGTATGATTTGTGTAGCTCCTTTTTAAATTAGAAAAACAAATTTTCTTTTTACCCATGTTGTAATTGGCTAACTATTTTTTCTCAAACATTTTAAAATTGGTAAGTGGGCTAAGGTTGGCATGTCCATAGACTCATAAGACTTTTGAGAAATATAATTTATATATTTTTAAAATTGAAAAAATGTTTGTGGCACTTTATTTATATATGAAATAATTTTATAAGAAACGTGTCAAATGGGCCCGTTATATTGACGCAATAATATGTAAAAGCCCATCAATTCATATACAATATTCATAAAAAAAGATCATATGCTAATGTCTTGTGGTAAGGTTATTTATAATTTAATACTCGCATTAAATTTTTGCAGTACTGGACCCCGATCGTGCACCCAATTAGTTAAACTTTTGGTCAATTTGGTACAGCTTGCAAGTCAACACACTCAGCCCCCCGAATTTCGCAAGAGACAAAAGTATCTCTATACTTTTTTCAAATATGGACTAATGAATACAGAGCCTATGGGCCTGTTTGTTTCCAGATTTTTTTCGTGTTTGGGAAATGCCAAACAAGCATGTTTTCTATTTTCCGAAATAAACTTTTCATCCATTAATTTTTTAAAACTACTCTCTCAAAAGCCAAACAAACAACAATTTTCTTATCTTTAAACAAAACCTATACAAACTCTACTTTGATTTGACATAAAGTAACCTATCTTTTACACAATTTATCTCACATAACAAACATGATTTGACATAAAGTCTTACACATCTTACACCTACAACCCAACTCTTCCAAAAAAACCTACACCTACTTTATTTCTCAAACCACTCTCTCAAAACCCAAACAAACAACATTACGCAAATCGAGATTATTTCACAAACCTCCACTACTCTCCCAAACTATTTTCCCAAATGCCAAACAAACAGGCCCTATATATTTATTTTCAATATTTTGTGTGACAGTTAGGCTTTAATTATCTGAAATATTTCCTCATCGGTGGGAAGATATATATATGGTCACCCTCTTTAATGATTGTATTAGTTGCCTGTTTTAGCTAAGAAGTATTTTATTTATGTCAATTATATAAAAAGATAGAGTGCATAAGTAATAAAGTATTAACTGATAATGTTAAATTAAATTGATAGTTATTTGTATATATTAAGAGGTAGTGGTTTCAATATTATCGCAGTCAGTAGGTTTTTAACTTTTTACTAATGCAATTAATATCTACAAATTTGAGTTAATCATTATTATTGAGTAGTGACACATATTTAGTACCTAACAACAAATATCAACAAATCATTTTGGCCCTTTTTGTCCACCATATTTAGTTAGACGTGTTGCTAATTGCGAACATAAATTATAGTTATTTTATTAACATGCATAACATTTGGCTAAGTGGTAGTATCATTTTTGCTCAAGATATAAGAGATCCTGCGTTCAGTCTTTTTCTCATATTTTTACATAAATTCATTTAAGAAAGATAATAGTTAATAATTTATTCATAATTTTATTTTTATGCATATTTTCATCTAAAAACATGAATATTAATTTTGAAAGTTTGAATATTTGAGATAAATTGATTAAATTAACAAACTTATTTTAGAAAAAAATACTAATATAAATTTTAAAAGTGAAGATTTTATTAAATTTTAAAATATGATATGCAATCGAATCCGAGCAAGATTCAGACCTAATTTAATCCAACCCATTGTCAGTCCTACCTCTAGATTATGTGATGGACGGCCCAAGTGACAGATGAAGAAATTCCTAGGTGTAAAAATCATATGGCCCATGATATGGCGAAATGGGCATTTGATAACATTACCCCGAAATGTTGTTGAGTCATTCTACACTTCTGCTTGTGAATTGTGATGACTTTGCATCTGTCGTTTTTTATACCGAACCATTTAATTGCCCAATGAAATCCGTTTACCAAAAAAGAAAAAGAAAAAGAAAAAGAAAAACAGTACACAACACACGTTAAGTATAATGTGACTAAAAGCAAACTAAGGCCAAGTCAGCTTCTAAAAATAACATTTCCCAAAGATTTGGAGAATATATTTTAGTAGTAGTAAATAGTGATCAACCCAACTTTTCTCCCCAACCACCTTCGGCTTAAAGATTCACTCTTCCCTTAAAGAGAAACAATAAGGGTATTGTAAGTAAGTATTGTTTGGGGGTCAAACAAAGCCTCATACAAAAAAAGTAGAAAGAGCGGTGGAGCCTTTTTATGCTAAAATCCGCCATAGATCTGCACCTCGGCTCAATCCTTCCTTCAAAATTTGAAGCACATTCTCTACTGTGAACTTCACTTTCCCCCCTACAATCCAACATATTGAAATAGACATAATGCATATCAAGTGAAAAACAGAGCATTCCCCTGTTACATTACCTACAAAATTTATATTAACGAAAAAATGGATCAAGTTTCTGCCAAAAACGTTATAATTGAATGGCTTCTTGGATCGACATCGGACATTGCAGAGAAAATTATGCCGATTTGGGAGATAATAAGAGCTTCATTTATAGTCCCAGTGTTGAGGTTTGGTCTATACATTTGTTTGGCAATGTCATTCTTTTTGTTTGTTGAATGGCTTCACATGATGTTTCTTGCTACTCTTGCGAAGCTCTTTCGGAAGAAGCCCGAACAAAGATACAAATGGGAGCCATTGAGAGATGATTTGGAGACTAATTTCCCTATGGTTCTTGTTCAAATACCCTTGTTCAATGAAATTGAGGTGAATTTCTTGAATGATTTTTCACACACAAAACACACACATATATATGAAGATAATATGGTGGTGATTGTTTTGTGAGGGTCAGGTTTACAAGATATCTATTGGCGCAGCGTGTAGTCTTTCGTGGCCTGCTGATAGGTTGGTGATTCAAGTATTGGATGATTCCAATGAAATTGTCATCAAGGTATATATATATGATAAATCAGCAATTTATGTATATGAAACCAAGAAATTGAGAAAGGGATTCAGTTATATATATAGCATATTTGTATCACATTTTGTTTTCTTAATTCTTTCTGCTTTATTGGTTTTGAGGTTTTTGGCTAATGGGCATTTTACCCCTCTTTGACACTGACTAATGGACACTTTAAACCCTGTGATTATGTGAGAAGAAGACAATGTTCTTTCTTTTACAAAAACACAGGTTTCCTGCTCTTTTATTTATCACAGGGGGTAGATTGTTTTTTAAGGATAACACAGAGATAATTAGCTGTTAACTCATTGGTTTTGCTATCTGAAATGGGATTGATTGTCTGATCCAAGTTATTGAACGTTCATCTCATGTAAATGTTTAAACTGTTATATAGGAGATATATAAGTAATATTTATGACTTTATAAAAGTTGCATTTTGTTCATCAATCTGAAATTGGATTGGTTTTTTAATACATTGTGTTTGATTTAACTCTAGTACTGATGTGATTGCAGGATTTGATTGAGAAAGAATGTAGAAAGTGGGAAGGTGAAGGAATTAACATTAGATACCAAATTCGAGAGACAAGGGTAGGCTACAAAGCTGGAGCTCTTAAGAAAGGCTTAGAACACGACTATGCCAAAGAATGTGAATACGTCGCTATCTTCGATGCAGATTTCTGCCCAGAGCCCGAGTTTCTTCATAGAGCCATCCCCTTTCTCGTTCACAACTCGGAGATTGCCCTCGTACAAGCTCGTTGGAAGTTTGGTAAGCATCACAATTTTATAGTCATCTCACTTGTTTTTTGTAAGCGTGTTTTAAAATATCGACATGGCCACATATATAACATAAGTTTGAATTATACTGAACGAATGTTATGTTATACACGTGATAGATAATAGCACATTATGGTCTTTATTTGTTGTTAGCAATCATCACATTGTAATGTTGTGTAATAAGTATTCTCTTGATTAAAACTTGGAACAATATTGTAGTGAATGCAGATGAATGCTTTTTGACTAGAATGCAAGAAATGTCACTGGACTATCAATTCACAGTCGAGGAAGAAGGGGGATCATCTGTTCACGCCTTTTTCGGCTTCAATGGTAAGAACACTCTTAAATAACAAAAGTAGTAGGCCTCAGTAAAAATGTATCTCCTTGGTTTAATTTATCAGGAAGTGGTGGGATATGGAGAATTGGAGCAATAAACGGAGCTGGAGGTTGGAAAGATAGAACGACAGTAGAAGACATGGATCTTAGTGTTCGAGCTGGACTAAAAGGATCGAAATTTGTATACATTGGAGACCTCCATGTATAAATACATTTCGACCATTATTATTTAGTGTATTGCACGTTAAAAATATACGTAAAATTATACATAATCGAATATTCGAATTTTCAACAGGTGAAAAGTGAACTCCCTAGTACCTTCAAGGCTTACCGTTCTCAGCAGCATAGATGGTCCTGTGGTCCAGCCAATTTGTTTCGAAAAATGGTGGTTGAAATTGCCAAAAACAAGGTTAATTTGTTCAATAATTAAAGTCTAAATTTCTTAATCATAGAAATAGATTAGGAGCTACATGCAAAAATACCCCGAGCACTTTCTTGATTGGCAAAAACCCCTTGTATTCTTTTTTTATTAGCAAAAAACCCCATTTGAAATTCCTTCATAAGTCAATAGGTGAGGTTATTGTCAATTTTGAAGTTTACAGGGTTTTTATTGCTAATTTTCAAAGTTAACAGTGGATTGTTGATAATTTTTCAGGTCAAGAGGGGTGTTTTTTTCATTTCTTGTGGGGGTATAATTGTCATTTTTCCTGCAAAATATGTAATTTGGCATGGGAGGTTTTTTTTGCTAATAAAATAACACAAGGTATATTTCACTAATGAAACAAAGCATAGAGGATATTTTTACTAATCTAGTAATTGAACAAGAACATTATGTTTTGGCAGGAAGTGTCGATATGGATGAAGGTTTATATGATATATAACTTCTTCTTTATCCGGAAGATCATAGGAACTATGTTTGCCTTCTTCTTTTACTGTGTCGTCCTTCCGTTGACGAGTTTGTTCCCTGAAGTTGATATTCCGAAATGGGGAGCCATTTTGGTTACTTTTATTATTACAACAATAAACACAGGTGTCTCGACCCCAAGGTCACTCCATCTAGCTATACCATGGGTTCTTTTCGAGAACTTAATGTCTTTTCATCGAACCAAAGCTGTATTTATCGGTATGTTTGAAGCTAAACGAGCTAACGAATGGGTTGTCACTGAAAAACACGGAGATGGCCTAAAGAACAAAACCAGTGCTGAATCAAGTACACCAAATGAGCCTTCACGACTTAGGTGAGGTTGTCTTATTGTTCTATAACATGTGATTCAATGATATTTAATCGAAGCTAATTAATGCACCCATATTTTTTTTATTAGCAAAACCTTGTGTTTATTTTTTCAAGTGAACATTGAGGTTATTGTCAATTTCAAAGTTAACAGAGGGATTATTGTCAATTTTTGTAGTAAATAGAAGTGTTTTCGTATCTTTTGATGTTCCGCTAATAATGAGTACATAGTTTTTTTGGTAATAAAAATAAAATAACACAGGGGAATTTTGTTAATTAGGAAAAGTATAAGGGGTATTTTTGCATTTCACTCTATTTAATTAATCTGATAATGAGATAATGTTTGTAATATTACAGAACAATACTGCTTCAGGAGCTTGGAATGGCAGTGTTTCTTTATGCTTGTGGATTTTATGGCTACTTTTATGGAAAGGACAGATATTACTTATACTTATTCCCTCAAGCTATCTTCTTTTCGATTGCGGGATTCGGTTACTTTGGCACTTTAGTACCGACTTCTTAAGATCAGATCAGATCAGATCAGCTAGTTGCAGAGCTCAATTTTACACATTCTCTTGATTCTTTACAATTTTACAATTAGCTAGAATTCAATTATATTATGAATGTAGGTAGATTATTCTCTTCTCATTCATTCTTTTATGACTTTGGTTTCATAGCAGATTTTTGATGTATTATAAATATTACGTTTTAAACGATTTGTCTATGTTTTCTGAGTGAATATATAGTAAAATACTTCATGTGATATGCGACATTTAACATTACAAGCCTTAGGGAATCATTTTGCCTATTTTTATTTTTTCCAATCTTCCCATTTTATATGATGATAGAAAATTAAGGTGTCCAATAGTTTTTTCCTTATGGGGCAACGGACAAAAAGCCCCAATAAATATATTTTTATAACCATTGTGAATTTGTGACAATGCTTCTTCTATATTGGGCTTTCTAATTGAGCGTTTACGACATCATGAGATAAGAACACATATGTTAAATTGTTTGGGCCTTACTTTGCCTCGATTTTTTGCACAACAAGTAGGATTACTTTTCTTTAGGAAATAATAATTCAACAAACTTGTAGCAATTAATTATTGAGATAGACAAGGCAAAATAATGCTATAGATTGTTTGAGATACAGAATATGCAACAAACATACTTGAAGAAGGCAAAATTAATTTATGTTTCATGAAATGGGAGAAAACGAAGTATGAACACACATTCTTTCCAAAAATGTTCTGATAACTCATTCCAAAAATTTCTCACAAGGTGGGCCCTAAATCGTTCTTTACCGACATTTGAGATTATTCTTCTCCCAACCAAAGAAAAGTAATCAATTATACTCTAATCTAATTTTGATGGAAGAAAGGACTTGGGCAAAGCATCCCCCACTTGGATTAATTTTCTATGGGTTGCTTTTTTCAATCTTGTTTTAATTTTCCCATGATTCCATTACAAGAAAATAAAAATAGTACTTAGTTTATTTGCTGAATAATTTATTTAATATAACCTATATGATTAGGTGTGCCCTTTGTATTAATACTCTATTGTCACTCTCATGTACTACTTTTTATGAGTTATTTAATTTTCGTATGTAGTGATTGATTGACATTCGTTCTTTGTTTCAGTGGATCATACTATCTACATGAAACTTAAATCTCCAAGAGAGTAAACATTTCCTTGATTTGGACCGTCCCTAATTAGGTCAAGTCGTTATTGATCGAATGGAATATATATATATAATTGTGGCCTTTTTTTTGTTACATAGTTGTAGCTTTTTAATGTTGATCTAGACCAATACTAACGAGGATGGGTCTTTTCCTTTCCTTTTTTGTGGCTATATATATATCTTCTGCCAATTTTTTGTCTACCAAAATTAAGGGCAACTAGCTAGAGTGCAAATTTCTTTTTGATATTTTTGTCATTTAATTAGCAAATGTCATGTGCTGCAATATGCTCTTCCAGCATTATCCACATGCATGCTAGCTAGATGTCATCACGTGACCTAACCTTCTTATGATATTAATCTAGGTGAGTCCACATTAAACTACCTTTATGCATGCCAAATTACTCTACTTATTTCTACTTATACATTTTATTAAAAAAATTAATCTTGCAATTGACAATGACTTAATTGGTTAACTTTATGATAAGGTGACTGATTTTCTCTTTTGTCTTTCTCATAAGTGGTTAATTAGTTTTTCTTTTCTTGAGTTTCTTTATGCAATTAATATATAAGAAGTACAATATGATAAGATTAGATCTTCAGCCCCCACGTACCCAACCCCAAATGTTCTCACCCACTTAACCAACCGAATAATCTAGCTAGCTACAACATTGCACGTGTCATTAATTAGTTTCATGACCAGTTGATTGAGGCCCTAAAATACATGGAAACTAATTATATGACAGTTTAAATTTTACAGCATTTTGTACAACTCATATTTTAGGTTTTAAAAATTAATTGTATTACCTGCTACTTGTTTAATAAGTTTAGGGTTTATAATTTCAAGGTTAGGATTTAATATTTATAAACAGTGTTTATATTTTCTTGATAATTATTTATGTATCATATTAATTTTTTTCATATACATTAAAATATATAAATGACAAGAAAAAAAAAAAGCCACAATCGGCTGTACACATGTACAACCGGTCGAAGGCTGTTAGAATAGCAGTACTCAAAATACATCAATTGATTATAAAAAATAAGTTTCCTAATTAATTAGTTGATTTAATTACTTGAAACAACAAGTTATGAAAATGAATCAAAGTTTCGTTTTCGATTTTTGTTTCGGTTGAATATAAAAAAAATATTCGGAAATATTTCGAAAAAATTAGGAAGAATTACAAAAAAAAGTTACTAGAATAAGAAAAAGATAAAGTTTCAAGGCAAATATAGAGTTTCGAAAATATATCTTATTTTCATTTCTATTAATTAAAAATAAAAACTTTTCGATATTTTCGACAAAAAATATGAAAATTTTGATCCATGATTATGAATTACAATTAAATTATACTCAAAAGATAATATTAATTTATACTTCACCAAGAGTTAGATCTTGCGCATTTCCCGGTAATACAGTCGAAATTTGACCCAAAATTAAAAGACAAAGTTATACTATTGTGGAATGGAAAAATCTAGTGGGGCTTAAGTGTTGAAAATAACAACAATAATAATACTCCTCACTAAACTTGTAGCTCTTGACATAGGGCTGTCTGAGAGGGAGCTGGTCAATCCATTAAATATAAGAGGACGAGCTGTGGTTCTGCATCCCATATAATTAATTTATTTTATGTTCTTTCATGTAATTAACCTAGCTCTTGATAAATTTAATAAATGTGGTTTGACTTAGATAATTGAAGCATATATATACTATTATTTCCTCTTGTGGTCTATATATGGGTGCAAGATGTATATTTAACTAGATGATTTTAAATTTAATACTAGTCCTATATTATTTACTGAAAAGATAAGAGGCGTTAAACTTGATCTAGACAAGAATATTTCTTGAGATTGTGTTAAAAGTAAATGGAGTAAATATACTAACAAAATTTGCAATCTAATTAACCCGTTTTAGGAAACGTTTTCTTCTTCTATAAGAATAATCATTTTAGGACAGTTATCCAAAGTACTAGTAGAAATTAAAAATGTGTCTCCTAGCTAAGCCAATAATTATATGCAACATAATTGTCATTAAAGCAGGTGCTGGATTAGCTAGTACAATTAATTGTACAACACCCAAATGAAAATGTGAAGCTAAATCTTTTTCCATAATTAATTTTGACAATAATGTTTGACTAGGCAATTAGGGAACCAAAACTGTCGGTCGAGGGCATATTATGTCCATGCATTACTATTTTTAGTCCACATTTAGTTTAGTTTGCGCATAATAAATTATGTGCTTTCCCTCCAAAAAACAAAATTATGTGCTTAAAGATCATGACAACAAGCTACAGTTTCTTTCAGTCATTAAAAAAAAAATCTCCAATTTCTTTTTCTTTTGCTTTTCGAACAAACTTGCCTCCTAAAATCTAATTTGATATATGAACAATATTCATGATCCCTTTGGCCTGATTTGCATAAGAATGCGCATGCATTAAATATTTGAAAACTTCAATATTTAACATTTCATTTATCGAAAGAAAAACCTAGCAAGTCGCTATATGTACCAGAAAAAAAATAAGAAATTAACGGAAACCAGAATATAGAGATGATCTATTTGTAATCAAGAATTTATATAATAATAGATCGATGAAAAATCAAAATAACTTAAAATATTTTTTGAACTCACTAAACTTCGTCTCTCATAGAGTATTTCCAGAAATTTATATTTTTTTTTATCGGAAAATTTCAATGTATTGAAGCTCCAAATTCTGAATTCTTAAATCAAAAGGAATCCAAATTGCGCTTGAAGAAAGAAGCTAAAAGAGCTTGGTTAATTAATATAAAGATTCTAAACCATGATTAAATCGATCAACTAATTAATTAGATACTCTCTTCTAACATGAACTGCAGATATCCACAAAATATACATATAAAGCAAACTTTAACTCTCTTTTTTAAGGAGTATATTATACTAAAGGGACTTATTTATCAAAACAGTTGTCTTATATTATACTAATTAAAATCATGATATATCATTTGCTGATGCATTAATTTAGCATAATAATCTCATGTTAGGATTGGACTGCACCTACTGTACCAAATATATATGTTACGTCAACTTAATTTCTCATGTTTGTCAAGCCACAATATCAATTGTACTTTTTTCATCACAAATTAATATATATAGGATATAATTTTAATTAGGTTAGCTTCACATTCTACTTGTATAGTTTCTGTTTACCAAATATTGCTAATTAAGTCAAAGAATAAATGACACTTTTATCTTGTTAATTATATATCATCGCGCCTATGGTATTCCTTATGATTAGGATAAACTTATTTTTTTATACTTAGTTAGGTTAACTATTGGTTCAAAAGTGACAGCAAGTGCATTACTGATTCATTTTTAATTATTACAAATTTACAATTCATTATCTCCGGTCAGGGGCGGACCTAGACGGTATTTATTGGGGGGGCCAAGATTTTTTCAGAGCAAAATCGATATTTTTTTGAGGTTTTGGTAAAGCGAAAAAAATTAAATGTAGGTGTTCTAGAATGATTTATAATGTATATTTATCTTAAAATATATATAAGTATAGATGAAAAAGATGTACTTTATCTTTTTTTTTTTACCAAGGGTTAAATCCCTTTCGAGACATGTTTGACACATTAAGTGGGAATCTCTCCCAACAGGGATTCGAACATAAGTTCGCTACTTTGTAGTGAATATTCCCTTCCATTAGATCAATCACATTTTGATAAAGTTGTACTTTATCATGCATGAAAAACACTATCTTAAAGTTGTGCGTATCACAACAATTATGCAAGTATATATATAATGCATATCAAACTAATTATCACTTAACAAATATACGCTTATAGCGATTTTAATTTGTCAACATTAATCAAATGAATGGTGACACTTTTTCTTAAATTAAAAAAATCTTCTTCGTCATCTAACAACAATTCGCTCACTTGAATCATAATTTGATTATAATATCAAAAAGAATTTTCTTATAACAATATTAAAAAGAAATTGATTTCTATAAAAATGTTACTATAATCTTAAAAGATATTAATCTTGTATAAAATAATATTATTATATAATTTCCATAAAAATATGTGACTACATATAGTCTACGTAGAAGAAAAAAATAAAAAGAAAAATCATTTGGAGGCTGGGGGGATTGAACATGGAACCTCCCATGCCCCATGCAATTGCCCAACCAGTTTACCATCAGCATTAGTCAGATTATATGTACCTATAAAAACATACATAGTATATTTCTGGGGGGACCATGGCCCCCCCCAGTCCCCAAGAGGGTCCGCCCCTGGCTCCGGTCATTAGGAAACAGAGCTATTTGCACGCGCGAAGGGTTCATTTTGTTTGGTGGTTTTTTATTTTTATTTTTTTAAGTGAAATAGTGATTACATAATTAGAATAAGAGATAATTGCACTTTCTCCATAAATTTATAGTCAAGTTGCACTTTATTTTCTAAACTTAATTTTTTTGCATTTTTCATCCTGAATTTACATTCACGTTGCACTTTGTTTCCTGACTTTAAATAATAAAAACATCCCATTGTTTTCATCTGACCTACTTTGGCCGAAAAACTTATCGGAAAAGATTTTCAGGGAAAAGTGCAACATCAATGTAAGTCGAGGGTGGACTATGTCAAAAACTTTAAGTTCATAGGGAAACATACAAGTTGATTGTAAGTTCATGGGGAAAGGTTTCAGGGAAAAGTGCAACATCAATATTGTAAGTCGAGGGTGGACTATGTCAAAAACTTTAAGTTCATAGGGAAACGTACAAGTTGATTGTAAGTTCATAAGGAAAAGTTCAAGTACATCTTAGAATAATTATTATATCAAAATTCTATTCTAATCGTACAACTTGATTGTAAGTTCATGAGAAAAAGTGTAATTACCTCTTAGAACAATTACTACATCAAAGTACTATTCAAATATGTTCTATTACCATCAAATTACAAAGATAAACCAAATACGAATACTAATATTAAACTAGAGTAATATCCACTAGTAAACTAGTAAAACTTGGATACAAAACCTCTTAATCTTTTGGCCTTAATTTTTTTTCATTGAACTGAAAGCTAAGGCAAAATACTAGGACTAATGGCTAACCAACGAGGATCGATCTAAAATATTATCGTACATAACGTATACAAGAATTAAATAAAAAATCAACTTCTTGTTATTCCTTGATCGACTCAGGACTGATTAATGTAGCTCAATTAAAATGACCAATTCCTTTTTTATCCAAACCCGTGTTTAATCCGCTTGGCCCAGCAGGGCCGGTCCAACCGACCGCAATTGCCAGCCTTAAAACAAATTAATTCGTAACACTTTTTTGTAATACTCTTATTTTGGGTGAATTTCAAAACATTAAGTAATCATTTATCTTATTCAAATCCATTAACTAAGCATTTTGAACAGTTGAATTTAGTCAAAACAATAATATTTTTTATTTTATTTTTCATAAAACTTTATCTTAACTTTGAGTTTGATTTACATGAATAGAGTTAGCTAGCTCAAATGCATTTAATAAAGTTGCACTCGAGTATCTTGATTTTAGATATCTTATTATTTTTGTCTTATTGAGTCAAAAAAATTGAATTTAAAAAATTACATATAACAATTTTTGTTCAATTTTATTTATTATGTATGACAAATCAAGCGAAAACTAGATTTCATCTTTGACCATACTCAATTGATTATTTACATTGATTGTATTTGTGCTTCAAAATTTTACGTGTATACGATATACATATTTTAAGCTAATCATTGAAGATTAATTATGATAACTTAAATAATTGATGAATGAAAAGTAGTACTATAAATGAAAAACAGTTGAATATAAAGAATGTAATTACCAAGCATTTCGTCTAGAATTATAGCGGGAATTTTGATTTTGGCGCAAATTAATCCTTAAATTAAGGCAATAAAAACAAAATAGTTTCTTTGGATATCTTACCTAATTTTTTTTATATGCAACCTGACATGACCGACCAAATAGACCTTAAAATTAGTATTTCTGAATCTCGCAATTTCTTGCGGTTCTTTCAGTCCATTTGCTTTTGGCTGAAGAGTGATTAGGAAAGGGAAAAGAAAAGTCTTTAAATTTAATATTTTTGTCGGCTAAGACAAACGAAGAAACGGTATTTATTATCATAATTCATTACATTTGATTTGATTATTTATATTTCGGACTCGATAGAAATATTTGTGCACATAACAAAAAACACTGGAAAACTTGCATAATTGGTGTCCATGCGCCGATAACAAATTATGACGAGAATTTTTAAATTTCGGAAGGTCAAAATTTCAACCAACTCCACGTGATAGAACAAAATTTAGGGATTTCGCATAGTTGACGTAAACACACCAATGACAAATTATGACGAGTATTTTTAATTCCGAGAGCAATGGACTAAAATTACAGTCAAATGTCGTCACAAACACTAAAAAGTTAAATGGTTAATATTGCAGTCAAATATTATAAAATTGTAAACAGTAAAATTAAAGAATTAGATATGCTTACTTGAAGAAAATTGTTCCACTGATAAAAATTATAGAGCTAAAAATGCTATTTTGTCTATTTTTTCTTCTTTAATATATTGACTTGCTATGGAAACAATAGGAATTACCTTTTGTGCAAAGGTCTCATGGATTTTTTTGCTAATATTTACAAAATAAAACAGTATTATTTTATTGGATTGAAGTCAAACAATTAGAAGAAAACACAAGAAGCAAAAAAAAAAAAAAAAAACCCTATGCAGGGATCAAATATCAGTGAAAAGTTTTATGAAATAAAAATAAAATAGGGTAATTTCGTACATATTTTCCTTAACACAAAGACGTTTCTTGCTATTTACCCGTTGACTCCATTCATTTTTGGATACCTACCACCATAATTTCTAGAGTTGTTAAAAGGTTTACGGGAAAATTACTTTCAGCATCTTGCAAAAGTGCTTATTGAGAAATTTAACCTAACTCCAAAATCAGTTGAAGCATTGATTTTTTTTTCTTCTCAAGGCTATTCGAATTTTAAACCCGATTTTACTCCTTTTTTAGGTGCGTCGGACACATTACGTGAGAACATCTCCTAACTGGGATTGAAGTTCGCCACTTTTAAGTTCACAAATTTGTGGGGACTAATCTATTCCACTTGATAAATCACCCGTTAGTGTTGAAACGTAGATTTCGTTATCAAAAATATTTTTTGTAAATATTTTTTTTTTCATTTCTGCAAATTTATCCTTCGCGTGAGAAAAAAGTCATTATCACAACTAAAAAACTTTGGGATATTGAATAGAGATGTTGTGTATTTTTTTTGGCAAATTGAAGTGATATATGTACAAAAAAGGGCAACTTTTCAGAAGTTAAAATTTTAATTAAATTAGAATGCAAAAAACAAATGTTGTATTTGTCGGTATGTTTGTTACACTTGTTCTAAGCTTCTGGAATCTGGAGTTTTGCTTCATGTGCTTGTGTTTTCATGTCAAATCATTTTCATGAACACTCTGTGATGTTCCTCACATGAATCTTGCAAAACTCAAACTTTAGTTCACATGTACTTAATAATAATTCCCTGTAAAGGTTTATTTCATTTACATATTTTTGGCCAGTAATAGTTAAAATTAATAAGACCTCCTCACTAGGTAATTCCACATGTCCAAGAACAATTGGAACCATATATATTTGATTTAAAATCAATTGAACTATAACATTGACCAAAATGATTTTAATTTACTAATGACCCGTTTGTTTTACCAAACCAAATCGAATATTACATATAATTTGACAATCTAATCACTTGGTACCGAATGAGTGTGTTCGAGTTATAGGATGAAAATACTCTTCAAGACTATGAAATTTGAAATCCAACCTTACAATTATATTTAGACTCTTTTCCTTAGAAATTTGATATTGTATATGTGAATAGTTTATCATTTTTTGATCATTTCATTACGTCAATTACCAATATATTTATCTTTGTATGCCAGAATCCTAAAAGAAAATTAACAAACAGAAATATTTCATATATATAGACACATCACACTTATAATTTATAATATACTGTATTATACACATTATTACACTTTACTATTTATAAAATATTCATATAAATAATGTGATATTATAATTTCAATATGTTAAATGTGATTTATATCAATTTATCCAAACATGAATTATCTTAGGTTCCAAACCTCTCATTACTAATGTTACGTTTCATTGAGTGAGTTTCCAACTAATGAGGTCATAGACTAGTAACAAATGCTCCATATTTTTTAGATTTGTCATGTTTACAATTCTCACCAGTGTGTAATTTCTTATTACTATTGTTGTTAGCTATTTGTACTTTAGAATAATGTGGTTGATTCTAATGTAATATTGATGTATTGTTGAATAAATTCTGATGTAATATAGATCTATTTACAATCTAAAAATAAAAAATATGCGAGTTTACAATAATAACCCTCAGTGTCACATAATTTTACAATAAAACTTCGATACAAAAAAGCAAACATTTTTTTGATGCATAGTCTTTCATTGCTATTTGCCATTTCCATGTGACTGTTGCCATTTGTATAAACATTGAATTTAGTGTTTTAGTTATTTTCTTCAATTAGCTTCTGGAAATATTGGCATTGTCACTTATTTCGTCATGATTTCGCGATTTTCTTTGAACCTATTATGGTCTCACATCTGAATCAATTACTAATAATCCGTCTATTGATATGAACAAATAAGCTAATTGGAGAATAAAACATGGCATATTTGTACATTCCACATAGTTTGTAACTTTCTATGTAATTTTATTTTTTAGAAGTTTAAATTTGGAGTTTTAGTTAAATAAGTATCGATAGTCATTAAACTTTAACCTTAAAAGATTGATCTAGTTTCATTACGGTAAAATGTGAGATTATTTTTTACCTACATAACAAAATTTTGATCTGAAAGTTAATGCAAGTAGATTTTTATTTATTTATTTATTTATTTTTGTAAGATTGTATTAATTGGGTTTGGTACCTTCCAAAAAATTAAAACTTGGTGCTTTGAACAAAATTGGGGGAAATGGGATTACACAAAAAAAAATTAAGCATTGACATTTGGTCAACTCATATAATCTTGAATTGAAAACCATATCAACCAAACATAATTTGAGATACAATCTTAAACTATATTGATTTTACCAAATTTCGGACTTCAATAATTTATACTAGTCTATATTTTATATTCCATATATACTCAAAATCTTGACCCATCTAATTTTCAGAACTTGTACTATAAAATCTCTTTCATTTCTCTCTCACTCACTCCTCAATTACTTGCTTGCTCCATTCTCTCTCTCTCTCTCTCTCTCTCTCTCTCTACAATGCCAAAACACTTCTCTGCCTCTCTTTCTATCTAATACAATAGAAAGAAACAGTAAGTATTGATTGGTGGAAGTAGAAAGAGCAGAGAATTGGGATCTAAAATTCATCAATTATCCTAAACTCTTCAAAACCTGAAGCACATTACATTATACCAACTACATTATTTCTCAAATTCGATAAATTGCAGATCTATTGTTACATTGAGATATAGTATAGCACATTTAAAGTGAAAAACAGAGCAAATCCCCTGTATCTTGAATTTAGAATGGCTGAAGTTTCTGCAAATACTTTTTTGCCCGAGTCATTCCCGGGTTATTCAGTAGATATAGCAGGGCAAATTGGTCTTTTATGGGAGCTAATTAAACCTCCATTGATAATTCCGTTGTTGAATATTTGTGTGTATATGTGTTTAGCCATGTCTATAATGGTGTTCATGGAGAGACTTTACATGGGTGTTGTTATTGTTCTTGTGAAGCTCTTTTGGAAAAAGCCTGAAAAAAGATACAAATGGGAACCCATGAAAGATGATATTGAGTTGGGGAGTGAAGCTTTTCCTAAGGTTCTTGTTCAGATCCCCATGTTCAATGAAAAAGAGGTAAACTTATGTTTTTTTCTTGATTTTACACTTTTTTGTTTTTTGTTTTTCACACAGATACACATATGGGTGTGTGCGACCAAAATTGGGTGATTGATGATTTTGTTGTTGTTTGTTTGGTGACAGGTTTATAAGATCTCAATTGGTGCAGCTTGTAATCTTTCTTGGCCTGCTGATAGGCTGGTGATTCAAGTACTAGATGATTCAACTGATTTTATAATTAAGGTACAAATTGATTGCAATTTGATGGATGGATTTTTTTAGTAAATGGAAGAAGTAATCCAAAAGTTTGTTCTCGAAATTTTGTTTTATTGTAGTTTCAATTTTGGAAATTCCAATTGGTGTTGTTTGGTCAATCATTTAATTCACATTCATTTTTGTTGAAATGGGATCAATCTCTTGGATATTTGGCTGTTTTTAGTCCATTAATCTGAAAAAAAGAAGTTTTATTTTTTTTATTTTTTTACTGAATTAGTGAATTTGATGTTGCCTTGATTTTGCAAATCTTATCTTGTAAACAACCTAGATTTTCAGGCTTGTTTTTACATTGGCCGTTTCATTTCACACTCATAATTTTTTTTGGGGTAAAATTGCATTTGAAGTCCCATATGATGGGACCTCGGAACTTTTGGATCCGTATTTTTCAAAAGGAGCAGTTTTTGTCTCAAAATTTTAAATATTTTGTATTTTTGATCTTATTATTGCATCATGTGCGATCAAGAGTTTTATAGTGAGATAACCTTATGGAACAAAAATTGTAAAAAGTGACTATTCTAGGGATCAGAGTGTAAACATTTCAAGAAAATGAGGTTAAAAGTGTAAACATTTGGGATAAAAAAAATATAACGTATTTTAAAATTGAGACCAAAATGGAATCGCGAAAGTCAAGAATTCATTACACTACACACTTATTCCTAATAAGTCCATTTCTTTCCTTTCTTGTCAATTTTCATTGTAGTGTCTAATTTAGCTTTTCAAGGATATTTACACTTAATGAAAAATCACTCCATTACCACTATTAGATTTTTTTTACTGGAATGATTAACTACCTTTTTGGCTAAGTGAATATCAATTATGATTAATTTGTTATTAACAGTCTACAATTAATGTTTGTAGGATATGGTTGAGAGAGAATGTATAAGGTGGGCAAGCAAAGGGATTAACATTACATACCAAATTAGAGAAAGCAGAGGCGGCTACAAAGCTGGAGCGCTTAAAGAAGGATTGAAACACGATTATGTCAAAGAATGCGAGTATGTTGTTATCTTTGATGCTGATTTTCGACCCGAACCCGACTTCCTCCGGAGATCCGTCCCTTTTCTAATCCACAACAAAGATATTGCCCTCGTACAAGCCCGTTGGAGATTCGGTAAGCGTTGCTATACAAATTCATCATTTAATGTGACTCTTCATTTTTGACAAATAGTAGTAAATAAACGTATTTAATGCACATGATACTCATGAATCATTTCATGACTATATTAAAATCAGAGTCTTTATTTGTTGAAAGACAATTGTTATTAAGACATTATAACTTAACTTTTGCAAATGAGTAGTTAATAATGATAAGGGGCAACATTAATATTGTACTTAAATATTTGAAAATGTGATCATATTCAGGATCGATGATTTAAACGGTTTAGTCAATATTGAATAACACATTGTTTAAGTTTTCTTAAGAGATTAATAAGGAATATATGCTTGAACAAGTTTTACTTTATTATCAACTCAAAATAGAGCTAAAGTAATTTGACAGAAGTATTTTACATTATTTCGTCACTTTTGTTTAATCTATTAAATCAAACTAAAGTAAAAAGTCACACCTACCAAAATTCCTAATAAGCATGTTAGCTTCTTTTTTACATGGTCCAAATTAAGTAACTTTATTTGTCTTACATTTATCTTTACCAATTAATTTGCATTCCTAATCATTGGAGGTGCTATTATTACAAAGTGTTAGTGAAAAAATTCTTATATAGATCTGGTTTTTCATAAACCATAAACAAAATCTTATAAATATATTTAGTGTATGCACTAGTTTTATTCATAGTCTATAAAAGACTTAGTCTACACAATAATTTCCTCGTGATAGAGTTGAGGTCATATATAATGCTTATTCCTTATGGTGTAGTCACGTGGAAAAGTGTCGGTGATATTAATGAACACTGTCACTAGTACAATTAATTACACCCCATTAATTAAGTATGTAGGTCTACACACAATACATGCATTAGTGAGTGTGGGGTAAAGCATAAGTTTATTTTTGTAGAGTGCACATATTCTTTCTTTCTTGGAAAGATTTGTTGCACACCTCGCGGGCAAGTAAGACCCACTTTACACTAACTACTCACACCTAGCCAGGGGACCCACTTTTTTATTTTTATTGAAATATCTCGAATAAGACATAAAAGAAAGTTTGTGACAGGTTAAATATAATATAACAAATTATTTTACACACCAGTCTATTTCTCGTGGTTATTTATCTATATTTACTATGTGTGAGTTTTAACAACCACCATTACGTATACTAATGACTAGAAGACTGATTAATTAGGTGTATCTACTCAATGTTTATCAAGCTAACATAATGTATTTTTCTATACGGATTTAATTATAAAAAAAATAGACGAATTATTATTATATTTATTAAGGAAATATCACTTCTAGATTAACAAGCCATAAAATAGGTTAAAGTTCATTATTAGACCTTAAATTTTTATTAAGTTGCAATTTTGAGACAATTATTTTTCTTGTAAAAAGTTTCGATTCTCTAACTTTTTAGTATTTCAATTTTAGGACATTTGATTTTGATTTTGATTTTGATCATTTGTTCTCAGAATTCAAGAGTCCTGTCAAAATTTATCATTGACGAGTGGATCTAGATTGCAACAAAATATCTTAAAATTGCTAATACTCAAAAGTTCAAAGATCTCAAATTTCCTAAACTTGTAAATACTAAAACTGTCTATCGAAAAAGTAATCGTCTCAAAACCGTCACCTCCACCTCATAAAATTAAAGGTCTAAAGAAATATATTTTCCCCATAAGGTACTGTGGTTTTTTTTTTAAAGATACTATAGACTTGGTGGTTGGCTTCTCCATTGGCCTTATATTCTTTCACTAAATTCCAAGTAACTTTGGCTAATTACCAATTTAAAGAATTAAATATATGTATCTAATTTAATGGCACCGTCTGGAATTGGATAGTCTTCATTCGTGTCATCGGACTGACAGAATGACGAGAGTATCCTGACTTTGGGTTGGAAGTAATACTCTACCCCCGGATATTCGGCACGGAAGACCCGAATATCCGGGGTAGATTTGTCATTTAGCTATGAACCGGACCGGACGAGTAAAAGTTGATAAAATATTGTGTTGGTCAACTACTCGGTTGGAGGACAGAGTTGTAAATTCAGGTCAAGGCACGTGGTATTATGCTCTGTGTCAGTACCCACATTGGCTTTTTGTTTCAATCTTCAAAACAGTGAAATTTTTCATTCATCAAGTTTTGCACACCGACACTTTTTTGTGGATAGAACAATGTAGACGAAAATTAAAAAGTCAAAAAAAAATAATTCGTAATTATTAAATCCTGTTTGTTATTGTGTTACGTGTCCATAATTTTTAATGTCGTGACACGTGATGTCAGATAAAGTAACGGCTCTTTTACTGCTCACATGATTAGGAATTCCTCTCCCACTCATTATTCATCACTCTTAACTATTTTGGAGTTTTGCAGGTTTTGGATTTTAGTAATTTTTAGGACGTTCGAAAATATTAAAACATTAGTTTGGATTAAACGAACTAAAATCAATTTTTGCGAAGAAAAAATGGTTATGCCTATTAATTTGTAGAGCCGTCAGTATAATAAAAATACAAAAGACTTAATTTATCAATATGGATATGGTCTCACATCAATAAAATAAAAGAGAATGTAATACTTATTTAAAGGTCATGGAAATTTCACCATCTATAGTGATCTTTAAGATTATGGAAAATGTTGTTCTGAAATATTTGGTTATTTTTGCAGTGAATGCTAATGAATGCTTGTTGACAAGAATGCAAGAAATGTCATTGGACTACCATTTTAAAGTTGAACAAGAAGTGGGATCAGCCACTCATGCCTTCTTTGGCTTCAATGGTACTAACTAATTGGAGTAGTTTCTTATATAATTAATTTCAATTAATTTTTAATTTTGTTTATTTTAAAAATTAAGCTACTGCGCGCATGTATAATAAAAAAATGATAATCTTTTAGGAACTGGTGGAATATGGAGAATTGGTGCAATTAATGAAGCTGGAGGCTGGAAAGATAGAACAACGGTAGAGGATATGGATCTTGCTGTTCGAGCTGGTCTCAAAGGCTGGAAATTTCTCTATTTAGGAGATCTCCAGGTACATATATATAGTAGTATATTTTTGGAGTAAAATATGAATTAGACACGGAATGTTTTTTAATTTTACTACTAGCTCTATATTTTTGTCTTTTAATTATTTATTTATATTTTCTATTCAAATTTTGTTTTTCAAATAGGTGAAAAGTGAACTTCCAAGTACTTTCAAGGCATTCCGTTTTCAGCAGCACAGATGGTCTTGTGGTCCAGCTTATTTGTTCAGACAAATGGTGATGGAAATTATTAGAAACAAGGTTTGTTTAATACTCCATTAAGATTATAAATCAACAAGTATATATATTAATGTGCAAAAGAACTAATTAAATCCCATTTTGTGTTTTTGCAGAAAGTAACATTGTACAAGAAGTTCTATGTGATCTACAGCTTCTTCTTTGTCCGAAAACTCATTGCCCATATGTTCACATTCTTCTTCTATTGTGTGGTTCTTCCGTTATCGATTCTTGTTCCTGAAGTAGATGTCCCTAAATGGGGAGCCATTTACATTCCTTGCATCATCACTACTCTTAACTCTGTCGGAACTCCAAGGTATTGTTCAATCTAATTTTTTTAGTGAAACATTAATCACATCAATATCACTAATTCAGGAAATTGATTCACCATAATTTTTTTGTCTAAATTCACATTTTTCTCTGAATTTGAACAATGAATTGGTAAATTTTCAGGTCATTCCATTTGTTGTTCTATTGGGTCCTTTTCGAGAATGTCATGTCCTTTCATCGCACAAAAGCCACATTCATCGGTCTACTAGAGGCGAAGCGAGTTAACGAATGGGTAGTCACGGAAAAACTTGGAGATGCTCTAAAGAACAAATCCAATAACAAAGCACCTAGGAGATCCTTATCTAAAATTCTTGGAGACAGGTATATTAAATTTTCCAATTATTTTGTAGAAGAAATAATTAGATTTTCAAATAGGGGGCGGCTGGGTTTATAACATTGTTATTTGGAATTTTGCAGAATTCAATTACACGAGCTGGGATTTGCTTTATTTCTATTCATTTGTGGATTATATGACTTTCTCTATGGAAAGAACTGTTATTTCATTTTTCTATTCCTTCAAGTTATTACGTTTGCTATTGTGGGATTTGGCTTTGTTGGCACGATAGTACCAAGCTCTTAGGAGGATCGAGGACGAGGAAGAGGATATATATTTACAAATAATGGTTGAGTACTATTTATGTATTTCTAGTCTATACAACATATATATATGTACACAAGATTATTGCTCGATTTGGTTGATCCGGTTCAATACACCTTAGCATGAAAGAACATTTAGAAAATTGAAGGCTCCAATTCGCTTAAAAGACCGTTCTTTAGCATCAGCATGTTATACTTTGAAGAAATGGTTGAAGAAGCAGAACTATTATTATTAGAGTTAGAGAAATAATGGTTTTTTTTTTTTTGTTTTGCAAGTTTTTAGTGGTTGTTCTAGTTGTTGTGTGACAATGTATTTCATTTTCTTAAGACAGTTTGATATTTTTTAAGGTTTTTTACTTTTTCATTTTTTTAGGCTTGATAAGGAAATAAGCTGATGGCCACAATGTGAAAGTTGGTATTAATGTGAATTTTCAAGTCTTGTAAATTCTTTTATTCAGAGATATGTTGTGTTCCTAGGTCATATGTTGTACTAGAAAGTTTATCTTAATACAAGAATCAAATAGTTAGTTTGGATTGTTAACCTTACCGCAATGTGTTTGCAGGTAAGGCATTTCAAATTAAAATTTTACAGAATTAACTAACTGCTTCGGGAAGCCATCAATGGAGAAAGCATGTCATGGGTTGGTTCTCTCAAACTCCATTTAGCTGTTTTTTCAAAAAATCTTCATACACCTCCAAAAGTTGCTTCTGACACTCTAGAAGCAGTTACAAACACCCTCAACACCAAAGTAACCTAGAAAAATGGTTGACATTACATCTGTCTCGGGACCTCTATGGATGATTTCACTTCAACTAGATGTAAATTAGGAATTGAAACTAGAGCAATTACGGGCACTCAAATTAGAATAATGTGATTCACATTTTAGTTAA